>CM074736.1:29560869-30760869 GCA_037367245.1 Phrynocephalus guinanensis
TCAAGTTGTTTCTCAGTGACTCTACTATCACCTGATCCACACCTTTTTCTTCTCCACAATCAGAATATCCTGGGTATTATGCTCCAAAACCCTGTCTGTCTATATTCAGAAGTCCCAAAGTAATTTTGCTTGCTCATTTTCAGTCACTTTTTCAGGCTTATGATCCCACCAGTTCTTTGCTACGGGCAGATTATAGTTCTGACACAAATTCCAGTGGACCATTTGAGCCACTACATTATGATGCTGTTTGTCATCAGTCTGAGCAATTTTCTTGCGACAGCTCAATATATGGTCGATAGTTTCATCTGCCTCTTTACAGACTCTACCTGTGGGTGACTCAGCTGATTTTTCTATTCTAGCCTTTACAGCATTTGTTCTGATAGCTTGTTCTTGAGCTGCAATAATCAGGGCTTCTGTCTCTTTTTTCAGTGTTCAATTGGTGAGTCATAACCAGGCCTTTTCCTCATCTACTTTTCCTTTGAATTTTTCGAGGAACTGCCCATGCAAGTGCTTTATTATGCCAGCTATCAGCTCATATTATTATTATTATTATTATTATTATTATTATTATTATTATTATTATTATTATTATTATTATTATTATTATTATTATTATTATTATTATGAGGCATGGAGCCTGCCCCTGCAGTGGACCAAACAACAAGCTAAATACCTCTGCAATCTGGACTGCTGCTATCTACTCATATGTTGCTTAAAAAACAAGAACACATACCCTAATCTTCACATACCATATTCTCTCATGCAGTGTTCTTAGATATTTTACATGACCTCTGCATTACAAAGACTGCATCACGAATCCAATAGGTGTGCAAAGGCCTCATACTATATAGGGCATGTGAGTTGCAAATGGCTTCAGAGTATCTGGTGCACAAGTTAGTTTTAAAAAGCCAACACACTGTTTCCTCAAGTGTGGAGACCAAACCAAATTCTGCCCTACCGCTGGAGCTGGACCACCAGTGCTGTTCAATTCATAGTCATGCCCACGGCACATTTCTGCTGAAGCCAAACATATCTTGCCCTAAAGTGCTCTCTGCACACTCGTACAGAATATGAAAGAACCCAGTATCAGCTGTTCTAGAGTGTGTCAAAAGAGAGAAGGAAGCTGTCAGTTCAAGATGTAGATCCACTGAAGGCTTGCGCTGTGATATGTGTGCATAGGTACTGACTTGCAAATAATAAATACTTGCAATGGGAATCTGCATTTGATTAATGGCGCCCTACTGAGGCATCGGAGCTGCCTAGATGCTCTAAGCGTATCCGATCTCGCCTGATTTTGGAAGCTAAGCAGGGTCGGGCCTGGTTAATACTTGGATGGGAGACCACCAGGGAATACCACGTGCTGTAGGCACCTGGAGTAGGAACTGGCAAGCCACTCCAGTATTCCTGCCAAGAAAACTCCATGGACATGGAGTCACGAAGAGTCGGTCACGACTGTAACGACACAACACACACACTGAGGCATCACACTAAGTGGAGAATCAGATGGTAACAGCTGATACAGAGGGGTAAGCAACTGCAATTCTAAGTCTGCCAGGGAAAGAGATAAACCCTTGAATACTGATACGGCCCACACAGCCGCCTCTCTTTCACAGATCCGTGCTATTGATTAGCAGCTGCTTGAACATGCTTTGTGGGACTCTACAGAGAAAAGGAAAGCAAACACTGGTGGTTGTTGTTGTTTTGGATAATATTTTCACTTGACCAGTGGTTAGCCAAGAGGCCATATATCTTCTATCCTAGAAGCTACCACATCTCCAGAGGTTCCGTCTGTGACCGGTGCACTCCTTTAAGGAACAGGGCTCAGGGCACTCCACTGAATGGATGTGGTTTGAAGACCATGTCCTTTACACACAGCAACGATGATCTTCTGACAAAATTTGCTCTTGGGTGGTCAGGAGGTTTCAGAAGGAAGAACTCACATTATTTTTTTATAACCTCCCCCGCCCCAATCACTATATAAAAGGGCTTCAGTTAGTAAATTTAGGGCCCTAAAATCCAGCTTTGCCGTGAATGTTTTGAAAATGCAGCATGTTGGCAAAAGAAAAACGAAGTGGGGGAGGGATACACATCAAAAGACTGTAGAACTATATTTATTTATTTATTTATTTATTTATTTATTTATTTATTTATTTATTTATTTATTTATTGGATTTTTATACCACCCATCTGGTCACAAGGCCACTCTGGGTGGTTAACAACAATCAGTACAATACAATAACAATACGTTGCAAATAGCAACAACAAACAAACATATAACTCATGCAATAATAAAGGGCAAATCAACATAAAATACAGTAAATATAATAAAAATAAAACTAGACCACATAAAATAACATACATTCCATAAAGCTATAATATTATGGGCAGCAAATCAGCTAAAATGTATTTTACTGAGAGGACACTAGACTTATGTTAAGTTTGAGGAAATGCCTGCTTAAAAAATAGGTTTTCAGTAGTTTTTAAAAATGAAAAAAACAAAGATGGGGCCAGGCAGCTGTCAGGTGGAAGATTATTCCACAGGCTAGGGGCAATGGCTGAAAAAGCCCTTTAAAAAACTTTTTTAAAATAGCTGCTTTATTTCTGTGTGAGCTTCCATGGATCAATGTCTACTTACTCACACAGTGGAGGGCAAGTACATGACTGGTATATTTATGCACTTTCTTATGATCAGGGAGAACTGCCTAGATGGTCTGAGTGATCACACCTAATTTTAGAAGCTAAGCAGGGTCAGGCCTGGCTAGTACTTCTGTGGACGACCACCAAGGAATACCAGGTGCTGTAGGCATCTGGAGTAGGAACTGGCAAGCCACTCCAGTTTTCCTGCCAAGAAAAACTCCATGGACATGGGGTCACAAAGAGTCGGTCATGACTGTAATGACACAACAACATGATCAGGGAGGGGTACTGATCATAGTCAAAGTGACAATGATTGGGTAACACACAAATGGGACCATCAAGCTATAAATTAGCTAACAGGTGGTAGGCGGGGCAATGGTTACAGCAACAGTCACGTCCTAGGGAACCATTGCCACTTTATCTATTATCTGTAGCCTCACCTCTTCATTGTGCATAAATACACCAGTGGTGTATTTACATTCCACCATCAGAGACATGGACTTTGATCCACAAACACATGCCGTGAAATAAAACTGCTGGTTCCTAAAGTGCTAGTGTTTTGCAGGGTTTCTTTCAGGCCGAGACAGACTTTTTCTTATTATTCTTATTAGTTTTATTGGTTTTAGAAGAAAACAAATATACGGGAAGGTCAAAGCAGACCAAGAGTGAGGAGGAAAAGATTCAAATGGCAGCCAGTTTCTCCACTGCCCTGCCTCTCTCTCTCTCTCTCTCTCTCTCTCTCTCTCTCTCTCTCTCTCTCTCTCTCTCTCTCTCTCTCTCTCTCTCTCTCTCTCTCTACGGCTCTAGCCAGCTGGAATGCCTTCAGATAGATTGACTAGAAACCCCTCCACATCAGCTCAAGCAATCCCATTGTCTCATCCAGCACAAAGGCACTCGATTCCAAAAAGGGAGAAAATACCCACACAGTTACTGTAGTTCTTTTGAAACAGAAAGTGCAACATTTCTTCACACATGCACACCTCGGAGACAGCCTCTTATTCTGATCCCCTACCACTCAAGAGTGTAGGCAGCCATGTCAGAAGTGATTAAGCAACATGTGAGATGATCAACGTGGACCTTTTCTGTCCGCTTAAAGCTCCTTGAAAAGAAAAGGGCAGTTGGATAGGGAGGACCCAGTCAGTCTCAAGAGAAGCCATTGTCTTTTGCTCCAAAGAAGGCCTGAGGGCAAAATGTGGGGCAAGAGACTAGCTCTACATCCCCCTGTGAGTTGGGCCACAGCCCTCCATCCCCTGGTTTTGTCACAGTCAACTGGGTGGTTTGAACGAATAGTCTAAAAGGGACGCGAGAAGGCTATCTTGCCATTGCCAATATTTTGATGAACACAGGCCATCTGGGCATAGCCAGGCAGCATGTTGTGCAGCCTCCATGAGCGATCTTATCTCAAATCCAAGAGGAGATGATAAAAGCATATACTCCCAGGTTACATTTCTCATACTTTATGTAAAATGTCTCCCACTGAAAACAAGCGCCATTTTCACTTTGTTAAGCTCAGCATTCACACACACAACAGCTGGCTGGTCACAAAGAGACAAATGAACCATCCGGTGTCACTATGGTGGTGGTGGTGGTGGTGGTCTTTGCCATCCAAGCAACAAGGCAAGCATTTCTCAGCTTTGCACATATCACAGAAAGGGGGAGGGGTTTTTTTTAGAAATGTGGAAAATCTCTCCTCTCTCGACCCAAACCTTGCTACATATTTCTGTCATAGAAGCGCTCATTTAGTGCCACTTGCATCAAAGGGCAATTATACAGTGCACCTAGCAGCAGGAAGAAATAAAAAGTGTTTTTAGAGTTTTCCTTTTCGCTTCATAGAAGTCAGATTTTATATCTCGGCATTTTATCTACACTCCACTGAATGTTCTATACAGTTCCGCACAGTGTCCCTGAGGGCACAGAGCAAATTCAGTTGGGTTTAAGTAGAACTTCCATTTGGATTTTTTTCTCTGGGCAATGAAGGGGAGGTCAACAACCTTTGGGATATTGGGGGTGATGGTTTTCTCCACAGACTGATTTTTGTCCCCACATTTTCCCATCGTATGTTCTTGGGGATGCCTGAATGAATCACCTGTGATTGCAATATTACAAACACACTGCCTCACCCTGTGCAGTAAGGTTTCCTGGTGCTAGGTGCAACGTGCTAGGGCAAAAAGGCCTTAAGACATGAGGGGCACTGAACAAGTCCTTATATGGTGGAGATAAATAGCAATTATAACCATTATGTGGGATAAATATACTATCAGGCATAATAAAAATTCTCCTCCCAGTTCAGATGTGAAAAGGAAATTCACTTAGAACACATAATTGCACTCAAAAGATTTCTGTTTTATGAGAGTCATTACCTAAATGTTTCACACAAGAGATTTGTTCTTATTAAGACTGAAGCTTTGAACTTCAGTTTTATAAGTACATTTTATTTAATCTTTTTGGACCTGATTTGTTTTAAAAAATACATGGCTTGAAATAAAGTTTCCCCCCTCTTCCTTCTGAATAAAAGGACTGAAATCCATCTTTAACAGCTAAAAGCCTTGGAAGAATACTGAGATACTTACTACAATGAATAACTTCTTGCATTTATTTCCTCTGCTAGGAGCCTCATGGGTAATGGTTAAACTGCTGTACTGCAGTCAAAACTGTGCTCACAACCTGAGGTTTAATCCCAGGTAGCCGGGTCAAGGTTGACTAGCCTTCTATCCCCCTGAGGTCAGTAAAATTAGTACACAGCTCATAGGCGGGCAATGTGTAGCCTTCATAATTAAATTGTAAATACCTTTAAGCAATGTAGTGTGGTATATAAGCAGCACACTTTGCTTTTCTTGCTTTAGTGCCACAACTCTGTTGACTGATGTGCTCGCACAAACATAGTTGCACAAGAATTACCTCCCTTCAGTACGTTTTCCTCTGTGTGTCCCATTTTACTTAGGATGTAAAATCTGACATGTCACCTGGGACACCAAGGGCTGCCCATTTGGGGTGGGAGCCAGAGCCACTGTATAGCTGATGCTGTGCTTGATGGTTTTATTAGAAGGATTTTGGCCAAGGAAAATTGATTGTTTCAAACCACCATGCTCCTTGTATCCCGCCTGAAATTCCCCCTGCTCCTTGTATCCCATCTGAAATGGCAATGGACTCTGGAGATGTTAGGAGAAAACTGGCCAAAGAAAGATAAAAGTCACCACAGGATACCACCTTTATGGGAAAACTGATCCACTGAAGGTTCAGTTGTTTTGGGAACCCTGCAAGAAAGCTAGGCTGGGGGGGGGGGGTAATGTTTCTGGAGTGAGAATCAATGCATTAGTAGGGAGCCTTTGACATGTTAGAAATTTTGAACACCTCCCACAAACCTCTTTGGTAATCCTGAGTGAGGCTGATGGGAGCTGTAAACCAAAACATCCAGAGAGCCCGAGATTCCCCATTCCCAACTCAATGGGTTATAATCAGATATATCTTCTCCTGTATCAATGTTGTCAAAAGTAAGTCCATGATTTTTATAATTAGTTGGCATGTTTAGCGGACCCCCACCGTCAAGTGGGATATACACCAAGAAAAAGAAGAGTTCTCATGTTTGAGTTTCATCACTATAACCTGTTGAGATTTTGCCTATAACCTATTGAGGTATAACCTATTGAGGTTTGGGGTTTAAATCGGATTGCAAGATACCTGCAGTTCTTGTATTAGGAGCAAATTTATTTATTTATTTATTTATTTATTATTTTTATTTTTATATACCGCCGGATTTTCCCAGATGGGAACTCAGGGCGGTTAACAAGGAGTAGCATACAACAATTCCAGAATGTTTATTAATGCCATATTAAGTAACTTTCTGTTCCCATGTCTTTAGTAGTCCAGTGCAAAGCACTTGTATGGATCCTTGGAAATACTATGAAGTGTTATAAGTTGCATGTTCATTCCAAACGTCTTCCGTAGTGGAGTATTTACCATAAGTACCTCAGGTGAACTGATACTCTCAGTTGTACGTGTCCAAATTTTCACTACTTTCCATAGGATTAATGGACGTACAGTCATCTGTGCCAAGTTAGCTCCTGTTTCCAGGGATGTCCGAGTAATGAACCTGGATTTATTAAAAAAAGTTGCAGAGTGTTTACCCTGAAACCACCTGTCTCCTTGGTAGAATGCCAAACATGACTCACCAGATAGGAAACTGAAAGGATGACTGTTTTGGCCTAGCTTTCCGACGCCTCGGCAGCAATAACAAGATCATGGTGTGGATGTTTAACTGGCCAGACCCAAGCAGGATAAAACAGGATACTTCACTATATCAGCTCAGTCTGAAAAATATAGAAAGCCTACATAATTCTGTTGGCTGCTTTCCTTGTCATCGGGGACAAGACTAAATTTTGGATGCATTTCAGCTGTTTCTCCAACTACTTCTATATACTGGTTAGGATTAGCATGGAATGGAGATTTCATATAACCAAGAATGGTGTCTGTGGACCAAGTTTTGGAGCTCATCCCAAGAGGGTAACCCTCCTGCAACTTATACCACTTCATGAGCCTCTAACTCCATGGAAACTTTGAACAAAGGTTCTGGCAGATGCTCTTCAGATGCTGAGGAGAAGGTTGGGAGGGGGCCAGTACCCAAGAGTTCTGCTTCCATGAGCCAAAGGGCTCTTCTCATTCTTCTAAATGACATGGATCCCATAAAAGGCAGAGCTGGCAAAAGTAACTTTTTGTTGGCTATAACAACTTGAGTCCCAAGAGGACAGGCAGTTGCAGGATCTGTAATTTGCTCTCTCTCTCTCTCTCTCTCTCTCTCTCTCTCTCTCTCTCTCTCTCTCTCTCTCTCTCTCTCTCTCTCTCTCTGTGTGTGTGTGTGTGTGTGTGTGTGTGTGTGTGTGTGTGTGTGTTTCAGCAATCAAGCAAACTCCTTCCTCTTCAGGCAGGCCAGCTTTCTCTTAGTGACTGGAGGTCAGGGAGTGATTTTTTTAAATGGACTTCAATGTCTTGTTGCTTTTAAATGTGTTTTTAGCATTGGTCTTATTTACCATTTTAATACAACATTTGTTTAATTCTTTTTAAATTAAACTTTTATGCTTCTTTTTTTAGCTTTCAAAATTGTATTTTAAAGATTCGAGCCATCTTGAGGGTGGCTTCTTATGCCAGATGGGCAGGATATAAATTTAATAATAAATAATAATACATTTTTCTGGAAGCAAAGACCTTTCTCTTCATGCAAGATTTCCCTGAATGAATGAGTGCCTGAGTGGGGTTTTAAATGGATAGTTGTACCTTACTGCATTGAATGTATTCTGGCATTGCTTCTTTTTGTTGCTGCTGCTGCTGGTGGTGCTGTTGTATTCATTGATCCTTTCAAAAGGATACACTCATTATTGCTAACTTGAATGCTGTCTTCTAATTGTTGTAAGCCACTTTGGATCTTTATTGAGGAGAAAATGGGTTAAAATATTTTTAAAACAAGCATTTAAGAAAAACACAAATGACTTATTTTTACTTTGCCAGACTCCTTCCTCCTGGACTGTCTTACGATTTCAGAGCATGAGGCTACAACTGCTGAATCTCCAGGCTGCCATCAGCACCATGGCCTTGGTGGGCAGCTGTCAAGGGCCTAGTATATCCTTAGGCAGTATCCGCCACTTATCTCTCCCTAGAAGGCCACCTTTTCAAAACATTTGCCTCAGCTATAGTGAGCGGGCATTTTTATTCCCCACTACTGCCCTGATATCACAGAAGCATTCTGGGAATTTCAGCTCAGCTCCTCAAAGCACATGAGGTCTAACCAAAACCAACTGGCAGACGTAGACAACATACCAGAGGGCACTGGATCTGTGACCCATGACACACCCTTATTTCCACGTACCCTATTCTGTGGGCTCAACAAATGCTCAGACCTGAAAGTGTTGTGTTTTGGGACCAAAGCAGCCATACTGATTGTAAGATTGTAGAACCTAGAAAAAGAAAGAAAGAAAGAAAGAAAGAAAGAAAGAAAGAAAGAAAGAAAGAAAGAAAGAAAGAAAGAAAGAAAGAAAGAAAGAAAGAAAGAAAGAAAGAAAGAAAGAAAGAGAAAGAAAATTGATTTCAAAGCCATACATAGGTTCCTGTGCTTACTGAAGTACAACAGCACATGCTGGTGCTACAAAATGAAGCCCGTTTCCCCTTTTCTGTCCCCTCCTTCCCATTAGACCACAGGATTCCCCTGACTGGCTGGACAATAGAAATCTAAACCAGGCAATAACAAGGCAAAGAGGATAAAATCCCATTCCATATGCTATCCAGGACTCAGATAATTCCAAACTATATGAAAGATGAGTCCAGAATTGTGGCCTTAAGAAAACAAAATCTGCAACTGGTGTGAAAGATTGGCTGTGCCAGTAGGGGGGGGGCAGGCTCTGCCTCTCCCTTTGGGGTTCCTGGCCTTAGTCTGCCCTTAACAGAGATAAAGTAGCCATCAACCCAGAACAGCAAGAGAAGCCCATCTGATGCCATGCATAGACATGGGCGCGACCAGAAAAAATGATGTTTCAAGTTTTCGTTTGTTGGAACGGGTCCGTTTCGGGTCGTTTCCATTTGTCGCGAAATTTTTCAAAATTTGTCATTTCTGTTTGTCACGAAATTTTTCAAAAATTTGTCGTTTCCGTTTGTCGTTTGTTGTTTGTCGTTTCCACCACAATTTAGCGCGATTTGACTTCCCAGAGCATAGGGGTGTCCCGCAATCAGGGCCGGCACTAGGTGTTTTTGCACCCTAGGGGGCGGGCGGGGCGGGGCGGGCGGGGGGGGAGGTGCAGGTGGGCAGTAGTGGCGGGGGGCCATGGGCAGGCAGCGGCCGTGGGCGGGCGAGTGGGCAGGCGGCGGCGCGGGCCGCAGGCAGGTGGCGGCGCGGGCAGACAGGCGAGTGGGCAGTTAGGCTATCACTTAGGGTAGAGGTTCTGTTCTTGGCTTGCACCCCAAATGTGTGTGTGTGCAAGCAAATTGAAGTTGGGAAAATAGAAAATAAATGGTAGTATATAATATATTTTTAAAATAAATCCACACATGCCACTCCCAGTCGAACCTCCCCCTTTATCCAATATCAGAAAAAAAATCCTCAAACTGCCAGAGAAGAAATAAAGAATAAACTGCTATTCCCTTCAGCAGACAAAGCTGCAGGGAATCAAAGAAATTATTTTCTAAATTCAATTCCCTCCCTGCCTGCCTAACTTAAATCCTAAAGCCTCCAGCCTCCCTCCTCAATCTCAATCAGATCACACCAGCACCAGCAGCCAGCCCTCCTCCCTCAACCACATCCATACACCCGACTGCGATTTCTGGAAGGTGCCTCGGCTTTTTATGCCCTCCGAGACATCCAGAAGTGTCAGTCAAAAACCTGGTGATGCCATTGGTGGAATGGTTCAAAAAAATTGCATGGTCCCATCCCATGCCCAGCCCAAATGGGCAGGTCTAAAAGAATAAAAAATAAAATAAAATAAAATAAAATCAATACGATGTTTTATTGCTATAAAAAAACCCACTGCTGCTACTATTAAAATTCAGGCATTTAAAATAAATAAATTTCACATGTTTCTGTGGTGATTTGGTGTGCTTTTTGATCACGATTTCAAAAGAAACATTGTGGTCGCCATTTTGGATCCCCCCCCACCGCATGGCATGCAGCGAGACAAACAGCGAGGATGACCCCCGCCCCCAGCCTGGTGCAAGCAGCCCAGGACAGGAGAAGACGGGGGGAAAGGCCGGGGACCCCCCCAGAAACCACCCCTCTGGTAGGTAGCAAAGCCTCAGGGAGGCATATTTTCGCCTGCTTTTTTGGCCGGGAGTCAGGGGGGTTTTAAAAAACTTTTAAAAACTTTTTCTGTGCTTCACATCGCGCAATTGCCGCGATGCCACAAACGGAAACAAAAAAACCGACCAAATTTTTCTTTTTTCGGTTCGAGTTCGAGTTCTGACGGCTTAATTATTGTTACCGTTTCCGTTACGTAACGGAAACGATAACTGAAAATGGAAACGTCAATTTCGCCGAGTCGTGCCCATGTCTAGTCATGCATATGATTCAACTGCTAACTGAACTGGCTTCTCTCACCTACTGAGAAAAGAAGGACTTTGAAACCTACCCATTCAAAGCTTTTGCTCTAAGTCTGTAGGGCAACCACCTATTTGCTCCCCCTTCCCATTTAAAAAAAATCACCTGAAAAGGGGAAGGTAGGCACATATTTGCAAGTGATGGTTAACATGTTTGGACAAGTTTGGAAATAATTAAACAGAAGCACACCACACCTTATTGTAGCAAGGAAGAGTGTAACGAACTGGCTTTGGCGACTTCTTATGGACTACGCTAAGCTAGATGCGTTGGCAAAACAAAGGGGGAAAAGAGAAACAAGGAGGAAACACTGTGGCATTTTGTTCCATGCTTTTGTGACTTAAAAGCTTTTATAAATCAGAAATCATTTTTTCAGAATCTGTTTTGCCGCTATATTGATTTTGTGATCTCTTCTCATCTATCCTTAGTCTGTCTGATTTGCCTTTGGTTTTTATGAATGTTGTTTCATTTAATTAGCCTCTTATTCACACTGTTTTTTGTTTTTATTGTATTCTGGTATATTGTAACAGTTTATTTTATGGTGTAAACTACCCAGAGTGGCTTCTTGTCAGATGGGTAGTATATAAATAAAATAAAATAATAAAATAAAATAAAATAAAATAAATCAATAAATAAATTGTGGACCAGAATAAATGTCTTCAGAAGAACTTCTTTCTTTCTTTCTTTCTTTCTTTCTTTCTTTCTTTCTTTCTTTCTTTCTTTCTTTCTTTCTTTTTTCTTCTTCTTTCTTCTTCTTCTTCTTCTTCTTCTTCTTCACCTTCACCTTCACCTTCACCTTCACCTTCACCATCCTTGCTTTGTTTCAGGGGGTCCTCACATTTGGCCACCACGATGAAGCAGACTAATACAAATACTTCTCTGGATTCGGTTTGATAAGTTCCAGATCGCTGCCTTCTTCATGTTTTTCAGAAGGCTGATGAAACACTTTGTACCCATGTCTACAGTCAGCTAGCCCAGAGACAGTTTCACCCCCCACCTGAGGAATGTCAAATATTGCCTGTCTTTGTCTTATGTTCAGGCCTGAAACCTTAGGGAATGTGGTCCCGCTGATCAGGCAACTGTAAGAAGTATATATACCACCAGAAGGCCCAAATTATGACCAGCAATAAAGGTAGCAGGGACTCATTCAGAGGGGTAGGCACTATAAAGTCCCTTTCATCAGCAACCTTACGCAGAGGTTCCATTAAGGTTTGTTCCTAAACATGCAAAATAATTATCTGTACGGGACAGCTCAGAAAACTCTTTCCCTGGCTGCTTGATACCCAACCTCAGCTGATAAAGGAATCTAAAAAAGCTTTGATTGTGAACATGAAAACAGGTACATCCATGCAGTAAAAGATAGTCCTTGGAACAGCCATCTTATTTTGACACCAACTTACTCTGATATGATATGATCCCTTTAGAAGATCTATCTATTGAATAAAGAATATAGGGAAAATTTTCTCTATTTAGTAATAGTCCCAGAATTGCTTGCTTGTGGAAAATATAAGCTTCACTGCACCTTGTTACTTCAGGCTCAGGAGCTATTGAAAGAATCACTTGTTTATTTTTCTCTCCTTTTTTAAATTTAATTTGGTTTTGGAAAGAGGTGCCCGCATGATTAACTTTTCAATAATGCAAGAACAACAATCTGATGTAAATGCATCGATCAATTTAATGGAAGATTGTAAAGTCAGCATCAGCGGGGAATTTTATTGATTCGATTAAGTAACATTTTGAAGCATTTTGCCTGGAATTATTAAAATGTGCCTACATGCAAAAATGAGAGACGTTGCGTAAAGAGGATGATGTGTTTGTTAGATCAATCTTGGTTTTAAAATGTGCAGGCTTTAAAAATCACAAGTCTTCGTTGTCCCGTATAAGCTTTCTAGAGCAAAGATGACAATAACCAAGAGGCTTTGGTTGGTCCAGAAAGACTGCCGGTTAAAGGACATTGTGCAGATATTCTGTGTTTTCCTCCTTAATCCATATTTTGTGGTAATCAGAAAATACCAAAGAAATGGTTCCAGAATAAGAATGTTACTAATGGAAAACGTTGTCATCTGGGCCAGCTATAGAATTCTGCAAATTACGCAGGATGATCACACAATAAAGTGTCCATGCAGATGCACTCTTTGCCCGCCAAGACCAAAATAAAGAGGCGACACAACATCTTTTGGGTTCTAACAAAGGGCCACAATTTATTGATAAAAACAGGTAACTCTCAATTTTTTGTTATAACAGAAAATAAAGAGGGCCTGTGCAGTAGCGTAAGGTTATCTTGGTCCCTCCCCTTGAGATGCCTGCAGCATATGTTACGAAGCTGCCAGCGCGATGCCTTGGAGGTACTTGGGCATCCTTGCCACTGAATCTCATTCACCGTTGGCAGCCCTCATGATGTGACCTCATGATGTGATGGTTAGGTGGACCTATGGCTAATTCCTTTATTTTCTAATTAGATGAGGGCTGCCAGCACCTTAAAGATGCGATATGACAGAGGGACCTACTGTTTAAATTATGATACGACTTGCGCTACCCGCCATTGTGACCAGTTTAGAGGATTTTATTGTTGCCCAACCGCAGGTTGAGATTATGGGATGGGCGAAAACTCACTGTCACTCAAGGCCAATTTGAGTGACAGTCAAAAATTTCCATCCGGCCCTGAAGCGGCCAGCCAAGCATCACCACCCGCAAAATAAAGGGCGGGAGGGCAGGGGATCCGGTGACTGTGCAGGCTGGGGCTGGGGAGCGCGCCAGGTCCTTAAATAGGCATGCTCCCATGCCCGTAACCTGCACAATTGGTGCAGCAGTTGTACGCCCATTCGGTCGAGCGGCAAAGACATCCTGCCTTCCAGAGGCAAGAGAGGGGGGAAACTGTAAATTACGGTTAGCATGTTTGAAATAATGTTTAAGTGATTACATGATGCACACAGATGCATGGATGATGATGATGATGATGATGATTGATTGATTGATTGATTGATTGATTGATTGATTGATTGATTGATTGATTGATTGATTGATTGATTGATTGATTGATTGATTTTGTCTGGGAAGCATTTTTTTAAATTGGAAAGGATTTTCTTTTACTCAGTGGAGAGAAGGTCATTTATTTGGAATCACTTGTGAAATCGATTTATCTTTTATCATTTTGGCATATGTGAATAAATGTCTCTGTCAATGTAAACAGTATCTTTGGGGTTTTTAGTTCATTGGTGTGCTTTTTGTATTTCCCTCTCCTTCTCCACTCTGTGTGTGTGTGAAAGAGAGAGAGTGATTGAGAGAGAGTTGCAAGCCTAATCAATGTCTCTGGTCAGTTTCAGCCTGGGTCCTTGTCTCAACCCTTGGAAATTCTAGTTGAATCTAGTTAAATACTCTCTGGTCAGTTTCAGACCCCCCCCCCCGACCCTCTCTGGCAGGCCTAGTCAGTGTTTTTTGTCGGTTCAAGCCTTGCTCCTTCATTCTCTCTCTCCTTCTCCACCATCTCTTCCAGTGTGTGTAGATGTGTGCATGTGTCTGTCTGCACATGTGCCAGGCTGCAAGAAAACCTCTGTTTTTATTCCCGTTCCCCATATGTCATTCTGTGCTAGAGCTCCAAATTGCATGAAAAAAGGTTAAAAATAACATTAGAGCAGCAGCAGCAGCAGCAGCAGCAGTCATGGAACAAAGCCTCGACTGCAACGATTCTAAATGCCCAGGTAGCCCCCTTGACTGATGGACAACACGTTTAAAAAAAGAATCATGAGTTTCCTCAAGAGGATGTGCACACAACAACCCAAAAACCAGAGGACTACCATGTGACTTGAAACCAAATTTCAAAAACCCTGATCCATTTATTTCAATAGTGTAACCATGCCCTGAGTATTTTTAAAGGGCAATGAGTGCAACTATCTTTAGTTCCTTCTCAAAAGCCCAATCATGGGACTCTGTTTTTCTGCATTTTTTGCCACATCCTTCTTTCCCACCGTTGCTCAGACCTAAAATTAGTAGTGTAGTGATGACATCAGGCTCTAATGATTTAGTGAACTACATTGTGGCAGGAATTGCATGGAGGTTCATTTCTAAAGTTGCAAAATTTACTTTCTTTCCTCTTCCTTATTCGGGAGTTGAGTCATAGCAACGGGACTTCTTTTATTGTGGGATCATAATGTTTCTCTACTCATCCAAGTAGTTCACCTTGGTTTCACACACCCCTGGTCTGAATTGGCTCGTTAGGTGGACAATGGCCAGGTATGTGTGATCCCACAATAAAAGAAGTCCAGTTGCCGTGACTCAACTCCTGGATAACCTCAGCTGGATGACTGAGAATCTCCTCTGACATTTTGTGTTCCTCATTTATTTTTCTTTCCTCACTTTTAATCATGATATCTTAATGATAATTTTAACCTAAGGAACCTATGGGGTGCTGCTCCACAGTGTTAATGTCTCTGGGCTTTTTGCTTTGCTGTGTTTTCTTCTCCCCGCCACTCCCCAGGGACACAAATACATCTAATTCGTTCTGAATTTACAAGTTTCTGATTCCGTTGATGATTGAAACTGTAGTTTTAAAAAATATAATTGTTACTGTTATAGTAACAAGACAAAATTGTATACCCTTAAGAACAGAATGACATCTTATTGTCCCCTTGGGTAGTTTGCAAATTAGTTTGCTTTGTCTCGTGGTTGGTCATTGGGAAAGTAAACATGTCTTGGACCGCAGGACCGATTGCTCAGACATGACATTTAAAAGGATTTTTTATATTTTGCTAGACCTTCAATGCACTGCAGATTCTGTCTGTAATATGCTTTCAGATGCCATCTGTATCAACTAGTTCAATCTTTGATCAATAGTCACTTCTTTATAACGATTTCTGAAAATTGTGTTACTATGGTGCAGAAGTGAGTCAGCTTGCATTTCTATTGGAGAAGTTTGATCACCAAATACTATTTTGTATAAGTCTTTATGGAAAGTCAGGGCATGTATGAACAAACAGCAGGCCATAACAGCAGATTTGTGCTTGAGTCAGAACTTGGTATAGCTCATTGGTAATGTTTAAATCATAAAATGTTTAACTTGTTATTTCATATTAGTATTATTATCATGGTAAATTAAATGTTTTTGCACTCTCAGCAGGAGGCATATGTCACTCACACACTCCCTCCTGAAAGGAAAAAAAAGTTCTGTACTTCTCTTAAAAACTAGGTTTACAGCAGAGAGCACTGCCTTCAGACTATAAATGGAGCTAGACTAAAACATAACCCTAACTTGGACTCTTTTATTTCAGACTCCTGCAAAACAAGGAATCCAATGATGCTATCAGCAGTAGAGATGGGCATGAAATGCCAAAATGGTGTTTTGTTTCATTTTTTTGGTTTTGTGTTTTATTGTTTCATTTCGTTTGAACAAAACAATTTTTTTAAAAAATCATTTTGTTGTTTGTGTGTTTCTTTTTTTTTAAAAAATTGTCTCACGCTGACCAGCTGGCCTGCGGGCTGGGCTAGCGCGTTTATTTTATTTTATTGTCTCACCCCAACCAGCTGGCCCATGAGCCAATCGGTGCATTTTTTTATTTTTTATTTCTTTTTTTAACGCACTGACCAGCTGGCCTGCAGGCCGGGTCAGCGCATTTATTTATTTATTTATTTATTTATTTATTTATTTATTTATTTATTTATTTATTATTTTGATCCCCCACCCAGGGGTGCCCGATTGGGTGGGGAAAGAGTGGGCTTTTAAAACTCCCCCCCCGAAGCCCCGCACTGCAGTTGATCAGTGGTGGCTTCACGGGGGGGGGGGAGCCTGCTGTTTCCCTGTACCCAGGTGCATGGGGGGGGAACGGCTGGCTTTCCCCAATGGAATGCAATGCCTATGGGGGGGAACAAAGTGAATGAAACAGAAATTTTCTTTTGGTTTTGTTTCATTTTTCTTTGATGGGTCTGTTCGTTATTCGTTTCATTCCATAACAAAATGAATAACGAGTAATGAAATTATTTCATGCCCATCTCTAATCAGCAGTAGGTTGGGTCTTTGCTGTGTGTGGGCCTTTGGGAATAGTGCAATAAACAGAATGCCAGCTGCATCTTGCAGGGCTGGCCTTTGGCTCCAAATAAAGTTATTTTTCAGGCATGACCCAGACTAGCCAATCTTCTTTTTCACTCTAGGGCACTATGCTTGCTCTATTTGGATGCAGAGACAGGGATCTCTGTGACTTGTTAGAGCTGCATAGATCACAGTACCAGAATTAGCCAATTTTAACAAAGTTTGCATTCTCAAGAAAGGCTTCCTTTAGTGTGATGCTTGCTCAGTAACTTAAGTATCTAGCTGCTGCTGCTGCTGCTGCTGCTGCTGCTGCTGCTGCTGCTGCTACTACTACTACTACTACTACTACTACTACTACTACTACAGGATCATTTTTAACAGCGATTAAACCAGGGATGTCAACATTTGGCCCTCCAGATGTTTTGGACCACAACTCCCAGAATGCCAAAGGACTATGGGAGTTGTGGTCCAAAACATCTGGACGGCCAAAGTTTGGACACCACTGGATTAAGCAGTGCTCATGACCCATGTAGCTGGCTCATGGTTGACTCAGCCTTCTGTCCTTCTGAGGTTGATATAATGAGTATCCAGCTTGCTGCAGAGCCAGCATATTTAAACTGTAAACCACCCTGAGAGTGCTTTAAGTACTATGGATGGTGTAAATAAGCAGAATACTTGCTTTACTACTGCTGCTCTCTGATAGTCAGACTAAGATTTCCAGAATACCTGAGAAATACAATAACTATTAGTTGTACTTAGGATATCTAAGAATTAAAAATGGGGATAAATAAAATAAAATAGTTGTATTTGAC
Source organism: Phrynocephalus guinanensis (assembly GCA_037367245.1). Lineage (NCBI taxonomy): Eukaryota > Metazoa > Chordata > Lepidosauria > Squamata > Agamidae > Phrynocephalus > Phrynocephalus guinanensis. The sequence goes on from CM074736.1 coordinate 29,578,406, forward strand.
AAATATCACTGATTTGTTTAATACAGTATCTGTCCCTTCATATTAATCAGGTCCAGACATCCCAAAAAATGTGAAGGTATGGATATTTGCCCTTTCTATTCGTCCTTCTGTCTCTTGTTTTTTTTTTAAAAAAAATAACAGTCCGTGGAAGGGGGAGAAGCCCTCTCCACGCCTTTCAAAGCGTTAACCATTGATTCCCTACCTTAGGTGAAGCAGACCCCAATGTCGAGACTACTATCATGGCCACCATATTGGAAAAGGTGATTTCCTAGTTTCCAGTAGAACCTAAGTGAAACTAGGTGGCCCTTTCCCAAAATGGCACCACAGCCTCCTCGACTGAGGGGAAAGAATAGTCACCATTGCCGTCTTTGAAAAAGGTGGCCCATCAGCCTTGACAAACCATGAATCATGACAAACTGCCATTTTGACCGTTTGTCCTCATCTTTACTAAGAATATAATCCAAGTGGAAGTTTGGCTTATCTAGTAGAAATTCAGTTTTAGATCCTTTTGCTTTTGAGAAGCAAGAATGTGGACTTCTACATGAGTAACACTTCCATTAATTTTTTCCCATTATTATTACATTTTAAGCCATTAGATTTAAACATCTTTTCCTGGCACTGGTCCCAAAATATAATGAGTGGAGTGCTAACACCTATATGTTACTTCCATGTTTTGATTCAAGCAGAAAGATTGCCATTCTTCCTGTGTGTTTAAATACAGGCATTCTACAGCTGGAGATAACAGTCCAAGCCTACTCTGTCCGCCTAGACATTTTAAGCTGCCTTTTATGAGATGTCTAATTTATGTCTTTGCTTCCTTTGATTATTGAATTTTAATGTTCAGTCTCCTATTATCATATTATATGGCCTTTTATCTTTCTTTTCAATACTGTCCCGGTATCTGATAGTTATTCCGGTAATGATTGATACCGACTTATGCAAATAAAGCTATTCCACAGCAGTATCTGACCAAGGGATCCCTAGCCTCACAAAGAAATCTACACATTCATGTCATTACTATGGATGGGCACGAACCACTTCAAGGCCCTGCCTCCTGCAGCAAGTGCCCACAGAGGCAGCAGGCAGCCTTTCTTGCCTTGCCCCTTCAGAGTACTGCTCTCTGAGTGGGCGCCTTGGAGGAGGTAGTGCCAAATGCTGGTTCGGCTGCTAAACAAACCTTCTCTGGTCAACTACATATGTAGGATCTATGATCTCATTCAGTAAAAAAATATGGCCAGCAAAGGGTGTACATATGACACACCACTGTACAAGGAAAATGTGGGTGCATTTGACTTCACTCTCCTTCTAACACTCGCATTTTATTAATTTCACCATCCATAATGTTTCAAATAAAGTAAGAAACAAAATTACCAGATTTTGGAAGTAACTAGTAATTTATAATTAATTCCTTTTTTCATAATATAGAAAACTGTGATAAGAAAATACATTCCATACAATATTATTTTAGTATTTGTTTTATTTCAGAATATTTTTACCCCACCTTTGTCCTTAGAAAACGACCCAAGGCAGCTTACAGTAATGAGAGATAATATACAGTCCAATACAATTAAGACAGGTTCAAGTATTGAGAACAAGTAATTGAGGGACATCTTGCAGCATTAATAGACATTACATTAAAGCTACAAGGTTATAAGTAGTTATAAACACAAAGTCTATGTGAACCTATAGATTCATATAAAAGACACACAATGGTAGTCCATCATTCAGGGGAAGCTTGCCTGAAGAGAAAGGTCTTTGGCTGTTTCCGGAAGGACAACAGAGATGACAGTATAGAGTTATACATAGCACTGTGGCCTCCTTACATGTTGGCGAAGGAATAACTCATGGTGTGCAGATGCTGGCTTATACTGTGCCATCTGCTGCCAAATGAAAAACTCTCAGATATTTAGTCAAGTAACTCAAATTAGGTACGTATTTTAGTTCCTTCTCAGAAATGACAAAAGCAAAGAGTTGGTGTTTTTTTAAAAGAAAAAAAAACCTGCAACAATGTTGATAACAAGCAACTTTGGGGTTCTTTGAAATAACTAACTGTAAGTAATGTGCTGACAATTTTTTTTTTAAAAAAAATGAGTTTGCAACTTCTGCAAGTAGCCATCTATCCCAGCGTTAGATGTTAGTATAGGTATGTTATTGTACTCTAATAATAAATCTAACTCAAGTCTGCAAAGTAAACATACCCTTCAGTTGCAATTCTCAGTAGAGTTACCAGGGGGAAAAATCCCCTTGAAGCAGTGAGATAAGACGGAGAACTTTTGAACTCGGCTAAACCTGTCAGGCTGGTCCCTCATGAATAAAGAAATAAAATTAAGCAGCATTAGAACGGCCCCTTTTCTACTCAGAAATTCTCCAATGAATACATTGCAAGGCTGAAGGGGCAAACCATTTTTATTGTCAAAAGAAGTGGCCCGGGTATTTCACAGAGGAGTGGTGAATGCATCCTGTTATTGCCAGTAAGAGAAAAGGAGTGCATTAAAAAGAAGAGGAAAAAGAGTAGAGAACAAAACAAGCCAGACTAGTTTTCCAGTCTCGAAGGGGCCTATTTTTAGCCCAGTGGCAAAATGTCTGTGTTTGTCCAGGAAGCCAAAATGATTGATTGAGGGAGTGGCCGGAGATTCCAAAATGGTTCCTCGGTGACAAGTGAAAAGAAGAATAGACATCTAACTATGAAGCCTGGATGCTTTTGAAAATGCACTATTTTTGTTTTAAATAAGCATGTGGTGAAAATGTTTCATTTTCTGTGGAAAATAAAATAGCAGGACACACCAGAGGGAAACTCTGTGCTTGTCAATGGCATATTTCACACAACACACACACACACACACACACACACACACACACACACACACACACACACACACACACACACACACACAAAGAAAACACCCACCAGAACTGTCTCTGTACAATCCAGCCCTGTAGGAAATCTTTAGTCCTCCATATGTTTTGCACTACAGGTCCCACAATCCATTACCATTGGATTTTTTTTTATTCAGAGTATTTTTAACCCCATCTTTCTCCTTGGAAAAGGACCCAAGGCAGCTTACATTAATGAGGGATAATATACAGTCCAGTACAGTTAAGACATATTCAAGGTGGAGAACAGGGAATTGAAAGACATCTTACAGCATTAAAAGACAACATTAAAGCTACAAGATAATGCGAGCAGTTAAAGAGAGAGTCAAAATTCGGTGTAAAAGTTATGAGGGATGTTGGGTCAATAGTTTCCTAGCCCACTGCCCTACACCTTCAGACTGGTCTACCACTGCTAGTCGCTCCAGCTGCCTGCATAAGCTAACCTCTTGCCCTCAGCTGTGGTGGAAGGTATGGCACTGTAATGGTATGTGTTCATATCCCAAGCAGGTCCACTTTTTAAAATAGACTTGGGAAAAGGTGATCTTGTACTTCATCTCAGGCTACAAAATCTCATGGGGCAGCCCTGTTGTCCACCCAGATCTAGAACAGACGCATGTCACATGATATGCAGATGGATTGTTCCCGTAGACATGACATGGCTGTCACTCATAGGACTGGATCAGACCTCAGATCACTTCAGCCAAGAAGAGGGGAAATTATGGCTATTGTGTCCAGCGATATCAGTCAGTTCCTGAACTCAGCAGTGTAATTTTTTTTCTTTTTTGTGAACAATAGAGAGAAGCATCCCACCCTCAACTCAGAAGGATAGAAAAATGGGGGGAGGACGCCAGAACAGTAGAAATATTGACATTATTACTAGAGATGAGCACGAAATCAACAATTTTTCATTTCCGTTTTCATTTTTTCATTTAATTACGTAACGAAACGACAAATGAATTTTGACTCTAAAATGAAACGAAACGAACAGACACACCGGAAATTTTGTCGTGCGTTTCATTTCCGTTACTGCAATATGAGTGAATTGCTTAAAATCCTTTTAAAAAATCACCAAAAATGAAATAAATGGTAACAAAATGGTAACAAAACAAACAAAAATGAAAATGAATTTTTTGCAAAAAATTCGCAAAAAACAGAAACGAACAGAAACGGACCCGCCAAACGACAAATGACAAACAAAATGCAATTTTTTTTATTCGTGCCCATCTCTAATTATTACAAAGCATTATGTTCCAAGGATAACTCTATGGCAGACTTTCATCTGAAGTGGTGTGTTTTGTTTTGTTTTTCACTTCCGCCAGAAATAAAAAGGAATAAATAGCCCATTGGTGTTCATGCTATTGCAAGATTTCTTCTTCTTCAAGGGCCATGTCCTTCTACAATGTTGGCATTTAGTAGCACAATCTGTTTTTTATCTAAAGCTATTCTAAATAGAGAACCTGTGCCTACTGTGAGCCATTGGCTTACATTCTTAAGCCAGAACTTAAATTCTCAAGCTAGAACTTCTCCATGGACACAGGCCTTGATGAGGCAGAGGGCCTTGCGTGCTTCAGTGAAATTGAGAGCTATGCTGGTGGTCGCATTGTTACCACAAAGATTTTCTGAGCCAGACAGCACTCAGTGGTGAGAAAAGATGAATGGTGTCCACTCCCTGAAGCGTCTGATTCAGAGTGGGTGGCTTCAAACAGCATCTGATCCATAATAGGTGGCTGATACAATGGCCAGTAATGGCAGTGAAGAAGGCAAGGGGAAACCACTTCACTTAAGCTTACCCCAGGCAAATATTTAGCATGACTGGAAAGCCTAAAGCCAAGGTTCCTAATCTCCAGCAGCCCTTCAGTGGGCAGGAGGTGCTAAGAATCTTCTGGCCAACCATGAGAAGGAGAGCCACCTGCAATGTTCACAGCTTATTTCAAAGTGGGGAAAACCTACAATGCCATCAGTGAAATGGAAAGACTTAATATTGATGTCCTTCGTATTAGTGAGATGTGTTGGCCTAATTCAGGAAAATGTGTAGTAGATAGATATCAAGTGTACTATGCTGGTAACAACAAACCTCATCACTCGAACTGAGTGGGATTCATAGTCCATCCAAACATCAGGAAGACTGCAAGATGTCACAACGTAAAACTGCACAGTCCATTTTTTTTCTTTTAGCAGTTGTCCACAATGTGTGGGGTTGGTGGCTGTGGGTGTAATTTATATGCCTCGGGAGTACCTGGATTTTTAACCATGGACTTTGCTTAAAGGGAAGTAGGCACTCACAAACATGTATTTAGCAGAGCTTGTGGCCAATCTCGGCTCCCAGATGCCTCCTTCTACACACTTCTCGTGTGCACATGCTACAGTTTTACAAGCAAATGTAAAACATTCTACATGTTTCCATAAAGCAGACCTGAAATTTATATGGTGCAAACTGGGACTAAAAGTTTCACAGCCTCTTTGGTTTGCTGCAGATTTCCTCGTTCTCCTAATCTCTTGAAGGCCCCTCTTGGATGCAGTTGTCCATTGCCTGCTTCCCAGAACAGGAGCGGGGAGAGTGTAGAGCCCAGATGTAGCTCATGGTTTCCAATTTCACCTGGCTCACAGAACTCCAGTAGGATTGCTCAATGGTTAAGGGCTTGGGCTACAGAGCCAGAGGTCGGGAGTTCAATTCCCCACTGTGCTTCCATGAAAGAAGGTGGATTTGATGATCCATTGGGTTTCTTTCCTGCTCTGCCGTTCTAAGAATTGCCCCCCAAAATGCTTACAAAAATTGTCATTTATTTATTTTTCTTGTTACATTCATATCCCACCAATGAGCTGAAGATGGTGTACATAAGCTCTCCTCTCCCCCGCCCCAAGCTCTGTTCTCCCAACGACCTTGTGAGATGAGTCTCACTTAGAGAGAATGCCTGGCCCAAGACCACCCAGGGCATTTCATGAGTCAGGAGAATAGAAACCTGATCTCTAATGACTTCATCCCACATTCTAAAGCCTCTGGTGTATGCTGATAAATACTGAGCCTGTGACTACTGGAACTCTCCTAGAAATGAATAAACAAACAAAACCAGAAATCACAGTGCTTCAGGAAGTCCATTCAGGGAGAGTGGAAGAGAAAAACACATTGGCAGATGCCCCTCTAAGCTGACTTCTATGTGTATTGGTTTGTTCAGCTCTTTTTCAAGCTAGAGGGAGAAAGAAACAGGATGGAATAAATATACTGTAAGAGAAGCATTCTGAACACAGGTCCACAAAAGGAAAATGAGGAGAACATACCCAGTCTCTTCATCATTCTATTACAGCCGCCGCCACCACCACCCAACAAAACAAAACAAAAACCCTGTTTCTGGTCACTTGTTAGATGGATCAGTGCTACATTTTAAGGGGAACATTGGTACTATTGCTGAGGAACATGGCATTATCCTCCCGAACATCCACTGACCACTAAGTCTTACCCAAGCACAGTAAAGAAAGATTGTGCTGATTGGGCAGGCATTGCTTTTGAAACAACCAGTGTTCTCAAACCAACCAACCAACCAACCAACCAACCACCCTTCACCTGCACAACAGCCAACACATGGCACAGCCAACATAGTCTCTTATTACTACACTGGTGGGACTTTGAGCTTGGTGGGTAGTTACCCTCGTTAACATCAATAACAGGAAATATTTTAAGCACATAACCAATATTCCTCTTAAAAACAAAGGAAGGAAGGAAGGAAACCAAGAGCTTTGTTTTCAGAATGATAATAGCCATGGTCTTAATTACATTTGCATTAGAGTAGATCTGAGACACAGATTCTCAGGGCTTCACATGACTTTTGTATAGGATCATCCCCAAACTACCCTCAATCATCATGTTCTCCTTCCCCAGAGTTTCTAAATCTCTCCAAATTAAAACCATTATTTTCTACAATCATATCTGGAATGTGTCTTAAATGGTTAGATATGTAATATAACTTTATATTAGGTAGATCTAATCCTCCCTCTTTTCCCGGTATATATCATAAACTCTTATTAATTCCAGCTTTTTTATTACCATTGCAAAACATATTAATCCTTTATCCTCCCTTTCCATTCTTTTAACTCTTTCTCACCTGTATTCATTCGTAATATCCAAATTAGAAAATTCAAATTAGGGATAATCTTCATTTTACATAATGCTATTCTTCCAAGATGGGCCATTTTTTTTTACTATTCTTTTATCTGTTCATTTATCTCTTTTTTCACTTTTTTGGAATGTACTTTGAGACACTTTCAATCGTAGGCACAATATCTTCCCACAATTTTGAAGAGTGGCTTGAGAATGTTCATCTGTTAAAATCATACTGATTCATTAGGATCCATGCTTCTCTGAACCCAATGCAAACGCTTCATTTCTGTAATGTACCGTATTTATTGGCGTATAACACGCACAGGCGTATAACACGCACCCTCATTTTAAGAGGGAAATTTTAGGGGAAAAAATTAAATTTCACCCAGGGCGCGCTCTCCGGGCAAAGTTCGCCAACTCCAGGCACTGCGAGGGGGAGACAGGAAGGGGGCGGGGGGGAGCCGTGGGGCAGGACACGGGCACAGAAGAGACAGAGGCTGAGCGAGGCCGCGGAGAGCATGAGGGAACCTCGGAGGAGGGGATGGGGGGGTCGAACCGGGTGTCCTCGCTCAGCTCCATCCATCCCTGGCCCGTTGGCACAGGCAAGGGAAGTGAGTGGGGGAGAATCTCCGCCATGAAACTTTTGTTCCCCTTCTTCCCCATCATGGGACTGGCTGGCTGGCTGTGCTTGGGGACGGGGCGAAGCAACCTCCCTCCTTCCTTTCTTCCCTCCCTCCCTCGTCCGGCCTCCCAACCTAGAACAGCCCGAGCCCAACTGAGCACACACACACACACCACCACACACCATCTCCCCGTGGCTCCCTCCAAGGCCCCGAGAAAGAAGAAAGGCGGGGATGCCCTTCGCCTGGCCGAGCCTCCCACGGTGCGAACCCCCCCCAACACCACCACCACCACCACCGCCGCGCGGGCCTGAGTTCCAAACAAGGAGCGGGCGAGCGGGCAGCACTGGTAACTATGGAAATCGGTGGTGGCGGCGGCGGCGGCAGCTCTCCGCCGCAGCCCCCTTGCGTGTAGCAGCAGAAACAGCAGCAGGAATCAGCAGGAGCCACGCACGCACCCCGCAGTCCCCCTTCCTCCTGGCTCAGCTCAGCTCGGCTCTGCTCTGCTGCAGTTCCCGCCCGCCCGTGCCCCCCTCCATCCCTGCCTTCCTTAATCGCTTTCCCAACCTTCTCCCTCAGCCGAGGAGGCATGGTGTGTGGAGGAGGCGAGCGCTCCTGGGAAGACGAAGGCGCGCCCGCCCGCCCGCCTTCCCTCCCTTCCTTGCTCTCTCTCTCGCGCTCGCGCTCTCGCTCTCTCTCCCACTGGCACGCGCACACCCGGAGCCTCTGCTCAGGCAACGGAGGAGGATCAGCAGCTCACTGGGGAGCATGGGGGAGCTTTTCAAGAAACCGTTCTCCTCCTCCTCCTCCTCCTCCTCCTCCTCCCTCCCCTCCCCAGCCCAGCCCAGCCCAGCCCGCGACGGTACTTGTTAATAATGTAAATACATGGCTTCTTAACATTATATCGGCGTATAACGCGCATACATGATTTGGCCCCTATTTTCAGGGGGGGAGTGCATGTTATACGCCGATAAATACGGTATTCTCTCGGTACAAATAGGACGTATGATTTGACAGCATTTAGGGGGCTGACTCCATGCTAAGATCAATGTAAATTCATGAGGAGCCATTCTTGGATCCCTCTCCACACCAGAGCGGCAGGGGTGAGTGGCCAGTGAGAAGGCAGGGCAGGTGGACACAAGGCAGAGGCTCAAATGCAAGTTTTCCCACAAGGAGGTACACCAACCCAAACCATGTGACTACCACATGATTTCTAAATGGATTCCATGTAGAATGGAGCTTAAGGTAAAAGGTAAAGGTTCTCCCTGCACATACATGCTAGTTGTGTCCAACCCTAGGGGCGGTGCTCATCTCCATATTCAAGCCAAAGAGCCAGCGTTGTACAAGTCCATGGTCACATGGCTGGCATGGCTCCAAGGAAACACTGTTTTACCTTCCCGCTTTTTTTTACATCGGTACCTGTTTATCTACTTGCATTTACATGCTTTCAAACTGCTAGGCTGGCAGGAGCTGTGGTTAACAGCAGGAGCTTACTCTGCTGCGTGGCACCTGGGATTCGAACCACCGAGCTGTCGACTTTGTAGCCAACAGTTTTCAGAGCCTTAGTCCACTGACTCACCACGCCCCGTAGAATGGAGCCTACTGTGAGGCAAATGTAAATGTAAACAAGGCCATTTCACATACCTATTATTATGTTCTGATTTCTAAATAAATTAAATCTAGCCTCATGGTGCAGTGGTTAAATGCCTGTACTGCAGCTAAAATTGTGCCCACGACCTGGGGTTCAATCCCAGGTAGCAGGCTCATGGTTGATTCTGCCTTCCATCCTTCTGAGGTCGGTAAAATGAGTACCCAGCTTGCTGGGGAGAGAGGGCAATGTGTAGCCTGCATACTGTAATTAAACTGTAAAGAGACTACTTGAAGTTGTATGGGGCGGTATATAAGCAGAACACTTTGCTTTGCCTGGCTTTAAAATTGAAACCATAAAACTGGCAAAACTTTAACGTTTGAAAAGCTGAGGAGAGTGACCATGGACTGGTGTGGTTATACTTAAAGATTATCTACCAGGAACTATGTCAAAGGACAAGCAATATTCACCAAAACTGTGACTTATGCAGGTAGCAGAATGAGGGAGTAAACTAAAGGAAATGAATAACAGACATCAAAGATGATAAGAAAGTGCTTGTGATGGTGAGAAACAGAAAAAGAGAAAAAGCCTCAACTATTTTTTAAAACTGACTTTATTCAGATGAATTGCAATTTAGCCTTTGGGCCAGGAACATAGACTCTTCAACCTTCCTAGTGGGTAAGGGAAAATGGTAATTCATGAAAAGGTTTTCAGCTTATTTTCCAGGTCATTTGACAGAACCAAGATGGCCACGGGATCATTCAGGGCTGTGGAACTCCCTTCCACTGTCCTGAATGGGCTGGCCCATTCCTCAGTGTCCTTCTGCTACCAGGCAAAGGTTTTCATACTCAGGCAGGCATGTGGCTACTGACTGAGTCTGAGAAAGGGGTGTTTAAAGAGAAGTTGGTCTTTTATTTTTTTTTTAACAAATGCAATTTTATATGATTTGTGAACTGGTTTAATTCAGCCAGGGAGGGGCATCTTTAAATGCCTGGTATCTTTAATTAAGTTTTAAAATAATAACTTATTGTTTTTTAGAATGTGAATAAAGTACACAGAAAAAGAAATGCAAGTTCATTCACTGTGAAGTCACACTGGGGTATCTTGGTTTTCCCCAGGGACCACTGAGCAGACAGGGAAGGGAGGAAATTAGCTAAACAGCCCCCCCACCCCCATTTAACATAGCTCTCCTGAAGCTCTGCAGAAGGTGCATTTACAGAAGAGGCATTTAAGAAGGTATGAACAAAGGCAGAGTGGTAATTTCCTTATTTTGTTTCCTCTTCTTTTTTTTCTTTCTAAGGGACCTAACAAAATAGCATTGGTACCAAGGTGTTTTTTTCAAAAATTATATTCTTTCCAGAGGGGAATATCTGAGAACAAAGGATTAGAGATGGGCACAAAATGAAAACATAGTCTTTTGTTTCCTTTCCTTTCCATTCTTTAGTAGTTTCATTTAATTTAGTTAATAACTATTTATTTCTGAAAGGAAAGGAAACAAAATGAAATTGTTTGGAACACTATGAAAAGGAGCTTCCTTGGGCTCTTCCTGGAAGCTCCCCAAATTTGGAGCAGTTCGGGGCAGCCGGGATTCCCCTGCTGTATTCGGAAGCCAGGATCCCAGCTGCCCCAATACAGCAGGGGGATTCCAGCTCTGGCAGCAAGAATATGATTGTAAAAGACCTGTGCATGCCTTGCAAAAAGCACGGGTGTTTTAAAAGCACATTCTTGTTGCTCCGACCTCAGGGATGAGTGATTCCCCCCTTTCCCAACCAACCTGTTTTTGCTCCACACCAAACCTTAGGGGCAGCCAGTTTAGTGGGGAGCAAAGTCAGGTGGCTGGTTGCAAAGCCTTAAAGTGCAAGATGGGCTTCGTAACCAGCCACCCAACTTTGTGCCCTGCCAAACTGGCTACCCTTTAGTTTTGTCTGCCCTGACACAGCAGGGGGATCCCGGCTTCCCCAATACAGCAGGGGGCTGAGAGAGACAGCACTGACTTCACCGCTCACCTTCTCCCTGCTGTGCCAGGGAAGCCACTGTCCCCCTCCCCATAGCCTTCTCTCCAGCCCCAAGGTTCCATTTCAGACAACTGGCTGCAGCGAGACCCATGGCTGGAGTAAAGCCCTCCTTACTCCACCTGGTTTTGACAGCTCAGGCTATGGGGAGTGGGGGCTATGGCTTTACTCCAGCCAATGGATTTCATTTTAGGCAATGGGCTGCAGCAAAATCTGTGGCTGGAGTGAAGCCATGCCCCCTCACAGCCCAAGCTGTCAAAACCAGCTGGGTGGCAGTGGCAATCTCGCTGCAGCCCACCACCTTTCCCCTTACCTTCCAAAACACTGAACCCCCAAAACCACTCCAAATTTGGGGAGTTTCCAGGGAAGAGTCCAAGGAAACTCCCTCAGTTTGGTTTCCAACCCGAAAAAAAGTGATTTATTTTGTTTTGAGCCAATATGATTTCTTTAGTTTCGTTTCGCAACAAAACAATTTGTTATGTAACAAAACGACAAAAGAGCATGCCATTTTTCATTTTGTGCCCATCTCTACAAACGATCGGTGTTTTCCATCAGTTCAAGCTTTCACATTGTCTGAACCAACACAGATGGATCTGATGGTAACAAAATTACTTAGAAGCCACAGCAATGGAGGTAAAAGCTACAAATGTGCTCGGGGGGCAGGGGCGACAACTCAGGGCTGACTCAAATTGGCTTTTTTACATCATGTGGTCCTGTCATGCCTAGTTGTTTGAAGATATTTTCTAAAACTGTAGTTCTTTCATCAGGGCCAAGGAGAATCAATGCCCACCTGTAAATGTGGATTATTTGTTTGTTATGAACTAGCATCTCTGTCTTTTTCAAGGTGGGGGGGAATTGCTTACTGAATGAGCCAACTTTTCCAGTGAATGCAGCACAAATGAATTCTAAATATTATACAGTGCCACTCTAGGGCAAACTTCAGTGTCTATGCAGTTCACTATATACTTTAGTGGTCTCTAGTTTCTAGTTGGTTGAAACAATGCAACTAACAGCAGAAAGACAGGAAGGAATGTTTTTGGGGGGCTTTATAGTACACCCCTGTGTTCCTCTCTTAAGTCTATGCCATTCACACCGCAGGCTGGCTATTTATAATCTGGCTCCCTCTCTGTATTCAAGAGGATGATCAAAGTGAGGGCCTCCAGTCCATGACATTTATGGTATTATGAAAACACAGAATAGGCACAAGATTGAAGAGATGATGGGGAGTTGTTACATATCTAAGGAATTCTTCTAGCAATACCTAAATGGGAGTTCTTTGATTTAAAACTGGTCTGGAGATTTTAATTACACCAGTGCTTAGGGATTTTGCTTCAATTTTTTAAGACTGATAATATCAAAATGTTCATTTTCTAATCTTTCCTTTTGCTTGCTGCTTCCTTTTGAAGTTGAAAACAATGTGCTCCCACATTTGAATATTTTTTTCTTGGATATTTACAGTGGCCCCAGAAGGGAGAACAAGTGTATTTGTACATGCAGTATTGGACTGTCCTAGTTTATTACATTTGTTATTAATTCATTTTCTGGGATATATATTTAGTTTTCCATCCAAAGTCTCTCTCATATGCACAGTTTTAAGACACGCCACATATGTAAACTGTGCAAGAGACCTCAATATTTTCTTAAAGCCTCACTTCAGAGGTTGACTCTACCCATTGACCTTCCCCCTTACCCAGTGTTGGCTACATCTGTTGGGCTGCATTTCTCATCATCCCCAGAAGGAAGAGATATTGCTGGCACAAAAGGGTAGGGATGGTATATCAGGAGAAGACCAGGTGATGTTTGGTGTGCTGTGGGAACAGATTGGTCCACTCTTGTTTTTCAGTGATCAGGCAATGGAATAGCTAGAGTGATCCAACCCATTCTCAGTGTGCCTCTCCCTTCACTGAGCTCATGTTAGTGACTTCTACATTTTTAGTACAGATAGGTGAGCTCCTGTTTGGTCCCTTTCCAGGGCATACAGTCACTGGCAATGGACCAAGAAGGGAACCTTAAGCTGTCAAGGCTCCTGCTGTCAAATTCTGGTACCATGAAGGGGCAATTAAACAAGGAAAAGCTGTGTCACGAAAAGGAGAGTGATTATGTAGGAATTAGGTTATGAGTTATCCTTGGGAGCATAACCTGTATCAAGTGACAACAGAGAGGTCATCTGCACTGGCCCTTTTGGAGGGGGCTGGTGCAGTCTAAAAAGGGTTATCTGAGGTTGAGTGGAGGTGCAATATGCCCCTTGGTATGATGCTCATGTAAGGATCTCACGTGACCTTCTTTAATATGGCTTCCTCCACAGACAAATTTCCTGTACTGCTTCATAAGAAAGCCACTTCAGGATATCAGCAAATTGAACACTTCCCCTGCTCCTTGGCAGAGGGACAGTGAAAGTGATTTTAAAACTCCTACTAGACCATTGCTGCTGTGTTGTATCACTTAAGATTCCTTTAAAAATATTTTCCTTTTCTGAAGCATCAACTGAAGCATCAACTTATTTTTTTAAAAAAATTAATCTAGGTGATGCACTGTGGTAGCAATGGTTCAGGAGAATGAATGAATGAATGAATGAATGAATGAATGAATGAACGAACGAATGATGTAATTTCCTCTGCTCTCTGCCAAGCATATACTTGCATTTATCCTAGCTTTCCACCTTGATGTGGAATACAGTATGTTTATATTGTACACATATAAGTACGATTCATGGCTGACCCAAAACACCAGTACAAAAGGCAGAGTAATTTTGGCCTGAAGAACAGAACTAATTGTTTGCTTCTCCATTTTTTTCAATGGTCATATTGGGGTGCACCTGGGTTAGCCCTACCATTAGGCAGGACAAGGTAACTACCGCAGGCAACCACAGTTTGTTTGATTTTGCCACCCCTGTGCTTTTACTAACAAGTAGAGATGGGCACGACTCAAAAAAATGGTGTTTCGTTTGTCGTTTGGTCTTTTAGGGGTCCGTTTCAGTTTGTTTTCGCTTTCGTGATGTTTTTTGCAAAAAATTGTTTTCGTTCAGTTAGGTAACGAAATGAAAAAACGAAAACAAAAATGAAAAATTGCTGTTTCGTTAGCATTCTTTTTAGTTCAATGCATCTGCTGCAGCGAAAACGAAAAACACGGCAAATTTGGTCGTTTTGTTTTCGTTTTCGTTTTGTTTTAGAAAAAAATTGTTTCATTTTCGTTGCGTAATGAAATGAAAAAACGAAAACGAAAATGAAAAATTGCTCGTTTAGTGCCCATCTCATTCTCTACTAACAAGGAAAGGAAGAGACCTTGGTGGCATTTTCTAATACATGAGTCCAAATAACCTGGCTGGCTTCGGGCATTATGCAATTTACTTTGTTGTCATTTGCTTCATTCCAGTCACAAAACTGGGCCCTTCAGAGGGCATAGGCAAAAGATATGAGGGAGCAGAAACGCAGCTAAGTATTTCCCCTATTCACTCATTCTCTTACTTTAGAAGTAGCTTTACCTTCATGGGTTTCCCCCCCTTCACATTCCAGATGCTGGGAGAGGCAGAAAGCCATCACTGAGGGATTATGGGTGATAATCTTCACCCAAAGGGACACTTTTCTCCCTGCTGTTTCTCTCACATGAATATCCCCACATATACATCATTGCTACATGATAAAATAGTAAGAGAAAGCCAGTGTTGCTGCTGAACTTTAGTATTCCCTGTTTTTTTAAAGATTTTATTTTATTTTATTTTATTAACGACCTAGGGTTTCATTTGCCTCTCGGACAAATTAATGAAGTGGTTCCTTTAGAAAGGAGAAGAATGGAACCTGTTGTTCATGCTTGAATGCTTGAGTTCACATGCAAATATAGGTATTCATACAAAGCCACCATAGCCCAGTCCATTGTGGGAAATAAAATATTCTGTGAGCTTCCATGATTAACTGATGATAAGGCTAACGAGCATGTTCAGACTCAGCAACATTACTAAGCTTCATAAATTCTTTGGCTTAGCCTTTCTCCACCTTAGTTAATTCTGTACTGAAGGTAGCCTAAATAGAAATAAGAATCTTTCGGTACAAACCTGAACTTTTTTAGCCCAGATTTGTCCATGACATTGTTTTAAAACAATCAAACAAAACCTTTTCCAAACAATGGGACTGATTTTTTTTGATAGATTTTTCTGGACTTGTGATTTAGATATAATTTTGCAAGTGCCAACATCTAATCTTGGATTAAACCAACTATCCCATTTCACTCCCTCCCTCCCTTCAGGGGGTTGTGGGTGGCTCACCTGGAGTTCTCCCATTTTTATCTTCAGCAACCCTGTGGGCCAGTTTAAACTGAAAGATGTTGAGTGGAAAGGCCACCCATTGAGTTTTATCACTTGGGGGGGGGCAATGAATGTGTAGACTTAATGTGGGAGATCTGTGAATAGTTCACACATCCTCATTCATCAGAGGTTATGTGAGTTGTTGCCAGGGAGAGAACCTTCTGCCTTCTAAGTTAGGACACCCGAGTTGTGTAATACTCTCCCCTTCATCTCTTTGCCATGTTTGTTGTTTCCCATGTTTTTAGTTACTAGAATGATAGTGGTTTTTATCTGTCAAAGCTTCTGATCAATACTTGCTCGTGGATGGTTTTAGTTTTATCTGTGCTCCTGTGTTTTGTATCTATTGTTTTCAACAGACACAGAATTGCAGAATTTGTTTTTCCCCCCAGTTTGTGCTTCTTGTTTAAATTTGATAGAAACCACTATAGACCTTTGTAGGTTGTCTGTCTTCTAAAGTTCACACATTAGTTTGGGATATTTTAGTTCCCCCAGAACCACATTTTCTTACAGAATCTAGGTAGGAACCTGAGTTACCATTTAGGGATTCTATCTGCACCATTGTCAAATGCAGGGCCCAAATTTCAGCCACTTAAAACTATTGAATAGCTCATGGGTTTGAACCAGAAGTTAGATGCTTGATTCCTCACTGTTCCTCCTTGAAAGGGACTGGACTTGATGACCTATAGCATTGGTGGTCAAACTTCGGCACTCCAGATGTATTGGACCACAACTCCCACTGTCATTGGCAATCTAGGCTTGGAATTCTGGGAGTTGTGGTCCAAAACATCTGGAGTGCTAAAGGTTCACCATCACTGATCTATAGAATCCCTTCCAGCTCTGCAGTTCTAAGATTGCTTTGTTGTTGTTATTGCTGCTGCTGCTGCTGCTGTTCTTGTCACATGCAGGTTTTCTGTACTCAGTTTTTCACACATGGTTTCTCCATTTTTGCTTTATTTTTGTAAAATAAACCAGGGCACAGTTTACTATGGTCACCGGTTGTTGTTCATCTGTGGTAATATTTACCTAATTTTCAGACCTGCTAAGGACCAGATTATTTTTATTATGTTGTGATACTTAAAACCATAGAATTCAAAGAGGGAATACTTCCTTTCTCACAAGACTATATATATACCATAGATGTATGAAACTGTACACCAGACTGGTAGGTATTATGGTGTATATATTTGCAAGTCATAGGCACCTCAAAGATAGACTCATCATAAAGAAATGTATGGCTAAAGAGACCTAGCTAATGTACATTTAGTATTCATATATGGATTGCTTCCCCCACCACCAACCAAGTGCATGATGTGACCTTTAATGGGAGCTCCACTCAAGTTTCCAATTACATCTTTAGTAATTACAGAAATTCCTTTTCACTTTTTGTCTAAGCTGTCAACAGAACAGCAGAACCTCCTGTTGTCTGGATTTCTCTTCCCTATGGCTGGTGAGTCATAAGGGGAAATAAATGGCACTCATGATCAATAGCCCGTAATCTGTGCACGCAGTCGCTCTGGTGCCCCACCTTCTGCTTAAATGTGCTTGTTTCCTTATATTGTGCTCCTGACTTCTAGGCCTTTCTGTTGCCAACCATGCTTGATATTCACATCTCTAATGGCTGCTTTGGCTTGAATAGAATGTGATATACAGTCATTGTGCTCTTCATCATATATTTTTTCTTATTATTTTTTCCACAGGCATGGCACAACAATGCTCCTAATTTATCTGGTGAAATATATGCTAGCAAGTGTCACATAAGGCCCAGATGTTTCCCGGTTGATATTTTTGGCAGGACTAGGAGGGGTACTTCAGTCCGGCTACAGTGTTTGAGCATATAGAGAAAGCCTACATGTTCTTAAATTCTTCATTTGCAAGACTCTTTTTTCCCCCTCAGCTATTGCAGCATTCCAAACTGTTCCATTCGTTTCTGCATTCAGGCCTACACAATACCCCCAAAACAGCCAAATTGTAATTAAAATATCTTAGAGCTTGAAGCAGAAGGTCAACATGACCACAATAAGAAGTTCCAATAATTTATACTTTGTTGGTTTTTAATGGACTGCTAAATCTACCCACTAAAGCAGACCATATTACTTGCTCTACCACAAGATTCAGCATAACAGTTTAAGTATTTCACATAAACAAGAACAGCCATTTTAACTATTCACATTCTATGTCCTCCTGCTTCTGTGTAGATCAGATTTGGAGTCTGATTATCCTCTATTTCCCAGACACTTTTCCTCTTATTCCACCCCGACCTGCACTAAGGAGAACTACATATATTATAGTGACAAAACCAGGCTTGATGGTCAACACACCATGGGCTTTATTCCACTTCTGACTATTTATTTCTCCCCTCACTCCTTACCCTTACTCTATAAATCCCACCTCAGCAGCACTGGAGGGACTGCATCGTTTTATTTCAGTGTTTTGCCCCCATTCACTGTAGGGAATTCATTCAGGCCACAACTGCAATCTTCTTTTCCACAATCCGTGCATATTACAGCTTAGGAAGTGACAAGTTAAAGCCCTTGCTTTAAAGAAGATTTAGCAGTCATCATACTCTAAAACACAAATATATATAGGATTTTTCCCCCTGGAAGAAGCAGAAATGTTCTTCAGTATTTTAGGTTTGTTAAGATATAGAAACACAGCCATGACAGATGCTCTCTTAGAATTTTAATTTTGTGAGCACAGTATGGGTGCCCTAAATTCAATACACAAGTGCTTTAAAATGTATTTTTAGATCGTCCACAAACAAGACATACTTTTTAAACGCATTTTAAGGGATAAAGTTACCCTTTAGATAACTTTTTAGGAAGAGAACTGCATTTGTGTTATTGGAGTGATGGATTCTGCCAGCTCCAGTACTGGCATGAGAAGAACATTGGTTGGCCTGCCCAAACACACACACTAGAGATGGGCACGACTTGGCGGAATTCCCTTTTCCGTTTCCGTTCCTCGTTTCCGTTATGGAACGGAAACGATAATGGGAATTACTCCGCCAGAATTCGAACTCGAACCGACTAGAGAATAATTGGGTCTGATTTGTCGTGGTCGTTCCTGGCATCGCGCAATTGCGCGATGCCAAGCGGCACAGAAAAAAAGTTTTTAAAAGTTAAAAAAAAAACGATTCCCGGCCAAAAAGCAGGTGGAAATATGCCTGCCTGAGTAAGGGCTCAGGGCACCTACAAGAGGGGTGGTTGACCCCCCACTCTCCTGTCCTGGGCTGCTCTGGTGGTGGGGGTGGGGGAAATCCTCGTCGTAGTTGCTGGCAACAAGCACCGGACTCGCCGCCGGCCGCCGCAATTCAAGCGGAAGCGGCACAGAAAAAAAGTTTTAAACTCCCCCCCCCATTCCCAGGCCAAAAAGCAGGCAAAAATATGCCTGCAGTGCAGAGTGCACCTACCAGAGGGGTGGTTTCTGGGGGGGGGGGTCCTGGCCTCCCCCCCTCTCCTGTCCTGGGCAGCCGGACTCGAGTCGCCATGCCATGCGGTGTGGGCGGGGGATCCAAAATGGGGCAGCGACCGCAAAAAAAATTTGAAATCGTGGTCCAAAAACACACAAGCACCACACAGAAACATGCGAAAATTGCTATTTTAAAACTGCCAGAATTTTTACAGTAGCAGTGGGTTTTTCTTGCAGCAAAATGTCTCCTCTTTCCTCTCTCCATTGATTTTCTTTAATTTTATTATTATTATTTTTACACCTGCACAATGATGGGCTGGCCATGGGAGTGACCATGCAAATTTTTGGAGCCATTCCACCAATCGCATGGCCACTTGGCCAGGTTGACCACAGAGACTTCTGGGATGTGCCAACCGGGCATAAAAAGCCCACTAACTGTAGCCCGAACCCGAACCCGAACCCTAACCCTAACCCGTACGCCAGTACACTGTCCTTCTAAGTGGGTCAGAGAGGCCCCCAGAGGTGCACCCCAATACTCACCCTAACCTCACCCGTAACTAGCCTAACCCTAGCCCTTGCGCTAACCCTGTTGCCTAAGCCAGATCTGTACTTGCATTGCACTACACGCAAGTACAATTCCCTTCTTAGTAAGACACAGCGGGTGCAGAGAGTCTGCCAGTCCGCCACTTGTGGCTCTGGGTGACTCCTGCAGGCTTGGCTCGGCCGGCAGCATGTGTGACATGCAAACCATGCCCCCGAGGCCTGACTGATGCAGGGAAGGCACCCCAAAAAGAGGGGTGCCTCTACCAGTCTGCTGTGTCTCTGCGTGCAACTTGGTATGCAATCATATCCATATATGGCTATGCATGCATGCCCTTTTGCAGCAGGTGAGGAGAGGAGACCCCCATGTATGAGGGGTCTCCAGGAGCCTGCCTTCCCTAGCGGGTGAGGATAGGAGGCACCCCCCCCCAAAAAAGAGGTGCCTCCAGGAGCCCGCTACCCCCCCCAAACCAGTTTAACGACAGACGAAAAAATGAAAAATGAAATGACAAATTTTTGCGAAGTTTCGCGAAAAACAGAAACAAGCCGACACAGGCCGCCTCCGACACACGACAACTCGAAAACGTCATTTTCCCTAGTCGTGCCCATCTCTAACACACACATATATACACACAACACAACGTGCATGGATACCTCTCACAATATTTCACTCCACTACTCCTCCAGCAATCATTGCACCACCGTCCCCCGGCCCGAAATAAAGAGGCAAGATATTAGCTTTGGGTTAAACAAGGGCCACAACTTTATTAACAGCTTACTTAAAATGCTTGTTCTGTAGACACCCATGGTGTATCCCAGAGCCACAGAATACCAACCCATCTTGAGTTCTGGAGACCACTGTTCTCTGAAAAATCTGAGTGCGCCTCCCTGAGAGTTCATTTCCTCAAGACCTTAAGAGAGCATGCCAGCTCTTCTCACAGCCATAGGCAAGTAAAGAGAGCATGCAGCCCAATGAATGATAGACCCCCAGTAGAAAGGATGACGACAGCAAGAGCTGCCCCAGCATAAATAAGTTTTGCTCAAATAGGACTAGGGAACTGCCTTATACTCCTTGTTCATCGAGCCCACTTTTGTCTACCCTTCACTGTCTAGGCCTCTCATTCTTCCAGACCTCAGCCAGAGGCATCTTGCATTACCTACTGACAGATCATTTAATTGGCACCTCTTGGAAGCAGAAGATATGTTCAGAAGAGCCACTGGACAATGGGCCCTTCACAAGAGCATCATCATATATCTCATTTCCCCAAAGTCTGGAGAGTTGATTGTGTACATCCAACCATTTTTTTAAAGTTTTAAGTGTGTTTTGTTTGCTTCCTTCCTTGCTTGCTTGACCAAACTGGAAGTGACTGGAAATGACTGGAAGTTTAATTTTCGTCCATGATTAGACAGTTTCTGTCCAAAAGTACCTGTCACATTACATGTTGGGGCACTTAAACTACCCACTTTTGTTTTGTTGTTGTTGTTGTTGTTGCTGCTGCTGCTGCTGCTGCTGCTGCAGTGTTGTTAGTGGTGTTGCCTGGGTTTCAACATGGGTCACTGTGTCCAATTGTGATCCAAGACTACTTACCAGTTCTGTTTCTTGTGTCAGGTAACTTGGAAGGAAAAGATTCTCTTCCGTTTTAATTGAAATAAATACAATCAACACCACTCAGAACAGAAACACCCTCTCAGTCACTCCAATTAATCTTTTCTTCACCATAGTTAAGAAAACATGGGAAGAGTTCCTCTATTAATGGCATGTTTGTTTTAAGCATTACAGGAAGACTACATACCATACTTTCTGGTAGGTGGTCATGGAATAACCCTAGGGTCGTGTTTTCCAGTTAAATATCCCTCCTCCCCCGACCCCATTGCCTAATGACAGTAAACAGCAATTAGTTGTATTGACTAAATATTACCTTTTTCATTAAAAGGAGAAAAGTTCTGTTTTCAATATATTACTGTTTAAAAATTATTGTTTTGAAAAAATAATAATCAGCAACAATAACCACATTCTTTTTTTTTTAATGCATCACTCCCAAGATTTGTATCAAATATGGTTTATTACTTTTCTTTTCCTGTAGAAAAGCATTTCTGGGCTTTTAATCACCTTAATTAAATGAGCAAGTCTGCTAGGGGAGTACATCCTTCCTGTTAATTGGAGACGGTTGTTTCCTGTTACTTGTCTCGACATCTAGGGACAGTTCAGACCTCAGAAATCCACAATGTTGTGATTCTTTTATATCACAACAGTCCCAAACTGTTGAGACAAGGAATAGGAAATAACAAGAAATGTCAAATTAATGAGAAGTAAATACTCCTACATACCCAATGTGGTATAGGAGATAACATGATGTACTGGAACTGTGGAGAACAGGGTTCAATTCCCAGTTAGGACATGGGAACTCACTGAGAGAAAATGGTAAAACCGCTCCTTAAATATCATACTTAACTTGATAGCCTTGTCAGAATCACTATAAATTAGTTTTTAGCAGCACACCACACAAACACAAATCATTAAGCCCTAGAAAATGTATTTGTACATCCAAACTAAAACGGTAAACAATGGTCAGAAACTTATCGTTGTTCACATAAAATTTGTTTAACATGCTGTGGCAAACAGTAGCTAGTTGAAGAGGTGTCAGTGCATATCTTGGTTGTGTGCTTGACCACACACTCAATTGTGCAACCAAGATGTGCACTGGCACCTTGTCTGTTTGCAACATTCCTCAATATCAGTAAGATGCTGTACATATTTTATTACTAAATAACTTAAGTAAAAATTAACATGAAACAACTATGATATCTAGAAAAGGTGGTGAGCCAGGCCACCAATTTTTCAATAGTGGATCACATTTGTGACCTGGGTGGTGGTGGTGCTATAGCCTCTTAGCAACTGGCCAAATTAAAAAATAATCCTTGGATTATCCATCCCTGGGTTAATTAATTCCTGTTCTTGGAGTTTCTCCCTGATTTAAAACAAAAACACTGTCTTCCACTGGCAAGGGTTGGGAACAAACAGAGGTACAGTATCACAAAAATTGCTAGGGCTCCATGTTCCCTACCTTTGCTATGTTTAAAAAACTTCCATTTGCAATGAACACTTGGTATAAGGCAGGCATGTCCAAACTTTGGCCCTCCAGATGTTTTGGACCACAACTCCCACAGTCCTTTGCCATTGGAAATACGGGCTTGGAATTCTGGGAGCTGTGGTCCAAAACATCACGAGGGCCAAAGTTTGGACATTCCTGGTATAAGGCATAGTCCTGCATATTTTCAAAGAGTAGAAGCCCTATTTAGTAAAACCGTAAGACATATAGGTGCAGATTTAGAAAATTATTACAATTTAAATCAAAATGATGCCACACCTTGTGGGAAATACTGGAGAAGCCCATGACTTAATAGGAACTGTTGCAGGACAACTTTTAAGATCTCTGCTCTTGTTGTTCTTCATCCTTGAGCCACAGTGCGACCAGACTTCAAAAAGAAGATACGTTCAAATAAGAGACTCTTTAAAGTAGAACATGTGACACACACATACACCAGCCTGGTTACGTTATACACCCAGTTCCACCTAGATACCAGAATGCTAAAACAAAAACCTTAGCAGTTCCCAGGTGAAAGTCTCTCCAACAGACTTTTATTTCTTTATGGTACCATCCTATATACCGTACTGTATGTCTTCTCAGAAATAAGACCCAGCAGGTTCCATGAGGTGCGTCTTTAGGATTGTAATCTTTGTATGGGCTCAACCTCCCATAGACATTCATAATACATTCTCAAACAGTTTGTTTGTGCATAGTATGTTTGAGGATGCTTTATTTTATTCCTCAGCTTTGTGAGATCAGAATAAATAGTGTTAAGGTGCTGGTGCTTCTATCATTGGAAAGATTGTCAATGGCTTCTACAAGGGTCGACTAGCAAAGTTCTTGTTTGTGGCCTTGTAGAAACCCTACTTCTTATTTGATCTTCTTCTGAAATTGAGCTCAACTGAACATCATGGTTGTGTTCGCTGGAGTGACAAAGTGAATTTCAAATACAGTGGTTCATTGTATAAAGGAATTAATTTGTTCCAAATGAAATTATGTTAAGAAAATTTTCCATCATACAAATTTCCCATAGGAATGCATTGAAAACAGTAATCCCTTATCGCGACCATTTTTAGGTTGTACAGATTGGCCCCATAGACGATTCTGTTAAACAAATTTCCCGTATCTCCAGAATTTTTATGTTGTACAGATTTTATGTTATACAAACAGTTTGTTATACGAGGGTCCACTGTATAAAATAAAGTGGGAAGGTGGGGAAACAACAATTTTGAAAAAGAGTGTTGCTGCACGCACTTCTGACACTGTTGTTTTTTCCAAAGTGGCTATCATATTTGGCCTTCTTCCATCATCTGGGATTTAGAAATGTTATTTCTTGAGCAGGATTATGAGTCTCATCCCTAGTTCTAGAGGAGTGCACTGACTTTGCTATCTGTGAAAAAAAAATACTGTTGGATCATTGTTCCTACCAAAGTCACCTTAATACTAAAAAGCCAAAATCACACAATAAACCTAATACAGTGGCAACCAGCTATTAAGGAACAGTGGTCTTTTTTTAGCAAATGCATCTTTTTTCAGTGGCCAGATATAATTTTAAGTGCTTAATATTCACCTGAGCATGCAATTTTAAATACCTTGTTTTATTATAGCTATTCTAATACATCCATTCTTTTAGCAATTTCCTTGTAAAATTAGATCTATGCCACTGTTCTCACTTTTAAAGCACTGAACCGATGAACAATGGTAATATCTATTGTCTTTCATGCCATATTTAACCTTACAATAAATGTATTAAATATAGATTAACATCTTGTCTTCAGGAAGCCTGATGTTTCATGGAATATGTCATGAAATTTCATTATAAACATAAATCAATAAGTGTTTCATGGTTCAAAACAGTAAATTAAAATTCCAATTTCAGTGTGAATGCCATCTATTTCTAGCGACTTGATACTTATTTACGGCTGTTTCAGGGGTCTGGGCTAGTTTTTTTTTTTTAAGCAGGCTTTTGTGTGTGTGCTCCATCCCATGTAATGGAAATAGCCATACAGCAGGAGTGATATAGGTATGGTGTTATTAAGAGTTACTATTGGAAAGGTATTGGTGTCTGCAGGGACACTGTGCAGAGCATTTAAAGTACCAGTACCAGGTTTGCAGTGAAAGGTTTGCAGAGCCCTGGGTCATGCAACTAGAAGCAGCCTTCTGCATCAGCTTAACTATTTAAAACTATTTAAAAGCGTTATGTTTCCTCATTGAAGGGGCAGTTCAATTCAAAAGACTATTCCAAATATATATATATATATATATATATATATATATATATATATATATATAATAGTTATAATGGTGATCATGGTGAGGGGGACTGTACAAAAACAGTCTTTTGAATGGATGGGTTTCAGTTTTAATCACAGCTGCAATTATAATTTGTTGATCTAGCTGTGCGCGCATGCGCGTGTGCACGCGTGCGCACACAAACATGTGCACAAGTGAGTGCATACAAATCTTATAAATATTTCTGTGTCTCTGTGTCCTGAAACATATCTGAAATGATAGGAACTAGAAAACAATATTTTGCATACATTCTAGTAATTTTCCAACTTTTCCAATAAAGGTTCAAAATGTAAAATATTCCTTCCTTCCTTCCTTCCTTCCTTCCTTCCTTCCTTCCTTCCTTCCTTCCTTCCTTCCTTCCTTCCTTTTTCTTCTTCCAAAATAATCAGAAACAATGCCTGGGAACACCATAGGTTGTGCCACCCCTGATCTACGGAATTTCAGACTGGATATTTCCCCAGTGCTGCCTAGAGATGCCAATAACTGACATTTTGCATGTCAAGCACTGGGAAAATGTGACGCAGAGTGTTATGTTGAAAAAGTACAACAGCAACAAACAGGCAGCTATGGTGAGTTACTAACAATGGTGGTTACTTCACGACCGTTTTGTCTCTGCTAGTGTTGCACTTAGGAGCGGTACAAAAAAATGTTACTTCACGTCCATTGCGCAACTACTGAAATTTGTCTCAACCATGCCCCCGGAATGGGTTCTAAGTGCGACAATACTGTACCTGGTGCTGGGATAGGGTTTTCCCTTGTCACTCTTTGTTCCCGTTTTCTGCTCCGATACAAGACTCCTTGTAGTAATAACTGCCATGCAACAAAACATTCATTTCTCTCAGAATACTGGGGTTTAAAATTATTATTTTGACTTTTCAGAAGTGAAATATCAAAAAAGAAATTTTAAGCCCCCCCAAAAAGGAAAAAGCTGTACAAATTCAGTGTTTGTCACAGTACAAGACTGTGAGGTAGCACTTGTCACGAGATAAGTTACACGGCCATGGGAACACTGAAACAGGGACAAAACCACGTGATCGCGACCAATGCTGTCATGGTACAAATCTTGTCACAGACCAAAGAAGGACATGAAGTAACCACCAATGTTGGGATTCTTTAGTGATAGTCCCCCTTCTCTCTGATGCAACATCTTCTGACATATGTCACTTAAGAAAAGAAAATGGTTCCATTTAGTATCCGATTGAATAATAATCTGAATGGATCTAAGGAGATTCAGAGCCATGTTTGCCATTGAGATCAAACCACCATTCCAAGCAAGAAGACAGAGGCAGAGGGCACTGCATGAACTTTTCTGCTATTTGGAGAAGGAATTGTTTGAACTGAAACAACACAGGGAGAATAGAAACATCACATCCGGATCACAAACTGCATGGAATAAAAATCCACTAATCTCTTATCAAGCTAGACATCTGCACCTGGAAGTGGAGGAAGACAGAGAGAGTGGAGGAGAAAGTTTCCTGGATAATAGCTTACTGTGGTCATAAAATGAGAAAGTCATATCAGATCCAAATAAGGAAGAGAAGAAATAAACAATTCAATTAAGCCAGAAAGTAATTACTTCCTGGTCCAGTAGAGATTGCATATCATTTCTTGGACCTGCGTATTATCTTCTAAATAACAGTTACTAAACAGGCCTGCATCTGGGAGTGAACCAGGAAAAGCAAGCTGCAGTACAATGTGGCTCCAAGTTTGGACTAAGCACTATTTCTTTTGGACTTCTGATAAACATAAAAGGTAGATGTCAGGTGGGAGAGATCTCAGCCATGGTGCCAGAGCTCTGTTTACATTCCAAGGCTGTCAAATGCCTCAGGATAAAGAGGAGTGTGGAGCTGAAATCATATATTATTACAATACGTTTTAATTTTGAAAACTGCAGTAAGCCATCTGAAATTAGATTCCAGCCGCTACATGTATTGGTCTAATTTCTGTCCTTTGATATTGCAATAAAAATGCTTATAGCATCCTACTGATAGCAGTAAAGCATGCCAAAAAGTTTTGCCTACCTAGGCAGAATCTTTCATTTCCTATTTCTAAAGAATTTAACTGCCTTGGTTTTCTAGGGTTTTTTCCTGTGCTCACAGCTGTTGGTGGTTGCTGGGATTCACAAGATGACTGCCCTGTCATTATGTCCTTTCCTTTGTGGCCAGCCTTTCTAAAAATAAACCTCCACTCTTTCTGTGGCTCAGAATACCGCAATTGCCCTTTTATATTTATTGTTAGTAGAGATGGGCACGAAACGAGCGATTTTTCATTTTCGTTTTCATTTTTTCGTTTCGTTACGCAACAAAAACGAAATGAAAAATTTTAAAAAAACAAAACAAAAATGAAAACGAAACAAGCAAATTTGCCGTGTTTTTTGTTTTCATTGCAGCAGATGCATTGAACTAAAAAGAATGCTAACGAAACAGCAATTTTTCGTTTTCATTTTCGTTTTTTCGTTTCATTACCTAACGAAACGAAAACGAAATTTTTTGCAAAAAAGTCACAAAAACAAAAACAAACCGAAACGGACCCCTAAATGACCAAACGACAAACGAAACACCATTTTTTTGAGTCGTGCCCATCTCTAATTGTTAGAATCCAGCCTGATGGCCTGAAGATCTGATCTAAGCATGTTTAGGGATGCTAAAGACAAAAAGATTTCCTATAAAATAGTAGAAAATATCATTTCTAGGTAGAAATAAAAGTGCAGGTAAACAGCAAGTACTGCATCATGGCCGTTCAGATTCTCATCTTACCTGTGCTTACCAGGCAGTAGACCTTGCTGAATGCAATAAACTCCTTCTCAGCAAGCATACACACAATTCATAGAATCACAGAATCACCGAGTTGGAAGAGACGTCAAGGGACATCCAGTCCAACCCCCTGCCATGCAGGAACCTCCATCAAAGTACCCAGCTATCGGCATGGCTGTCTAGATGACAAAACTGATGGAAAATCTTCATGTGTGTGTGTGAGGGCATGCTGCCTCCCCATCCAGAAATCTGCATGCACTTTTCTTGTATTTTGTAGGAGACTGTTGTACATGAGGAAACTCTTCAGCATCCCTGACTTGAAAGGCCTGATCTTGAAACATAAAAAGGGCAGAAGCTTGGATAAAGTAGATCAAAGAGGAGAAACACTCTGCAAATGCATGCAGTTCTCTAGCAAGCTCATAGATGCAGTTCATCTAAGCCAGTGTTGGCGAACCTATGGCACTGATGCCAAAGGTGGCACTCGGAGCCCTTTCTGTGGGCACCTGACATTGCCCCTTCACAGTCACCAGTATTCAGGTTAAATTGCTGTATTGGCACTTTGCAAAAAATTAGTGGGTTTTGAATTACATTTTGGGCACTTGGTCTCTAAATGGTTCACCATAACTGATCTAAGCTCTTTGTAGTCACTCTCATGATCCTGATCTCAGTTAGAATTTGCTCAGTGCTGGGAACCCACCAAGGATACTGTGACTGGATTCTCTAAATTCCCCTGATGCAGCCCCAGGCTCCAAACCCACAGATAGAAAGAGAGAGAGAGACAGTGCCCTTTTTATATCATTGGGTTTATTTAACACAATTGCCAGGTTGTCAGTAACAAGCCTGGAAGATCCCAATTCACTTTCACTGGACACATCTTTATAGCATCAACCAGGTTGATGGCATAAAACAGGTAGCATACAACAGTGGTGGGTTCTGCCATGAGCGTCCAGGATCAAATGCATCTGCAGGGATTTGGGGAAGTCTTGCATATTGATAATTGCACCCTAGGTAAAGTCCTCCATTCTGAATCTCCTTTCTCAACAATCCTCCCTCCCTCTATCCACTGTCTCTCTTTATAGGATGGTTCCCACCTCTCCTCTCTTTCCTTCCAGTGTTGTCTCTCCCTCTCTTTCCAGCTGCTCTCTTGCTCTTTCTTCCCTCTCACCCCAACTGGATGGTTTGGGACACGGTTGGTAATTCCTCTGTTTCCTCAAGCAGCACCATTGGCTTTTCCCATTCACCTCTCCAGGGATTCTCCTTATATATTCCCAGCCAGCAGGTAATTCTTCTGTGGCTGGTCTGTCTGTCTTTCTTCTCTTCTCTTCCTCTCTGCCTCTCTCTGTCCCTCTCTTCCTTCTTTCTCCCTTTTTATCTCTTTATTTGCTTCTACCTCCTTCTATCCTTCCCTGTTCCAGGAGTTTTCTCCCACCTTTCTTCATCAGCAGGTAAAAGCATGTAGACCGAACTTGGAGTTTGACAGCATTAATGCAAGGCACAAGAGGTGGCAAGAGGAACTACACACACACACACACACACACACACACACACACACACACACACACACACACACACACACACACACACACACACACACACAAAGTTTATGCAGAGTGTGAGATGTTAGAAGACCAATGTTCTAAAATTATTTCCTCCTTAATCTTGGCAACATGGGTGAGTGAGCATACTGCAGAGAGGGGCAGTCGGTCTGCATGGAGTACAGAGAGATGAACTTGATAACTGGCAGAGAGGTAAAGAGAGATGGCTGCCTTTTATCAGGGCTGGGGTATCAAGAGAAGCAAATCATTCATTTTAGTATTCACATTGTTATCTGCCACTTTTTTTACATTAGATAATTTTTTTTAAAGAAAATTGATGTATAGAAAGTGGAATTATTGGGTGGTTCTTTCAGAAGTCCATGTTTTGCATTTGAAAAAGCCTCGGCGCTTTCAGAGTTCAGGCATAACTGGATGTGTGTCTGTGTAACGCTGAGGAGGTGCCTGCATTTCTCTGCTGATAACTTGCAGCTATTTTAATTGAGTGGTATCTTTTTTTAAAGTGGGATTTAATGGCATTTGGTTGTACAATAATGAAAACTGGTTTAATTATTTACGCTAGGTTTGCATTTTAAAATGTACTGTTTTAAACTTTGTACAGATATTCTTTAAAATCTAATAGCAACTAAAAAATTACACCTGCACATACACAAGCACACACAATTTAGTGGCCTAAAATTAAAATCCTATGTCAGCCATACCCATATCAAAAAAAAAAAAAATCATTGCACCTAATATAAAGAAGTAAAGGCAAAAACATACAGTAACACAAAACCAGTCAGTAATTACATTAGAGCAGGCATGTCCTAACTTCGGCCCTCCTGATGTTTTGGACCACAACTCCCAGAATTCTAACCAGATTGCCAATGGCAAAGGACTGTGGGAGTTACAGTCCAAAACATCTGGAGGGCCGAAGTTTGGGCATGCCTGCATTAGAGTGTCATGCCAAAGACTATATAGTGTTATTGTTATTTTATTGTAGAGTAATCTCCCTTAAGTCTCTGATTCTGGGGAAAAGGTGGAACATAAATCAAATGAACAAGGAAACAAACTAGGTTCTGAGGTGGTATAGTTCCTTTTGGGTCTTTCCCTCAGCCCAAAAAAATTCCTATATGGCCAGTATTAACACTCAGTTCATCACTTGAAGCCTATTACTATTACTGTTCAACATTTGAATGCATGGGCTGTCAACAGCACTGGTGAATGGTAATTATTGACACTTTACACTCTATAGCTATAGACCAGTGTTGGCGAACCTTTGGCACTCCAGATGTTTTGGACCACAACTCCCAGAATTCCAAGCCTGTATTGCCAATGACCAAGGACTGTGGGAGTTGTGGTTCAAAACATCTGGAGTGTCAAAGGTTCACCACCACTGCTATAGACTGATGAAGCTGCTTGGATGAGCAGCCAGTGAAACATTACTATCTCTCAAGAAAAAAAAGTCCAGTTGCCATGACTCAACTTCCACATAAACTCATCAGGATGACTGAGAATCTTCACAGATATATAGCTAATCGTATACCTGCTTCCCCCCTCTTTTTTTAATTAATGTCTGTCTTCCAGATTGATGCCAAACATTAATATTGCCTTATTTTTCAAAGTAAATGAACAGTGCAGTGAACATAAAATGGAGAGACAAGAGTCATGTATGGTGTAAGGCAGGACACAAAAGTGGCAAAGAACAGAAGCAAACAAGTGTACCAGCACAACACATGGGTTAGCAAACACTTTGCCTCCCTCCCTCCCTCCCTCCCTGCCTGCCTCCCTCCCTCCCTCCCTTCCTTCCTTCCTTCTCCACACTTCATTTTTTGTTGCAGGTACATGCACCACACGCACATGCAAAACTGGTGTGTGCGCAGAAAGCAGGAACATAGAGGTACCCGTGGAAGAGACGTCTCTAAATACTGGGAAAATACAGAGCCTTGGGATTCTCATGCTGCAGTATGATGTACTGTGTGCATCTAAACAAATGCAGTCACTTCAAAAGAGGTGAGAGGGTTATCTATGCTAGGGAAGACCCGCAAATTACAGAATTAGAGAAACTTGCAAAGAGGAATATCATTAAAATGATGTCAAGCAGAGCACAAGCCCAAAATCATTTCCAGGAAAATGCTACCCACTTTGAGGTGTCTGGCAAGGGGTTTTAATCTTTTCCTTTGCATTTGAAGCCCAGATTTACTTTAAAACAGCAAATCAAGAGCCTGGTAGTAGATTCTGGATGGTGGGGCATTGGTGGCGAGGAAGGGGGGAAGAGGCTCTTTTATGAATCCTAGCCATAATTCTCAGTAAGATTACAGGTTGACAAGCAGCAAAGCTAAATGCCCAGAGTGATCCTACTGTGTGCTAATCACATAGCTAAGTTGTTAAATTTGCATTTCATTTGTTTCTTGAGCTTTAAAGAAAGTGTATTGATAAAGCCCTCCCTCTCCTGCTACTTATGGACTTTCTGAGAGATTTGACATTGATCAGTCGGTGACTCTCTCATAATTAGTGTGGCTGGACAGAAGGAGCTAATGATGGGGCAAAGGCTTTTGTGTCTGCCCTTGTTGTTGTGTAACAGACAGTGATTATCCTCAGGGAGTGGCTTGATGCAATTGTCTTTGGCTGTTTTCTTGTGGGGAAAGAATTGTTAAAATGAAGTGTGTTCTCTCCCCCCCCCCCCAACTCTCAACCCCTGGCTGTAAAGAAGCATGGTTAAATTGATAGTTTCATTTCTCTGCTTAATTAAAAATCCATCCGTTTTATTGTTTAACTCTTCCGTTCGGTGAAAATAGTCACAAGAAGCGGGGAACTGTGTAACGAAGAGAGTGAGGCTGTTTCGATTAGGGATGGGAAGGGTTGTCATGAGCATTTCCCACCGATGTTTCCTCATCATTTAAGTGAGTTATCAATACAGTATTTGCCACCTGAGACATCTGACTCAATCTTCCCAGTGGTGAGTCCTGACCTGAACTACCATTCTAAGCTCACTGTGGGACTGGAACTGGTAAAACCACTCCTTAAATATCTCACTTACTTTGAAAGTCCTATTCAGCTCTGGCACAGAACACACAGAGAGAGATTTCTGAGGTAGACATGGAAATCTGCTTCTGTGTACACATCTAATTAATTGCATTTTGCTTTCAATGAGAATCTTCTAGATCAGTGGTTCTCAACCTGTGGGTCCTCAGATGTTCTTGGACTGCAACTCCCAGAAGCCTCCACAACTCGCTGTGCTGGAAGGGATTTCTGGGAGGTGCAGTTCAGGAACATCTCAGAACCCACAGGTTGAGAACCACTCTAGATGACTGTAGAAACCAGTGATCCCAAAAGCTGCTTCTACCAGTTTAAGAAAGTCTCCTTTAAGATGTCTCTCAAATCTACTATACACTTGCCTGGGAAATAACCTTTTCTCTGGTTTCTTGCTGGCTCCAGAGAAAGGGAGAGAAAGAAGGACCTTGCTGCTTGGCCACAGGTTCCTCACCACATGGAGCCCTCCTCACAAGTTCTATGTCAGGATCAGGCAGCACAGAGTCCAGCATACATTACTGAGCTCCATTATTCCCATTATTCTTCACACTGGCTAGGTTGGCTGGACCTGATGGAAGTTGTTGTCTGACAACATTCAGAGGGCCTCTGGATGGTCATTCCCAACTCAAAGCCAAATAGTCAGACATTCAGAAGATCCTGCTGACTTCTCCTCTGCTGTTGAGACACTGGGCCTTTTTACATGACCCCTAAGATCCGCTGGTCCCTTAAATTCGGACCAGAGATCTTGAGGGTTCGTTGCTGTTCCTCCTTCCCCACCCGCTCTGCACTTCTTTGTTCTGTCTGCGTGAGGGGGGGAGGGGAAAAAAGCCTTAGACAGAGACAAAAGAATAAAAGTCTTACCTCCAGTGCTGGGGGAAGTTGCTCTGACCTCCGTTTACTTCCTGGTTCCTCTTTAAGGGGCGGAGGCAAAAGAAAAACAACAGAAAGAAGCAAGGAGAGCTCAGGCAGTCTCCGCATCAAAATTTTTCACCATCAAAAAGCAGGTACAAGAAAACTGCTGTTTGGTCGCGCTAAAGTGGGCGGTGTTGCACTTAATTGTCTGCAAAGTCCAGAACTGGTGGGTAAACATTTTTAAGGTCCAGAGCTTGCAGCCATTTGCGGCGGAGCTTAGGGGTCGTGTATAAACGCCCACTGTTCATTGCTATGGGCTATTTCACATATGGAAACTCTAAGCCAGTGATGGCGAACCTATGGCACGGGTGCCAAAGGTGGCACTCGGAGCCCTTTCTGTAGGCACCCAACATCACCCCTTCATAGCCACCTGTATATAGGTTAAATTACTGTATTGGCACTTTGCAAAAAAATTAGTGGGTTTTGAATTGCAGTTTGGGCATTCGGTCTCTAAAAGGTTCACTATCACTGCTCTAAGCCATTTTGCTCCCCGAGGAGAGTGACCTACTCCCTGATTCAACTTGCCTTCTGTCCAATTAAATATATAGAAGTCACCTAGGCTTGCAGTAGAACTCTGGGGCCAAAACAGATTCTTCTTCCTCCTCATGCAAAGGCAGCCGGTAGCATTTTAAGTGCACACCACTCTCCCCCAAGAAAGGGGCCACAAGGTTTTCAGAAGGGAAAAGTGAACGGGGCCAGTACTTTTGGGTCGCCCCCACCCATCCTTTAATATCCTCCACCTAAGAATGACAACCTGCCATGATGTATCTGAAAAACCACCCGATTTAACAGATCGGTAGAGGTATCATAACTGATTGACCTAAGGGCGATAAAGTTCTCCTACTGCTCTGCTGGATTGTGACCTCTGTTTGGGGAACATGGCAGTACCCTCTCAAGCATTCTTTTGCAGATATTAAGTAGGGTCAGGGCTTTTCCTCCTCCTTTCATAAAATTAGATTCCTCAGAAATGCCTGAGACTAAAAACAACAACAACAGGCCATTAGACTGTAGCAAGCCACTAGACATACAGCTGCAAAGAATCACGAATGTTAATCAGACAGAAGGCATGGTCTCAACTTGCTTTCTTGAGGTAAGGTCTCAGTCTTATGCTGATTAGGTGTTTTCCTCTTCTCATATTTATCATTCTAGCAGATCAGCCAATATGAAGGACCAACTGCAGCTAGTTTTCTTTCCTCATTCTACATGCCAGTGTTTCCAAAATGGCCCAGAAACTCAGTCACCGGCAGTATTTTGCCTTCAAGGTATGAATCAACCAGGCATTCCTATTGTTGCATCAAGGCTGTGTGCCTGACAGAATGAGAAGTCAAAGGGTAGGCAAGCCCAGGAGGCAGGTGTGTTTTCTTCAACATCCGCACTGACCTGTTTTGTCTCTCTGCAGAGCAATCATCTTCATCTCTCCCTTTCCAGTCAGATCAAGAGGTGCCAGTTACGCCACTTATTTTATCACAGCTGAGGACTCTTCCCCCAGATAAATGCAAGGTTTCAGCTTTCAACTGTCTCATCTTTCTCCAGCACTGGGTTTCACTACCCCAGTGTTACATACAAACACCCTGTACTCTCTCTCTCTCTCTCTCTCTCTCTCTCTCTCTTTGTATGCATGTGTGTGTGTGTGTGTGTGTGTGTGTGTGTTTCATCTGTATTTCCTCAAAGAACCACAAAGTAGAGGGGCTTCTGCTCAGCTGTGTTTTTAGACACAGCCTTGGTTACTCAGGTATGAAAAGGAGGGGAAGGGAATAAAAATTGAGAAAATATTTCTGTTCCTTGTTGAGTCAGTTTCAGAGAGCGTAGCCATGTTAGTCTTTTCAAAATTCTCTACAGCCAATGACTATCTGGTATAAAATGTATATCCCATACCATATTATATTGCACACCTCATTCTGGTGCTATATGTCTAAAGATGTAGATGTGTAGTCCACACAACGTTACATTAAAATATGAAAGTTAGTCTTTAAGGTGCCACATGTTTTGTGTCTTTTGTTTTTCTTCGATTGTTGACTCAGAAGGGCTCTATACCAAGTAAAGGTGTTGCCTGAGAAGGCTGAGGTAACACTCCTAACTGTTGTGTCTCACCCCTGCTAAAGGCATAAGACTAGACTGGGCCTAAACAGAACATGGGTTAGATAGTCTCCTTCTATCTCCCATCCCTTTCCCCTGCCCTTGCTTTTTCCTTTAGATTCATCAAGCCACTGACCTAACTGGAGAAGAACTATAGCAGGCCTGCCCAAAGTCTGGCCCGTGGGCCAAATCCAGCCCATCAGGCCATTCCGAGTGGCCCGCGGCTGGCTGGCCTGCCCCTCCCTCCCCCTTCTTTGCCCCATGTTTTTTTTTATTAAAATCTTCTGCCGACACTGACACCACCTGGAAGCTTGAGGGGCTGGACCGGCCAGCTGGCCGGTAAGCAGAAGCTTGTGGGGCTGGGTGGGCGAGGGGGCGGGCCACCACCACCAGCACCGCGGAGAAGCTTGTGGGGCTGGGCCGGCTGGCCGGCCAGCCATCGCACGGGCTGCTGCAACCGGCCCCTGACACATTCTCAGCCACCAAATCTGGCCCTCCTTACAAAAATTTTGGGCACCCCTGAACTATAGGATCTACTTTTGTTAAGAAAAATAAATTATGCAAGTCTGTTCATTAACAGTTTAAGAAATCCATCATAGACCCAGAAAGCCCACACAACTGGATCTGAAGTTCAGCTCAATGAAAACCTGATTTTTTAAAAAATAATAATTAATTGGGTAGGCGGGGGGGGGGGCGGAATCTTGATGTTCAAGGCAAGAGCAGTGCATGTTTATGCTCTAAAGCGTGTTTGGGGTTACCTACTCATTTTCCAAAATGCACAGCTAAAATATTTTAACAGAACAGGTAAAATATAGGGTCTGCAGATCTCTGCTCTTTACACAATTTATACAAGTTTCTTAGCTCCCCCTAAACCAGAGTGCAGGTGCAACACACAGGCATAATAGTGTGTACTGTATAATCCAAGAGGCAGAAAGAGAATGACCTTTATCAAAAGGAAAAATGTTAAACAGCATTCCCCAAAACTCCAACAATACTTCCAAAAATCAGTTCCTCATGCCTAAGGAGGCTTGGTTCTCCCATTTATTGAACACCAACTGCCTTTGCTGCATGGAAAATGAGTTTTGAAACTGAGGTGGTTTTTGATATGGTAGGAAGAAAAAGGGATGAAAGCATTCGCTGAGCGAACACACATTCCAGTTACTCTTAAAGTAGCTTTCAGCATCACAGCTACTGCATATAAGCTGGTATATACAAACTGACATCCTTTACCCACTAACGTGTGTGATGGAACTCAGTGGGATTTAATTCTCAGTAGACATATCCAGGACTGCACTGGTAAAAGATTAATTGCACCCAAAGTATATTGAAACACATGGAGCATATTGGAATATGCCCAATTAAGGCACTGGTTAACTCCTTATTACAAAAAAATAATATTGACCCAACAATGAGAGAAACAGAGAGACAAAGAAAGATGGAGATGGTAGTTTTCATGACATCACTATCACACATTTGTTAAATGGCCTAAAGAAAGCCACTTGGATACCACAGTGGCTCACAGAGTTCAGCTTTCACCACCTGGGTTTCATTCATCTCTGAGGGTAAATCTTCACTGATGTCCTGGTGGAGCTTTGCAATGGGTGGAAACTTGGGAGTCAGGCTGCCGTCCATGAAAATTATGAGGAGATACTTATGAGGAGATTCTGAAAAGGTGATAGATACACCTGCCAGGGAAAAAAGGGTTCTCTCAAGAGAAGGACACCCCACACCACATTGATCAGAAGGACATCTCCACACACAAAGAAAAAGCAGAGCTGGCTCAGGACAAGAGAAAACTAATTGAGAAATAATACACTTCACAAGCTAAAAAGGGGTAGGGTCTAAAATGGTCTAATTGCACACCAAAGTTCATCAGCCATTTTAAATGAGAGATTTCCAAAATGAGGTTTTGATTTCACAAGCTGAATAAGGCCACAGTAACCCAAAAGGAAAGGTAGGGGTAGTCTACAAAATTGGAGTAGTCATCCAGTGTTGTTGTCCTATAACCCTAGTTTAATCTAAGGTTGCGGGAGAAGTCCTCTCAGCACTCAAATGGAAAGGAGCCACCACAGCTTGTGGGTAGTGTTCATAAGTAAAAGGAACTGTTACATCCATTGAAGTCAAAATATAAGTGGGAGTTGGAGTCTCAGGATGTATAAAAATAGAAAACAGTTTTTATTCCCTGTAAAACCATTATAAAAAAAGCTCTGTCTCAATGTTTTACAGTGGGGCCTTCTTCAGGAGCTGAGCAAGAAACAAAATTACATATTAAATATCATTTTATAAGTGAAGCACATGGCTTAGTTTTTATAAACTTACTACAGTACTTACTGAGTAGTGAGTACAATAGACTTGCCAGAATACATTTCATGAAATATCGTAAAATGTCATAAGATATCAAATGCATACCAAGCTTTTATTTTTCCCCTTTCCTTTCTTCGGTCTGTAACAGCTCCAGACTGATTGAGTGCAGGCACTGGGTAAAGGTGCATTCATACACAGCTGTGCACAGTGTCAAGGGCAGTGAGATAACATTGTGATTGTTATAATAAGAGGAGGAAATCTATCTTTTCATTTAACCAATGGGGTTCTTGGTTATTTAATTTCAGGATCCAGTCAATCTCTCTTCTCAACAGAGACTGGATCCTGAAATTATATACCCAGGTACCCCATGGGTGAAATGAAAAGAGAGATTTCCTCCTCTTATTATAACAACCACAATGTTATCTGAACAAGGCCACAGTAACCCAAAGGGAACGGGGTAGTCTACAAGAAGATGGAACAGTCATATAGTGTTGCTGTCCTAACCCTAGTTTAGCAAGGACTGAGGAGCAATCACAGAATAATAGGCAGCCCTTTGTTTACAAGAAAAGGATATTTAGAAATTCCAACTGTGCTGCAGCCAGAAGCTGCAAGAAGACTGTGGTCATCTCTCACAGACATGTACCATCAATGTCGGGACTCTTAGCTACAGGGGGTTTTTTGCACTATCCATAAAAGGGTTGTGTTCAGGCTCAGAAAGTGGCTTTCATCCATGAAAGCTTGCAATCTGTGTGATTTTTTTTAAAGAGGCCCAATAAAAGTTATCACTTGCCTTTACATTTGTGTAATCTTGAGGACCGCACAGACCTATCCTTGTTCTTTCTAGAAGATTGGCACTATGTTTAGAAAACAATAACTTTCGAAGAATCTCAAGTTTGAGGGTTTGAAGCCATTTTATGACTAAAAAATAACCAAAAATGCTTTTAAAAAAGCAAACCCATAAGTAAAATCATACATGTTTGTACAGGATACAAGGAAGGAATTAAGCATTTGAGATGTATTATAAAGAATATATGCCCATTTAATTTATGGAAATCTAATGATATACAGTAGGACCCCAGTATCTGCTGGGGATTAGTTCCAGGCCTTCCCATGGATAATGAAAACTGTGGATAATAGAGAACACCCAAAATTCCCAAAACTGCTGTTTTGTGACAGTAGCTTTCTTTACAGCTACTGTTTTGTGACCGTAGCTTGCTTTGCAGCTGCTTAATTATTTATTTAATTTTTCCTCTATGCCACCTGGGATAACTGAATCAGTGGATACTGGGATCCTACTGTATTGCTACCAAAAGACAAAGGAGCCTTCACAACCTGTCTGGAGTAATGTGAAAGTGGTGCAAGTAACAAATAACCACAACATGCTTTTAACAAATGGCTGCTGGTGTGCTAATATGACAAAGAACTGGAAAGTACTGAGCTAGTTCCTGCAAAAAATTCAGCCAGCATCAATGGGAGGGGAGGACTTCCATGTCTCGTCTAACACCTTGCCCGTCACCAGTAAAAATCAGAACAAGTTGTGCCAAAAAGCCATCAGCTCAGAGCAAATTATGCAGAATAAAAGGCATTGTACTCACCCATTTGTATAATTTATGCCACATAATTCAGCTTTCCTTGGCACAGATTTCAGCTTGCCCTGGGGATGGAATTGCAGTTTTAAGAGGGGGAAGCACCCACAACACAACACCCTCCCATCCCTGTAAAATTCACACCAAGAGTGATGACATTCTTCTCTCAAGATGCAGACAGAGATGGCTCTCTTTGTAGCAACTCAGCCACCAGTATATGCACAAACATGTTCCCATAAAACAGGGAGATGCCTTAGGCCAGGGTTTGCTGAGTCACCCACAAATACTTATGCAGCTAGAAAGGAATGAATAGGGGTTGCTACTGACTTACTCTTTATACCACCCAGCATCTCTTGACGGAGGGGACTGTTTCATGCTGTGAAATGGTAGGGCTGGCTTCAGAACAGAGAGAGAATGCAAGGCAGGGGAGTAATGGAATCAAAAGACAAACAGGGGTACAAGATACGCAAAAGGAACAAAGCACATGCACACCCAAAGAGAGACAAGAAAAGGAAATAACCAGTTGAATAGCAGTTGAGGTGGAAATGCAAGTGTTCATCATGAGAGTCCCGCCGCTGCCAGTGCCACTCCTCGTAATAAAAGTCTTTCCACAATGTTGAAGTAGGGCTTTAAAGTTAACAGCTGTAAATCACCCATTCAAGATGTCTGTGAAGATTCTCAGTCATCCAGGTGAGGTTGTCTGGAAGATGAGTCACAAGTTAAGAAGTCCAGTGGCCATGAATGACTTGTCTTCCAGACACCAATTCAAAACCACTTTCCAATTCTTTGTACAGTAACCCTCCGCCGATCGCGGGGGTTAAGGACCCACCCCACCCGTGATGCATGAAAATCCATGATATGTGGAAGCGGGTGGGGGGCAGGGGGTGGGGGCAGGGGGCAATCGCGCACACCGCTTGCTTCGACCTCCCGGGAGGTCGGGGCAAGCATCGCGCGATCGGACAAAGGCGCTTCGCCGCGGAGCCCAGCGCTGGGGCTCTGCGGCCCAGCGCTGGGGCTCTCACACGATTGGACAAAGGCGCTTCCCGTCACGGAGCCCCAGCGCTGGGGCTCTGCAGCCAGAAGCGCCTTTGCAATCGCACGCCGCTTGCCCGGACCTCCTTGGAGGCACGGGCGGGCGGTGTGTGATCCCCCCTCCCTCAAGCCCTTT
The DNA here is from genome assembly GCA_037367245.1 of Phrynocephalus guinanensis. Classification (NCBI taxonomy): domain Eukaryota; kingdom Metazoa; phylum Chordata; class Lepidosauria; order Squamata; family Agamidae; genus Phrynocephalus; species Phrynocephalus guinanensis. Next base: position 29,618,583 of record CM074736.1, read on the forward strand.
CCTGGTACCGTGGTACCGCGATATAGCAGGACCGTGGTACCAGAACCGCGAAAGGTCGGGGGACCACTGTATTGCAACAGGAAAACCTTGTAACAAAATACTCCTGGGAAGATCTATTTCTGCTCCTGTTATTGTGAGGACTGCAGCAAAGCTCAGAAGGAAGAAGGAAGTAAGCCTTGGGGAAGTTGCATAAAATGTCCAAGGACTTTGAGGCTATGAGACATGCATCTGCGGTGCCATTGCTCATCATCATGGAAGAATAAAACTGACCTGCCAACTTCTGTTTCACCATTTGCTGGATGCCATCTCTAACCCCTAATCCGAACATGTTAGTACATTCCCCATTTATGTCTATTTTGCACAGGCCCCTAACGGTGTAACTAATTGCCACCTGTGTCCTGTCAAGGCCACCTTACATTGTACCATCACTACTTTGCTGCTTCTCTCCCTCAAGATTAGGTAGCTGCATGCTTCCACACTTCTGCAGCTGGCTCATTCATTGGCAGGTGGTTTGGCACTCAGCTGAGCTGCTGCTTTGTTTCTGGTAGAAGGTTGAGGAGTGGAAGCCAGTCAGGACAACCATTGTTGTTCCCAAGTCCTTTGGCATCCAGTCTCCTGTGAGCTTCCATATATACTGTACATTAGAGGTGGGCATGAAACATAAAACTGATGGTTTGGTTTGTTCTGTTTCAGGCCCACCTTCGGTTCGAAATAATTTTTAAAACAAAAATCCGTACGAACCTGAATCCAGCCGAACTGGTTTGGCTTACCTGGATGGCAGCGACCGCAGCAGCAATGGTGATTGCGGCAGTGGTGGCAAATCGCAGTGGCAGAAATCCCAGCAGCGGCGGTGATCCTGGCGGCAGTGGTGGTAATCCTGGCAGCAGTGACAGCGGCTGCGATCCCAGCAAAGGCGGCCGCAGCCTGGAAGGCCTCCATCTCCAGAGGCCCAGCAGCAGCCATGCTGGGCAGCAGGAGGCCTCCCTCCCACCTCCAGAGCTGCAGCCGCAGCCACACCACTGCTGCCTCCAGAGGGGGTCAGCGCTTCTTAATTTTTTTATATATTTTCCTTATTTTCCAGCGCCGACCACACAGCCCAAGGGGCCGGGTCAGCAGGGTTTTTTATTTTTTATTTTATTTTTATGTTTAAAAGCCCATGATGCTGGGGGCTTTTTGAGGTGCTGGCTTGAGCCAGCACCTCTAGAGGCGCTAGCTTCTCCATGGCTGGGTTTTATTTTTTAATTTTTTTTCCTCCTGGCCCACTGGATCGTGGGCCGGACCGACTGGCCCACAGGCCAGAGGGACTTTATTATCTTTTTTATTTTATGTTTTTATTTATTTATTTATTTATTTTTAAAAGTCCCTGATGGGCTTTTTTGCCCCTCCTGGCCCACAGTGGCTGCTGGAGTTCCAGTCAAGGAGGCAGTGACAAGGTAGGAGATGGGGGAACGAAAAACAAAATGAAATGAAATGGAAATTTCTGTTTTGTTTTGTTTCATTTTCCTTTAATGGGTTGGATCGTTATTCGTTCTGTTAGCTAATGAAATGAATAACGAATAACGAAATGAATTAAAATTTCATTTTGTGCCCATCTCTACTGTACATCATATAAACATGATGTCTGTAGTTATGGCAGATGGGAGCCCCTGAATTAAGAAGCCCAAAGCTTACCATACTGTCCATAGAATTGTAGGGTCCTATTGTTCCTGTATTGTGGAATGGGCTGTATATTTATCCTTGGCAAAACCACTGCATATGTATCATTACTTTTCCTGGCACCACATTGATGGGGTTAAGCAACAGTTGAGGAAGAAAGGAAAGTGAAGCAAAATTAGACTGCTCAGCTGAGCTGGTGCTGCTAATTCGGAAAAGTGAAGAGCACACCCCCCCCGAAAGCAGATTTTGTGGTTCAGGAAAGGGCCACAAAGACTTGGCTAATTTGCTTTGTTATTGTTGTATTTTGACTGTCAGGGATGGGGAAAGGCGGTGGTGGGACTTATTACCTCAAGCACAGGAACAACATGGCTGATTTTAGCATAATAAGGGAGGATACCATTTGATGTTTTGCCTCAGGAAGCAAAATGCCACTGCCTCCCCTGCCATTAAGTCAGTATCGATGTCCCTCTGTGTTGAGGCAAAAAGAAAAAAAAGACAGACAGACAGACAGACAGACAGACAGACAGACAGACAGACAGACAGACAGACAGACAGACAGACAGACAGACAGAGATAAGGTTTTGTACAAAGAAGCAGCAAAGGAAAAACAGAGAGCGGGGACTTCTACAATTCCAAAGGAGGTCAAGGTAGGGCCAACCAGGAGATGGAAGCCCAGGAGAATCTGCCAAAAGAAGGGGGTTCAGAGGGCATCCACAGGTGAGGCAGCCCCATCTCTGAGAGTACTAAACATATTTGTCAAGCGGGCCAGTGAGGAAAGGTTATTACATTACGTGATCCCTAGCTTATGAGCCATTATACTATCCTGACATATAGAATTATCTGGATCTGTTCGTCATAAAATAGAAAGCCCCAAAGACTGCTCCTTAAAAAGTGGTTAATTAACACATATGCCACAAATGTCGGAGTATCGTAAATATTCTGAAGAGTGATGGATAGCAGGATAAAACCTGGAGCACATGCCATCCATTCTTTATCTTCACAGCTATCTGGGGTTGAGATAGTTACAGAAAGTCACAGCTGCACATGCTTTTCCTCCATGGCCATATGTTTTATTATTTCACCCAGATGTAAACCATAAAACAGCTTTATCTATTTTGCGGTTTGGCGTAATGCTAATAAAATAAGCTACAAATACCTAACTTATAGCTCCCCTCGAAGGCTCTGTGAAAGTGCTTTTTAAAAAGGGGGGAAGGGGAAAGGGAAAGGGGGTGAACCCAAACACTCTAATCCAACAAAGTCGCTCTACATGTGCGGCTGATGTAAACAGGCATCATTCACAATGTATAGTCAGGCCTCCCTGAACATGGCAGACGTGCCTGATGATCTGGATAGGGATACCAAGTTCTATACTGGGGGGAGGGGAGGTGTGGGTCAAAACCCACAAAAATGTGATTGGGACAGGAATGCAACTGTTCTTCCTTCTGTTTATGTACAGTATATTTTTTCAAGGACATAGCCAAGTCTGTTGCAGCAAAAACAGTCAAGAGCACAACCCCCCCCCGAAGCTTTTGTGGGCATAGAGGCCATTTCTCCAGATGCAAAAAGAGGACTACATCCACAAACGTTTATGCCAAATAAAACTTGTCCGCCTTTTAAGGTCTTATAGTTTGTTTTGCAGGAAGCTTACAGTCTATGTGACCTCTGCTTTGCAAAAACATGTCTTGCACTTGATTTTTGGGCTGTACCTCATTGCTACTTCTTTTTTTAGATTTCCTCCACTCAGTAAAGGAAATGGCATTGTCTACTCTGGGGCCTATGCTTCAAATATTCTCTAATCACATTTGAAGAGTGTAACTTGATGACGATGCAGTGGGAATGGTTTGATATATTTAATGGGCTTATTTAGCTAAAACGTCACATGATGATTGTGCAGCCTAAAACTGGAGAATTTTGCTGTGCTTTTCTATCATATTTATGTTCTTTAAACTTCAAAGAAAATTCGTATCACCAAGAAAAACTATTACTAATCAAGTAACCTATAAATCTACAAGTGTGAAAATTTCAAATGTGATCTTTATGTATTCAATCAGCTAAATGTCCCACACCATAGCAATTAAGAAATTAAAGATAGGTCAGGTGTGAATCCTATATTTATTTATTTATTTATTTATTTATTTATTTATTTATTTATTTATTTAAGCACTCCAGAGGATCATAACCACAGCCCAGAAGATCATTGGTCACCCTGTCCCATCTCTGGAAGGACTATAGAGTTCCTGTTGCCTTAAAAAGGCAAATAACATTCTACAGAATTCATCTCATCCCAGACATAGTCTGTTTCTACTGTTGCCTTCGGGCAAGAGATACAGAGCAATAAAAACAAGAACAAACAGACTAAAAATAGTTTTTATCTAAGAGACATAACCATCTTAAATGCTGCAACCAAATAGTGTGATCTTGGTGAGTTGTGATGGATTTATATGAGTGCTTTTAATTCTTTTTACCTTTTAAATATATTTTTTTCTTTCTAATATCAGTTTTGTTTTTTGTTTTTGTTTTTTCACACTTGGGATAGCTTTCAATTTCATTGTACTAAGTACAATGACAATAATGTATTCTATTCTATTCTATTCTATTCTATTCTATTCTATTCTATTCATTTAGAGTATTTTAACACCACCTTTCTCCTTCAAAAAGGACCCAAAGCGGCTTACAGTAATGAGGGGTAGACATGGGCACGACCAGAAAAAATGATGTTTCGAGTTTTCATTTGTCAGAACGGGTCCGTTTCAGGTCATTTCCATTTGTCGTGAAATTTTTCAAAAATTTGTCATTTCCGTTTGTCGTCTCCACCGCGATTTAGTGCGATTTGACTTCCCCAGAGCATAGGGGCGTCCCGCAATCAGGGCCAGTGCTAGGTGTTTTTGCGCCCTAGGTGGTGGGCGGGGCGGGCAGCGGGCGGCGGGGGGGAGGTGTGGGCGGGCAGCGGTGGCGTAGGGCCATGGGCGGGCAGTGGCCTTGGGCGGGCGAGTGGGCAGGCAGCGGCGCGGGCCGCAGGCGGGTGGCGACGCGGGCGGACGGGCGAGTGGGCAGTTAGGATATCACTTAGGATAGAGGTTCTGTTCTTGGCTTGCACCCCAAATGTGTGTGTGTGCAAGCAAATTGAAGTTGGGAAAATAGAAAATAAATGGTAGTATATAATATATTTATAAAATAAATCCACACCTCCCACTCCCAGTCGAACCTCCCCCTTTATCCAATATCAGAAAAAAATCCTCAAACTGCCAGAGAAGAAATAAAGAATAAACTGCTATTCCCTTCAGCAGACAAAGCTGCAGGGAATCAAAGAAATTATTTTCTAAATTCAATTCCCTCCCTGCCTGCCTAACTTAAATCCTAAAGCCTCCAGCCTCCCTCCTCAATATCGATCGGATCACACCAGCACCAGCAGCCACCCCTCCTCCCACAACCACATCCATACACCCGACTGCGATTTCTGGAAGGTGCCTCGGCTTTTTATGCCCTCCGAGACATCCAGAAGTGTAGGTCAAAAACCTGGTGATGCCATTGGTGGAATGGTTCAAAAAAATTGCATGGTCCCATCCCATGCCCAGCCCAAATGGGCAGGTCTAAAAAAATACAAAAATAAAATAAAATAAAATAAAATCAATATGACGTTTTATTGCTACAAAAAACCCACTGCTGCTACTATTAAAATTCAGGCATTTAAAATAAATAAATTTCACATGTTTCTGTGGTGATTTGGTGTGTTTTTTGACCACGATTTCAAAAGAAAAATTGCGGTCACCATTTTGGATCCCCCCCACCGCATGGCATGCAGTGAGACAGACGACGAGGATGACCCCCCCCCCCAGCCTGGTGGAAGCAGCCCAGGACAGGAGAAGAGGGGGGGGAAAGGCCGGGGACCCCCCAGAAACCACCCCTCTGGTAGGTGGCAAAGCCTCAGGCAGGCATATTTTCGCCTGCTTTTTTGGCCGGGAGTCGGGGTTTTTTTAAAAAAAACTTTAAAAAACTTTTTCTGTGCTTTGCATTGCGCGATCGCCACTATGCCACAAACGGAAACGAAAAACCCGACCAAATTTTTTTTTCGGTTTGAGTTCGAGTTCTGACGGCTTAATTATCATTACCGTTTCCGTTACGTAACGGAAACGATAACCAAAACCGGAAACGACAATTTTGCCGAGTTGTGCCCATGTCTAATGAGGGGCAATCTACATTCCAGTACAGTTAAGACATATTCAAGGTGGAGAACAGGGAATTGAGGGACATCTTACAGCATTAAAAGACAACATTAAAGCTACAAGAGAACACAAGTAGTTAAAGAGAGAGTAAAAATTCCATGTAAAAGTTATAAGTGATGGAAACTAACATTGAAAACTTAGTGGCAATGCAAACACACAAGGTTATAAGTTATTCTAAACACAAAGTTTATGTGATCATGTATGGTAATAAAATAATAATATAAAAGCTTTCAGGGAAAGCTTGCCTGAAGAGAAAGGTATTTGCCTATTTCCGGAAAGACAACAGAGATGGGGCAGTCCTGGCCCATATACGTTTATTCACCTCCTCTTTCCTTTTTGTATGGGTGTTCCCTCTGAGATAACTATGTTTAATGTCATACACACACGAATCCTAACCATGGTTAGTGTCAAGCTCTATTTCAAAACTGTTTGAATGGCTAAAGTTCTTCACTTTGAAATTTGGCGAGGCATAAGAGAAAAATCTCATGTTCTGAATAAACACACAGTTTCAGATCTATTTTATCAAGTTGACTTAAAGCTGTCAGTAAAATATTCATAACAACAATAGAAAATCCAAACCTTTAGCATTTTAGTGCTTAAAACCCATTAGGTTGAGGTGATCATGAGTAGAATAATTGTTTAAAACCAAACTATTACAGCTTCCCTCTCCTTTTCCCACAAAACCTTCCAATTTAATTGATGACGGGTGAGAAATAACTGTGGGGATATTATCAGCACTGACAGCTATTTTAAAAAAAGAACAACTTAATGTGTAGATTTTCCTCTGAAATGATGGCCATGAAGGCAGTACAAGGAAAGTCCGGGCATAGTCCCATAAGTGTTTGGAAAAGTGTGAGAGCTGTTTAAATGCTTGCCACTTCATCATTTTTATGTCATTGCTGAAAGGACAAGACCTGAAATGTAAATTCCTGTGATAAACACATTTCCCTTTTGCTTATGAATCCCCAGCAATGTGAAATGTGAAAGAAAGAAAGAAAGAAAGAAAGAAAGAAAGAAAGAAAGAAAGAAAGAAAGAAAGAAAGAAAGAAAGAAAGAAAGAAAGAAAGAAAGAAAGAAAGAAAGAAAGAAAGAAAGGGGGGAATACTTTTCTCCCCACAAAACACCAATCCAGCCTTGCGAACATCTGGTTCATAGCCTTCCTGACGAGATTTGTTCCACTGCTCCATTTCATTGAAACATCTGTCATTTATATCAAGCAGTTGACAAATGCGCCATGATGAATTCCAAAAGCCAACCTGCTAGGTCATTACCCGTCTTTTGTAGAGAGAAACAGGGAAACAGTACTCTGGAAGATGGTGAGTTCCATTTTCCCACATCAGAACAGGAAAGGTGCTCTCTCTCTCTCTCTCTCTCTCTCTCTCTCTCTCTCTCTCTCTCTCTCTCTCTCTCTCTCTCTCTCTCTCTCTCTGTTCCAAAGGTATTTAATTCATTCCAGCTGGGGGTTCTTCAGGCTTTCTCTCTCTCCCCCACACCTCCCTCATTGACTCCTATATTTAATGATTCTCCACATAAAAGACAATTGTGTGTTATTGAAAGTCATTACGGGGCCATTGTTTAGCAAATGTGTTTATCGGCTTAAAACATTGAAAGTTTCCAGAAGCATCAAATCCTCAGGGGTTCTCCAGCTAGACTGGCTTTTTAATGTTTGTAGAAAAAGCCGCGCTCTTTACTGTATTTATATTCAGAGATGCAAGGGCTGGTATATTTTGCTTTAAAGCAGTGCAGTTCAAAGAAGGAAGATGGCATATAGAGGTCTAGACATTTTGTGTGTGTGTGTGTGTGTGTGTGTGTGTGTGTGTGTGTGTGTGTGTGTGTGTGTGTGTGTGTGAACACATTGCCTTCATTAGCAGTGTAGTCTTCCAAAAACCTATTTTTAGGTTGCAGGGTACACAGGGGTGTAGTTTTGATTTACTTGGGTTTGGTTGTTTCCTGTAAATGTTCAGGAGTGTACAGATGCATTAGGTAAGGGTTGTTTCTTTTGCGGTTACTTCACGTCCTTCTTTGTTCTGCGACTAGTTTTGTGCCATGACAGTGTTGGTCGTGATCACGTGGTTTTGTCCCTGTTTCAGTGTTCCCATGGTTGTGATAACTTGTCTCGTGACAAGTGTTACCTCACAGTCTGGTACCATGACAAACACTGAATTTCTCTAGCTTACTTTTTTCCTTTTGCTTCTGAAAATAAAAAAGGACACATTTTTCTGAGAGAAAATAATGTTTTGTTGCGTGACAGTCGTTACTACACAGTGTCTTGTCTCGGAACAGAAAGCGGGAACAAAGAGTGACAAGGGAAAACCCTACCTCAGCACCAGGTACAGTATTGTCGTGCTTAGCACCCGTTCCAGGGGTGTGGTCAAGACAAATTTCAATAGCTGTGTGACTGATGTGAAATAACATTTTTTTTGTACCGCTCCTAAGTGCAACACTAACAGAGGCAAAACGAATGTTAAGTCACTGCCTTTGAAACCAATTTCAGACGTCAAGATCTAAAACTATCTTTTCACTCTTGTTGCTCTGTGTAAAATTTGCCATTTGTTCCCACCAGTGCAAACACAGAGCTAACTCTACCAACCATCGTCACCACCACCATCACCAGTACCACCAACTTTGAACTGCAGTGCTGGGAGGGACCCTATAGATAATTGAGTCCAGCCCCTGTCATGAAGGCACCATGGGGAATTGTACTCCCAACCTCTGGCTCTGTAGCCAGAGGCCTAGGCCGCTGAGCTATCCAGCATTACCCTGAGTAGATCCATTAAAATAAATGGGACTTGTAACTAACGTCTAATGAGAGTTCTTTGGATGTTGCCCTGGCGAATTTGAATGGGTGTTATAGAAATTTAATAAATAAATGGGTGGTATAGAAATTTAATAAATAAATGAATAAAATATGAGGCCTCCGATCAGCTCAGAATGATTGTGAATGGGCAAGGTAAGTGGAAGAATGCAAGAGCTACTGTGAATAGCTCATTCTTCAAGATAGATGTTACACAATGGATGGTACAGATTTCTTCCCCCACTTTGACAACAATAAATCTATGAATGGGAGATGGATTACTATTTCAAATTGGAATATGAAATTATGTTCTAGATATGTCTCCTCAGTTTGATTCTGAGAGTCCAAAGCAAACACACTCACTGAATATCTGTGAGGCTAATCAAAGTAAGGATGACAATTATTTATGATTTCACTGATGATATTTTTAGCTCTTGGGAGCTTAAAGGAAGTAACAAAGCATCCCATTCTACAATAGAGCCCACAATGTGGGTCTATTACACAGAAACATCTGCAGTAATTGAATGAAAACCAAAAATTAATTTACAAGTACTGATCTGAAAGAGAATTATATGAAAGTCTTATATAGACAGTATATAACTCCCAAGAAGCTAGCAAAAATAACTAAATCAAATAAAAATAAATGTTGGAGATGTAAAACAGAAAAGAGTTCACTATATCACATGTGGTGGTGGAACTGTAAGATAATAAGTTTTGGAGAGAAATTGACTATATACTGACCAAGAACTTGAAGATTCAAATGTAATTAAGACCTGAAATTTATTTGTTAAATATGATAAGAGGAAAATCAAGACAGAAGACTAGAATATGTTTATATATTTTAGGTGCAGCTAGGAATCAAATAGCAAGAGAATGGAAAAGTGAAGAAGAACTGTCACTTGATGACTGTTTAATAACATTACAAGAATATATTTTATGGGATAAACTGACAAAATCATTAAAGGGAGAGTCTGCAACAGGATTTGAAAATCAGTGGGGTGATATAAAGAAGTAGTTAGAAGTAAGATGGGGAAAAGAAATATAACATCTAAAACCAATAGAATGTTATAGAATATTATTATAATAAGCATAAGAATTTCAGTTATGTTTATATGATGTATCATATAGCGATTTATTCTTTTTATTAAAAAGAATTGTAAATGTTAGGATTAGGAATGTAAAAAAAGACTAAGCAAAAGTATTATTATATGAACAAAGAAAATAACAAATGAAATTTAATACAATGAAAGTTAAATAGAACCAAATCTCTCCCTGAAAACAGGAAATAGATTGAACTATTATGTTATGTTGTAAAGTATTGACTTTTTAAAAAATATCTTAATAAACTTTATTTTAAAGAAACAAAAAACAAATAGAGAACATAACAGATAAAAGAAAAGCTGTGTTTTCTCTGCCAAAACAAGACCAGGATTGTGGTACTGATCATGAACTGTTAATATTTAACAGTAGACTAATGCTGAAAAAGAACACTAAAAGAATTGTGGTGTCAAATTATAATTTAAAAAACATTTCTGATGACTCTAAAGTTATATAAGGAACAAATTTGTATTACTAACCTTCATTGACCATGGACCAAAACAACTTTGGATTGAAACCAGAGATATTACTAGGAAAGAATTCAAAAAGATAATTCTTATAGTAAAAAGAAAAAAACACCTAGATGGATAGTGGAAGAAACTCATAAAATTGTGAAGGAAAGGTGAAACACAAAAGTATCCTCTGGAGTCCTTAAGGTTTCTATATTTGTTTGCATGCCATCATAGCTCTGGCATATATATGCACAGAAGTTCAGGTTAATAGCCATGCAATTGTGTAAAATAGGAAAACAGATAATACTAAGAAATCACATAATTCCATTTATAACCTAAGCACAAAAGTTAAGTGCTGGAACCATGTTTTCTATATATTCGTCCCTCTGGCATCTCTGGTTTCTACATCAGCCTACAGTTTGTTGGTATTTCAAAGTCTAAACATTTGGATTAACTTCTGAATACCATTTTCTGTACTGCTCAAGTTTTGTCAGCAATTTTCCCTAATATGTATCTTTCACAACACACCTTTTCCTATTATTGCCCTATTGGCATGTATTTTTTAGCTGAGACGGCAGCACAAAGACCAGGATGGTCCAAGGATAATGAGGAATAATGCGTTAAAATCATAATCCAGAAAGCACACATTGCTTTGTGTCATTTAAAAACTAAGAATGAACAAAATTTCTCTTCTCATTCCATATTCAAATCACAGAGAGGTATTCTTGAACCTAGCTAACCAGTGAACTTCATACTATGATGGATTAAAGGAAAGGTTGGTGGCACTGGGCCCTCGGAGATTATTGGACTACATCCACTATCAGTCCCAGTTAGCCTAGCCACTGGTGAAGGATTAAGGGATCTGCAGTCCAACAGCCTCTGGAGAGCTACAGGTTGCCCATCCCTGCAGTAAATATGGATAATCCTTCTCAAAATATTCCTTATAGGATGTAAGGCAGTGGCATGCTTTACATTAGCTGGTTTCAGAAAATCCAGAGAAAACCATTTTTAAAATAAAATAACACTGGAATGATAGTGGCACAAAACTCTCTGAACAATGCTCTGTAGGAGTTTCAGGCCCACCGCGTGTTCTTTCTGCAAAGACTGTGTGTGCGTGGCGGAGGGGGGGAGAGAGAGTAGATAGACATTGCTATTTCTTCCTTTGTCTAAAGCAAATTAAAGAGAACACACACACACACACACACACACACACACACACACACACACACACACATATATATATATATATATATATATATATATATATATATATATATATATATATATATATATATATATATATATATATATATATATATATATATATATATATATATATATATATATATATATATATATATGCATGTTAGGGTGGATTCGGGTTTCTTCCCGTGTAGAAATCTGGTTGTTTTGGCGACATTTCGACGAGGTCTCACTCGTCATCTTCAGGCTGGTGTTCTGGCTTCTTTCTTCTTGAAGCAAAGCGTGATCTCAGTTGAAGTCCTTCTATAAATACTGCTGGGGGGTGTGGTTTGCTTGCTCTGTTGCTGATTGTGGGTTCGTTTGTTCTTTTGTGATCTGCTGTGTGGCTGAGGCGATCGTTAAGGGCTTAACTGCTGGTGGGTTAGATGGCTGTTTAGAGACATCCTGTGTGGGTGAGGTGCTGGATGTGTGTCTATTAGCCTTTTGTTTCTTAACGACCTTGGTGATGGGTGTTCTGGCAGCATCCTGGGCTTTGGTGGAGTGGGGTCCTGTGTCTTGTGAATTCATTTTGGTCTGGCTGCGTGTCTGTGGTCTCCCAATGTTTTTTTGGCGTGTGTAAGTGTGCTCCATGTGGTGGCTGGAGTGGGGAGTAGCGGTAGATGGTGCAGTCGTGGTTTTGTTATTGGATGGTGGTTTCGTTTCATCTGTGGGAAGGGTCTGGGTTTGTGTTTGGTGTGGATGGAAGGTGGTGGCATCTTGTGTCCTTTTGGACCTGGTGTCAGTCTTTGTGGCAGAGGCTCGTCTGTTGACCAGGGCTAGTTTCCAGATGTCAGGCAAGCGGGAGGTGTCATCACGTTTATTCATGTTGTTTGGGTGTTTCTCTATTTCAATGGCTTCCATGATTATTCGACTGTTGAAGTGTTCAGTTTTGGAGATGAGTTTGGTTCTTTTAAAATCAATTTCATGACCTGTTGTTTTTATGTGCTGGAAGAGAGAGGAAGATTTTTCTTCTTTTTTGACTGCGTTCTTGTGTTCTGCGATGCGTGCGCTTATTCTCCTGTTTGTCTGTCCGATGTATGTGGCTGGGCAGACTTTGCATGGTATTTCGTAGACTCCTTGGTTTTCTAGCTCAATCTTGTCTTTGGGGTTTCTTAAAATGTTGGCTATTTTTTGTTCGGTGCAAAAGGCTGTCTTGATATTGTGTTTGTGGAGAATTTTGCTTATTTTGTCTGTGGTGCCTTTGATGTAAGGGAGGAGGGCAGTGCCCTTGTTCTCTTCTGTTTCTTGGTTCTTGGGGGGTGTTTCTTTTTGGATTAGTTTGGTGATGGTGTTTTTTTTGGAATCCGTTCGCAATTAAAGCATTCGAGAGAGTGTGTAATTCAGTTTTTAGGTGGTCTTTGTCAGCGAGGCGTTTGGTTCTGGAGATGAGGGTTTTTGCTACGGAGTTGATCTGTGCAGGGTGGTGGTGTGATTGTGCATTTAAGTAGCGGTTTGTATGTGTTTTTTTCCGGTAGATGGTATGTCCTAAGGAGCCGTCGGGTTTTTTGTAGATTAGGACGTCCAGGAAGGGAAGTTGGTTGTTGGCTTCTATTTCCATAGTGAATTGTATTTTGGGGTGTAGGCTGTTGAGATGTGTGAGGAAGTTGTTCAGTTTGTCTTTCCCGTGTGGTCCTCCCTGGTTTGGAGCCAGGCAAGGGCTAGAGAAATTGGCCCTAAAGATAGAGATTCCCTTCAAATGACACATTGAGTGGTCCTCCCTGGTTTGGAGCCAGGCAAGGGCTAGGAAAATTGGGCCTACAGATACAGTATGATTCCCTTCAAATGACACATTGAGTGGTCCTCCCTGGTTTTGAGCCAGGCAAGGGCTAGAAAAACTGGGCCTACAGATACAGTATGATTCCCTTCAAATGACACATTGAATGGTCCTCCCTGGTTTTGAGCCAGGCAAGGCCTAGAAAAATTGGGCAATAATCGAACCCTTCAAATTGAGTGGGAATGCAGGAAGGCAGACAGACAGGAAGGCCGGCAGGCAGGCAAGCAGGCAGGTAGGCAGGTAGGCACAGGGCCAGGCAGGCAGGTAGGCTGGTAGGCAGGCAGGCAGGCAGGCTGACTGGCAGGAAGTTGGGCTTGCAGGGAGGAAGCCAAGCTGGGAGGCAGGCATAATTGCAGGCAGGCAGGCAGAGGTGTTGCTCTGGTAGTGCATGTTAGAGCAAGGGAGGCCTGTTTGGAAGGAACCGGTGGAAGAACGACTGTGGGCCTAAGTCTTTGAATGTCGGGGTAATCCCAACGTGGAAAGGTTGAAGCGGATGAAAGTCAACCTTTCCACGGTCTCCGGGTCCAGACGAGAGCGGCGCAGCCTCAGGACATCTCCCATGTGGGAGAAGACACAATCACTCTGGACACTGGTGGGTGGGATGGACAAGAGGTCCAACACCAGAGTCGAAAGAGCGGGCCAGATGTCTGCCTTTCTGGCCCAGTAGTGGAGTGGGTCCAAATCGAGGGGTTGGAGGGGCTCGGCCATGTACTCCCTCACCATGGTCAGAGCGGGGTCCGGTTCTTCTTCCTCCCTTGCCTCCACTGAGGAGGAGACTGCCATGGCTAGGGCAGAGGCCAGGTAGTTGGCTGCTGGTATTGAACCTGGTCTCTGGATGTACACTCCTGCAGTAGAGGAGGAAGAGCATCCTTGCGAGGATTCCTCTTCTGGATCGCTGTGGCTTCCGTGCGCCCTCGGGAACGCCTGGCCCTGATTTGAGACAGCCCTGCGGACTTGACGGCATAGCTCCGTCTTCCAGGAGTTCAGGTCGGCAGGGCTCCCCGCCAAGGAACCCTTGATGCGAGGATTGCACAGGCATGCCATCTGGTAGACCTTTTCCCTCCTCAGTGGGCTAAGGCAGGTATCTACGCCGGTCAACAGCCTGTCTGCCAAGGCCCTGCTCTTTGGGAGAAGATCGGCTTCTTCCCGGATCCTGGCCTCTAGGCGTTGGCTAAGGGCATGTATCAGGGGGAATACGTGGCCCAGGCTGACGTTGTAGTTGCTGAGGATGTGGGTGGTCTCCTCAAAAGGCTGCAGGATACCCACCATCTGGGAAAGGGCGAGCCACTTGGTAGCACCAATGTCCAACACCCTTCCCTCAAGCAGGACGGGAGTGGTTGACATGACGTATTCCACCACTTGCCTCTGCTCCACCAGGCGCTTGACCATTTCATAGGTGGAGTTCCACCGGGTGGTCACGTCCTGGATCAGGATGTGCTCTGGTCGTCCCGTCTCCGCCTGCTTCTCACGCATCATCCTGGATGCCTTGACGCTGCGTGAGAAGTGCCAGAGTATTTTCCTGCACTTGTCCAGCAAGGCCTTGGTCTCCAGGGTCCCCTCACACCAGGAGTCCTTTGGTGCACCCAGCCCAATGGCATCGCCCACCACTAGGTGCAATTTGTGTGCTGCGCACACGATGGCCTGGAACCCTGCCGTTTCAACCGCATTGATCATGTTACGGCCTGCGTCAGTGACCATGAATCTACGATTGACCTGCCCCTCGGGTGCCAATCCCCACTCTCGCAGTGCTGTCTTGAGGACCTCAGCAGTGCCTTTGGCACTGTCCTCCATGCTTTGTGCCTGGAGAAGCACCACCCTGTACCCTCTTGGGGTGCTCCCTTGTGGCTCCCCCTGCAGCTGTTCTTGGGATGCCCTAGTGTCAAGGACCTCTTTGGGTTGCCACCAATGAGCCGTCAGAGAGAGGTATCCGTGGTGCCCACCGGTCCAGAGGTCGGAAGTGAAGTGGATCTTCCTTCCTCTGGCCGCCTGCAGCAGGGCCCGGACCATGTCCCTGATGGACACAAAAAGGGAGGGAATCACCCACCTGCTGAAGGTACGCCGGGATGGAGGCTCGTACCATGGAGCCATGTGCTTCATCAGGTGCCTGAAGCCCGATGACTCCACAAAGGAGAGGGGCAACCCATTCATCGCCACCATTTCACCAACCACGCGAGTGGTGGTCTCCTGTGTCTTGGCCCTATTACGTTGGCTGACAAACTCCCACACAGCGGCACTACTTCCTGCAGAGTGGCCTGCCTCTTCCCACTCTCAGTGGAGCTGTCTCTGGACGAGTCCTCCTTCCCCATTCCTGCTTCCCCCCTCTTTCTCCCTGAGGAACCAGGGCCTGACACTGTCCCAGGCAGAGTCCCAGGGTGCCTTCGCATGAGGTGGCTATGCAAGGCACTTGAGAGGTGTTTGGGGTCATTCCCCCTGCGCACAACCACCCTGCATTTCTTGCACACTGCAAGCCTCAAGTCTTCCGGGCTGTTCTCAAAATGCTCCCAGAGAGACCCGCGAGGCTTATGGAAAATACTGCCCCCTCTGGTACTGCCTGCCGCTGCTGTGCTGCTGGTGGTGTGGCTTGTAGCCTGCTGGGACAATTGACTGCTGCTGTCACTGGTGGTACTCTGGTCCTGGGTGGAAAGAGGGCTGCTCCTTCCATCACTGCCTGAAGCCTGCCTTTCGTCTGTTCCTGCCAACAGGTCCTCAGAATCTGGCATATGTAGATGCAAAGAGCCCGTTTCTGATTCCGAGTACTCGTCTTCCTCCTGATAAATGGGGTGTATGTCAATGTCAAAGTCTGGTGGCGATGGATATCGCATGCAGTCATCCATGCTTCCCTCAGTGACAGAAGATGGTCCGGTGGTGCTGGTTGTGCAGCTGCTGCTTGGAGAGGGAGTGGCAGCAATATCACTATCTGCACTACTTCCTGTACCTTCCTTCAGAAATGTGCCCCTATTTATTTTAGTGGAGGTCCCCCTGCCCTTCCCTCTGGCTCGGCCACCCCTCCTCATTTTTTTTATTTCTCAAAAGTATTAGAAATATATTTTCTTATTATATTTGTGTTAGCTTAAGTAACAAACTATTCTAATAAACTTATCCTTTTGACCCACAAGCTTACTCTCACATGGTGTTCTTTTGTACAAGCTTTCAATGTTGCCCTGCTGGCCCTTGGTATAATTTCCTAAATTCGGAATTCAACTTGATCCACTGAAGTGGAATGTTCCTGCCTGTGTGTTCAAGTGCACTATGCCTCCCAAGAAAGATACTGGGGTGTAAATAAATACAATATAGTTTAGTAGTTGTAGTCAGGGAATAAAATGAAAATAATTTTCTAAATTCTTCTGATCCACTTAAATGGAATGTGTCTGTGTGTTCGGTGTACACACAACACAACAAGTGTATGTATGTAAACAAACAAACAATGAGCTGGAGTAATAACTAAATATAATATTGTAAGGCTGATATCAGCAGCAGCAGCAGCAGCTGGATAGGTGGCTTCAGCCACACCCCAAAAATAAGCCTGAAGTGAAAAGAGAGTAGTGTGGTACTATGCCTCCCAAGAAAGATATTGGGGTGTAAATAAATACAATATAGTTTAGTAGTTGTAGTCAGGGAATAAAATGAAAATAATTTTCTAAATTCTTCTGATCCACTTAAATGGAATGTGTCTGTGTGTTCAAGTGCACACACAACACAAGTTTAAAAACAAACAATGAAGTAAGTAATTAGTAAACTAAATAATATTGTAAAATATTCTCTACTTAGGATAGAGGTTCTGTT
The DNA here is from genome assembly GCA_037367245.1 of Phrynocephalus guinanensis. Taxonomy (NCBI): domain Eukaryota; kingdom Metazoa; phylum Chordata; class Lepidosauria; order Squamata; family Agamidae; genus Phrynocephalus; species Phrynocephalus guinanensis. Next base: position 29,635,605 of record CM074736.1, read on the forward strand.
CTTGGCTTGCACCGCAAATGTGTGTGTGTGTGTGCAAGCAAATTGAAGTTGGGAAAAATAGAAAATAAATGGGAGTATATAATATATTTTAAAATAAATCCACACCTCCCACTCCCAGTCGACCCTCCCCCTTTATCCAATATCAGAAAAATCCTCTGCCCACAAATAGCCAGAGAAGAGAACAAACTCTAACTGCTTCCCTTCGCCAGACAAAGCCGCAGGGAATCAAAGAAATTATTTTCTAATAAAATCAATTCCCTCCATGCCTACCTAACTTAAAAGCCTAAAGCCTCCCTCCACCCAGGCCTCCCTCCTTAATCTCGATTGGATAGCCAGCAGCAGCCACAGTCCTCCCTCAAACACATCCAAGACCCGACTGCGATTTCTGGAAGGTGCCTCGGCTTTTTATGCATTCCGAGACATCCAGAAGTGTCAGTCAAAACCTGGCCATGCCATTGGTGGAATTGTTCAAAAAATTTGCATGGTCCCATTCCATGCCCAGCCCAAATGGGCAAGTCTAAAATAAATAAATAAAAATAAAATAAAATAAAATCAATACGACGTTTTATTGCTATAAAAAACCCACTGCTGCTACTATTAAAATGCAGGCATTTAAAATAAATAAATTTCACATGTTTCTGTTTTGATTTGGTGTGTTTTTCGACCATGATTTCAAAAGAAAAATTGTGGTCGCCATTTTCGATCCCCCCCCCCCACCGCATGGCATGGCGAGACGACGAGGATGACCCCCCCCCCCAAGCCTGGTGCAAGCAGCCCAAGGAAAGGAAAAGGACCCAAGGCGGCTTACAGTAATGAGGGACAATATACAGTCTAGGACAATTAAGACATGTTCAAGTATTGAGAACAGGGATTTGAGGGACATCTTACAGCATTAATAGACAAGATTACATTAAAGCTACAAGAGAATGGAAGCAGTTAAAAGGAGAGTAAAGTTCCATGTAAAGTTACAAGAGAACACAAGCAGTTAAAAGGAGAGTAAAGTTTCATGTAAAATTTTCAGTGATGGAAACTAACATTGAAAACATAGTGTCAATTTGGGATGAGCACAAAACAAAAAATGAAATGCTGTTTCATTGTTTCATTATGTAATGAAACAAAATGAAATTATGAAGCAGCATTTTCTTATTGACAAAACAAAATTGTCAATTTCTTAATTAAAACAAACCATTTCATTCCCTCTGTAAAATGACTCACCACCATGGGTTTTTTTTAAAAAGTGCCAACCTGGCCCGTGGGCCAGCTGGTTGGCACTACGGTTAAAAAAAAAGTGCCCACACAGCCTGTGGACCAGATGGTTGGTACTAAGGTTTGTTTTTTTAAAGTGCCGCCTGGCCTCCCCATGTGCCTGCTGGTCAGTGGGAGAACTAAAACATGACCACAGCCCCAACAGTGTAAAAAATTAAATAAAAAATGCAAAAGTGAAATATGAAACAATTTTTTTAAAATTCATTTCATAATAAAATGAAACGAAACAGGGGAGAAACAAAAAATGAAACAAAATGTCATTTTGGCATTTCGAACCCATCCCTAGTGTCAATGTAATCACATAAGATTATAAGTAGTTATAAACATAAAGTGTATGTGATCCTATAGATTTATATAAAAGACACATAATAGGTAGTCCATCATTCAGGGAAAGCTTGCCAGTTGAGAGAGGTCTTTGCCTGTTTCTGGAAAGACAACAGAGATGAGGCAGTCCTGGCATCTAGTGGGAGGGAGTTCCAGATTCTGGGTGCAGCAGCCAAGAAGGCCCTTTCATGGGTTCCCACGAGACGTACCTGTGAGGTACATACTGTATATACTCGAATATAAGCCTAGTTTTTCAGCCCTAATTTTGGGCTGAAAAAAGGGACCTTCAACTTTTAGCCACTAAGGCAAGTTCTTGGGTCGGTGTCTAAAAGTCATTTTAAACATTGTGTGCCGCTTCTCATGACCCCCCTCTTCATCACAAGGGAGCGACGTGCGATGTTTAAAATTACTTTTAGCCACTGACCCAAGCACTTGCATCAGTGACTAAAAGTCATTTTAAACATCACACACCACTCCCCCAGCTCACAAAGGAGGAGCTGCCAGGCCCTGCTGCATTTCATTTCCCATCCTAGACTTATACTCAAATCAATAAGTTTCCCCAGTTATGGGGGGTTAAATTTGGGGCCTCGACTTATACTCGGTTCGACTTGTACTCGAGAATATACGGTACATGTATATAATCTCTAGAACTACAGATCAATACTCTTAAAAATCAAATGTGTGAAATGTATAGTTGCTTGTATTTAAGATATGATTATGACTGGTCCTGGCCATTTCACACCTTGGTTGTCTGCTTCACAATTTAATGGGTCTTAATGAAGAACAGAGATGAGAAAACACACAGCTAGCCTCATGTTGTTGGCTCACCATTCTCATTATCCCTTACAACTATCAAGATCCCATTGCAGAGACATCATTTTGGCCCTTTCACCTTAGTTTAAAGCAATTGTCTCTCACCATTTCTCATGAAGTGAGAGACTGACAATGTTCTCAGATCTGTAAAAGACGGGAAGACACGGCGGTTGGATGTTTGACCCAAAGGTTAGCTTTGAAGTTGCAAATCCAGTAAGCTCTGGCTAGCAGAACCAAGTGCTGTTTCCTCACTCTCAGAAAATATGGTTATCTGGATTCTCTGATTACTGTCAACTGGGGGGAAACTGTCTCAGGAACAGAGTCCTGTACTCACATCTGTAAGGTTAAAGGATTTTGCCTCTCTGGCAGGAGGCCAGAATCTTTAAAGAGCTTAAATACTGCAATTCATCCTCTGCTCCAGTTGTTGGTTCTAAAACCATGGAACAAAGTAAAGATCAATAAAACTTTTTTGTGTCAGTCAAAAGCTTATGATCCCATTTCATACAAAACCCTGTTAAAAGAAGTATCATTTATTTTATAAAAAGTAAGATCCCCCTCCCCTAGCCAAAGAAGTATTTGAGAGGGAATTAAATGACACCAACATCATATAGCCTTTGTTAACTGACACAGCTCAACTGTCACACTTGGAGGGAGTCTGGTCTTGGGTGGGCAGAAGGAATGGGACAGCATGCCGTAAAGTGACGAATGGTTACAGGAGACTAGGGAACAGGAGGGCCATATGACATATTGCTTAGAACAGTGGTTCTCAACCTTTCTAACACCACGACCCTTTAATACAGTTCCTCATGTTGTGGTGACCCCTTTCCCTGCTTGGAAGAGGCCACAAGCCCCCTTTGACAGGCCACTGCCGCAGCTGCCATAGAGAACTTCCCTCTACAGGCGCCCTCAGCCAATTGCAGCCTCCGGTGCCACTTACTGACACCCCCTCCAACCTATCAAGCTGTAACTCACTCTTTCCCCCCTTCTTCCCCCCCCTCCTCCAGACCCAAGCCGTTTGTGCCTTTTTATTCACTGTCTCATGGTGGCCCATTGGGAAGGACACCATAACATTCCACTGAATTCTGAGGAGCAGGAACTATAACTTGAGTTCCCTTTCTGCCAGACTAATGTATGTGGTACATCAAGAAGGAAACCCACTACAGTGGTACCTCAACTTACAAATTTAATCCATTCCAAGTGCATGCTCTTAAGTTGAACTACTTTTAAGTTGGGGTACCTATCTAAATGTTAAAAAATAAGTTTAAAAAATTGTAAGACCATATCTAAGGTGGCAGTTAAAATGCCAAAAGTTTTCCACTCTTAAGTCGAGCTGCTCTTAAGTCGAGCTGCTCTTAAGTCGGGGTACCACTGTACTTGTTTCCTGAGAAACACTTCTGAATGCTAGAAAAGTATCACTCAGCAATCCACCTCGGCCCGACCTGTTCGGCAGGTGCGAGCGCACTCGCTCCGGGTTGCCACCCCACGAGAAGCCCGGAGTCGGTCACCCGGAACCGGGCTTTCTCGGTGGCAGCCCCTTCCCTTTGGAATTCCATTCCTAGCGAGGTGCGCTCTGCAGAGTCCCTGCTGGCCTTTCGAAAAGCTGTAAAAACCTATCTATTCCGAGAGGCCTTCGGTGAGCCCTGATCTTTTTTTTTGTTTTGTTCCTGCCATCTCTAGTTTCCAAGCGACAATGTTTTGTGTACCTTAGGCTTTGTCTTTTTAGTAGAGTTGCTTGATGATAGTTTGCACTGCCGGTTTGTTGGATGCACCGGGTTTTAACTGCTTAACCTACGTTTTTGCTGTATATTATATCTTATTACTGTTGAATCTGTGTTTATTGGCGCTTGTTCACCCAGTGTAAGCCGCTTAGAGTTCCGTATGGAAGATAAGCGGGGTATAAATACAAAAATAAATAAATAAATAAATAAATAAATATAAAAGTGGAGGTGAGGAATTAACAAATTCCATTCTGAGGAAGACTGAGAAACAAGGCTGTGAAAGTACTGTATGCTCAGAAAAAAATATGCTCCAGCATGAAGACTTGGGGTGGGTTGGGGGGCCCTAATGTCTAGTCCAGTGTTGGCGAACCTATGGCATGGGTGCCAAAGGTGGCACTTGGAGCCCTTTCTGTGGACACCTGACATCGCCCCTTCACAGTCACCTGTATTCAGGTTAAATTGCTGTATTGGCACTTTGCAAAAAGTTAGTGGGTTTAGAATCTCGAAAAGGTTCACCATCACTGATCTAGGATGACAGGTTTTGCTCACAAAAGGGTGTGTGCATCTCCGAGCACTCAACTAGGCCTCCACAGCATTGTGCCAGCCATTTCCTTTCATATCCATTTATCTCCCCTGGGTTCCATTTCTATGGTGTAAATCATGATAAGAACATAGGGACACTGAACAGAAACATAGAAACATGCCTTTATTGACTTACAGTATATTGGATAAGATCATTGTTCCACCAGGCCTAGTATTGCCAGGACTGACTGGAACTGGCTGTACAAGGTTTTGAGCAGGACTCTTTCTTATCCTTGAGATGGCAGGGGTTGAAGATCCCCTCCATGCAAAATAGATATTCCACCACCGCCTTGTAATTCTTTGAAAAATGTTATGGAAGAGCTGTAACTAATATGCTCATGTGTACAAGAATGGGCAGGCATATATAGCAAGCCCCTGTTGTGGGTTGGCATGTTTGAAGAGGAAACTTTGGATCAGAACCTTCTTAATTGGCTTCTTGATCCCGGAACCTGCCTCTTCATCCACTTCTCCCGTCTGACCTGGAAACTGGTGATAGAGAAGGAAAAGCTTGCTCACTGGCTTTGTGTCTCAAACAAGGAAAAGGGAACTGTGGTTTAAAACAAGAGGTAGAGCAACAACAGCTGGTAGCAAGAGTGAGGGAAAATAAGATTAACTGAGAAAGGGAGCCGATGGAGGATATATAGGTCATAAAGTCATTGGAAAACCAGAGCTGGCACACTATAACAGACAAATATTGCAAGAAACAGTTACAAGAGCTATTTCATATATTCATTTATTTAATTTATGTTCTACCTTTCTCCCACTTGACAATGACAAAAAGCAATTGTAAAAGGGGGGAAATGATTTGAAACATAATGCAAAAAATGGTAAACCACAAGAAAAAAACACAACAAGGAATTGGTCAGCACCTCCTTCAGATACAGACCACTTTACATGAACCACCCAGCCAGTTTAGGAGGCAAGAGAAGGGCCACCCACTTCCACTGTATGGGGGCTGCCCGCCACTGCCCAATTCCCCATGGAAATTCACCCAAAGGAGCAAGTGGAGGCAGCAGGCAGTGAAGGCCAGAGGAGGAGTGGCTTGAACATTGCCACATACTACTACTACTACTACTACTACTACTACTACTACTACTACTACTACTACTACTATAATAATAATAATAATAATAATAATAATAATAATAATAATAATAATAATAATAATAATAATAATAATAATAATAATAATAATAACAACAACAACAACAACAACAACAACAATTCAAAAAAGTACTGATAAGAATAAATTTAATCTAAAAATTGGTATTGGTGGTTTTCTTTATAAGTTGCCAATGCACCATTATGAATTGTCAATGCACCATTGGTGGTTCATCAAAATTGCCACGCTGAGTTAGTTATATAGCAAAAGGTTTATTAAAGACAGATAGAGATACAACAGAACACAGACAATACAGAAAATGGGTTAGTTCAAGGATCCGAGGCACAGCATACAGGCCAGACGGCCTTGCTGTCCTGGACCCCGGAGTGATGTCTTTCAACGGTTTTTATACTCTTTTTGCATGGTGTGTTGACGTATTTAGTACGCATCATGTTCTTGGTCTATGGCCATCTGGCTACAAACACTAGAATGACTTAACCCTATTTTGTTTGATTTCAAGTTGGTTCCTTATTACTGGCTAACTGCCGTATGTTATTCTTAGCTAACTGACTCTTTTGGTGCCATGAGATAATGTCAACAATCCCAGATGATGGGCCATCTTGTCTCCTGTACTCTGGTGCCTTACGTACTGTAAGAGATTGGCGCCCACGGGTGTGAGATATTGTGCCAAGTCCCAGCTGTGATGCCAAGTTTGCTGGGTCAACCTGACCCTGTATCCTGTCGACACATTTGGGTCTGTTTATAATATATTTTGATTTTGAGACATGTTAACCCGTTCCTATCAGTACAATAAAATCAATACAATGTAAAAACAGCACAATACCAATACAATACTATAAAATACTATACAATATAATACAATAAAAACAAGATTAAAAACAGTAGCTGCAGCAGAGTTTAAAAGGCTCCCCAGCCAATAACAAAGATGTTATGAAAATTTGTAAAGGCTGGAGGCTCAGAAGGCTTGCCTAAATAAATAAGTCTTAAGGCCTCGCTTGAATATTTCAAGGGAGGAGGCAGTTCTTAACTCAAAGGGGAGGGAATTCCATAGTGTCGGTGCCACTACTGAGAAGGCCCTATTTCTTGTCGCCGCCCCTCGTACTTCCTTGGGTGGCGGTACTCGTAGAAGGGCCTTCTCCGGTGACTGAAGGGGGTGGACCGGATTATATGGAAGTAGGCGGTCTCTTAGATAACCTGGTCCTGAGCTGTATAGGGCTTTAAAGGTCATAACCAGCACTAGAGATGGGCACGACTCAAAAAAATGGTGTTTCGTTTGTCGTTTGTCGTTTAGGGGGTCCGTTTCAGTTTGTTTTCGTTTTTTGTGAATTTTTTGCAAAAAAAAATTGTTTTCATTTCGTTACGTAACGAAATGAAAAAATGAAAACAAAAACGAAAAATTGCTTTCATTAGCATTCATTACAGTTCAATGTATTTGCCGCAACAAAAATGAAACGCACGACAAAATTTCTGTTGTTTCATTTCGTTTCGTTTCATTTTGGAGACAAAATTCGTTTTTCATTTCATTACATAACAAAATGAAAAAACAAAAATGAAAATGAAAAATTGCTCATTTCATGCTCATCTCTAACCAGCACCTTGAATTGGTCCCGGAAACGAATGGGCAGCCAATGTAGTCCCTGGAGAAGCGGCCCAACAGAGTTGTACCGCCAAGCTCCAGTAACCACCTGGGCTGCCGCATTCTGTACCAGTTGTAGTTTCCGAACCGTCTTCAAGGGCAGCCCCACATAGAGCGCATTACAATAGTCTAGTCTTGATGTCACCATGGCATGGATCACCGTGGCCAGGTCTGCACGATCCAGGTACGGCCGCAGCTGGTGCACCAGCCGAAGCTGGGCAAAGGCCCCCCTGACCACAGCTGCTACCTGGGAGTCCAGGAGCAGCTCTGAATCCAGGAGGACCCCCAAGCTGCGGACCTGCTCCTTCAGAGGGAGTGCAACCCCGTTCAGAGCAGGATGATATTCCAGCACCTGAATCGAAGATTTCTGAACCAGGAGAACCTCTGTCTTATCCGGATTTAATTTCAGCTTGTTAGCCCTCATCCAGATCCCCACCGACTCCAGACAGCGCTCTAGGACTTCAACCGCCCCCCTGGAATCTGGGGGAAAGGAGAGATATAACTGGGTGTCATCAGCATATTGATGGCACCCAACTCCAAATCCCCGGATGACCTCTCCCAGCGGTTTCATGTAAATATTAAATAGCATGGGGGACAGAATAGAGCCCTGTGGCACCCCACACTTCAAGGGCCAGGCTGCCAAACAGGCATCCCCCAGCACCACCATCTGGGACCAATCCTCCAAGTAGGAGTGGAACCACTGCAGGACAGTGCCTCCAACTCCCAACTCAGCCAATCGGCCCAGAAGGACACCATGGTCGATGGTATCGAAAGCCACTGAGATGTCCAGCAGGACCAACAGGGACGCACTCCCCCTGTCTAGTCCCCGGCGTAGGTCATCCACCAAGGCGACCAGGGCAGTTTCTGTCCCATAGCCTGGTCTGAAACCTGATTGAAAAGGATCTAGATAATCAGCTTCATCCAAAACCCTCTGGAGTTGAGACGCCACCACCCGCTCAATCACCTTGCCCAAGAATGGGATGTTAGAGATTGAGGAAGACATGGACCACCTCCCCCACCCCACCCCAAAGGCTCTTCCAGCTTTGTTAGGATTCCACCACACTTCCAGCGAGGTGACTGAACTCCAGTTGGTGGACACAGCTCTAGCCACGGATGGTGAGAGGCAGTGGCAACAAGAACTCCATTCCTGCCTCACCAGGGCTCATGTCAGGGCTTTACCTGCCAGACCCTATGCCTGCTGAAAGGAAATTGACCTTTCCAACAGACTGCACAAAACCTTTGTCTCCCTCAGCAGTGATATTTATATTTAGATAAAAATGTAAATAGTTTAAACTGTATCTCCTGTCAAGCACAAGGCAGCTCCTAAAGAGATAAGAAAGAGTAAAGAATAAGGAGGCTATATTTCCTTAAACAACCTTTAGGCAGGCTTTATCACACACCTGAGCATCATACTGTCAGCCCTACCACAGTCAATGTTTCTTCCTAAAGGACCTAAACAAATAGCCTGATTCAGTTTTAATGAAATCTGTTCTACTGAGTTAAGAAAATAAGGCACCATTTACTTTGTTTGCTAGCAGGCTATTTATCATCCTATTGCAAACATTTGTTGTGATTCCTGTCCTGTTCAGCAATACTTTACAAACAGATAAGCGTGTGGATTTTGGAAATCCAGCCTTTGGGAGGCTGAAATACAAAAAGGCTACAAAAGACTCAAAAGGAGCTGTAAATATAGAGACCAGAGGTGAGAATTCTAATGCATCAGCCGTGTGATTGCATTAATTCAATACAATGATTAAAGAGCTTTGAAACAATATTACTGCCTCAGCCAGACGGATTCTGATTAAACAACAGAGGTGTGGGAAAACGACTGGAGATCAAAGATTGATAAGATACAAGCAGGGTAAGAAAGTAGGTTGGGAAGATTTCGAAAATGATATTAAGTGGCTCTGAAAGAAAGAAATGTGTTAAATATAAAATGCACAATGGAGTGTGCTATGCAGCATTATAAATATGCCATTAAACAAATGCTTGAAGAGCAGAAATAGCCATGAGAGATGAACATATTCCAATATGAATTGTTCATTTGATCATCAGTCTTTTCTTTGTTGTGCATCTGGTTTTGATTATTGAAATGGAATGAACCACACAGACACACACACACTGGAATGATATATATATATATACAGTGGACCCTCGTATAACATATGGTTTGTATAACACAACATCTGTACAACATAAAACATTCCAGAGATAGGAGAAATTTGGTTAACAGAATTGTCTATGGGACAAATCCATACAACATAAAAATGATCATGATTAGGGATTACTCTGTTTTCAATGCATTCCTATGGGAAATTTGTACAAAGGAAAATTTGCTTAACATAATTTCATTTGGAATGAATTAATTTCTTTATACAAGGTACAACTGTACTTTTGTATCATCCACAGAATCATATATAGGTATGCTGTTGAAAATATAAGATGCCCATAAATAGTTGCAATGTATGGGGGAAATGGGGAGGGCAGGAAAACAAACATATTCAAACGGGTGGCTATGCACCAATGCCATTCCCTGCTCTGCTGCTGCCCCCTCCCCCTGAGATTGCCCCTATGTTTTTGCTCTTTGACACCAACTTTTGGTTTTTCTCTGTTCCTCAAATGCTCTGTCCCTTTCCCTTTTACTCACTTCCTGCACAACTCTTTCCGTAGTCAGCTATCTCAAATACATATTTAAAAAGAATAAAACATATTGAGATAAGGACACCTGAAATGTGGGTCGAACCAGATAGGATCACTTGCCACCTTTGCATATAAGCAAGAACCTGAGAATTTAACCAATATATCAAAGGCTCTCATAAGCAATGGGAATTGAGTTGTTCCTGTGTTTGCCAGTGTCCGGTTCTTGTCTCCTACCTGTAGCTTCACTTCCTTCACCTATTACACTCCCAGTAATTGAAAAACACTTCCTAATTTATGGAAAATGATAAAAGCACTTTGGGTGGGGTAAAGCGGACAGGGTCGCACATCCCTTGTAGTTCAAAGCTTGGAAAGGTACTTAAACAATAACTATTTACTGACGCTGTCTATAGCAGTGGTTGGATAATGGCTCTGCATTCCACCGCACCGTTATGGCAGATTCTGCACATAATTATGCCTATTCTTTTTATTTAATAGTTGTTTTCCAGGTTCTGTCACTCTTTCTATCCTCATTAAGCTGTATCCTCACCCAATTTATATATAATCCAACCCAAACTCCGTTTTAAAGATACTGATCTCCCACCATGACACTTAGAATTGTTTTAGCAGCGCTACACAGCAGCATATATAAAAGTGGAATACTGCAGATTATTTTGGGCTATGTTGACCATGCAATTATGTGCTCATCCTGAAAAATTTAGGCTGGAGAAGTTTTTGAATTATCTGTTGTAACAGTGCGGTTAGAATTTCAGGATGTCTATGAAATCAGTGACCACTCTCTCATGAATTTCCTGGGAACTCTTGCAGACAAGCCTGCTTAGTTTTGATGCACCATATAAATTAGTCAGACTAAACATTGCTTTTATGACATTATAGTATGATATTCCCCTGAAATTACTTATATATGGGGCCTTCTTGTGCTGTTTCCAATTAACCTCATCGCTTAAAGGCTGCAGAGATGAGGACATGTTTTGCATATTAATATACTCCTTCATACTAGTGTTGAAGTTTGAGTTGCTTCATTTCAGGTTTCAGCATTGATCTTCAAATGGCAGTTCATGACCCACAATTTGGTCATCGCACGAAGGCAAATCTCACAAGAAGAATTAGCAGCAGCTTGTCTTTTAATTTCCTTGTTGTAAGAGAGGAAATGAGGGGGTCGGAGAGAAAAAAAATCCCACAGAGAAAAGGGGACAGTATGTATACCGATATAAACAGCAGATTAAATCCAAACATGGATTGGGTTATCTCTGAGCCCTAACACAGGAAACAGTGATTCAAATGAGTACTTATTTGAACAAAGTCTCTTAAGTAAGGAAACTGTTTTGGCTGGGCAGCAATTAATTTATTCAGGCTCAGAAACTCAAAGAAATAACTGGATAAAACTCAGAGAAGGAATGAATATGTCAAGGAACAGTCTAAAGATTATTTAAAGCAGTTCAATAATTACACAACTAAAGTTCCTATATCTGCAAACATTTTAGCAAATCTAAGAGTCCATCAGCTTTTCAAGAAGGGCGGATCTGAACATTGCCACAATAAATTAAAACTTAAACTTGAAAGACACAAGCAACTGGAGCCTCGGGACCTTATTAGAGCATTCAGTTTAAGCCAGCTGGGAAATGTTGTTTGTAGCTGGTAAAATGGGAAAGCAACAGACCTGGATGATATTGGCATAGAATGGATGGAACATTTTGTCACAGGGAGAAAAAAAGTGGACCCTGAATAGTTGTCTTGACTCTCTCAGCAAAGTTATGGAAATGCAAAAGTATTACTGTGTTGGAATTTCATTAAAACAACAACCAAAGATCCCAAAAAATTACAATCTACGGTAATCCCATTCCTTCATCATCTCTATAAAGCTCTTCTTAACCATCCAATGGAAGTAGTGGAACCACTTACAACAGGCTGGCTTTAAACCTTGGGAAAATGGTAAAACACAAATCATAGATTTTAAGCACTTCATAGCTTTTAAACACCATACTGAAGACAGCTTTGAAACGAAGAAAATGGGGTAGCCTTTGCTGTTGACGACTTGGCCACCAAGGATACTGCCATCCTCAAAAATTCTATTATCTAACCAAGAATTATAAGAAAACTAAAGCAATAGCAACCCCTTTTGCAAAATCACAGGGTTGTTTTTGTTGTTTTCTTACCTTTCAAGAACAGCACAGCTGACGGAAAACTCAGAGGAATGGTCTAGTCTGGGTTTTGAATAATATCTATGCTAATGATCAACTCAAGGCACCAGAGTTCTATTTATGTTGATGATCTTGCATTTGCTACTCAATCAGACAGTTTTCAGATAGTAAAACGTAGTCTAATAGATGCATTAGAACAACTTGGCACATTATGATAGAAATGAACTTAAATCGAACCCTACTAAGGCTCCAACATGTACCTTCCATCTGAGAAATAAACAAGCATCTCAGAAACTTCAGATTGCCTGGAAGGACATCCAACTAGATTATTGTTTTGCCTTCTAAGACCTAGACATGACTTTTGCTTGGTTGCTGGCACTGCCAAAATACAAAGCAAATGTCTTTCCAAGGAACAATATTATTTTGAAAGTGATCACGAACCAATTGGGGCACAGAGTCAGAAACACTAAAATGATGACCTTGGCCTTATGTACTCTGCAGGTGAATACGCCAACTGGTGATGTTCAGCCAATGCAAAACAGGTGCATTCAGTGATAGCTAGTGAATCATTAGTGGATGCCTGAAGCCAATCCCTATTGACAAAATCAACTACCAAGCAGTCCCTGCACTCAGTAACACACAGAGAGTGGTACAGCTAATGGCAAAAGACTCAAATTTAGACATGGGCACGACTTGGCGAAATTCTCGTTTCCGTTTCCATTTCTCGTTTCCGTTACGTAACGGAAACGGTAACGACAATTACTCCGCCAGAACTCGAACTCGAACCGACTAAAGAAAAATTGGGTCTGATTTGTCGTTGTCGTTCCTGGCATCGCAGCGATCGCGCGATGCCAAGCAGCACAGGAAAAAAGTTTTAAAAATTAAAAAAAAAACCGATTCCTGGCCAAAAAGGAGGCGAAAATATGCCTGCCTGAGGGCACCTACCAGAGGGGTGGTTTCTGGGGGGGGGTCCCCCGGCCTGCACCCCTCTCCTCTCCTGGGCTGCGCAAAGTGCGCATCCTCATCGAGTCGCAACTCGCCAACCAGCGCGGCACAGAAAAAAGTTTTAAAAATTAAAAAAACCCGATTCCCGGCCAAAAAAGCAGGCGAAAATATGCCTGCCTGAGTGAGGGCACCTACCAGAGGGGTGGTTTCTGGGGGCGGGATCCCCGGCCTCCCCCCTCTCCTCTCCTGGGCGGCGCAAAGTGCGCTTCCTCGTCGAGTCACAACTCGCCAAGCGGCGCGGCACAGAAAAAACATTTTACAAATTAAAAAAACCTGATTCCTGGCCAAAAAAGCAGGCGAAAATATGCCTGCCTCAGTGAGGGCACCTACCAGAGGGGTGGTTTCTGGGGGGGGGGTCCCCGGCCTCCCCCCTCCTCTCCTGGGCTGCGCAAAGTGCGCATCCTCATCGAGTCGCCAACTCGCCAAGCGGCGTGGCAGAAAAAAAAAGTTTTAAAAATAAAAAAAACCCCGATTCCCGGCCAAAAAAGCAGGCGAAAATATGCCTGCCTCAGTGAGGGCACCTACCAGAAGGGTGGTTTCTGGGGGGGGGGTCCCCGGCCTCCCCCCCTCTCCTCTCCTGGGCTGTGCATCCTCGTCGTCTCGCGAACTCGTGCCATGCCATGCGGTGCGGGCGGGGGATCCAAAATGGGGCGACCGCAATATTCATTTTGAAATCGCGTGGTCCAAAAACACACCAAAGCACCACAGAAACATGCGAAAATAGCTATTTTAAAACTGCCTGAATTTTTACAATAGCAGCAGTGGGTTTTTCTTGCAACAAAACGTCTCCATTGATTTTATTTTATTTTATTTTATTTTATTTTTTTACACCTGCGCAATGATGGGCCTGCCATGGGAGTGGACCATGCAAAATTTTGGAGACATTCCACCAATTGCATGGCCACTTGGCCAGGTTTTGACTGAGACTTCTGGGATGTGCCAGTCGGGCATAAAAAGCCACTAACCCTAGCCCGAACCCGAACCCGAACCCGAACCCTAACCCATACGCTGTCCTTCTTAGTGGGTCAGAGAGGCACCCAGAGGTGCACCCCAGTAACTCACCCTAACCTTACCAGTAACCCTAAGCCTAGCCCTTGCGCTAACTCCTAACCCCAAGCCAGATCTGTGTACTCACATTGCACTACAGCAAGTACACTTCCCTTCTTAGTGAGTCACAGCGGGCGCCCGTAGGGGTCCTCTCTCACTTCGTTCCCCAGCCCAAGTGCAGGCAGTGAGTCACAGAGGCACCCGAAAGAGAGGTGCCTCTGCCTGCTGTAACTGCAACTTAATGTTATGCATATCCAATTGGCTATGCATGCCATTTTGTAGTGGGCCAGAGGAGGCACCCACCCCAGAGAGGTGCCTCCAGGAGCCCGCTTTCCCTTCATGGCGGGCCAGAGGAGGCACCCACCCCAGAGAGGTGCCTCCAGGAGCCCGCCCCCCCAAAACCAGTACTAACGACAGACGAAAAACCGACAAACGAAACGACAATTTTTTGGAAAAACGGAAACGAGGCGAAACGGGCCGGCTCCGACACACGACAACTCGAAATGTAATTTTTCCTGGTCGTGCCCATCTCTATTCAAATTATCTACATCAAGTGCACATCCACTCTTTGGCTGCCATCCCCAATCCCTGCCAGATTAAAACCAAGTAAAGCTTTTTTACAACACAAGTGAGTCTGGAAGGAGCAGCACAGAATGCTGAATAGAATTTGATAAGAAAGAACTATTCATCTCTTAAAACTGGTGAAACTTGGAAGTCATTTAATATGGAAGTACAGAGGAGAGTTGGCAAAACCAATGTAAATCTAAGAAAATAGGAGCTTTGCACTAACACAGTCCTTTGTGAGTGCACCGAACAGGCAACTAAACACCTATGTCAGCATACTCTCTGTTTCTCAACATATACAATGGAAGACTTGATGCTAGCTGCCCCAAATGCTCTTGATGCTGCCCATTACTGAGTGAAATTACTTGTACTATAGTGCTTCTAACAAGAGCAAAAATGACACTGGGTCTTGTACGTACAATGTGGGGAGGAAGGGTGCCTTGCACTTGGCTTCAGAGAGCAAAATATACTGGGCCTGAAAATATCTAGCTTGTATTTTTATCTCATAGAGATGACTATAGCACATGTATGGTAAATCCAGTGCTCCGTGGTAGGTACTCCAGCTCATGCTTGGGAATAGACTTTGGGGCAGGCAAACAGGAGACAGGTCATAATTAAGCAAGTAAATGTTGATGTCTAAAGAAGAGTAGCAGTCTGGGAATGCAGGGAGTAGATATCTGATGGTCCTTCTCAGCAAGGCCACCCATATGCAAGGAGCAGACCAGATCTGGGAGATTCTTTCCACACAGTAGCACAGAACGGACCTTCTGGGATGATATCATTCTTTGAGCCAGAGGGATTTTGAGCAGTTGTGCAAGGTGAAGTAGCCCATGAATCTTAACTCCTAGGGGTCAAAAGTTAAATTGGCATTCCCTCTATTGCTATTCCACATACAGAAGTCAACTGAGTTCCATTTGAATCTTATTTATGCAGAGAACCTGGACAGTCCTCTCCATGCTACCTAATGAAGGCATGGTAGCTTGAGGTGTGCAGGGGCATATCTCGGGGGTGGGGAGAGAGAGAAGGGTACATCTGCCCTGGGCGCAGCAATCTGGGGGTGCCTGGAGGGGGAGGGGGAAGAGGAAGCCCTGTGCCTTCTCTCTAGCAGTCCTCCTTTCCCCAGATAAGGCTTAGCGATCTTTAGTCGGTGGAAAGGAGGAGAGACTCCCTGGGTATGGCAGCCAGGGTTCTCCTTCTCTGTCTGTCCGCCCACATGCCCGGCACCATGGGCAGAGCAAAGGCAGCGCCCCTCCCACTGGGGAGCCCAGCATGCACCCTTGGCCCCTGGAGAGCAAGTGGCCGAGCAAGAGTGCAGGGGTCATGCTGGGTGGGTGAGACATGGTTGCAGTGTGTGTGTGCAAAAACTGATTTTGTCTCTGGGTGCTCCAAACTCTAGCTATGCCTCTGGAGGTGCATGAAGACTAGAGTAAGTAGCATCCAACACTTGGTTCTCTAAGGGCCTTTTCACATGACCCCTAAGATCCGCTGGCCACTTAAATTCGGACCAGAGATCTTAGGGGTTTGTCGCTCTTCCTGTGTCCCCACCCCTCCACACTTCCTGGCTGCTGGCTGCGTGAGGGGAGGGAGAAAAAGAGAAAGAAAAGCATGCCGCTCACCTCCGTTCTGCCTTTCGCTCCTGCCGGCAACATTCCAGTCTCTGTAAAAGTAGCTCTTAAAGGGGCAGGAGCCAAAAAACAACAAACAGAAGCAAGGAGAGCCCCGCACTCACTATCGTTACACCGGATCAAATAATTTTCACCAAGAGCAGGTACTTGAAAGGTGCGCTGGGATGCGCTAAAGTGGGCGTGGTCGCTCTTAATTTCCTGTTAACTCCGGAGCTGGTGGGGAAACATTTTTAAGCTCCGGAGCTGGGAGCCATTTGCCCCGGAGTTTAGGGGTCGTGTATAAACGCCCTAAGAGTTCCTTGCTGCTCCCCCAACATCTGCCATTTGTAGTGTCTGTCACAGTTCGTCTAATAGTAAGGCCAACTGAATGTGCATGAGTCTTGGCTAGATTTGCCTCTAATTCTCAGCAAAACACACACAAAAATCACTGGTGCTTGGAGTAGGAGAGTTGAACCTCATTTTGCAGGAGGAAGGAGGTGGCAGTTCTTTCCGTCCTTCATTCAGACCATCAGGGGTTCTTCCCTTTCATTTTGTTGTCATGGGCCCAGCCTGTAAAAAAAGGCTTGTTCCCTTTCTGTCCTGCTTTAAAACCTGGAGCACAAGTATTGGTATTGAAAGCTCTGGCAGCATGTAATGGCGGCTTCAACGTAGACAGGATGAAAGCTAGAATTATGCAGTTAGGTTTACTGGTCTGTTACAGGTTTCCATTAAGTGGATGCCTTTGCCTTGCTATCCTTCACTGTAATTGCCATGTCTGGGAAGCTGACTCTCCCTAGAGATTAATCTATTTTAAGTTTAATGGATCAAGGGAAGCTACTGAAATACTTCCATTTAAGAAAAAACACACCCTCTCTACACTTGATTTCTTAAGACCAAAGGAAAACAGCATTGTCTGCATCTCTATTAATTTGAGACATTTTCTTGGCGCTGCCCCAGGCAAATATTTTCATTCTGCCTTTCCATATATTTATCGATAAGCACTTCATTGAATATGTAATTGCATTAGCTAGGAATGGAATGGTCAGAAGTTCTTTGGAGGAGATTTAGAGAGAGAAACAATTGCCAAAGCTCCTTATCTATCTATCTATCTATAAGATTGCATAAGGAAGACCTGTACAATAGGTGATATTAGATCCACCAATGTCCTTGAAAAACAGTTATGGGGCAAGGAGGAGGGGAGGAAAGGAGCCCTGCAAAATTCCTTGTATAAATGAGCAAGTGTCTCCAGACCATGTAAACTTAGACTCTTGCCTATGTGCCAAATACAAGAGATGTATTAGGAGCAGAAAGCAATTAGTTGCAGATTTAGCTTGAATTGGCTGACTGGTGCTGGCAAAGCTAAGACAAGTATCTCATTTGTAAAGGACTGGTTCAGAAAAGAAAAGGTGCAGCATAATTTACATGAGATCGATGTCCTGTAGAATCAAAGGACTCTAGAGGCTCTTATTGTGCACCTTTGGGGATATTCCACATCCAGTAGCACCATTCAGGTTATGCCTTAACATAAAAGTGCCTCTACCTCAGCAACATTTTCCTTCAACACTTTTAATTTGTTCCCTATTAACCCAGTTCTGTCTAAGAAGTGAGCCCTCTGGATGTGAATTTGTTAGACCTGTTTAATGTGAATTTGTTATTTTATTTATATTTTTCCCCTTCAAGCATCTTCCTCCTCTCTCCCTTTTCCAGTGAATGCTGGTGTTGTGAATAAAAGACACAACAGGTTGCTCCACTTCCTTCTGCATGAATGGAGGCCTGTGATGACTTTTGCTGACTCAAGGGGTCGGAGTGATTGACTGGAGCAGAAGTAAGTCAGAGAGCTACTTGCAGTTGGAAGAGGCAGCTGTTAACTCCTTTTGAATACTCAGTGGTCCGTTATAAATATTTACTGTGCTGAAAAACAGATCAGCCATTGTAGTTGTGAGCTAGGAGGGTCATACGAGGAAAAAAATGGTTGGGATTCTTTTCACCCCTGCCATCCCAATCCCTCAGACTCAGGCAAATGAGCAGAGTAAGTCTGATGCTCCATTTATATACCTAGTAGATTTATCTGTAGCAGTTGATGGGAGCAATGGGAAGTTCATTCATCCCAGGAGGATATGTAAATACTTCTCCTCAGCCTGTGTTGCCAAAATATGTTTCACCCATACTTGATTTACTGTTTAAAGGTCAAAAGAAGAAGCCAGCTGAGGTTTCCTTCAAACAAAAAGAGAAGGCACTTCTGCTTCAAACAAGTGTTCTGAAAATTTTGAATTCTTGGTTGTACTGAGCAAAACGTAGTGGAAAGTACGAGAGCATCTTTCAGCATAAGATGAGCTACATTGTTCCTAAGAGGTTTCAACAACTACAGTTCTGCTCATTGGGGTTGAGGCTGGAATATCTGTGGGTATGATATTCAAACTAGGTGCACTGATACTAGAATATAGTGTAACATAACATAATAACAACAGTTTTCATTAGGATTAGTCTGGAATAAGTAGAATTAAGTCTGGAATAAGTAGAATGAAGACTACAGAAAGATATTGAAAATCCTCAAATGCAGAACAGGTGGATAGCTCAGTGGTTAAGGCATCTGACTGTAGAGCCGAAGTTTGAGAGTTTAATTCCTCACTGTGCCTCCTGGGAAGGAGCTGTATTCAAAGACCCATAGGGTCAATTGTAATCCTATACAACAATTATGCCTATAAAAATTCTGTTGTTGTTCAAAAATACCTGGCCCAGTCATTTAAAACATTGACTGGTATTATAACAGATGCAGGTTTTAATCAAAAACCTAAGTATCTGTTAAATACTGGTGCAGTATGTATGTATGTATGTATGTATGTATGTATGTATGTATGTATGAATGAATGTATGTATGTATGTATGTATGTATGTATGTATGTGTTTAAATATAAATAAGCATTGACTGATTTTTCTTCCAACTTAAGAGCAGTTAGGAAAGCAGCCTAAACTGCTGATTTATTTTGCTGCCAATTTCTGTTCTCAGGTCATCTATAATGAGCATTTTTTGTAGAAAAATATAACCCATAAAGATGCCACTTTAGGAATCCGGAAAATCAGTGATGTTGCTGTGCTATGGATTACAATTCCTTAAATATTTGATAATCCCGTACCATGGAGAAAGAAATTTCCCATGCAAGGTTGGGGGGGGAGGGGGCGGAATGGACCTTTCCTGTAATTAAATTGGCAATGAATAAATGGTTATCTCTGTTTTCTCAATAGCCGCTTACAAAACCAGTTAGCAAAAGCGCCTAGCTGAAACCCAAATGGAATGTCCTTTTCTCTGCACCTCAGCAACAGGAAGGTTTCATTGCCTGTCAGTCACTGCTCTGGCCAACTCTTCTTCTTTTAAAGCACTTCAATTTTTCAAGCTGTTGGAGGGATTGCCATAGATCCTGGGGCCATACGCCTGAAAGCAAGATCATAATTCAGCAGTAGGAGGTCTGCTTATCTCGCTCAGCAGTGAGCTGGCAGAGGACAAGAGCTCAGGCTTTGTTTATGAAAACAATAAATGCCATTCCTGTTTTGTGGCCTAACTGGTTTTTAAAGCCTATCGGTAGAGATATGTTGAGGAGAGGGGGGGTGCACGCCCAGGTAGGGAGCCTATCCTTGCCCCTAGAAAACAAAACGGGAAGAGGGGGAAAACCCACCCCAAAACAAAAAAGCCCTTTCTTCCAGTTACAGCCTCTTGATCTCTTTGTCAATCTCTGCTTTTTAAGGGCCCATTACCATTCAGGAACTGCCACCCCCACCTCGGTAAGGAAGGGGGAGGGAAATCATGGGGTTGCGGGTGGGGAAGAGATGGTGTTTGTTATGTGATGCTGGTAGGGACTGAAAAAAGTTTAAAGTTTGAAGGCACAGAGCAGAAATGAAAAGGCTTCCAATGATGTGTTGTCAAATGGCACACCACCCTATATTGGTGTAATTGGGCTCCTTGGCTTTGAACAGCAACTTTATTGGGATGAACATAGCATTTTAAAAGTAGTTAACCATTACCTAGCTGCCTAGATGCCCTAAGCACATCCGATCTGGCCTGATTTCGGAAGCTAAGCAGGGTCGGCCATGGTTAGTACTTGGATGGGCAACCACCAGGGAATACCAGGTGCTGTAGGTGCCTGGAGTAGGAACTGGCAAACCACTCCAGTATTCCTGCCAAGAATACTCCATGAACGTGGGGTCATGAAGAGCCGGTCATTATTGTAGTGACACAACACACACAACAATTGCCACCGCCACCACTCTTATGCTGAATTAAAATTAAATACACTGGTGTGGTGCCTCAGCGGGCTAGAGTACTGAAAACTGTTGGCTACTAAGTTGGCAGCTCAGCAGTTCGAATCTCGGGTGCCACGCAACAGAATGAGGTTTCACTGTTAACCCCAGCTCCTGCCAACCTAGCAGTTCAAAAGCATGTACAGTGGTACCTTGTATAAAGGAATTAATTAGTTCCAAATGAAATTATGTCAAGTAAATTTTCCTTTATACAAATTCCCATATGAATGCATTGAAAACAGAGTAATCCATTTTTATGTTGTATGAATTCTCTCCATAGGCAATTATGTTAAGCAAATTTCCCCTATCTCCGGACTTTTTTATGTTGTACAGATTTTATGCTATACAAGCTGTTTGTTATACAAGATTCCACTGTAAATGCAAGTAGATAAATAGGTACCACCGTAAAAAGCGGAAAGGTAAAACAGTATTTCCTTACAGCCATGCCAGACGCATGACCACGGACTTGCACAACACTCGCTCTTCAGCTTCAATATGGAGATGAGCACCCCTCTAGAGACAGACACGACTAGCACACATGTGTGTGGAGGGGGACCTTTGCCTTTACCTTTTTTTACAGTGGAAGAAGAAAATGAAAGTAAGACTGAGTTTTTTCTCTCTCTCCTAAAGCAGAGTCTACTAACTCTGAGAAATGAAGCAGTAGTTGACTCAAAGAGTTACTTACTGTTGCTTTAACAGCTGCTGCTTTGAAGGCTTGGAACTGTAGCTAACAATTGTTTTAAAAAATAATTTTCTGAGTTCATATCCCCCCCAAAAGGAGTCACAAGGCAAAAACAGCTTAGGGGTTACCTTGCTCCAGGATGGTGGAAGGAAGCACACTCCTGCTCCGCTCATATGCTACCAGTGTTGCGAAAAGACCCATCCTGCTTTCTGTCATCTTCTTTCAATATGGTACAATATGGTAGGTGTTGCACAAATAGGTGAGAGAAGTGCCCTGTGATGTGACCTTGGCTCAACCTCCAGGCAACTATACCATGTCAGATAAAATATGTGACAGCTGGTCACTATGGCTTACAGAAGTCTCGCCTATAGGTATCCGTGCAGCGTGATTATCTTAAAGCCCTTATTGTGCAGCTTACTTCCAGTCAGAGTGCCTTTCACAATATATCTTTCAAAAGTATTAGTCAGCCATTGCACAGGGATTTGTTCATACGTTCATTCATTTCCTTGTGCACCCTTCAAGTACCACCATTAAACCACATCTTGGAAAATGCATCTTTTCTCATTTCTAAGGAAAACATTTCTTGGATATATAGGAATATAAAAGGGGGCATGAATAGATCTGTATGAGGCAATGTTTTAAAAGCTATCTCAATTTCAGTAAAAGCTTCAGTATGCATAGCGTTAAAATGTGCATAATATTAATGACCTCTTACTGGAGACACAATCACAGCTTGCTTACCCCACTTTACTCTAAAGGCCTAACTGAACCCACATGCTCCACTGCTGTGTTGCTGTTTCATCACAATTGCATGCAAGGGGAGGGAGATCACAAAGACAAACAATTTCAAAACTTTTTATCCCGTTTTAACCACCGCACATAGTTGCTTGGAATGTATTGTAAAATTAACAAGGAGACCACTAAAAACAATGTAAAATAAATGTTGTAAAATCACTCTGAAACACACAATGGCCCTGTGTAAACAACATAATTAAAAAGATCTCTGAATTAATGTTGCCACTTCCACCACTGAACATCTGCTGATGGTTTCCAGAGATTCAATAAGAGGAATAAAGCTTTATTTTTGCAGGAAATCTATTCCAGACATTTGGAGCTATTGTGGGAAGAGGAATTCTCCTTCCCACTGATGATCTAAACATCTTTGATGACAATAAATGATATAGTCCTTCCTGTCATAGGATGTTAACTGGTATAAGAATTCAGACAACCTGGAGTGCTTTTCGAGAAAACCATGCACATTATATAGCTTGCATTTGTTGTGCCCCTCAGATAATGATAGGCATGAAAAAGCATTTCATTGGATTTGACAGTCATGACAACAGCAGAATTTCAAAATCACGAAAGATTTTCACATCCCTCATTTGTGGGTACCCGTGACAGTCGGTTAAAAAACAGATATAGTGGTGGTGATTTTAGTAAGGAATAGAGATGGGCACGACTCAAAAAATGGTGTTTCGTTTGTCGTTTGGTCGTTTAGGGGTCCGTTTTGGTTCGTTTTCGTTTTTGTGACGTTTTTTGAAAAAAATTCGTTTTCATTTCGTTAGGTAACGAAACAAAAAAAATGAAAACAAAAACAAAAAATGGCTGTTTCATTAGCATTCTTTTTAGTTCAATGCATCTGCTGCGACAAAAATGAAAAACACGGCAAATTTGGTCATTTCGTTTTCGTTTTCGTTTTTTTAAAAAAATTCGTTTCGTTTTCGTTGCGTAATGAAATGAAAAAATGAAAATGAAAATAAAAAATCGCTCGTTTCCTGCCCATCTCTAGTAAGGAAAGGACTGGTGTTGAGATAGTAGCTCTGACCCAGTTTGGAAAGTAAGCATGAGAAAAGATGGAAGCCCCATGGGACTTAGTGCACCTGATCCATATGTCCTTAGCATGAAGGAACTGTGGCCAAAATCCTGCTGTTCAGTGCAATAAATTGCACTAGAGTAGGTCTACTGAGTTACTGGGGATTTGGTGAGGCAAATTCTCCATAAGTTCCAGTGATTCAAATGGACCTAGTCTAATTGTCAGTTACTTTAGTAAAGTAAGATGTGGTGGTTAGAGCAGGCCTATTTAAATCAATGGAACTTGTGGAGGGTTTGACTCACTAAATCTTCACTGATACAATAGGCCTAATCTACCGCAATTTATTACATTGAGCACATGTTAAAAATGCACGGCTTTTCTTTTTAAAATGACAACAAACAGAGGCTTGGGTTTTTCCCCTGGTTTGATGTGAGAGGGGGAAAATGTGTAGTAAAAACCAGGCGTGATTAAAGAACATTCCCTGTTCCAGATGCTGAAATCCCTTTACAATACAAGGGCTATTTCTTATTCCAGAATACTGTAACTCCATGGGATATAAAAAGATTTACATTAGCTCCACTTAACATTGTGAATAGATGCTCAATCTTTATAGATCTCAAGAAGTATTTTTCTTTTCTCCAATTTGGCAATCTTTCTGTCAGTTATTGTGTGCTGCCATGATTTAAGAAAATGATAGTGTATTGTTTTTTAATCTTCCTGGGAATGAAGGAACTAAGATAAATGAGGCTTAATTGTTTTGTTTTTTAAAGTGTTCAGCCATTTCAGTTGTCAACCTTTTTATAACCTTTTGGGGGGGGGGGTTAAATGAAATATTGTAGTAACAAAATGAAAACTTGGTTTAGTTGAGCTAAATTAGTATAACTGAGCTTAGCTCTTCATGATTTAATATCCTTGTGTGTTAGTGTGGTATTTAGATCAACACAGCACGTAAAATGGGAAAGAAGAGAAACCACTAATCTTCTATGTAATAAATTATATCGCTTAATGCCGGATGGGGATAGAAGTTAAAAACAACCTCACCATTTTTGCACTGATTCTATCTGCACTTTGCAAATAGTTTTTAAAAATACCCCCCCTCTCTTTCTCTCTCTCTCACACACACAATCCTGCTGCTCAGTGTAATATAGTTCAATGTAAAACCTTTTGCTGCTCAAATAAAATAAGGAAAACATTCAGTGTTCTGGAACCCATCATCCACAGTAGGCCCATAGAAAAAGCTGCCTCTTCAGCAGTCAGTGCTCAAAGAAAAACAAAGTCTACAAAAAAATCCTGTCAACAGAGCGCCATTGTGGGCTGCGGGGCCCTTTGAAAAAGCCTGGTGTGCTGAATATTAACACCATTTCACACATTCCCAAGATGTATGCAATTACCTCAGGGAGAGGAGCTGGGAATGTGAGGTCTCTGAGGGCTCAGATAATGACATAAAATAAATTGCAACAATTATCCATGTATTTTTCCAAGAGACATGTTATTTAAAGCCTATCTGGGCCTACCAGAATGAAAGACAGAGGAATGTCCACTTTATGAAATTGCTATTAATGTGTGACCTAGAGTTGAAGACAAGGTTAATTATGGGTTTTTAACAGAAGTTTCATTTTGGCTTAATATCAGTGCCTAGCTCTTAAATATTGAAGTAAGTTACATTTTTCAGGGACAATTGCCTTTGAATGAAGAATGACAGGTCTCTGATCTCTGCTGACCCTTACAACTCCCACTGTGTAATCCATAGCAACTATGTTTCTAAGGCAACAGTAGAACACGTAGTAGGACAGGATAAAACCATGAAATCTGATGTCATACTTTCTCCAGGATACAAAATGGAAAGTAATCTTTTAAAGCAGACATATTAAATATCTGACCTATCGGGTAAAAAGGATGAGATGCTGTGTGTTTAACAGGACTCCCACGTCACATAGTTCAAACCCAGAAAAATACCTGCAGACAGCAAGTAAAGCAATAGCAAATATGTTTAGGACTGAAGTGGATGAGGTTTAAGTGCCAAATACTCCATCTCATAATGACTCGTGAATTAATGTCGCCATGTGCTGGTGGTGAGTTTGTTCCCTTTTAAAAGACATTGCCACACTGTCTGGTTTTTCTTCATGTTTTCTCCTCATTTCTTGGAACAAAGGATAATGGATAGCATTTACTGAAACGAACCAACCTTCCTGTACCTTCCCAGGTAATTAATTATGTAACCACAAAATTGTGTGAACAACAGTGAAGTTATGTAACTGAATTAGATTGTGAAACAAAATGTTATCACTTAGGAAATGAAACAGGAATCAAGATCTGCATGCCATACTTCTCAGCATAAGAAGTGTTTTTTTTCCAGTGCAGTTAGAATATTTTATACTTAATGGCGCTACCCATTAGAAAGTTATGTGTGTTACTTCAGTTACTTCAGGGCCAGCCTTAGCACAAGGTATAGTGTGGTAGCTGCCTCAGACAGCAGATTTAGAATATCAAGAGAAGGAGCAAATGGTCACTGATTTTATTTGTTATTTTACTGGGAGATATTTTCCTATGAGGGATCAGATTTACTCTCTCATGTCCCAAAATAATCTAGCTAGCCTTCCATACTATTTCCTTTTCTTTGAGCGAGGGAAATGCTTTACCTCAGGGGTCACAATGTCTTGTGACAGCCCTGCTGCATGTTTGTGTCTTTAGGCAGGGGGTGTCATCTTGCTCACTCTGCTATGTGGCGTTCTGTGGGCATCTGTCCCCAAGTATTGCCTTTATGGCACCATTGTCACAATGGTATGTATTGATATATATATTTCAAAGATCATTTTCTTTCTCACTCCAATTAACAAATAAAACTGGTATAGTAAAAGTCTGAAGTCATTTAATTTTGCCCCAGATGTTGTTATTGGTACATGTCATCAAGACGCCTTATAGTGACCCTATGAATGAACTATCTCCAAAAGGACCTGCTCTGTGCTTGTAGACACAAGCCTGTTGGTATCTTGAGGTAGTCAGTTCATCTTGTATTGAGGCTGCCTCCCCCCCCCCCGCCTTCTATCTTTTCCACCATTATTGTTTTTTTTCCAGAGAAACTTGCCTTCCTATGATGTGTGCCAAGTGGAACATCCTCAGATTCAGCATTTTTGCCTCCAGAGATCGTTCATGATTGTTTTGCTCTAGGAGGACCCACTGCTTTTTTCTTCTGGCCATCCAGGGTACCCACAAAGCTTTTCCTCCACCCAACTCTTTAAATGAATCGTTATTTTTTTTCCTATCAGCTTTCTTTACTGTCCAGTTCTCACACCCATACATGGTGATGAGAGATACAAGAGTGTGGGTGAACTTTGTCTTGATCCCTAGATACGTCCTTAAAACCATTCTGTCTTTCCATGTTCTGTCCTAATTGTAGACTTTTGTCCACAATAGATGTTATGCATCAGGACAGGACAATGAAGTATTGAGGCCAATGTTCTCCGTAAGTTTTACCCTCACTGGGTGGATATTTGTAATATCATCTCAATTGCCTTTTCCTTTCTGCAACCCAGCTTGAATATCAGGCTTTTTTTTTTACTCCATATAAGGTAAAAGCTTTTGTTGCAATATCTTGAGCATGACTTTGCTTATATGGGAAATTAAAGCAATGATCTCATAGTTACTGGACTCCTCAGCATCTCCTTTCTTAGAGATTGGCTCTGAATCCCCTCTTTAATTTATTGGCTGAATTGTAAAAATCATTAACTGGTCATCACAAAATTTCTGATGCTAACTATATTGCTTCCTGCCAGCTGCCTATTGAAAAAAAAACAGAAGCAAACACTAATTTCCAAGGTGAACCGACAAACCAATTTGTGGTTCATGGGGGGGGGGGATAATCAGAATGTCATGGTTCATGGACCTCTCTGAATCAAGATGAATCGCCATTCTGG
This sequence comes from Phrynocephalus guinanensis, assembly GCA_037367245.1. Classification (NCBI taxonomy): domain Eukaryota; kingdom Metazoa; phylum Chordata; class Lepidosauria; order Squamata; family Agamidae; genus Phrynocephalus; species Phrynocephalus guinanensis. The sequence goes on from CM074736.1 coordinate 29,662,788, forward strand.
GACTTCGTGCCCGTCTCCACCCATATCTAATACTCTTAAGCACTCAGTTTGAGTCATATCATCTCCATGCAATACCATGTGCTGATTTGGAAACTCCTGGGTTTGAAAGTGATCCTACACTGAAGGGAGGGCTGGTGAAAAACCTACTCATTTGAATGTGCATGAGTTTTTAGGTGGTTCCTGGATCCTGACCAGTACTCCAGCAAACCATCCCAACCCACCACCCACTAATGATAAGGCCTAGATGCTGTACATTTAATAAGAGATCAACACAGCAGAGCTTTCAAAGGATGTCTCAGTTCTTCTGTAACCACTGCTCTTTAATGGTTCAAACATTTAAACAAAAATAAGAGGCAGCTCCTGTTAAATCTGAAGGCTTCCTATGCTTACTTGTGTGGAGGAAATCTGTTTATGTTCTTAGACTGTTCTTAATCTAGTTTCCCGGATTAATTATTTTATCAGCTCAAAAGCTGGAAACTATCCTCATGTCTAAACACTTCCAAGTTTATATTGCATGTTGTTTCTCTTGGCCAATCCCCACAGCACTCTTCTAATTTGATTGTGCTGGGAAACACACTGGCAGAGGAAGATTGGGAATGTGTCATCTGATACACATTTACTTAAACGTAAATCCCACCAGATTCAGAGATGGTTGCTCCTAGGCAAGAAGGCACCCAGCTTGCAACCTGCAATTCTATACTACTGACCTCGGTAGGACTGGGTGGGACTTACACCTGAAATGGCAGGCTCAAGACTGTACCATATGTGCTCTTTGCCCCCTTTTTATTAGGAAGTTGTGTTGCTATGAGTATATCCATCAGCTTTTGACTCACCAGTCTCACAGTATAACCAGAATGAGTAGTTGATTGCAACAGGCTGGAACTAAACATTACCCCAAAATAAGAACTATTTCCCTTCCTCCTTTTAGCTTTAGTGATCCAAAAACATGGTGTGACACCACCACACCCTCAAATTTCTGATCCACGCTCCACTTCATTGCTTGCTGTTTCCGAACAAGTGACTCCCAAATCATATGTTCGGGATGAAGTCAGAGAAGGAAGGAGCTGTGGTTTCTCAGCAGATGACTCTCCTAATATGTATCTTCACCTTTACTGAGAAGTGAACTCAGAGCCCCCTTTTGGGTTGTCAGTCAAGCAGAAGCAGTATAACTAGCTTATCTTACTATTGCCCTGAAGGCACACTTTTCTGTCTCAGGAAGATTCCCATGACCATTCTTCATCATAAGACAGGAATCTCATCATTTGTCTTGTCGCTTGCAAAACTATCTGACTCCTGACTATACTTTCGATGGCAGCTCTATTTCCAGGGGCTAATAATAGCTGACTCACTTCCCAGCTAGGCAAATGAATATATGTGATGCTGGTTTTTACTGCATGAGATCATACTAAATTACGTGTAGTTTTCCCCCTATCCTCCACTCCAGTGAACTCAATGTGACTTTCATTGTCCTCCTCTCCGCTGTTCTTGTGACATCAATCCTGTGAATAAGATAGGCTGAAAGGTAGTTATTAAACCAAGATCATCCTGTCTGGTTAACGGTCACAGTTCTATTTCAGACAGAACTATAACCACACTGGATCTTACTATTTCTTCTTATTTACCAAGACTGGAAGCAACTATACAGTCCGTTTAAAATGGATACTAGAGACAGGGACTTGCGTCACAGGACTTGTTGTCAAGTCGGACTTAAGTTTCACCGGTGATTCAACTTGGACTCAACTCATTTTATTTTCCAATGACTTAGTCTCAACACACAACTAGAAACCCACCCACTCCCCTCCCTTGGGGGGTGTACTTTTAATAGGGACTCAGACATAAGAGATGTGAAGGCCTTGGGGGGGGGGGACTGAAAAAAATCTGGGAAAAATGGTTTTTTCCTTTTTTTTTTTCCCTGAAGCCTTTTTGAGGTTTTTTTCCTGAAAAATTGGAAAATTGAAAAAAAGAAAAAGAAAAAATGGTTATGGGATGTTTTATTTTAACATGAGGTTACAAACTGAACTCTCCAAAGCAACAACAAGGTGTATTTCTTCCTTTAGGAGGTGCTGCTATTGTCACAAGAAAAAAAGAAAAAGGTTTCACTTTTGTTTTTGCTTCTGGGTGGGTGGGTGTGTTTGGTTCTGTTCTGCCCTCTTCACTAGGCCTCAAAGCACTGAGAGAAAATGCAGAGCAACAAAAATAATTCTGACTAAATTTCATGCCCATTCATTGAAACTTAGTCCCACTCCCTTCTATACATTCCCCCCCTTCAATTCTATTTACGAGAATGGAGTTTTTATTTTATTTTTATTTAATACTGTGGAGAGGAAATATGAATTATTAATTCTGGATTTTGAAACATTGTTTTGTAGAGGGTTTTTGTTCTACATAAACTAGTAAACAGTTCAGGAGATTGTTACTCCATTTGTTACTTACAATTACAAAGTATTATTTAAAAAGTAAATTCTGTTTGTAATCATTGTTTGGATACACTATATTTTAATGTGGTAGCTGTGATAATTATATGCCAAGTCAACTTGTCCATAGTCATATTTTATGCTCCTAAAGTAACAGAATGACTTTCAATTCAAGCTGTAAAAGGGGTGGGGAGTGCTAATGTACCATTTTTTTAATTTTCCAAAAGTTTCCATTTTTTCCCCATAAAACAAACAGAAAAATATTTTTCCCCTGAGCTTCAAAATTTCCAATTCCAAAATTTCTACTCAGGCATGGGGCTTGCAATTTGGTAACAAAGGCCTGCCAACATCCCTGATGGATACCAACATACCTTGGATTTCCATAAATTGGCTCTGAGTGGTCATTTTGAAGTATAAAAGTCAAAATGGAAGCCCCTATATCAGTGTTGGCAAACCTATGGAATGGGTACCAAAGATGGCACTCAGAGCCCTTTCTGTGGGCACCCAACGTTGCCCCCTTCACAGCCGCCTGTATTCAGGATAAATTGCAAAGTATTAGTGAGTTTTGAATTGCAGTTTGGGTATTCAGTCTCTAAAAGCTTCACCATCACTGCCCTATATTATGACATAGAACCAGGGTGGTAGAGTGTGGTTACCCAGAATGCTGAGTGAATGAACCATTCATTTTGTTTAAAAGAACTGGTATTAAATCATTAGTACTGTATAGCAAACAAACTTTGACACTTAACCTATGCAGCCAAAATTGTGCTCATGACTCAAGCTTAAGTCCCAGGTAGCTAGCTTGTGGTTCATTCAGCCTTCTGTCCTTCTGAGGCTGTTAAAATGAGTACCCAGCTCAAGTGGGGGGATGTGTAGCATGCACAATTAAATTATAAACCACCCAGAGAGGACTTTAAGCACTATGGGGTGGTATATAAGTAAAACACTTGGCTTTGTTTTGCTTTATTCTAACAGGGGCAGCAGCAAAACTGAGATTAGTTCAGACATTTTAAATTTTATTGTCTGTACATTTACATTGGGCTTCATACCGCTTTGCATTTAACTCTCCAATTATATTTTATCATCTGCAATTTAACAATAGATTTCAGGAAGGATCTGATGAGTAGACCTAAGTTATAATTTTTAAATATTAGAGATCTGTGGAAGAATTGCAGTTTGATGTGCTGTCATATACATACAGCCAGTCAAAAAATTGGCTGTAATTTTTTTTGGGGGGGGGGAGGGGAGGGGGGACTTGAAATCCTGTTGTGCATGTAGCCAAAGAAAACAAGAAAAGGAGATGAGAGGTTAAAATCTCAGTCAACTGCTTTTCCTCAGGAAATCCTGCCACTTCAACAAAAACAAACAAAAACAAATAAGAGGGAATTATGCACCTCACATCAAGAAAAGTCTTCCCTTCCACAACAAATCCTTTTGTACAGGTTTTGATGTGTTAAGTCTAGCACAGCCTGTACCACTTCAGCTAGTCTTGCCTAAACAAAAGAGCAAGAAGTTAGACATGGTGATCTTAGTTCAGTTTTTTTCGCACAGAGGAGTTCTGTGCTGTGGTTGTTTTCAAAGATCTGGGTGTGGGGTGGGGAGACCCTCACAAACATCCTGAATGGAAGATTGCTGGCTAAAACATTGCCAAGTGAATATGCAATCTGCTACCATCCAGCTACACTATAAATCTGACAACTCCTTACTGTGTCGGCCATGTCATGGGAGTTACAGTTAAAACTCTCTGGAGGGCATCAAATTGCTTATGTCTTTGAAAGAATCATTATGTGCCGTGAAGTCAATCCTGACTTGTGGAGATCCTTTCCAGGGTTTCTCTAGGTAGAGAGTACTCAGGGGTGGTTTATCATTCCCTTCCACTGGGAACATCGTGGAATTGTGCAGTTTGCCCAAGGCCACACAGGCTGGCTCTTCTCCCTGGAGGGACAATGGAAAATTGAAGTATGCCTTAGCCAGCCTGAATGTAAAGCACTTCTACAATGGCACAAGACAAACAAAGGCTGTATACTATATATATATATATATATATATATATATATATATATATATATATATATATATATATATATATATATATATATATATATATATATATATATATATATGCATGTTAGGGTGGATTCGGGTTTCTTCCCGTGTAGAAATCTGGTTGTTTTGGCGACGTTTCGACGAGGTCTCACTCGTCATCTTCAGGCTGGTGTTATTCGACTGTTGAAGTGTTCAGTTTTGGAGATGAGTTTGGTTCTTTTAAAATCAATTTCATGACCTGTTGTTTTTATGTGCTGGAAGAGAGAGGAAGATTTTTCTTCTTTTTTGACTGCGTTCTTGTGTTCTGCGATGCGTGCGCTTATTCTCCTGTTTGTCTGTCCGATGTATGTGGCTGGGCAGACTTTGCATGGTATTTCGTAGACTCCTTGGTTTTCTAGCTCAATCTTGTCTTTGGGGTTTCTTAAAATGTTGGCTATTTTTTGTTCAGTGCAAAAGGCTGTCTTGATATTGTGTTTGTGGAGAATTTTGCTTATTTTGTCTGTGGTGCCTTTGATGTAAGGGAGGAGGGCAGTGCCGTTGTTCTCTTCTGTTTCTTGGTTCTTGGGGGGTGTTTCTTTTTGGATTAGTTTGGTGATGGTGTTTTTTTGGAATCCGTTCGCAATTAAAGCATTCGAGAGAGTGTGTAATTCAGTTTTTAGGTGGTCTTTGTCAGCGAGGCGTTTGGTTCTGGAGATGAGGGTTTTTGCTACGGAGTTGATCTGTGCAGGGTGGTGGTGTGATTGTGCATTTAAGTAGCGGTTTGTATGTGTTTTTTTCCGGTAGATGGTATGTCCTAAGGAGCCGTCGGGTTTTTTGTAGATTAGGACGTCCAGGAAGGGAAGTTGGTTGTTGGCTTCTATTTCCATAGTGAATTGTATTTTGGGGTGTAGGCTGTTGAGATGTGTGAGGAAGTTGTTCAGTTTGTCTTTCCCGTGTGGCCAGATAACAAAGGTGTCGTCAACATATCTGAGCCAGAGTTTGGGTTTATGTTCGGACTTCTGTAACGCGTTGGTTTCAAAGTGTTCCATATATAGGTTTGCGATGACCGGTGAGAGGGGTGATCCCATGGGTGCTCCTTCTATCTGTTTGTATCTTTGTCCATTGTGGATGAAGTATGTGTTGGTTAGGCAGTGGTTGGTCAGATCTAGGATGTGCTTGGGGGGTTGTATTTGTTGTGGATAGCTGTCAAGGCTTCTTGAATGGGCACTTGTGTGAAGAGTGAAACAACATCGAAGCTCACGAGTAGGTCATTGGGTTGTAGGTCTTGTTTCTTTATAATTTCTATGAAGTGGAACGAGTTTTGTACGTATGAAGAGATGGATTCTGCATAGGGCTGGAGTTGTTTGGCAAGAAATTTGGCGAGGTTTTGTAGGGGTGAGCCTATGGAGCTGACTATGGGTCTGAGAGGTGTTCCTTCTTTGTGAATCTTGGGGAGGCCGTAGAGCTTGGGGCATCTGGAAGATTTCTCTCTGGGGATGATGCTTGGCTTGATTTCTTCACTTAAGGGTGAGGCTTTTATTTTGGCTTTGGTGGTTTTTTCCAGGTAGGTGGTGGGGTCTGTGTTCAAAGGTATGTAAGCAGGGTCTTGTAGTAGGTTGGATAGTTTGGCTTGGTAGTCAGATGTGTTCATCACCACTGTGGCATTGCCTTTGTCTGCTGGGAGAATGATTATGTTGTTGTCTTTCCTCAGGTTGGTGAGGGCTTTTTGTTCTTCTTTGTGTAAATTGCTTCTGGGTGGTTTGCTGGAGCAGAGGATATTGGTGACTTCGAGTCTGATTTTGTTGGCTTCATCTGGGTTGATTTTGGTTAGGCTGGCTTCCACTCCGCATATGATGTTTTCAGTGGGGATGTGTCTGGGGGCGACTGCAAAGTTGAATCCTTTGGACAGGACTTTGGTCTCTGCGATGGTGAGTGTCCTGTCTGATATGTTGTGAACTGTTTGTTTCATGGGCTGCTGTGGGGGGTTGGGCTTCTGGCGTTTTTCCAGTTTGTGGAGTTTGTTGGTGTGTATGTCTGTCTTGTGGGAGCACAGTAAACCTTACCCTGAGAACTCGGGTGAAAGCCCTTTGAAACCTCAACTGAACTGTCTCAGAACTCCTCCACATGGGGTAGGATTCTTATATGTGCAGCCAGGAAAAAAGGCACAGGACAGGTTGGTGGATATTAGAGATGGGCACGACTTAGCGGTATTCCCGTTTCCGTTTCCGTTACTCAGTTCCGTTACTCTACGGAAACGGTAACGGGAATTACTCCGCCAGACTTCGAGCTCGAACCGACGAACGAACAATTTTGGTCTGTTTTGTCGTGCTCGTTCCTTGCATCGCGCGATCGCGCGATACCACGCGGCACAGAAAAAAAGTTTTTAAAAGTTAAAAAAACCCGGTTCCCGGCCAAAAAGCAGGCAGAAAAATGCCTGCCATGCCTCAGGGCACCTACCAGAGGGGTTGTTTCTGGAGGTCCCCGGCCTCCCCCCCATCCCCCGTCCTGGGCTGCTCTGGTGGGATTCGCCGCAGGCTCGCAGCCAGCAAAAAGCCCAGTCTCGCCGGTCGCCGGCCGCCGCAATTAAAGCGCAAGCAAGCGGCACGGACGGCACAGGAAAAAACTTTTAAACTCTCCCCCCACCCATTCCCGGGCCAAAAAAGCAGGCGGAAAAATGCCTGCTTGACTAAGGGCGCAGGGCACCTACCGGAGGGGTGGTTTCTGGAAGGGGGGTCCCGCCTCCCCCCTGTCCTGGGCAGCTGGACTCGCCATGCCATGCGGTGCGGGCGGGGGATCCAAAATGGGGCGGCGAACACAATATTGTTTTTGAAATCGTGGTCCAAAAACACACAAGCACAACAGAAACATGCAAAAATTTATAAACTGCCAGATTTTTCACAGTAGCAGTGGGTTTTTTCTTGCAACAAAATGTCTCTCCTCTCCTCCTCTGTCCTCCATTGATTTTATTTTATTTTATTTTATTTACACCTGCGCAATGATGGGCTGGCCGAGTGGCCAGCCATGCGGGAGTGGACGGCCATGCAAATTTTTGGAGCCATCCCACCAATCGCATGGCCACTTGGCCATGGAGACTTCTGGGATGTGCCAAAAAGCCCCCTAAAACCTGCCCTAGCCCCCTAACCCTAACCCTAATCCTTGACTCCAGTCCTTACCCATACGTCACAGACTGTCTTCTTAGTGGGTCAGAGAGGCACCCAGAGGTGCAACCCACTAGCCCACCGTAACCTTACCCGTCACTAGCCTAACCCTAGCCCTTGCACTAACCCACCTTAACCCTAAGCCAGAACTACTTGCATTGCACTACACGCAAGTACAATTCCCTTCTGTGTGAGACATGGTGGTGCGAGAGCCTTAGTTAGGCATCACCTATGGCTCTGGGTTCACTGCCATCACTAGTCTCACTGTCTGCAACTGGTATGCATATCCATATGGCTATTGCATACCATTTTGCAGCAGCAGCAGGTGAGGAGGGGAGACCCCCATGTTGAGGGGTCTCTTGGAGCCTGCTTCCCTTTCCTAGTGGGTGAGGATAGGAGGCACCCACGGGTGCCTCCAGGAGCCCGCTTTCCCTTTATAGCGGGCCAGAGGAGGCACCCACCCCAGAGAGGTGCCTCCAGGAGCCCGCTACCCCCCCCAAAAAACCAGTACTAATGAAAACAAAAAAACAAAAAAACAAACCGACTAATTTTTGCGAATTTTCGCAAAAAACGGAAACGACCCGAAACGGAACCGGCCCGACTAACGACAACTCGAAAAAGTTTTTTTCAAGTCGTGCCCATCTCTAGTGGATATGACATAAATGACATAGTCTCCCCTGATATGGTTCGGGGGGTATGTGCCAGCACAAATGTACCAAATGTTGTTTACAGACAAGCCAGGTAAAACCTCCCTGCCTCTCAGCTGAGTATTCTCTCTGGGGGTCTTCCCCACTCAGACTTCATTCTACTACATTTCTGAAAAAAACATTTCTCTAGAAACAGAATGGAAAAGGTATTTTAGTCTCAAACTGTAGAACATAAACAGTTAAAACAGTAATTTTGCAAAATATGCCATGATTCACAACTCAGAATAATTGCATGCAGGATCACCTCCTTCCCACCACTCCTCAGTAGCTAACTTCCCTTACTTTCAAGTAACACATGTAGGGGTTATTGATCCCTCCTGGCATATTGTTTCAAGCTTGTTTAAGATATCTTGAGATTTCATCTCCATCATCGAAGAGCAGAGAGCAGGTCCTTACTATTCGGAATGAGGAACCTTATGATGTGTTAGAGGTGGAGCAGACAAAGGGTTAGAAGGGACTCTGCTGGTGGTTCTAGGCTAACTGATTGTAGATGTGAGCACAAGTGCTCAGTGAAGTGACAAAATACAATTGGCTGCTACTTTCTGCTTGCATCTACTGGGTTTTCCCCCTATTGTTTGACCTTCCTCCACCAATTTGGATCCAAGTTTTTATCTATAGAATTTTATCTCATGGGGGTATAAGACCACCAGTATTCCACTTTGAGGCAATGCTTTCTAACCATAAGCTGAGATAGGTTTAAAGGGCTTCCTATGCCACAGCCTTTCCCAGTCTTCCTCTCTAACACCAATTCCTAAGTCTGTCTCGCAGACTTCTTTGAGTCCACTTGTGTCCCCATAGAGGTTGTTATTTAAGACTGAATAGATCTTAGCATTCAGGCCTTTATGCTCTTCAGTTGCAATAATATTATATTTTCCATCGAAATTAGTCACCTACCAGGTGGTCTCTCATTGGTGGTAAATGGGTAAAACAAATTATCTGGTGCAGTTGTAACCGTGAAGTTTTGATATCACACAGTTGTGTTGAGTTCTTGATTTTGGTAAATTGCCTACAGATAGGTCACATAAGTGAAATAAACCACATTCCCTCCGGTTCTTAAATTGTACCCATTTATCATTGTTACAAAATAAGGGGTGATTTAAGAAGAGTATAAAAGATGAATTGGGTGGTATCAGTTTTGTTTTCCATGCCCCCCAACTCATCATTTATTTTATTTATTAAGATTTTCAGGAATGGGGTTTCTATATTTGGTGGGGGGGTTTTAAAGCATAAATGTTTTTCCAGGGAACCCCTTGGTGACTCTAGTAGTAAACATGTACATTTTTCATCCTGAATGATTAACCCATCTAAGAAGCTATCTGATCTGGTAAGCTATATAATAGCAAAACTGGTTAAGTATTCCAAACCCCCTTCATTATTTCCCTTATATTGTATCATATTTGACACCCTCAGTCTCTTCCCTACATGTATAAATGTTTCAATTGTATGTTGTCATTTTTTCAAGTGACCCTTGGGTAATTCCACTGGAAGTGTGCAAAACAAAGAGCAGAGTTTTGGTAAAACTACCATTTTTGATAGAAGAGATTCTCCCCAACCATGTCAATTTTCTTCCGACCTGTAATAGTCCACGTATTTGGTGAATTGTTGGTTTATAGCAGGCATTTCCAAACTTCAGCCCTCCTGATGTTTTGGACCACAACTCCCAGAATTCTAAGCTTAGATTGCCAATGGCAAAGGACTGTGGGAGTTGCTGTCCCAAACATCTGGAGGGCCGAAGTTTGGACATGCCTGGTTTATAGTTAAGGGGGATTGTCTCATTAAGGGCATCTGGTATTACCACTCCTAAATATTTTATATACTTTTTTGTGACAGGAATGCCTATTAATGTTTGTAAGGACTCTCTCTCTTGAGCAGAAAAATTGTGTGCTCATAGTTTAGATTTTTTAAGGTTAATCCTTAAGTCTGCAGTGCTACAAAAGCATTTGACAAGTTGAAATTAGTGTTTTGGTTAAACGTAGGGGAGATAATGGAATTAGGTTCATCTTTTCTCTCTGGTTTGAGGGTTATTTATTCTAACCATTCAGCAATAATTAGAACTAATGGAATACATTCTCCTCCCATTTCAGTTAGGTATGGATAAAAACAGCAGCCAGATTACTGATGGGAGCTGGTTAGAAGGATTGTATAAGCCCCCTGTTACATTAGCTCTACTGGATGCCTATCCACAATCAGTTATGAGCATTAAAGCTCAAATGGCATGGGCCCAAGCTATCTCAAGGACCACATCTCCCTTTCTGAGCCTGCTCGAGTGCTGAGATAATCAAGGGAGAGCTTTCTCTCAGTCCCAGCACCCTTTCAGGTTGATTTGTTGGGAACATGGGAAAGGGCCTTCTCTGATGCTCAGAGCCAGATTAAGACCTTTAGAGGACCAAAGCACTGAAAAGATTTTGATGCCCCCTATAAATATATTGCAGAATGTGTCTCACCGCTTGGGAGAAAAACTGTATAATGGACACATTATATGCATTAAAATTCAGTAAAATACCTAGTGTCCCAAAATGCAGAAGTCAACATTAGAGATTGGCACAAAATTGAAATATATCGTTTTGTTTCATTTCTTTAGTAGTTTCATTTTGCTTCATTACTAATGATTTTTAAAGTAGTTTTGTAATTAAACAAAATGAAATGAAATGAAACTCTATGCTCCCCTGGGTCCTAGAGGCACCAGAATTTCAGGGGAGCTTCTTTGAACTGCCCCAGCAGTTTTGGTGCCAAAGCTACATGGCTGCAATGCCTATTTTGGAGCACATAAAATATGTACTCCAAAATAAAGATTGCAGACATGTTTTGGCACCAAAATCATTGGGGTGCTTCCTCAAGGTATGCCCTGTAAGCCCCCCAAATTTGGAGATGTTTGGGGTTCAGGGGACTGAGTTATTAAACTCCAAAGGGGGTCCCCATAGGAATAAAATCTTTCTAATTGAGTCAGGAAGCTGCTAATTGCTCATCCGTGGAGTGGGCTATTAGCAGCTTCCAAGACTCAATTAGAAATTATTTCAGCCCCTGTGACCCCAAACCTCTCAAAATTTTGAGAGTGTACAGGGAAAATCTTGAGGAAGCTCCCCTTCCATTTTGGACCCTCCAGGATGAATCATTTAATTCCTAGTGGGGAAAAATGGCATTTTGTTTCATTTCATAACGAAATACGTTCTACTGTTTTGTTTCATAATGAAACAATTCATTGCATAATGAAACAATGAAACAGCATTTTGTTTTTCGTTTTGTGCCCATTTCTCCTCAACCTTTTAAAAGCACAAAATGATGATGACAATGATTGATCATTTCACCAAAATTATGAGTTTTCTCACTAGGCGAGTTTTATACATTTTAGTTTTTACTAGTTTATATTGCATTACTTTAGATAGGGAGGTGGTTCTCTTGGGACTCTTGAAAGAGAGCAGGAGCCAAGGGTGAGGGGTGGGTGGATGTGGTATGGGCCTTTTCACACGACCCCTAAGAGCCGCTGGCCACTTAAATTCGGACCAGAGATCTTAGGGGTTTGTTGCTGTTCCTGCGTTCCCACCCCCTCCGCACTCTGGCTGTGGGCTGCGTGAGGGGAGGGAGAAAAAAAGGAAGAAAAGAATGCCGCTCACCTCCATTCTGCCATCCCAGCACTGCATTCCGATCTCTTAAAGGGGTGGGGGGCAAAAAAATAACAAACAGAAGCGAGGAGAGCCCGGCACTCACTCCCTTAAATCCGCATCAGGGCTTTTCACTCTCCGAGAGCAGGTACATGAAAAGTGCGCTGGGATGCGCTTAGGTGGGCGTGGTCGCACTTAATTTTCTGCAAACTCCGGAGCTGGTGGGGAAACAATTGTAAGCTCCGGAGCTGGCAGCCATTTGCGGCGGAGTTTAGGGGTCGTGTACAAAGGCTCTTTGTTAAGGAAGGTGCACCATTTGCACCATGGTAAATCCAGCACTGAAAAAAACTTTCCTTGTTGATGCCTTAAACACATGTTTATTTTGCTTAATGATTAACCTAAGGGTACTGTTACTGCTCCCAGACTTTGAAACTCCCTCCTACAAGAGGCTAGGCTGCTCCTAACTTTGTTGTCCTTCTGCAAGCAGGCAAAGACTGCTGTATTGTTTCTTTTGGGTCTGTCTTGCCCTCTTTGTTCACCGCCCAGAGTTCTTTCGGAAAGACGGGCAGTATAAAAATGGATAGATAGATAGATAGATATAGATAGATAGATAGATAGATAGATAGATAGATAGATAGATAGATAGATAGACCATTTGCTTCAAGCAAGCTTTCCCTGACTGAGTGGCATTTTAAAAGGGATTGTTCTACCTTACTGCTTTGAATGTGTTTTGATGTTGCTTTTTTTAAAGAATGGGATTTGTTTTGAACCTTTTTAATGTTTGTAAACTTACTGTTGTTAGTTTCAATGTTGTCTTTTAATGATGTAAGCCGCCTTGGGTCCTTTTAAAGCAAAAGGTGGGGTGTGCATGTATAAATAAATAAATAAATAAATAAATAAATAAATAAATAAATAAATAAATAAAATAAATAAATAAATATTTGCCACGGTCATATTTGCGACACATCCTGGTCCTTCCCTTGGGTGTGTGTGGTTCAGTTTCTAACTTGAATCCTTGTTTCATCTCAGAGGGCTGTATCTGTTTTCCACAGCCACCCTCTCCACATGTGTTTACTGATCAATCAAACTTAAAAAAATGTTTTGTGGGTTACAGTTTTCAGATATGAGAGAGTCTCCCTGCAAGATATGTTTGAGGGCAATTTTTTAATGAAAAATTTTGAAAGGCAGACAGACTTGAAAGGCAGACTATATATATTTAAGTCATACGAACAGGCTTGACATACCATTTCCCACAGGGCTGAGATTTGTTTCCAGGATGTTCTGATAGCTGAAAATTGTAAAGTGATAAAAGATGTGTCCCATTGCAAGTAGACTTAACTATCTTGCAGCTAAGAAGGACCAGATCTACAGGGTTCGAAACTCATGCATCTAAATCTTAGGGCCCCACCTTTCTTCCACCCCACCCCCAAGGCTCAATGCAATGTAAATTCATACATATTAGACAACTGCAAGTGATTCATATGAATGCATGTGTTTACCACACATAAGGAAAGAATCCTCCTTTTCTATCATTTGGAAGGGCACTTAAAATGCTCTTAGGGCTCAGTCCCACATACCTTTAAAAGCAGTTTGAATTATTAGATAAACCGTGTCTAAAAATGTCATCCCCACGGCCACTGGGCTTTTTGGAAAAAAAAGAAAACAAAACCTGGTAATGCCCCTTTAAGTGAGGTTTTATTTTTTTACTTACCCAAGAGGTAGGGAATTTTTTGCCTCACTTTGATAATCCACCTTTTAAGGAAGCAGATGTTGTGGGATCATGCAGATGATCTGGGTTTCTTCTTCTTTTTAACTCATAGCACTGACTGGCTGTTCCTGCAGCCGATCAGCACTGTTTTTTTTTTAATTTATTTTCTCCTTTGGAGAAACAGGAAGCTCCATGCGGTGCCCTGGGTTTTAATTTACCCCAGCCAAGTGGTCCGTTTTTTTCAAATGTTAGCACCACCTGCTGGCCAAGGGGGCTGAACTGCACTTTAAAATTTAAAAAAAAAGTTTTAGACGTGGGACCTCTTGTCCTGCATATTCAATCACGTGATGGGATGAAGAGGAAAAGCCGGACCTTCAGAAGATCAGGATCGAACCCCAGTTGAGATTGCAGCCTAAATCTCTCCATCAACCAAGGTCCACAGGATTGTCTTTTTCTGGCCCACAGCTACCATGCTGCTGCTGCTATATGTGTTTATAGGAATCCAATCCCAGTTATTTCCCCTTGGCAATTAATTCATCTGCAACACCCCAAAGAAATGCTAATGGAATAAAATACATGCTATGAAAAGAATGAACCCAAATGAAAAGTCACTTTAATTAATTAGAGAGGCATCACAGAGTGTATTCATTCCTCAAACACTTCATGGAAAGAACTCTCCCTGGCTAAAACAGACAAAGTAAAATTAATTACTCTAAGCTAAATGTAAAGACAAATCTTGTTCACAGCTGATTCCAAGTTCTTGTTCACAGAAATCCTATCACACTCAGCAGCATCCAATAGTTTAACATCTGAGGAACAGAGTCTGAATAAATGTCTTTTAAAAAAAATACAATTCAGACTGTTACAATAATCCTGGCTTTCCTCTGGGCACCTCTTACTTTTCTACTACACATTTTAATAGGAATTTAGAGACACTGAACAGATAAATGTATGGCTCTAAGGTTACCCTGCTACTTCTTAGGCTTCACACAAAAGATAGAAAAGAAAAATAAAAGTTTTGCTACTCTTACTCAGAACTGTCAGTGGAAAAAAGAAAGAAAGAAAGAAATTACCAACTATAAATTTTATTGGCTTGACTGGCTGCAGGCCATGGCAGGACTCTTAAACCAGCCTTCTTATCTCCATAGAGAAAAGTTATAAATTTAATGCATCGTGTACTGAGATGCACACCAGATAAATTTGGACAAGTCTTCATCCACTCTTGGATTTTTCTAATAGTGGTCATTAGAGATGGGCATGAAATGAATTTTTAATTCGTTTTGTTATTTGTTATTCATTTCTTTAGCTAATGAAACGAATAATGAACCAACCCATCAAAGAAAAATGAAAGGAAACAAAATGGAAATTTTCATTTCGTTCGCTTCGTTTTTCATTCCTGGCACTTACCTTGTCCTGACGAATGGAGTCCTCCAGGAGTTCCCTTTCTCTTCTACTGGAACTCCTGGCCCTGGGCGCTAGGAAGCAAGCGCCTCTCAACTGTGGTGGGGAAACAGCCCCCAGCATTGGAGACTTTAAAATAAAATACAAAATAAAAATTAAAAAAAGTGTGCTGACCCGGCCCAAGAACCACATTGTCAGCACAATAAATTAAATAAAAAATAAAATAATTTTTAAAAAGGCACCGGCAAACAGGGTGCAGGGAAGCCAGTGCCTCTCAGCTGTGGGGGGCAGGGAGCCCCCGGCACCAGGGACTTTTAAATAAATAATTTTTAAAAAAACGGGACATGCTGGGAAGCAAGCACCTCTCAGCTGTAGAAAAAAAAGACACCAGCATCAGGGACTTAAAAAAAAATCAAGTGCCGACCATCCCAGGAGCTTCGGGGTCAGCACAATAAATTGAATAAAATAATAAATAAAATAAAACCAGCACCGACCAGGCCCCAGGGGCCGCATGGTCAGCGCTGGAAAATGTAAAAAAAATATGGTGCCCACAAATGGGATGCGTGGAATTGGAAGGTGCTGACTCAAAGCTAGCACCTCTCAACTGTGGGGGGGGGAGCCCCCAGCATCAGGGACTTAAAAATAATAATTAAAAAAAGATTTAGAAAAAGGGGCATGCAGGGAAGCAAGCACCTGTCAGCTGGGGGGGAGCCCTGGGAAAATAAATAAATAAATAAATAAATAAATAAATAAATAAATAAATAAATAAATGTGCCAAACTGGCCTGGGAGCAGTGCAGAAACAGAAAGTAAAAAAAGTTTTTAAAAATACCAAAACAAAACAAAATAAAAAATTCATTTCACATTAATGAAACGAAATGGGGAAAAGAAAAGAATAACGAAATGAAATGCCATTTTGGCTTTTCGTGGCCACCTCTAGTGGTCATAGACCAGTGATGGCGAACCTTTTAGTGCCCAAACTGCAATTCAAAAGCCACTAATTTTTTTGCAAAGTGCCAATACAGTAATTTAACCTGTATACAGGGGGCTATGAAGGGGCGATGTCGGGTGCCCACAGAAAGGGCTCTGAGTGCTACCTTTGGCACCCGTGCCATAGGTTCACCAACACTGTCATAGACCTTCACAGGCCAGACTGACAATAAATGAAGAAACTACACAGAAAAATACAGCAGAAGGAAATAATTGTGCATGTAGTTCCGCATGTAATTTTTTTTTGAAAAGTATTTGACTCTCTCACTGAAACTGCAAGGCAAGTCTTTCTTCCTCTTTTTATTTTTATCTTTCCCATTATTGTAATGTCATTTGATGTGATTAAGGCTAAAGTCACCCTAAAAAGCTTCCAGGCTGAGGAGAGGCTAGAGCCCTATGAAATAGGAAATCATCAGCAGTCGGTACAGGCACTGCTCCTGAAGTGGGTGAGGGGAGGCGCATGTCCCCATATTTTGGGAGGTACCTCCCATCATGATCATGAAGCCACCTATGGTGGGGTTTATCACTGCATCATTATTGAGACTGAATATATTTGTTTGCTTGGTTTCTTATGTGCATAATTACCTTTTCCAACCTAAATTGCTAATCTTAAAAAAAATATCTCTGTGGTGATTTCCATTCACTTTACTTTGTAGACATTGAATTTCTGATCCAAAAATGTGGACATTTATTCAGCATTTATTCATCACCCCCCTGAGACATTAGTGGATGAGCAAAGGTCTCCTCATTCCAACCAAAAAGCACTAGCCTGCATCCTTCTGCAGTGCCGTCTAGCCATATGTTAAGATAACCTGTTTGAGATTTAGATTATGTTTTTGGTTGGCTGACTAATTTTAGCGCCCAAACGGGAAAGCTCATCTGAAAAACAAAACTATGACTGTAGAAACCAAAATCGAATTAGATGATGCAACCAAATGTTCCATCCTCCGCATTCCCTGCCCTCAGAGAGAGGGAGCAAACACCCCCTTACTGCCAAGAAGATGGATATGCTGGCCAAGGGGATTCTGTTTCGGCTTATATACTTCCCCATAGTGCTTAAGCCTTCCCTGGATGGTTTACAATAGAGATGGGCACGAAACAAACATTTTTTCATTTCCATTATTCGTTATTCATTCTGTTACATAACAAAACGACTAACAAAAATTGTGATGAAAATGGAACGAAACGAACACAACCACAAAAATTGTGTTTGTTACGTTTCATTTTCGTCAATGGCGACGTGCAATGAAATGAGCTGTTTTAAATGTTAAAAAATGCCCTGGACATCCATAAAAAAGCAGCGATAATTATTTACAGTATACTGTCTGATAATACCTACAGGGGGGGTCCTTAAAACGTGCATTTATGTCTTTTTTCAGATTGCTGTATTTTTTTCCTTTAAGAGGAGTTAGGGGACATCGACCCAAAATGGCTCCCAGATGCCTAATATTGATTTATTGGGTATTAAAACACCCTGGACATCCATAAAAATGCAGCGATAATGTGATTAATTTTTTGAAATTATTACCTACCAGGGGGTTGGGGTCCTTAAAACGTTTGTTTTTGTCTTCTCCCATCGTGATGTATTTTTCTTTTCCCTTTAAGGATGACAAAATGGATGTGATGTCGCTTGGACACTCCAGCCACAAAATAGCCACAGAGGGGGGACTTGCCCACACTGTGTGCAAATGCTTCTCAAAAATCATGCAGTGCAAACTCTGGGTAGAAACGCCCGCCGCTGCCTTTGCAAAAATGCGAAAAAATGGAAAACGCCAAAACGAAATTTTTTCAAACATGGAAATGCTTGAAATTGACAAAAAAAACGAAAAAAATGAAAAAAATGAAACAGATTTTTTCAAACAATTGACGAAAAACGAAACAAACGAAAAAAAAATGAAACACCATTTTTATTCATGCCCATCTCTAGTTTACAATATAATTATCCAAGCTGCACATTGCACCCCCACACACACCGCAAGCTGGGTATTCATTTTACTGACCTCAGCCACCTGCCGCCAGAAATGTGGGACATTTCAGGGAAAAATAATTTTTTGGGAAGATGAAGGGAAAGAGTGATTGATCCATGAATGTCCCACGAAAAACGTGACACTTGACAGGTCTGGATAGAAGGCTGAGTGAACCATGAGCTGACTACCTGGGACTGACCCCAGGTCATGAGCACAGTTTTAGCTGCACTGCAGGCATTTAACTACTGTGTGACAAGGCTCCTTACCCATGAATTATCCATGAGTACATTTTGCATGGATTTTGGGCTGGGGGAGTCGAATGAAGAGGCATTTCAGAAAAGAAATTTAACTTTCTTATTAAAATAGTTGTCATGCTCTCCACCACCCCAGGCAATCAAGTATTAGCTGGCTGGGACATGGAGGGGGAAGATATGATTGTACTCTTTGTGTTAGTCTGAAGCATTTGAATTTCCTAATAACAAGAACTAAAGGCTCAATCACATGTAAGAAAAGAACACCAGTTATACCAATTCTTTTCATATCTCTGTTGTACCACTACATTTTTTCCAATGATCACATTCTATATACATGAGCAGGAGAATTCCATTCATATTATTTGTTAACTGCATCATTTATTCCTATTTTAACAAGGTAACACTGCTCTCTGATTCATTGTCCCCATATTGTTTCTGGGAACAATCCGGTGCCCTCTTGTCCCTTTTAAAAAAAAAAAGTGGTATATTGGTAAGGCTGTGCCATAGAGCTGTACGTGCCTTCTCTCTCCCTCTTATTTTCCCTTCTTCCTTGTACTCCCTCTCATTTTTCTTTTACGTTTTACACAGCATCAGGAGGAGGAAGTGTATTGTGAAGAGCAAGGTTTTCTTTAAAAAAAAGAGTAGACGTTAATGCTACACCCCTTTCTTTACAATTTAAGTCAGGAAATGTCTCTGTTTCAAGACCTCTTTCACCCTCAAGTGGGGTAGGGGGGGCTGTCTCCTTGTGTTGTCTCCTTCTGAACAATGTATTCATGCTGTTTTTTGCTTGTAGGAACTGCTACTGGCAAAAACAAGCAGCTTACCAGTATCCCTTTAAAAAGAAAGGCACAAGAGCCGCATAGCACAGTGGTAAAACTGCTGTACCTGCAGCTTTAAATGTGCTCATGACCTGGGGTTCAATCCCAGATAATCAGTTCATGGTTGAGTCGGACTTCTCTCCTTCTGAAGTCAGTAAAATGAGTACCCAGGTCGCTGGAGGTGGGGCAATATGTCGTCTAGATAAATAAATTGTGAACCATCCAGAGAGTGCTTTAAGCACTATGGAGTCAGATATAAGCAGAACATTTTGCTTTGCTACAAGTTTGCAAGGGAAATAAATCAACAGTCACACACATTAAAACGATAATGAATGAAGGAGTTCATCACTGGTACCATTTAAAACAACCCTTCCAGAAAGGGGGAAATAAACCACTTGCTGGGGGCAAATGAATCATTGTTGGCTGTGCATCATGTGAACAGAAAATTATCAAATGATGAAAAGGTCCAAATGGTATAACTGGGATTCTTTTGGCGCCTGTGATGGAGCCCTACGCTGAGGAGAAACTGTGTTACTGAAGGAGATAGTGTGCACGTGGTAAGGGAAAGGAGACACTAGGATAGAAAAGAAGCTATTGATTCAAGCTTTGCTGACCAAAAGGCAGCTTTTTCTCAGTAGAAAAGAAAAAGGTACATCAAATCTCTGTGTAAGGGCCTTTTTACACGACCCCTAAACTCTGCCGCAAATGGCTCCCAGCTCCGGAGCTTAAAATTGTTTACCCACCAGCTCCAGAGTTTACTGAAAATTAAGTGCGACCACGCCCACCTAAGCGGGTCCCAGCGCACTTTTCTTGTACCTGCTCTCCAAGGGTGAAAAATCTTGATACGGATGTGCCGGGCTCTCATTGCTTCTTTTTGTTGTTGTTTTTTGCCTCCCGCCCCTTTAAGAGAAGGAACCAGGAAGTGACGGGGCTCCCGGCAGCTTCCACCAGCACCGGGAGGTAAGCCTTTATTCTTTTGTCCCTTTTTTTTTTCTCCCTCCCCTCACGCAGCCAGCAGCCAGGAAGTGCGGAGGGGTGGGGACGCACGAAGAGCGACAAACCCCCTAAGATCTCTGGTCCGAATTTAAGTGACCAGCGGATCTTAGGGGTCGTGTAAAAGCGCCCTAAGTTAAACTTCAACACATGATGCCACTACAGTGGCAAAGAGATGCCATTTCTCACATTCCTCATGGCCACCGGCAGCAAAGGAGAAAGTTACACATGGTAAAGGAGTAAAATTCACCAAAATGCAACAGAACATCTAATGGGCTGTAGTGCCTGGAACACTGAGCTGGGACTTGGGGAAATTTGGGTTTAAGTCCCTGTTGAGCCATAACAGTCAACGGCTGACCTTCGGCTGGTTACTGCTTCTCACCTTGATCTACCTCACAGGGCTGTTATGAAAATGAAATTGGGCTATAGTCAAATGGAACAGTTTCTGAAAACTGCACTGCAGCTTTTTACAACTAACACTCCAAGATGGGGATACATACATTCCAATTCAGTCTTTTGCCTTGGGTGTGGTGCTTGGAACATCCTGCTTGCAAGACTTTTGACATGAAACATATTTTGGATTTCATAGGTATTGAAAGCAGATGAGAAACAGAACCACAGGGCAGGATGCCATGAATAAAAATATAACGCAATGATTTAGGAGGCATTGCACAACAATGCAGGATCCATGGTACTCAAAGTAAATGGCTCTTATCAGCTGCTATTGTGCCAGGAAGCTTAGGTTTGCTGATTTAGGCTACATTACCTCTGAATATGCACTGTGGTTTAAATTTTGTATAGAGTTTCAAACATGTACTTTTGGAGGAACTAAATCTCTCCCACTAGCTTGGGTGCTGGCTGCATTCTTTATGCAGAGTGGAAATTCTTGGAATTATAGCCCAAAAAGACACTTTATCAAGCTGTTATTCTCCAGTATCTCTGCTTGAGAGGAAGCTGTGGGCTCTCTCATTCTTTGAATATACACAAACCTCAAGATCATTCTAAGTCTCTGTTGATACTTCCCACTTGGTTGTGCTTGTGCTTGTGCTTGTGGTCTTTCTTCTTCTTCTTCTTCTTCTTCTTCTTCTTCTTCTTCTTCTTCTTCTTCTTCTTCTTCTTCTTCTTCTTCTTCTTCTTCAACTCTCTGAATCCTCCAACCACTGTCATGACCATCCTGTTTGGTGGCTTCTGGAAGTTGTCTTCCCAAGAAAATCACTTACAAAATCTGGAATAGCCATACATAGAAGAGGCAACATTTGCAGGGTGCAGGCAAGACCAGTTAAGAGCACTTGCCCACAAGCATGTTTTTTCAGACGTTCTCTTAAATGCATGAGGGAAGGGGTTCAGTGAGCAGACGCTTTACCTGCTTCCCCTCCTACATGTTTATGAAGCATTTTTAATGTGACGTAGTCAATGTTCTTTCTGCCTAACCTAACCACAGCACCCCCTGTTCCTGTTTTTTCTCCACATGGAGAAGCAAACTAACAACTGAATTTTACTTCAGCATGGATAAGTGGGGACTCAGCAAGAACAGTAGGGGACACAGCAGGACAGGCCATGTGGCCTTCAGCTTTGATGGACCCTCAATATACCATGAATTGCTACTTGCACAAATCCAGTAGACTCAAGAGTGGGTATCTTAGAACAAGGCTCAGCTTGTTGTAATAGGGTTTTGTACAACTGTTACCTTGAAGCTACTACTCTTTACCTGTGTTGTGCATGCTGTGCCATCAAGTTGCTTCTGACTTATGGTGGCCCTAATAGGGTTTTCAAAGTATGTGAGACACCGAAGTAGTGGTTTTACCATTGTCATGCCCCAGTGAGTTTCCATGGCCAAGTCAAAATTGAACCAAGGTATCCTGAGTCCCAATCCATTACTTCTACTCACTACCTCATACTGCTTCTTTACTGAATCGTACTTATCTAATTTAATAATTGAATACTTTCAGTCTATTCAGACATTATCTATTTTTGTGTAAAAAAGAGCTAACCCTCCATCATCACTTACATTCCCCTCCTACATGCGGAGGCCAACAAGTCCGAAAAGGAACAGTTTGCTATCTGTGAGGACTCTCTTCAGAAATCAGAGCTTGCTATCAACACTTTTAGAGGTTCTGGTGGTTCTATTTAGTGATCAGATACGATGGGCTTAAACTGCTGCTAGGAAATACATATTTCAACAAATTGTGATCTTCTTTTCCATATGGGCTTGCTCTCCTGGAATGTGCATGGCCTTGTGGCCATAGGGCTCCAGTTGACCCACATTTTTTCCAGAAAAGAAAAAAGAAAAAAAGGAACTGCTAAGAAACATATGACAAGATGGCCACAGTGTTCTACAACCCCCACCCCCATACTGACTCACAGGCTCATGCTTGTAGGCCATTGGGAAATGTTGAAACCAATGAAACCACAATTAACATAAATGATGATTCCTTGCTTGTATAGTCGGGCCTGTGGTCAGGGGCAGAAATCAAGCAAAGAAATGAACGGTCTAAAAGAATGGCAGGGTTCATTCTAAGCGTGAAACAACCCAGAACACGGCTGCTTGAAAGTTCTGTATTTTTCTCCTTATAAGACACCCCCCTGAATAACACAAATTTCTGCAGAGACAAGGTATGGGCAGTTTCACAATCACACAATCAATACAATGCATAGAATCATAAAATAATGACATTAATGTCAACGGGAGGGGGGATAAATAAATTAAAAGGGATATTAGGGAATCAAAAATGGATGGTGGCAGAAAGTATGAAAAGGAGATATGAACAATGGTTCCATTCTCTTAAGGGAAAAGAAGCTAGACAATGGGAAGTGGTGTATAAGAAATATGAAGAAAAAAAGGTTGGAGCAGGAGAGATTTATAGATATTTGGTCAGATTGGGAAATCAAAATGAAAATTTAATTAAATATAATTGGGAAGGAGATATGGATTTAAATACAGAAAAGATTCAGGCTATATTACGGGGGATAAGAGAGGTAAAATTAGAAAAAATTAAGGATATGGAACTGAAGGTATTGCATAAATGGTATTATACCCCACAGAAATTAAATAGAATAAATAATAACATATCACAATATTGTTGGCACTGTAAAAAAGAAAAAGGCATTTTTGCACACATGATATGGGAATGCAAGAAAATACGAACATATTGGAAGAAAGGAGAAAATTGGTTATCAGAAATTACAAAGAAAAGGATTGAGCTAAAAATAGATCATATTTTCTTAGGGTTAGTAGATAGAGAAAAAAAATGGAAAAGCGTAAAAAAGATTGTGTACTACGGAATAGCAGCAGCTATAATGGTATTAACGGGTGGATGGAAGGACCAAGAAATGATAAATGGAAAGATTATATACATCAATTTTTTCAAAATAATTGGATACAAATTATGCAAGAAGGAAACACAGAAGGGAAACATAGATTTTTAAAGGAGTGGGAGAAATATATAAATTGGATAAAAGGGAAGCCTGAGAACGAGAAATGGGCTAGACTATTCCATCATCCCTTAATAATGTTCAACATGAAAGGGTAGTGAATTTCTGCTTGCTGGGGGGGGGGGGTTAATGAGGAAGGGACCAAAGGATGATGTAATGATTTGGAAACTTGTAAAGACTGGAATATATGCTGTCACTTCCTCAATAAATTTTTTTTTTAAAAAAAGAATCATAAAATAATGAAGGTAGAAGAACCGTATACAGCCATCAGGTCCAACTCCCTGCTCCATGACGGAATAAAAATCAAAGAATATATGTCAGGTGGTTGTCAAAATTTTCCTTGAATGCCTCCAAAAGTTAGAGCACTCACCATCTCTTGAGGTAATTGGTTCCATTGTTGTACTACTCTAACATTTCAGAAGTTTTCCTGATATTCAACCAAATTCTGGGATGGTTGAGAACAGATTGTGGCCCTCCTCTATATGGCAGCCCTTTAAATCTTTGAAAAGTGTTATCATGTCGCTCCTCAGTCTTCTTTTCCATAGGCTAAACATGCCCAGTTCTTTCACTCTTTCCTCACAGGGCTTGGTTTCCAGCCCCTTGCCCTCCTCTGAACTTGTTCCAATTTGTCAGCATTTTTCTTGAAGTGTGGTGTCCAGAACTTGACACAGTACTCAAGGTGAGGCCTAACCAGTGCTGAATAGAGGAAGATGAGCACCTCACTGGATCTGGACATTATACTTCTGTGTTGTTGTTGTTGTTGTGGTGGTGGTGGTGGTGGTGGTGGTGGTGGTGTCAATGCAGCCTAAAAGAGCATGTGCCTTTTTGTGTGTGTGTGGCCACATCACACTGTTGGCTCAGAGTCACCTTATGATCTACATTCTACAAGAATTACAAGATCCGTCTTACTTGTAGTATTGCTGAGCCAGGTGTTCCCCATCTTGTATCTGTGTATTTGGTGTCTTCTTCCTAGATGCAGTACTTTGCACTTATCCCTGTTAAATTCCATTTGGTTGGTTTCAGCTCAGCGCTTCAGCCTATCAAGGGTATTAGCTGTTCTACACAATTTTGTGTTACCCACAAATTTGGCAAGCATTCCCAGCACTCCCTTGTCTAAGTCATTTGAAAAAATGAAGGGCACCAGAACCAAGACCCATAAGTAACAGACCAATGCTAAATCAGCTCCATGTTGAGGAAGTGGGGCTTCCACAGCCATGATGTACCTCATCATGGCTGTGGGACAAAATAAATCCCCCATTCCCCATAAAATAGAGCTTTCCGCCCTCTCCCTTTGGTGAGTCACGCACGATCTATGTGCATTTTCTTCCTTTTGAGATGCCATTATCTCTCCTAACCTCTCTGCCCTGCCCTTGTGACTGGCTGACACCTCCACTGCATGGGGTTAGGCTTTAGGCTTCAGGCTTTCCCTTTGAGGGAAGCTTTTGTAAACTCTCCTTTCAGAAGTCAAACAAGGCATTGCAATTATCCAGGACCCTTTCTCTCATTTTCTCTCTGTCCGCCCCCACTTTACCCCTCCCCAGGTTTTCGCTTCTTGAGCCAGGCTCCATGCCTGCCTTAGCTTGAAGGAGATAAATTATCAGGGTTAAAATGACCTGTGATTATCTGAATTGAATCTGACATGGATATACTGGAGTCTAAACATTAAGTTGCCCCTTGGCAGGTTGTTAAGCTTCAGAAGTTCAACCAGCTGATACTCCACCTTTCCTCCCTCCACCAGAAGGATGAGCCCTCTGAAATCCTCATATTGTCATCCTATCAGGGCCTGGCAACTTTAACTGATAATTTTGTCAGTAAAACCAGCCATTCTCTCAAGTCAAGTGATAACCTTAGGCAGAAGCAGCTTTTCTCAATTAGCACTGTGCCCTATCAATAAGCTGGCAGAAGGACTTTGGGACTTCAATCAGAGGCAGATGAACAGTCAGATTTTTTTAAAGGCTGCATTTTATTCTGGGCAACTTGTTAAAAACAAATGAGAACATCAAGTTTTTTTAAAAATGGAAAAGAAATAGTGCGGTACAACAGACTGTCTAAAAATGTTGCCTCAAGGGACAAGGAGGGTAGAAAGGTAAGGATGGGATCGATTTTGATGTGTGTGGTTTTTTTAACAATGAACACCCAAAGGCACAAGGTTATTATTTTAAAGAAAGATATTCTGTCTCTTGGTTTGGTTGCTAGAGGAGGGTGTAAGGGGAGGGGGCGTAGGGAAATTTCAAGCCTGCAGAGGTCCAAAGTAAACTGTTGGAAGGAAAGATTTTATTTTAGATATGGTTTCAGGATTTAGTTTCACTAAATTAAAAATCAAACTGTGAGCAAAAGGGAAAAAAGTAACTTCAGAGGGTGTCGAGGGATTACCTATCCCAGTGGGATGCTCCAGGCCAATCCAGTTTCTAAAATTGGTGGCGGGTGCGTGCATGTCTACAATAAGGTCTATAGGAGTGTGTGTTGTTTTAAAGTGGGGTCCGTAATCTTCCAGAATCTTCTAGAAGCACTCTTCTCTGTCTTTGTCAAAAAAGAAAGAAAGCAGAGGATTTACCATGAGGGGTGTCCAGGCAAAGCCCAGATCCTTCAAAAATGTCAATGAGTGCAATGCTTGTCTGCCATCCCCCTGCCCCCCCCCAGCCCCAGACTTCCTGGCTCAAATGGGAGGAACATAGGCATTCTTAATCTCCTTGACCCTTGCTTTCTGCTTCTAATTGGCACTGGAACTCAGTGCTATGCACTAGAATGCCATGTGCAGGTAGATCTGAAAGTGCTTCCAAATGGATATGCATTATCAGTCTCACAACCGTTTTGGCAGCTATTATGCCTCGGTAGGTGAACAGAAGGGTTAAAAAGAAGGAAGCAGCAGCAAGAAAGCATAGAATAAGGACAAGTAGAAGGTGGCATTAATGCCTTACCTTACCCATCACTCTCAACATGGAAGTTTCAGAGAAGGTGGACATAAGAACATAAGAACATAAGAAGAGCCATGCTGGATCAGGCCAAAGGCCCATCTAGTCCAGCTTCCTGTATCCCACAGTGGCACCACCAGATGCGTTTGGGAGCGCATGAGACTAGATATCTGTCTCCTGATACCACTCCCCTGCATCTGGCCCTTGAAGTACCCCGGTTTTAAGCCTGGAGATTAAACAGTCTTTTCAAGAATTGCAGGCAAAAATCAAAGAAGAACGAAACAAAACAAAGACACAAAACATTTGGCACCTTAAAGACTAACTTTCATATTTTAATATAACGTTTCGTGGGTGCATCCACTTCTTCAGACATATAGCAGCAGAATGAGGTGTGTAATATAATATGTGATAAGATATACATTTCATACCAGATGTTCATTGGTGGATAGGGGAGGGGTAAGAGGAGGGAGAGATGATTAGTTGTAGAAATGATGGGAAGGAGGATTTGGCCATGAGTCATCAATATGTTAAGTATTTTTAATGGCCCACCCTTGATCTCACTTTGCTCTTGAAGGCAATGATGAGCCTGAAGAGGAGACATTTCCTCTTGGAAAATGGCCATACACACAACAAGAATCCTGGAAAACTTGGGTGTGGGCTCTTGTATAGGCTTCCTATAAGCAGGAACCTCCAGATTTTGTGCTGCTTGCATGAGCAAAGTAATTAGGAGGGAGGGCAAAGCTACTCAAACCCCCTGTCTATACTGATGATAGCAATTATTTTTATCAGCCATATATGAACAGTGTCCCTGGAATGGAATGTTGCAGCATCCTTAAGTTGAGGCTTCCATCCATGCCATTAAACCCTGTTTTCCTACCATCCAAACTTTTAAAACAGCTTTCTGAGCCTACTAAGTGTGCTCGCTGCTTTAATTCCTGTCCTCCTTCTATTTTGGATTTTGAGGACTGAGATGCATATGTTCTTTATCCAAGGTACCATAAATTCTTTAAAATTTCCACTAATTTCTGCAGGCAAATCTCTCATCCATGCTATAAGCCAGAGGTTTATATACAGGGTATATTGTTGTGAGGATAGGGATCAAGTGTGATTGACTACAGACATAGTTAATGAACCTTCTAAGTAACAATAGAAATATGAATATATAGAGAGAACTTCCAAAATGTTGGTTACATAAACATCCTACTAAGGGCCTTTTCACACGACCCCTAAACTCCGCCGCAAATGGCTCCAAGCTCCGGAGCTTAAAATTGTTTCCCCACCAGCTCCGGAGTTTACAGATAATTAAGTGCGACCATGCCCACCGAAGCGCGTCCCAGCGCACTTTTCAGGTACCTGCTCTCCGGAGGTGAAAATTCCTGATGCGGATATAACAGTAGTGACTGCCGGGCTCTCCTTGCTTCTGTTTGTTCTTTTTTTGCCCCCCGCCCCTTTAAGAGATCTGAATGCAGTGCGGGGACGGCAGAACGGAGGTGAGCGGCATTCCTTTCTTCCTTTTTTTCTCCCTCCCCTCATGCAGCCAGCAGCCAGGAGTGCGGAGGGGGTGGGAACGCAGGAACAGCGACAAACCCCTAAGATCTCTGGTCCGAATTTAAGTGGCCAGCGGATCTTAGGGGCTGTGTGAAAAGGCCCTAAGAGATCATATGCATTGTTTGTTGGCTACTACAGTGTGGTTAGGCTGTTGTCTATGAAGCAGGGAGGAGCAGCCTAACCATTGAATACCAGCCAACAAAGGATTTATACTGGTTAACTCCCCTTTCTGAGGAAGGGGTTTTAATCTTCAAAAACCTGAAATAAACCCTTTAGTCTTAAAGATGCCACAATTATTTGGCCTTTATTTTCATCTTCATTGCTTTCAGTGATGACTTCAATTCTGAAGGGACTCTAAAATCACTCCACATATTAGGCTGCAGTTTATAGGTCAGTGATGGCAAACCTTTTAGAGACTGCGTGCCCAAATTGTGATTCAAAACCCAATAATTTTTCACAAAGTGCCAATACAGCATGGGTGTCCTCCTGGTATTTTGGACCACAACTCCCAGAATTCCAAGCCTAGATTGCCAAGGACAAAGGACTGTGGGAGTTGAGATCCAAAACATCTGGAGGCCTGAAGTTTGGACACCCCTGCAATACAGCAATTTAACCTGAATACAGGTGGCTGTGAAGGGGCGATGTCGGGTGCCCACAGAAAGGGCTCCGAGTGCCGCCTTTGGCACCCATGCCATAGGTTCGCCAACACTGTTATAGGTGCTATCAAGCATTCTGAACCCAATCTCCAAAACCACATTGATAATCTTAGTTAACGCCTATAAATTAGTCTTATTTAACTCATATAAATCCTGGAATGGATTCACAGAACTTATGAAACTGGACTCATCGGTCATCAGTCCCCCAGGAAAAGGTAACCAACTTTTTATTCCCAGGGATTCTACAGTATGAGCTCAATGGTTTCCTCCCATGGACAAACTAAGCAAGTAAAGCACTCCTCATCATACTGGATATCAAGAAAAGCTTTATGTGCTAAATTCCTCTTGGGAAATATTCAACGCACTGCCATCCTTTTGAGGAAGAAAAAGCTAAACGGGGAAGTGGGAAGCCCTCTTTGGACCTTTTGCTGCCCTACTAACTTTAACGAGCATGGTTTCTTCAGATATAAGTTTTTAACACTCAGTGGGAGAGTCTTCTAGTGACTCTCAAGAGAGCTAATTCCTTTTATCAGTTGCTGAAACTGTCTCATGTTAAGACCATCACAGAGGATAATCCTGTCACATTTCTCTTGGTTGTCAGGTCTACGAATTTCTCAGCTGAAAATGGCCATTGGGGAGAAGCTGAGGACACCACACATTAACTTGGAGATGGCAAGAAGCAAGAAGCAAAAAGCAAAAAGCAAGCAGCCTGCTTCCATTTTTCAGACCACGGAGCTGGGAAATCTTGTCTGGTGGCCTTGCTCCAGTCTAAATTCTGTTTCCATGAGATAGAAATCACAAACACATCCTGTTTTAATCAACAGCATTTGTACTCTGTGCATTGTCTCATCCGTTTCTTGTACAATTGCACAGGGAAAATATGTTGTTATAGGTGATCACGTGGTTTTTGACTTATGGGCACCTTATCAATTTGTGACCTCCAAAGGGTCCTATCAACAGCCCCACTCAGATCTTGGGAACTAAAGTCTATGACTTCCCTTATGGAGTCAATTCATCTCATAGTGCAGGGGTCCTCAAAGTTTTCAAACAGCGGGCCGGTTCACTACCCCCCAGATACCACTAGGGGATAGACCACAGCCCCCCCCCCAAAAAAAGGCCAACATGGGAAAAAGGGGGGAGGGAGGGGCGTGGGCAGAGCCCCCACCCCACGATCAGCCCATGATCAGTGCATCTCCACAACCCCAGCAATGCCTCCTGCTCCAGATCGCCACCATGAGGTGCTGCCACTGGGATCCCTCTGCTGCACCACCACCACCACCTCCTCCTCCTCCTCCTCCTCCTCCTCCTCCAGTGGCAGCAGCTGGAGCAGCTCTCCTTCCTATTTATTGTTGTCTTCTTCTGGGAAGTACCCTGGGACTACCCAGCTTGCCAGTGGAAATAAAGCCAGATATCACTGTGCTATCAAGCCAGCTAAGTGTTCTGATATTGAATAAAATTTACTAAACCTGAGTTATACTGTGTGCAAAAATAAAGACAGTGTAAATGTCTGGATCTAGTAGAAGAAGGTAAAACCACAGGATCTGCAAGCAGCACCTGCTGCTCATGTTAAAATGTTACATATTCCAAACTGATTATTTAATTTAAATTCCTCCCTTTGTTTGGGCTGTCACTTGTGAACACATTCAATAGTCAGGCACTGAACGAGATTTGCAAGGCAATGTTATTTTACAGTGACCTTGCTTATGGAGTTGGCTGCAAACTGCTATTCAATGCTTTTCTAGCTTGCAACTCCCAATATGGCCAAGATGGCTGGAGGATTGTGGGAGTTGCAACCCAAATAAAGAACTCTACCAACCTCTGCTTAAATGGTTGTCCTGCTTCTTAAAACTTGACGCTAGTATAATATTTTTTGCTGTTGGATATGGAACACAAAATCCCATCCACATCTCTTATCAAAGATCACATGCTGAAGGTCCATCAATGCCTTAGCCTGTTTAAGGATAGGGCCAGATATGTCCTTCATTTTCCTGCTATAACTCTGCTTCTCACCCTTCTACCTACTTCTGATTTTGAGGTTTTGCCCAGTGAATGGGAAGGAGGAAGACAAAAAGACAATGTTCATAAGGCTGGCCCTAACCCTTGCCCAAGAAAAACACATAAGCTTATATGTACTCCTTGGAGGAGAAATGGTACATCAGTATTACTAACTAATTAATAAAAGCCCCTAATAGTTCCACCTTTTAAAAGCAGACATATACTGGTGTATTTTTAAGCATATACTTGTAATGCCCATACCTACATACCTTACAGTTTAACATTCAGACTGCTTTGCACTCAGCCAAGTCTATCATTTGTCAAGTATGTGTCATGTTCGTGTCTTTAACTATATTGTCAACACTGATTCGAACAACAGAAAATTGTCACCTTTGCTAATGGAAAGATGAAATGAAAGTGTCCAGGAATTCCGTTCAGGAGATTAAAACGCCCAGAAAAAGAAGACCAAGGCAGCTTTGATTTGTGTTATCTGTCTTCCTCCACTCCTTTAAGTGCACCAAGGGATGCTGTTTAGAAGCATTTGTGAATGCCTGTGGGAATAAGAGAAAACTGCATGGAAGATGGGTATTCTTGACACTGTATGAGCCTTCTAAGTGGTATACCGAAATGTGTTAGAAAATGTCATCTTAAATTAGCATGCAACGGGTGCACAGATTGGCTTGCAAAAAGAGATATTTAGACATGTCTGCAGTACGAAACAAGAAAAGTGAAGAGAGGGAAGCAGTACTAGAGAGGCATGAGAGGTGGGAAAACACTCCTAGGAGCCCAATATCATATTCTTTACTACACCTGTATATTTTTAATAGATGATCTTTTCCTCTCATCCTTCTTGTTTTTTTTTCTTATCTCCAGGAATAGGTGTGTGTTGCAGGAGGATCATAGAGACCTGTCGCTTTAGACAGCAAAAAAAAAAGTATAGTTGTCAGATGTGTTCGTGTGGTTTCCTTGTTTTAACAGACTTGCATTTCTAGCCACAGTCTGGTGCGGAGAAATTAGGCAAACGATGCTTCTTGCTGTGTGGCTTCACTTCCATGCCAGGACAAGCTACATCCAGCTTCATTTCTGCATGTCAGGCCATGGCCAGAAACAGAAGAGCCGGATGACTGAACTAGTAGACACACTTACCAGGGGGTGTGGGGAAAAAACACTTGCCAAAACAACATCGGTCAACTCCTCCCAGGTGAAGCAGCGAAAGGAAGGAAAACCCCGAAAGTATTACACGAGTCATTGCTTCATCCCTTTGCCTTGATGTTGGATGAGGCAAAAAAGAAGAATGATCCCCACAATACCTTGGGACTGCAGAAGTGGTTTGCATTATCATTTCTCACATCTGAAGAGCTTTCCTTCACCTCCTCCCTACTGATGTTACTAGCAAAACAATTCCTGTCTCCCTTCAGTGAGCGAGAGATGCAAGTTGGTAAGGTGATATGTTTTACTAGACCAGCTTCTGTCTCCCTTGAGGCAGAGCCATTAATCACTCACCGCTTCCCTCACCCTCAACCTTGCAGCAGGGTGGCCTTTAGAAACCACAATTGTCCTTCATGCAGGAAGCCTTAAATCATCCCAGTCTAGGGCAATCAAGGCAAAGCTTCTCAGCAGTGGATAGCTAACCCATGACCAAAGCATCCCGTAGTCCTACGATGCCTTTGTCTCTGTTATAGCTTATTAATTGGTTCCAGGCATGTTCTTCAGCTTTCGAAGGGGCCCCAGCAGTCAACTCTTCTTACCTTTCCTGTGCCAGAGGAGAACAAAACTTCCCTTCTAAGCATTTGTATGATGACCACCTCCATTCTGCTGAGAGTAGAATACTTTCAGCAACCTACAGAGTGAGAAATAGCTGTGAAGAATGGAAGTTCTCCAAATTTACGTCACTATTAGAAGTCTGAACCTCAGTGGCTATCTCGTAGCTATTAAATCATGGACTTCTCACCATTTCAGCTCTGGGTCATGTAGCGTGTACTATCATCTCATTTTCTCTCCCAATAGACTCTTTTCCAGTTTTCTCCTCCTCCTCTCCTTCATTTTAGACAACCTGTTGGTTTTCATTTCCAAAACTCTCCATATCCTGGGGGAAGGGGACAGAGAGAAGAATCATAACACACACACCCAAAACAATAGAAACAACAGTGCCATGGCACCTCAAAAACAGATTCTCTCTATCTCTCTATCTTTCTCTCTCTCTCTCTCTCCACTCGCTCCCCCCTGCTTTCAATTTCAGCTCTCTGGATTCCCTAGTCACAATGGAAAATTTAAAAAGAAAATAAAGAACAGAGAGGGGTGGCGGCAGCGGTGGGCAGAATCCGGTCTCTGCATAATGTGTTGTTTTCATGGACTAGACCCATGTAATCAGATGCATGAGG
Organism: Phrynocephalus guinanensis; assembly: GCA_037367245.1. NCBI lineage: Eukaryota > Metazoa > Chordata > Lepidosauria > Squamata > Agamidae > Phrynocephalus > Phrynocephalus guinanensis. The sequence continues at coordinate 29,695,745 of CM074736.1, forward strand.
TGTACCTATCAGTTGAGAAGTAGTAGAGAGATGCATAGACATGTGCAGCACACATACACATGTTGTATATATTGACGGCAGTACCCTTCTGGATAGGATCTCTGAACTGCCACTCTATTAAAATGATGTTGCTACTGGATCGGTGGTTAGTTCCAGAACGAAGTGCTGGTGGAATTATAATTTTACTCCATGCATCCAGTCGTTGTAGAAGATGTTTCCCAACAGGCTTTGTTTTATCTCCCATGCTTTGCAACATCTACATACAAGCAGCGGGAGAAGTTATCTGGGAATGTAGGCTAAGATACCCCTATTGGCAGTGTTAAATGGCATCCAGGTCTATGTCTTCCTTCACAGAGCACATATAGTGGGGCTCATCTAGTTTCTGGATGACATTAGACAGGGATGAGTCCCTGAAAACTGACATCAAATCCCAACAACATGAAGACCCTGTGGATATAAATGGTTCTTATGCCTCAGAACTGGGAATGCATGCTTCTAGGCTTAGGGGAATTTGTAGAGCAACTCGAAGGAGTGCCTCCCCTTAAAATCCGGGGAGAGACCCCTGTTCCTTGAAGACAAAGTAACTCTGCTGGCTATCTTAAATGATATCACCCTCCCTCTGAAAAAGCACGTGAATCACTTGCGGGAAAGGAAGCATTTTCCCTGATCCAGCCTTGTCGCTTGAGGCTAAAGTGGCATTGACAGCTAGGAATGCCCTTGATCAAGTTACAAACATTCCTAGACAATTTGATGACAGTAACTAATTGTTGTGTGTGGTTGTTCTTGATGACACCTCAGACATTTCTGATAGCTTCTGCAGCTTGGAGCACCTAAGATGGTGGAGGAATACAATTACCTTCTGGTAACCTTCTAATTGGGTTGCTCCCTTTTCGAGCATTATACAGGTATATGTTCTTGCCATAGATGCCCACTGTGGTGTAGTGGATAGAGTAATGGTCTAGAGATTTAGGAGCCCTGAGTTTGAATCCGTACTTGGCCTTGGAAATTCACGGTGGGGGGTGGGGGTGCATGGAAATGGTTAAACCATTCCTTAGATATATCACTTACGTTGAAAGCCCGGTTTAGTGTCACTATTAGTCAGTTCCAACATGACAGCACTTAACAACAATATGGTTTTTGAAAGTGATCTGGATATTTTTAAACAGTGTGGAAAATTGAGTTAGTCTAAACCGGAGGGGTTAGACAGTTAATATGCACTGACCGATGCACTCACATTATGCTACTAATGCAAAACTAGACTAGGTGATACCTTTATACGTCACTAGTAAAACAAAGAAGACATTGCAGGCTGAGCTACTATTATATTATAGATTATAGATTATATAGATTATATACTGTATTATTAGTGTGCTACTATTTAGTAGATATGGGCACGGAGCGGCGAAAATCTCGTTTCCATTTTCGGTTCTCGTTATCGTTACGTAACGGGTAACGGTAACGAGAATTACTCCGCTCCAGCTCGAACCCAAACCGAAAAAGAAAAATTGGGTCTGATTTTTCGTTGTTGTTCATGGCATCGCAGCGATCGCACGATGCCAAGCAGCACAGAAAAAAAGTTTGGTTTTTTTTGTGTGTTTTTTTTTTAAAACCCAATTCCCGGCCAAAAAAGCAGGCGAAAATATGCCTGCCTCAGTGAGGGCATCTACCAGAGAGGGGTGGTTTCTGGGGGGTCCCCGGCCTTCTCCCCCATCTCCTGTCCTGGGCTGGTACCAGGCTGGGGGGGGCATCCTTGTCGTCTCCATTTGCCATGTGGTGGGGGGGGGATCCAAAATGGCGACCGCAATATTTATTTTTAAATCGTGGTCCAAAAACCCACCAAAGCACCACAGAAACATTTGAAAATTGGGTATTTTAAATGCTTGATTTTTTATAGTAGCAGCAGTGGGTTTTTCTTGCAATAAAACGTCTCCATTGATTTTATTTTATTTTATTTTATTTTTTTACACCTGCGCAATGATGGGCTGGCCTTGGGATGGGACCATGCAAATTTTTGGACCCATTCCACCAATCGCATGGCCAGCTTTTGACTGAGACTTCTGGATGTGCCAGAGGGCATAAAAAGCCCACTAACCTTAACCCTAACCCTAACCCTAACCCATACACCAGTACACTGTCCTTCTTAGTGGGTCAGAGGCACCCAGAGGTGCAGCCCACTAACCCACCCTAACCTTAACCGTAACCCTAAGCCTAGCCCTTACCCTAACCCCAACCCTAACCCAGATCCGTACGCAAGTACGCTTCCTTTTTTAGTGGGTCACAGGCACCCAGAGAGGTGCCTCCCAGCCAGAGCCCACTACCCCTACCCCTAACCTGTACGCCAGTATGCCAGTATGCTTTCCTTCTTAGTGAGTCAGAGGCACCCAGAGAGGTGCCTCTGCCACCTACCCCCCAACCCTAACATAATGTATGGTACGCGGCGGCTACGCGAAATGCTTCCCTTCCCTTCCCTTCTTAGTGGGTCAGACGTCAGAGGCACCCAGAGAGGTGCCTCCCAGAGCCCACTTACCCCAACCCCAACCCCAACCCCAACCCCAACGACAAACGGAAACAACAAATTTTTGAAAATTTCCACGACAAACGGAAACGACCCGAAACGGACCCGTCCCGACAAGCGACAACTCGAAACGTCATTTCTCCTGGTCGTGCCCATCTCTAGTATTTAGCCATCTGTGCTGGCAGTTCATTTATTCCTCACCCAATTCAGAGGGTTGGGTTTAAACTTCAAATTCCTACAGAGCTTGACAGGTTATTTGAAGAGGTATCCTATTTCATTTTTAGTTACTTGGACTCTAAGAAGATACATACAACACAGCATACAACACAGCAAGAACAGCAAACATTCTATTTACATCCCTACTTCTTTCTTTCTTTTCTTTCTTTTCTTTTTCTTTCTTTTCTTTCTTTTCTCTTCTCTCTCTCTCTCTCTCTCTCTCTCTCTCTCTCTCTCACACACACACACACACACACACACACACACACACACACACACACACACACACACACACAAACCATGTGGTGGGTAGTAATTATATTAAGGTATTTTTGGCCTTATCATGTACAACATTATTTTCACTGACAATCACACTGCTGATATTATTTCGATATAATATGCTGTGTATTATTGCCTTGTTGTCATCTTGTATTTTGCATTTTAATGTATTTGTACACTGCCCACAGCCCAGTGGTTAGTGGGCCCTCTAAGATAGGGTTCCCGACCTTAGATAATCAGATCCTCTTGGACTACAACTCCAAGGAACCTTGGCCAGCACTTGGCTACTGGTGAAGGCTCCTTGCAGTTTTAATCCAAAAACATCTGGGGAGGCAAGGTTTGGAACCCCTGATGGAAGAAGAAATAAATATTAGTATAGTACATAATTTGAAGTGGATTCTAGTCAACAAAATGTTAATTTATTACATATTTCTTAGTCTTCGAGGTGCCACAAGCCTTTTATGTCTTCTTTTCACAGCTGTTCCACTCTAAGAATAGTGGGCCAAGGTGTGAAAGCCTGAAACCAAAATAGGAATGTAAGGAGGAGGTGTAGACCTGCCCCCCCTGCTCTTCTTAAGACCACTGATGACGGGAGAGCATGTCCAGAGGCTGCCTGTCAACTCTAAAGGAGCTTTTTCATTAACCCTGTTGCCAATCATCCCGTCTGGGGGATGCTCCTTTGTCTCTGCTCAGACTTCAGGAGGATAAATTTCACTTTCACAAAACAAAACCACATCACATTTCATCTAGCAAAGCCATATTTCCCCCCTCACCAAATGCCATGTCTCAGGTATGATTTCCTGAAACCCTGCCTTCAGTGCTAGAGATGTACTACCTGCCTCCAAAACCAAGCCAAACCGGTTCTTTCCAGAACAAAAATGTGAAAGCAAAGCTGTAATTAAAATTGTCTCGATAATTTCACATCAGTTTTGCTTAAAGCATTCATTCTTTTCTGCTCTACCCACCTTCCTGAAAATATTTTTTTTTAAAAAATTGCTGTTTTGTGCTTATACCTGACTTGTTCAAATACATCAAGAAAAAACTTACTCTTCAAAAACTTTGGATCATTAAGAGAAGCTCCTGCGTATATCTTTCACAAGTGAAGAAACACACTGGTATTGTTGCACCAAAGTCATTTAGGTTTAGATCCAATTTGGCATGCCTGACCAACAAAAATGTAATGCCGCAACGAGTTTGTCCTGAAATACTTTATTAAAAGGAAGACAGATTTAATGTAACTCAAATATTATATTCAAACAATGTCAAAAGTTAATTGTTCAGGCTGATCTGTTCATTCCTAGATTAGGAGAATGTTTGAGAATGCACTGAATATAACAAGTATTTACAATTATTTACAGTGTGCCAGATTTCCATTTTTGCCATTCAAACTGGCCATGAATGCTGCTGCAGTGTGAAAGCAGGAAGTTCTCTTTCAATCCGACAAAATAGAAAGTTTGCTTTAAATCATTTTATTGTTTCACATCATATCTATGGTGTAAGAACATTATGCAGACACTATGTTCCTACCAGCTGCAGTGGAAAAATAGAAGTGATTGTGTATGTATGTTGTACATTTTTGGAATACAGAACTCTTGCTGCTTTGGCTTCAAAATATTTACACTAGAGAGAAGAACTGACAAAATAAAATAACCTACTGGTGTAAAACAGGATGGCAACCTGGGGAGAAAAGGAATAGATGCTTACGGTGGAAGGCCAGCACCTTGGTATAAATGGATTCTACATAATTATGCAGGCTGTGTCAGCTGATGTCCTCTACAGCCAAAATGGGTTTTATTGCTAAAGAGATGATGATAAACAAACAAGCCTGGTGTTGATATTTTGCTAGCAAACGTACAACACAGCAAGAACAGCAAACATTCTATATACATTCCTGCTTCTTTCTTCTCTCTCTCTCTCTCTCTCTCTCTCTCTCTCTCTCTCTCTCTCTCTCTCTCTCTCTCTCTCTCTCTCTCTCTCTCTCAATTCTCCACCCAGGATGTGCATAGCCAAATAAGCAAAACCCATATTACTTTGTTTGTTGTGTCATTATAGTTGTGACCGACCCTTCGTGACTCCATGTCCATGGAGTTTTTTTGGCAGGAATACTGGAGTGGTTTGCCAGTTCCTACTCCAGGCACCTACAGCACCTGGTATTCCCTGGTGGTCTCCCATCCAAGTACTAACCAGGGCCGACCCTGCTTAGCTTCCGAAATCAGGCAAGATCGGATGTGCTTAGGGCATCTAGGAAGCACACATATTACCTTACTAAATGTAATATCTTCTATATTATGGGCTATGATATCCAAAATACATAAGTTTCATATATGTACAACCACAGGGAAGGCAACAAATATTTTTCAGGGCTACTCACTAAATTATGCTATATACTGTATAACTCATTGAACCCTGATTGCACACCCAGGATGTGCAGTTGTGTGGCATCAATTAGCTGCAATTTTCTCCGGCAAGTTATGCAAACACAGGTAGGATTAGGGCCTATGACTGTCATGCTAACTATGAAATGAGTTCACCTTGTCTTAACTCTGTGCATTTTGTCCTTCCAGCTTCTCTTCCAAAATCCTGGATTTAAGACAAACTAATCATTGTTCTTGTAAGGATTACAAAATGTTATGAAATCTTAGGTAATTCTTATACATCACTTGGTCCCCACATGGGAAGACATTGTCTCAGAGACAGAGATGAAGGTGTAGTTTCATTCTGTGCAGAAACTTTAGCATCTTAGTGCCCATCTTTTCCTCCATCCTAATAGGTCCCAAGTAGAGATGGGCACGACTCAAATAAATGGTGTTTCGTTTGTCGTTTGGTCGTTTAGGGGTCTGTTTCAGTTCGTTTTCATTTTTGTGACGTTTTTTGCAAAAAAATTCGTTTTCATTTCGTTAGGTAACGAAATGAAAAAATGAAAATGAAAACGAAAAATTGCTGTTTCGTTAGCATTCTTTTTAGTTCAATGCATCTGCTGCAACGAAAACGAAAAACACGGCAAATTTGGTCGTTTCGTTTTCATTTTTGTTTTGTTTTTAAAAAATTCATTTCATTTTCATTGCAAAATGAAACAAAAAAACGAAAATGCGCTCGTTTCGTGCCCATCTCTAGTCCCAAGCATTACTAGCTCAGTGCAAAGGTCTGTGGGGCACATACAATTTCTGCAGTAAACACACAGGAAACGTTGGTCCACTCACTCATCTATCTGTGCAAATGCATGTGCACTTGCGTTGCAACTGTCCATCTCCTGCAACTGTTGACACTTTCCCTTGAGAATTCAAGTCCAGGACTCAGCCTTCAATTAAATACTGTTGTGTGGTGAGGGCCTGAAGTTGATCTTGACCACCACTACATTACACCCAAGTTACACCCAAGCTTTACAGTATGATTTGCTGAGTTCCCATTGATCTGGGTCTGCTATAATCAAGATTAACACTTGGATTCAAAATGAGGTGAGCTGAATACAAGGCATTCACATCAATTTGTAATCCCACTGCCATGACCCTAACAAATAATCAGAGTGGAGAAGGGAATGCCACCTACCTCCATACCCCAGCTTCATTTCAGGGGCTCCTGCACCAAGACAACATTAGAAAGAATGGACCTTCCAACTGCAGCTGAAATGCCTGCCTGGTCTCCTCAGCAAACACAGTGGGAACACCGCCATGTTTACTTGATCTGCATTGTTCCTTTATGGCAGAAGGAGATTGTTACCGTAATTTCTCCAGCTCTTCTTGTGTATGACTTGTGTACACTCAAATTCAACTTACCAATTTCCAAGATGAGCATGTCTCAGACATCAGTGGTTCTCAATTTTTTTTCCACTGCGGCACCCTTGTTGGGCTACAAAAATTTTGTGGCACAGCTACCCTTAAAGCAGTTTGAATACTTAGGAAAAGGGGGGGGGATTTAATGCTCAGTTGTCCTTAATGCGATGAATGAAAATGTTTGGATGAATTTTCATTATTTCCTTTATGTTTATGGGAAGTTTAGTTAAATTGCTAAATCTTAGTGAAAATTAAATATTGTTGCCACAGCAGCCCTGACATACACTGACGGCACCCAGTTTGACAACCACTATCATACAGGATGGCTTTTATGTATTCAGACTTGAATGCTGGCAGGGAAACACACTGTTATCAAATTGAAGTACGGTAAGTACAGTGTTTTTTTAAAAAAAGAAAAGTACATGGAAGATACAAACTGGCAGCTGGGGAAAATATGAAGACATTTATTATAATATTTCTAACATGCACAAGATTGAATTGCTTGTTCTTCCTTAGGGCAAATAGAATTCACATTTCTTATTATTTGCAATCCCATATATCAGATGGCATAAAAACTACTTTTGGACAAATAGCTATTTTCTACTATACAACCAAATCAATTATGTAATTTCAAATCAAACATTACCAGAAATTAAAGATTTTAGTAAGTTTAAAAAAAACATTTACTGTACACCCACCAACACCAACACATAAAAAACAGTGAGAATTCAGGAAGACTGGGTTATTATTATGTTATTATTATTTTTAAAGTGCTCTATATTGCCAGATATTCTCCTGTCTCGCAGAAGTGATGCCCCGTGTGATGCCCGTGCGATGCCCCCGTGTGAGGAAGAGGGCATCAGAAATTTATTTTGAAAGGCTGAGGAACATTATATATAAATTTGTGAAAACTTGTCTGTCTGTTTGTGTGTTTGTTTATTTGTTTAACTCATATACTGCCCACTTAGTGGACATGGCACTACACTGGGTGGCTTCCAGAAAGTATAAAAAAAAACCCATGAATAGGGAAACATTTCAATCTCACAAGAAAAGAAGTCCAGTTGCCATGACTCAACTGCCAGATAACCTCACCTGGATGACTGAGAATCTTCAAGGAAGTATTAAAATACACATTTTTAAAAAAACCATATAAAACACAAATCCCTTTGGCAGACCATGGGCAACATAAACGACAGTATTAATATTAGGGGTGAGGTTTGTAAAGGCCTGGGTGAAAAGCCAGATTTTCACTTGCTTTGGGAAGCTCAGGAGGGTGGGGGCCAACGGCAACTCCACAGGAAGGGAGTTCCAGGGGAGGCAGCCGCTACCAAGAAGGCCCAACTTCTAGTTGATGATTTCCAGGCTTCTCTTGGAGTGGCCACCCGCAGCCTCAAGGATTGGGAGGTGCAGGTGGGATGGGAGGATGACCTGAGTGAAAGGCGCTCCAACAGGTAGCAAGGTTCTAAACCAGGGGTTCGCACCCTGTGGGTCCCCAGATGTTCCTGAACTGCAACTCCCAGAAATCTTTTCCAGCACAGCGAGTTGTGGAGGCTTCTGGGAGTTGCAGTCCAAGAACATCTGAGGACCCACAGGTTGAGAACCATTGTTCTAAACCATAAAGTGCTTTATAAATTAACATCAGAACCTTGAATTTGGGCTGAAAGCATACTGAAAGTCAGTGCAGGCAGGCCCTCTGAATTTGACACAATCCGTTTTCATGTTGTTGATGATCTGCACTAGAGATGGGCACAAAACAACATGCTATTTTGTTGGGTTATAAAACATTACAAAACAAAATGAAACACAGGCAAGAATTCTGTCAAGTAATAGAACACCATTTTCTGTTTCAGAAATGAAATGTCTTATCTCCCCTTGTCAGAGAATACCAATACCATCCTAGGGAGTCAGGACAGCAGGCTGGAAATTGCAATCTGTGTGCAGAGAGGTGGGACCTAGGAATGGATGATGTACCAGTAAGATATAGTATAGTGGTCCTTCTGGGAAGAGACGGGCTGTCAGATATATCAGAGAAAAATGGTGTTTCATTTTGTTGCATTTCCTTTATTGTTTCATTTTATTTTGTTACTAATATTTTTTACATCATAACAAAGCAAAACAATATGAAATGAGTTATTATACTATATGGGTCTGCTCCCCTGGGTCCTAAAAATCATCCAATTTTATGGGTAGCTTAAGAATCAGTGCAGCAGGTTAGAAATTACAATCTGTGTCTAGAGGGGTGGGACCTAGGAATCGATGATGTGATGAGGTACCAGTAAGATACAGTAGAGTGGTCTGTCTGGGAAGAGATGGGCTATGAGATATATCAGTACAGAGGATGATTTTATGGTGATTGGGAAAGATCCCATGCAAAAATGATATGAAATAAAGAGGATACGGTAAGATCGGGCTTCTTTTACCCATAAACCTCTTTTACTTAAATTTAAAGAGAGGATTGGCTGGTGGCTATGCTGATGGTTATCTTATCTAAATTTAAATAAAAAAATTAGAAGCCCGATCTTACCATATCCTCTTTATTTCACAGGAGTTTTGCATGGAATCTTTCTCAATCACCATAAAACCATCCTCTGCACTGATATATATGATAGCCCATCTCTTCCCAGACGGATCACTACTGGTACACCATCCATTCTTAGGCCCCACCTCTCTAGACACAGGTTGCAATTTCTAACCTGCTGTATATAGTATATAGTATATAGTATAATAAATCTTTTCATATTGTTTGGCTTTGTTATGATTTTTTTTTAAAAAAAATCATTAATAGCAAAATAAAATGAAACAATAAAGGAAATGCAACAAAATGAAAGGCTGTTTTTCTCTTTTGTGCCCATCTCTAATCTGCACTTCTGCTGTATTTTAATCAAGGTACCAATTCCAAATTCAAATCTTTAACTTATTTGCTTCTAGAGTTCCTGTCTCATTCTGTTGTCCAGGTCTAAGGACAACTCTCTCAACTCTTCAACAGGAATGATTTAGCAGTAGCCGTGGGGTTAAAAATCACATCAAGCCATACCAGGACCACAACAACAAGGCTGCTGAAATGAAATTGTTTCCAACATTTGCCTAAAAGTGGGAAACAAAGGAACCAGGTACACATCTCCTGGCAGGCTGCTCCACAGGTCTGGGAATCACCAGCAGAAAGGATCTCTTTCTCAGATTCACTGACTGAACATCTATAAAGGAGGAACAGAAATCAGGGCTGCAGATGTATGGGAAGTGGTCATTTTTAATTGCCTCTATTCCTCTTAGGACAGGGGTGAGTAAAGTGCAATCTTCCAGGTGTTATTAGATTATAACCCCACCATTCCTCACCATTACCTCTTGGGAGCTTTTGGGAGTAGAAAAGATTTGTGCTCCTCTCTCATTAAGAAATGTATCCTAGAAAAACAAAGTGAAATTGCAAAACCCTGGTATTTAAAACCATGTTGTGGTTATTATAAGTACATTGGCACAATGACTAATTCGACAGCTATGAAAATACAAAATTAGCAATGGGCCATCGTGGTGCTATCAGTGTGCAGAAACAAAAGTTTTCATTATTTTTTCTAAAACTTCCCAGGGAACAGGGTTGGCAAAACTTCATAGTGAAAGAAATTCTGTAACAAAAGTGTTACTCCCCAAAGTAACATCTGTCCATCCAATAGCCTTGTACCAAAAGCATGAGTGGTCTGTGGACTACATATCTTCTCCTGGCCATTCTTTTTTTGGGGGGAGTGGGGAGTGGGCTGCACTAGGTGTGTTGGAGGCCGCTAAGTGCATGTCTTTGCACACAGAGGAGAAAGGAGAGACGAATGACGCCCTTTTCAAAACTATCTGTTCTCTACCATTTCTTTGAGTCGCTGATGCCACCTCCCTCCTTCTTATATCTTGTTATTGATCCATGCTGAAAGATGACAAAGGGGGCATTTGCCATTGTTCTCCAAACTTGGCTAATATTTAAAATTGAAATGGCCCAAAATAGGTTTTTGATGTCAGATTTATGTCCATTAGGGTTTTTTGTTTTGTTTTGTTTTGTACGTCAAGATTGTTCCATTCGCCTCATGTAGAGCACAGGGGAACTTGCTGGCAAAAGATGGCATAGATCACATTCACGCAGGAACAAGTAAAAGTGTCCTTGTCGTTGTGTGTGACATTGTTGGGGCTTGTAGCTGTGTTGCTAGCGTATGAAATATCCAATTCCTATTACCTTGTTTAAAGTTCCAATTCACTTTGATTGCTTATTTCCTTTCTTCCAGCTCTTATAGTAGTGCTGTATTCACAAAAGCATTCAATGATCCAAGAATTTAGGGACCACAGCTACATAATATATAATACTTACAGCAGCAAACATTTTAGTTCTGGCAAGGCACTCGTGCTTTGAGCAGGTAAGCCAGAATCCTGTTGACTTGCACAATTGTGAAAGGGCAATTGTGCAAGCACTGTCGCCTGCCTGGGTTCTCCCTGATTGTGCAATTTGTCCGGCGACCAGTTTTACAATGAGGCACGCAAGGACCAGACGGCGGCAAGTGAAAGCCACTCATGCAACCATTGTTACTTGCACAGTTCTCTCCAATAGGATCTTGACCTGAATCATACGAGGCACAAGAAACTGCTGAAGGACTTCCATGACTGAAGCTGCATCTGCTCAAATTCTTTTTGTATGGCTGTTTAAAATACAGGATCCTTCCAGCGTAGGATTAAGGGGGCATTCTTCTTCATGTGCCATGTCCTCGTAGAACATTGGCAATCAGAAGCCTGAACTGGTTTCCACCTAAAGCTATTCAAAATAGTGCAGCTCGGCTTACTGCAGACCATTGGCTTAAGTTCTTAAGCCAGAATGTTGCTCTATGTCCCGGGCCACATTTCCCATCTATTTTCCCTTGAAGGATGACTTGCCGCAGATGGCATTTCTCATTGTGCATTATGTGTCCAAAATATTGCAATTTTCTTCTCTTTACGGTACTATTGACGATTTCTAACTTTTTATTCATGCGCTGTAATACAGCAACATTAGTGACTCTGGCTGTCCAAGGTATCTTCAGAATTCATCTGTACGTCCACATTTCGAATGCTTCCAGCTTCCTGAGTAATGTGTCTGTAAGGGTCCAAGTTTCAACACCATAGAGAAGTATACTGAAATAATAACAATAACCTTAACAACACCCGCAGCTACAGCGTATTAGCCAGCCTTTACACTGGGTGAATTGTCTATACAAATTTTACAATTCAATAATTGCAATAGGGGTCCATGATGGGAAATGACAGCTGCAGGAAGCTACTATTATTTCCCTTTATTAGGGCAGACATCTGGAGGTGTTGGATGCCAATCACTATGTCTAAAGACTGTTGTATTTTTGTGTCTTCTCCAATATGCACTTTATATCTAGTCTTCAAAGTAGCAGTAACCGTTAAACAGGAAACATAGAATGCAATAGCTATAAAGGCTGTGAATTCTTCTCCCCCCCCCCTTTGACATGCATTTCACTGAAGGGAGGGAAGCATTGTACTTAGAAGCTTGATGCATCATTTCCTAATATATAAGCTGTGAGTTGCTCATTCCTCCCCCCTTTCACTTTTATTTTATTTTATTTTTTGTTTAAATAGATTCCGGCCACTCTCAAGTTAGATCGTAAACTGTGCATTATCATTTTATTTTCCACTTACAGCCTATTGATTAAGACCAGGCCTTTGCTAGAGAAAAAAAGCTTCATAATGAGATAGTAAATTGAAATTCTGGTTTTGTGCTACCTGGATAATTGGTAGTGCTATGTCAGCAGCAGTTTAAAATGGCAGTACATCTTTCCTCTTCAAGTTGTAAAACTTGGGTTATAAGTCAACTAGCTCTCTGTTGTGGGCATGTTTCTGAAACTTTCCACCAAGGGCTGTTCGCAGTTACTTCCTAGGCATCTCAATTCCATTGAGAAGGAACCTGCCTTTGAATGTCAAAATAGGTATATCGGAGCCAGCAACTTTTCTTATATCTCCATTTTGCAAATTAACTGGCTTTGTTTTGTGACTGGATATCGTGAGGTAAGCATGGGCTTAATATGCAGATCTGATTACCTAGGTATCCTGCTATGCTGTACTGAAAGGCTAATATGCCATTGGCTTCTAAATAAGAACACAGCAATACATGTCAAGATGTCAGAGATCAAGCTTGAGACCTTTTCACTTGAAGAGTAAATGTTTTAGCAGTAAGCCACAGCCCTGCTTCTACTGGACAAAGGGCGTTTATACACGACCCCTAAGCTCCGCCGCAAATGGCTGCAAGGTCCGGACCTTAAAAATGTTTACCCACCAGCTCCGGACTTTGCAGACAATTAAGTGCGACCCCGCCCACTTTAGCGTGACCCAGAGCAGTTTTCTTGTACCTGCTTTTTGATGGTGAAAAATATTTGATGCGGAGACTGCCTGAGCTCTCCTTGCTTCTTTCTGTTGTTTTTCTTTTGCCTCCGCCCCTTAAAGAGGAACCAGGAAGTAAATGGAGGTCGGAGCAAATTCCCCCAACACCGGAGGTAAGCCTTTTATTCTTTTGTCTCTGTCTAATGCTTTTTTTCCCTCCCCCCCTCACGCAGACAGAACAAAGAAGTGTGGAGTGGGTGGGGACGGAGGAACAGCAACGAACCCTCAAGATCTCTGGTCCGAATTTAAGGGACCAGCGGATCTTAGGGGTCGTGTAAAAAGGCCCTTAGTCTTATACCCATTCACCAAACTCAGTGGAACCTAATTCTGAGTAGACATCTACAGAATTACATGGAGTGGGGGCAGTGTCACAATAAATCTAGTTTCCCAGATGTCTTCTTCACACCAGTAGAAGCTAGATTTTCAACACCAATGAACTTTTGTGGAATTGTACAGTACAATGTAAATCTCAAAGATCCTTTGACCTCCACTTGGATGAGTCCATGATATAAGCCAGTGGCAGCTGAAAGCAAAAGGAAACCACAGCTACTAAAAATCTCCAGTACAAAGAATTTCTGTAATATAGGACTTGGCACTTTCAAAAGATTCATGGGATGTCTTTGAGCAACACATTGTAGATTCAGAGCAGGGTGCTGGAAAACTGGGAACAAGGTGTTTCTTCTTAGCATTTTTGGCAATCAGTTCCTCATGAGACACCTAGAGTCCAACTCTTTGTTGACAACAAAGTACAACAAAGCACCCATATGGTATCACTTTACTTGTGCCATAAAGACATTTAATGAGCAAATCAGCATGTGGAGTTGTTTATGGTGTGAAGCACAAACACGGGAAATGGGAATATGGAATATGAAATTGGGTTGGTGCAATCTTCAATACTGGAAAATATATGATACAGTTAATTATAAGTCATTATCCTTTTTTAATGAGTCAGATGTTTTTATTTCTTTATTTAGACTTCTAGACTGCCCATCTGGCAACATAGCCACTCTGGGCAGTTTTTGCATGGACTTATTGCTGGTTTATTCATTTTGCACTTATTGCTGGTTTATTCGTTTTGCATACTTTCCAAGGTATGAAAGTTTTTTTTTAAAAAAAACACAAGAATGTTTATTGAAGCAGCTTTACTTCTCAAGGAGGTACTAATTTTCATACTAACAGGCCATACTCCCTCACTCACCTTAAACATAGCCACCACTCCTTCCTGCCACTTAGGGAAGTCATTTCACCTCAAAGGGCAAGCACCACCTTCTATTTTGCCCCAGTCAGAGCCTCCTTGTCTGCAGCTGGTGCCCTAGATTATGCAGGTGTTTAGTGAGGCTGCTGTTTCCTATAGTTACACACTTGGCTTCTCTTGGTAACATTTAGCTTCGAATTAATGCGGCTGTATTGTTTGTAGCCTGCTTTACTTCTTCTTCATTACATTTAAAGAAAAATGAGGAGAGTTTGGTTTAAGCCAAGAAGGATTTTTATTTTGGGGACCACAAGTAAAACACACACACACACACACACACACACACACACACACACACACACACACACACACACACACACACACACACACACACACACACACACACACACACACACACACAGCTCTCAAGATGGCTGCTCTTATCAACTTGAGCACAAATTACTTATCCTAACTCTAAAACAGACTTCTCGTTCTCAGCTCTGACTTCCTCTCTCCTCAGAAGGGATCACAAAGAGCAGACTCCTCCCTACTGCATGCCAATCACACCAAACAATCAAAATTTAAACATTCAGCTGCCAATCACACTAGTACTCCACCCAGGCATATCTACTATGCTGACACAGAAAACTCTTCCTGTGCAAGCCTGCCGCTGTTAATTACAAATACCTACCTGCCTGCCTGCCTGCCTGCCTACCTACCTACCTACCTGTCTGGAGAATAAGAGGTTAAAATTTTTCATTTTCCCTGCTGGTGGGGTTGGACTTTGCATGTGTTCTACATATAATTATCATTTACACAAGCACCTGTGGAAGCCTATAGTATTTTCTCCAGATATTAAACTTTTGACTATAGCATTAATGAACGGGTCAAAATATTGTCAACAAGATGAACCAGGAAGGGAAAGTATTTATTTGATGATCGTTGGGCTCTTCCAAATGGCTTGTAACCATCTTGCACATTCGTGGTTGTGTTTGCTTCTCACTTGCATCAACCATGCACTGCTGCTACAATATTGCTCTCTTTCTTTCCACTTTTCCTCCATCTTTGTACGCTTTTTGTGCCATACGCAAAGGAGAGCAATCGGGGAAAACTGGACATATTGCATTCAAAAGGCTTACAAACCAGCAGTAAAATAAAATGCATGTATGACACAAATATCTTTAGATATTCATGGCTACTTTTAAAAAAAATCCAAGAGGAAACACAGGCAAGAGAAAAATGTATTTTAGGGGCTCAGCTGTCCTGAGTGACAGACACTGTGTGTCTACTCTACAGCGATAAAAAGGAATATTCAGGCCCTGTGGTGCCACTGGCAGAAGCAGTAATTAACCGGTCACTCTTTAGGACTAATGCCATTGCTTCCTGTGATCAAACCATGTCGAAATAGTTCCCATCCTGCAAGATCCACAGCCGAATTGTTCTGAAACCTAGGTTCAAGTCCAGAAGAAATAATCTATTCCTTAACTAGGCCTGGAGCTAGTTAAAATTAAGTGGCTGAGCCAAGCAGAAGAAAGTCCCTCTGCAGCATAACTGTGCAGCTATATACAGTATGACAAGAGAAGGATGGACAAGGGGATTGTGTTTCCTCAAGTGCTAACCAAGCTCATTGTCTAAGCCACCATATTGAATACTGAATGAAATGGAAGCCAGCCAATTTGGGGCCAGAGCAGGTGGGCAAAGAACTGAAGATACCAAAAAAAAAAAAAAAACCAGTAACAAAAAGGTGGGACGAACCAAAGAAAATCCATAGAAGGCAGTATTTCCATAGGAAAAAATATTTTATTTATTTTTTTTAAAGAATGAATTCAGTCTGAAACAGAAGTGGAATGTGAATTTCATAAATTTTGTTTTCTGGAAAGGGCTAACTGCAATGTAGAACAAAAACAGATTTCAAAATCTATGACAGCCTAGGTTTTTTTTTTAAAAAAGAGAAAAATTATTTATAACTCAAGTATAATACTGTGTTACTTACAAACTGGACAAAGGAATTCTTAAATAAATATTCATGGTACACAATTACAGCACAAATATGCAGCAATTTGGCAACCTTTTTTATACCTTATCCTTTTTTTCCTGGATACTGTGCAAACGGGAATGAGACGGCCTTTAAACAAGCTGTAGCTAAATACATAGCAAAAGTCAGATTTTATACAAAACATCTCGCTTAGACTTTATAAAAAACCAATGTTGCTCTATATACATAATCTGGTTAAGAAAAGATGTTTATTCTCATTTTCATGTGTATTTTCATTTTATATTTATTTAAAAATGTGAGTAAGGCTACTGTAACACCCCCAAATCCATCCATATACAGTAAATCTGAACGTATTTACAGCATCTTTATCATAGACATCATGGTGAAATTTTCAAAAAGTTAGGTGATCAAGGGGTAAACACAAGCAAGGCATTTACAGTAACTTTTCAAAGCTGAACCAAACACCAACTAAAGGAACAGTTGGCAAGATTGTCATTATTCTGCACAAGACACAACACAGATATGTGGGGGTTCTTATTTTCTAGTCCCCCCTTACAAGTTGCTCTTCAGTGATTGATCCAATATCCTTCCTTCCCCCAAGTTCAGTACATCATCAGCATGTAAGTGACTGACTAACCATACCCTTGAGGGATTTGGGGGGGTGGGAAAATAAAACACAAAGCCCGTTTATTTTATTTTTCCCCATCCCTTAAAATAAAAAGCTTAATGAGTTACAAGAAAAACCTTGCATGGATGGATTCACAGAGAAGAAGGCTTCAGGAAATAACTACATCTATGCTGTAGTTGGTTACCATGGTAACCTCCCACAGAACCATGCTTCTTCTCCATTTTCCCCTCCCTTCCGTCTCTCCTTCTTGGACCAACATCATTTTCAGGTTCAGGAAATACAGAAAGTAATCATTTCTATGACAGTACATTTTTTGCACGTGCTCAGTGGAGGTTTCAGACCCTTAAAATACGGTAGTTACATTTCTTTCCAGTCCAGAAAGTGAAGTGTTGCTATGGGAACAGGACAATGTGAAAAGACATCTATTTTGCATAGCACATAAAAAAGTAGATTCATTTCCCCCCAGGGTACAGAGAGGCTGGTGGCAGGGCAACAAACATGCTTCAAGCAGAAACTTTATACTGAAACTCTCCTATTTGTGACCAGCTCAAAGACTCCATCTCCTAAGGCAAGGGAGGGAAAAAAGACAAACAAAAATGCAAAAGAGAACCCATATCAAGATATCCTTGAAATACAGGATGCAGTCACACCAATTCCATGATTCTGGGGGCTGGATTTCCTACTCTACTGATTACGCAAGATAGCTTAGAGGGCTCGGTTATTATTTTTACATTTCCTCTCCATAGTGTCCTTTTTTGGGAACGAAATTATTCCCACTACCCAAGACATATGTGCCCAATTATTTTGTTCTAACGCTGACAATTTTAAGATTAATTTCACTGCCACAGATGATTTTCACATCTTCTGGTATAGATTCTGTGCAATCTCAAATATATAGATATATATTAGTAATCATAACAAAATCTGCTACTTATATCCCTTGGGTTCTATACACCTATTATAAATAAGTCACACCTTACTTCCCCCTCTCTTGTTTCTAAATGTGTTGCATCTCTATGGACCGTAAGCAGCTTACTATATGTGCTTTAATTCTGAAAGAGAACACCCAAGTAACAGCAGTGGACGCTATGGGTCTATATCGCAAAGGCACTGCCAGAAACCAATGTGTCAAAAGGCTTGATTGGAGGAAAAAGGAAAATCCTGAACATTTTTTTAGAGATGTGAATGCTTGGTTTTTTTTAAGTGATGGAATTATAGCCCTCTTGACTGTTGAGCTTGTGATTTTTTTTCCATGTCAGATGTTAAAAGTTTTCTTAAACACTTCCCCCCCCTGTGACTAGATAAAATGTAATAAGAATAGTAGCTGAGTCTGCTTTAAAAGAAACAACCAATATGACAGACAGATGTCATCCGAAGCAGACCATGCTTTTGCTATAGCTAGCTCAAAGTTGTACATCTTATTGCTGGTATAGTACCACAGCAGTCCTGCCCTACTATATCACCAGTGGCCTTCTACTTTCTTGACTTCTGGGCACTGTGCATTTACTTACACTCTTTGTCCTACTTTGAAGGAGAGAACTATTTTCTCCTGCAAATTGCTATTTGAGAATAACCTTGGCATCCTTCAAGAACAGACCTCAACCAGCTGCTGTTTACTGTGTTTAAATTGCCCCTTAGAACTTCAGATATCAAAGTGCATTGCTACCTAAATTGTCTGGCCATGTCCAGTTGAAACTGCAGCGGCCTTAGCACCCTGTCAGCCCTTCCTCCCTCTCTTCCACCATGCACCATTAATCCTAGGTTCTTCACTCAGCAGGCAAGCTGGCGCTTGGCTAGAAGACTCTCAATAGAGAAAACCCAGTTTCTCCCAAAGCATTATCCATTCAAGAGAAGCTACAGTAAAGAGTATGAAATGGATACAAAACCACTGAGTTTTCCGACAGCAATGCATGATGTGGCATGAACGAGTTCTGTGAAGGATGCCAGAATGCTACCCAGGTGAAGTAAAAAACACAACAGGGACAGACTGAAAGCAAGAAAATGATCAAAAGTCTTACTTAAAAGCCAAAGGGTCTGTGTGACAAATCCATAAGCACTGTGAGAGAAGCGTGTACACACAAAGTCATGGGGCTGCATTTCAAGCTTGATGACTGAAGATCTCTTCTCAGAATGCCTAAAATCATTAGCACCCATGAGTTGCTACATCTTCCCTGGTCCGTTTTTGGATGTGCCTGAAATGCCTGCAGCACATGGCTTAGAAGGTGATGAACAAATAGCGGATTATCTTCTACGTAAATTCTTCCAGCTTCCAAGGAAATGCTTGTTCGCCGAAACAGAGCAGTTCTACGGGCTAGAGAAGCTGTCCATCTCAAAATGGCTCTCTGCAACAGGGTGGGCCTTGGTGTTCCCTCCACTGCACCTGGTCCTGTAACCAGCACAGGGGCTCACCATCACAGCCCCCCTGTGTCATGGACAGCATCTGACAGGAGAGAGAGAGAGAGACAGACAGAGTTCCAGAAGGTACCGCACCAAGTGTTCATCAGACCTTGTAATAAATGTTTGCTGGACTCTGAGGGGGCATCTCTTGAACTATGTACACTGGATGTCCATAGTCACCACTGACTTTTTCATAGTGAGGACAAAAAACACTATCTGCAGTCCTCAGGGGAATGATAATGTCACTGGGTTCGGACCCGTTGTTGTTCCCGCTGCGCTTAGGGGTGGCTAACGTACTAAGAGAGAGAGTCGTCGTGTGCTGTGGCGAATGCTTCCGATGTCTCCTTCGGTACTTCAACAACAGAACCACCAGAGTGATGATGATGATGAGGAATATGATGGACCCTGAAGCTATCCCTGCAAATAAGGCCACCTCTGAACCAAGGATACTGGAATGTCCAGCTTTGTTCCCATCTGAGTTAGGACCTGGATAGAGGATTAGAAAAGAGGGGGGGGGAGGTTGGGGTGGAGAGAGACAAGAGAGAGAAAGAGATCTAAGTTCAACATGAACATGGCCCCATTATCACTTTGCAAGAGTGAAAGACGTGACTGTCAAGTGAATTGTGGCACACCAATTACCTTGCAAGATAGCCCAACCATTCCGATTAAGCAAGAAGCTGTGTCTGCTCCCTTTACTTTCATGTTGCTCCCAAGCCACACTGTGTTCCTTCCATCTATCATCACCCATCAGCAGTAAGGAATGACCCTGACAAGGCAGCCTTTGATGCAAGCCACCTCTTAACATATGTCGGCCCGCTCAAGACAGCTAATGGGGATGAAACAAGGAAATAGGAATTCAAGGCTCACTGTTGCCACCCTCCTGTTTTAGAGGCTAATTTGATCAAAACACCAACACTGTTTGCCTAGGTTTTTTCTGGAGATGCACTTTTGTTACAGATTATCGGAAACTACAACTGGTTTGGAGGGAAGGGGGGAATTCAAGATTAGGTGTTCTTTGTATTGCTGCTGTTCACAAATTTTTAATTGCCTATCCAGTTAAAGGGAGGAAAGAGTGGAAAGCCTCTGACAGCATATTATTATAGTTTAGATTGTACTCAAACCCATGAGCAATAATTGGCAAATTTCATTTTTGACTGTGCTCCTGATCTGCGATTCAATCCCAGGTAGCCAGTTCATGGTTGACTCTGCCTTCTATCCTTCCGAGGTTGGTAAAATGAGTACCCAGCTTGCCGGGTGGGGGGCAATGTGTAGCCTGCATAATTAAATTGTAAACCGGGCAGAAAGTGCTTGCAGCACTATGGGCGGTATATAAGCAGAACACTTTTTTTTAATAACTCCCAGAACTTTCAATGGCCATGCTGGCTGGAGGTTTCAATGAAACTACAGACAACATTAATTTGTACAAGCTCAGTAGCAGAAGCCAGCTGCTCACAGGTTTTAAGCACCACTGTTCTAACACTGACATGAAAGGGCAGCTGATAATCTCATACCAAAGCAAGGGTGCTACAGAAATCCCAGCATAGCAGTTGACTCCAGCAACTTTTCATGTCCTGGCCAACTCAGCAAAAACACAAGACACATCTTATACAGATCTCCTGGGAATGATACACGGTTTGTCTTGCCCTTTTATGCAGTGTCCGGTAAAAAAAAAAAACCCACAGCATTTCAAGGGTGCTGCTGGCTAGAGCTGGTAGCAAGGGGATCATGCTGGCAACAGGATTCCAATGTAGCTGCAGCTATAATGTAGCCAACACAAGGATGCAGACCAGTTGGCAGATCACTATGCAGGGGTGCATTTAATTTGATTAATTCAATTTGGCATTCTCATAGGTCTGAGAAAAATCTAAAGCCCATTGAAATGCCCATTTCAAGGCTACTAACTGGACACAGAGAAGAGTCTGCATGCTGTTTCCTTAGAGTAAAATTCTCAATTTTACTACTCAGTATCTGTCAACTAAAAGATAGACTGGAATGACAAATAATAGGGCATTCAAAGGAAGCTGTGAAACAACCCTCTGTGATCTGATGATGCCTAATAAGGCTAAACACTGCTATCTTCCCACTGTTCTTTTTCCCACTGACCTCCTCCCATCTAATTTGTAAGGTACAGGGGAAAGCTCTAGTTACAGTGGAGAGCTATTAGCAGAAGAGTCCAGCTAACACAGCATGGTGACAGAGGGCCAAGAGACCTTCCTGCCCTTGGTGTGCCAATACAGTGGTACCCCTTTAAACGAATTTAATTCATTCTATGGGGCAATTTGTTTCCACAGGGAATTTTTCATCGTGTGAAGCATGCCTATTCCCGGAATTTTTTTCTTCCTGCAAGTTTTTTGTCTTATGAGGCATTTGTCTTAAGAGGTGCCACTGCATAAGAAAGCCAAAACTAGTCCCATGGAGACCGCATGATTGTTGGAATAAATGGTTGCCATCCCACAGAAGGACAGTCCCTCCAAACATGCTGCGACCAATACCTCTAAAAGGTAAGACTTCTAAAACAGCGCTCCCCCCCTTTCATCCTCATAGTGTGGCAGGCAGCACTTTTGGCTGATGGAGGTGCAAGTTAAAAGCGCTAGAGAAATGCTGTCACAAGACAACGGCTGCAATCCAGTTCTCAGTTAAGGATCCTTAAGCCTCGTGGAAATCAACCAGAGCAGAACTAGAGAAAGTGGAAAGTGCTGGATTTTGCAAGCAAGCCAAATATGCTTTCTTAACGTAGCTGCCATGGGGTGCACAGGAATCTCAAAATAATCATTTAGGCTATTTTCACTCGACCACTAAAATCCGCTGCAAAGTGCTCACAGATGCGGAGCATAAACTCGTTTTCCCATGAGCAGTGAACTTTTAAAAACGAAGTGCGACCACGCCCACTTAAGCATGACCCAGCGCATTTTATAAGTACCTGGCCTCGAGGTGGTAGAAGCCTTGTCGCAGTTATAATGCAGATTTTAAACTGTTACTCAAGTCCGTGGGAACACGGACAATCCACAGAAAATGTTATGGTATCTTTGCTGTGGTTCTCAGTCATGGGATCAGAATGGTTGCGGATTTTCAAAATGCGACCATGGGAACACCCGAACCACAACATCAACCACGTGACCGGTCAGAGGGTTGATCCAGATCAGAGTTTGCTGCGGATTTTGGTGGTCGTGTGAAAGCAGCCTTAGTTAAAGGGAAATGATCAAGGGTGGGAGAAAAGTAACTTATCCCAGAACTTAAGTGCAAAACAGAGAAGGGGTCTGAACCTCCAATACTGAATGATTCCTGTGCACCCAGAGCTTCCCCCTCCCCAACACCCATTCTACAGAAGACAAACTGATGGAGTATTGGGAGAGGGTTCTCAACTAGGTTAAGTATGCTTAACTACGTGCTGGATTGCAACCAAGGACCATAAAGCAACCTTCTGCTATCAGCTAGCTCTTACTATTAGGAAAGCTAGATAGAGCAAAGCCTATTTCCAACAGATCAATAATATTCTTCTATGGAATTGGTAAGTTTCAGGGAAAGGCAAATGAAGAGAGAGGGGCTTGCTGTTGCAGAAGTAATACTTTTTTATCTCCCCCAATACTGCTGCTCATTTGTTTCCTCTCACTTATATGAATGCATGCATTTATTCATTCCCAAACTCCTGGTGTGCAATCCAATGGCCCGTGGGGGTTCCTCCCAACCACCATGGGATGCAACAGACCTCCTCCTCTATGCAGATGGAGTGAGACGCTAAGGAAAGGTTGCCCTTCATAGGGCAGAAACATCAGCTGCCCTACAGCTATTAAGGGCAAAAGGCGGCATTCCATGGAGGGGAAACATCTGAAGGGAAATCAGTGAGCAAAAAGGAGTAAATCCAGCTTTCTGCACTTTATCCCTGGCTTAAGTCCTGCAACACTTAGGAAGTGACAGATCCTCAGTCTGACAAGACTCCCTCTTCACTCCAATTGGGACACACTGGATTTCCCCCTTTGTTTTTACTTGGCTTTACAAAAAAAAAAAAAACTGTTGGCCCACATGCATGCGAAGTAGCCTTTTACTTAACCTTATTAAAGAGCTAGACGCCCTCCTGTTTACCTGCGTGATCCTTTACAAATGGACTTGTTGTGGAGCTTTTCCCGTTGGTACCAGCTTCCTGTTCCGGGCGTTTAGTTGGATCAGCATTATTTGGGGACCCACCAGAATTGGGAACTGAAAGAACACAAATGATTCACTAGAAACTAACAGTTACGTGCTTTATAAGCTGGTTATCAATTTTCATGCAGCGTGAATGGCTTTGAATAGAAGATTCTTTATGTAGGAAAGTAGAAGGAGATACAAGAATGTAATTTTCTTCTTTGAAAAAAAAGAGAGCCCCCATTATATAATTATTTGAAAGAGCTAGACTGTGGAACTATTCACAGAAAATGAAGGGATTCCTGAAACTAGCAGGAAAACCATTGCACGTTAGCATCGCCAAGCAAGTTGCCTCTAATTAGAACCCATATTTCTTCCCCCACCCCCACACAATAGATTATCTGTTTTGTGAAACAAGGACAATGGACAAAAACGTCTTCTCTTAGTGAGCCTTCATAACAAGCAAGCTAGGGAAACATTAGCTCCCTCTCCTTTTCATTTGTTTCGAATAATTTTTGAGCGGTGAAACTCCACTTTTAATATTTAGAATACATGAAAGAATAACCAGAGTGCAGCATGCTGTTCACGGATGAGCGTCCTTTCCAAGACCAGCACGCCAATGGAGAGATCTTATTGCATTGAACTCGCTTCCTACTGAATCTGTCAGTAACTTAAGGTGCAGAAAATAGGCTTTGCCTTTAGAATCTAAAGGAAAGTGGACTAATAGATTCCACTATTTCATGCTGTTCTAACCTATTTGCCAAAAGCAGAGGCACTCAACAGGGCTCAGGGACTGATCACAATTGCTCAGAGGGGAGCGGGGAGGGGAGAACACAGGTTGTCTTTACCTTGTCCAACTTTCATTAGGATCTTCATGGCTTTTGTCTGGCACACCCCTCCCTCCTGGTTATCCAAGCCTTCCAGTGATCCATTGGATGTTGCTGATTGAGAAGAGAAGAGAAGAAAACCCCAGATGAAATATTTCAGGAATACCAGCAGGTGCCGTCACACAAGGATACCTGAAAATAGACATAATCTGTCCCAATTGCCTCCTGTTGTTCAGGTTTACCCGGAAAATATTGTGAAATGCTGACACTAAAGAGAACAAATACAAAAACCCAAGGCAGGCTGCATTATACACCTAGTGCTGTAACAAATCAGGTTTCAAATGTATCCAGGCACTTTTCTTTCATGAACAGATTGGCTGCTTTGCTATTAATGCCACTCACTGGCTGAGATAGGATAAACTGCTCACACCCTTACCTCCTCTTCCCCAGAGGGAAAAAAGGAGTTGGCTACCAAACAAACATACATACATACAAATCCAGTTAATCTAGTGATGGGTTGGACTGGTTCTGTGGTTTTGTTGATGGGCTGATTTTATTGTTTGATGATATGTGTCTATGTATTGTGCTGTGTGGTTTTCTATTTTTTCCATGCTTATCTTCTGAACTACCCAGTGTGCTTTGCATGATGAGTACCATCCATCCATCTATCTGTCCGTCCATCCATCCATCCATCCATCCATGGATAGATAGATAGATAGATAGATAGATAGATAGATAGATAGATAGATAGATAGATAGATAGATAGATAGATAGATAGATAGATAGATAGATAGATAGATAGATAGATAGATAGATAGATGTGGGCAGCCTTGCCAGGGTCAGCAAGAATTTGCTTCCTCCCAACTTCTGATGTCTTCCTCTCCAAATTACAATTGGTTTTGTTTTAAAAAATTGCTAGCAGAATACACACTGCTGACCCAATGGAGGTAGATGAACTGTAATAAAAGCTGTGCTATGGTTCTCATTTAAGTTTCTAGAATCTAGGTGATCCTCTCTTTGTCACAGTACATCTCCAAGCCAAACTGGGCTGTCCACAAGCTGGTGCCCTTTGCATGCTTTTGGCTGTACAGTGGGCCCTTATATAACAAACAGTTTGTATAACATAAAATCTGTAGAACATAAAAAATTCCGGAGAATAGGGGAAAATTGCTTAACATAATCGCCTATGGGGAGAATCCGTACAACATAAAAATGGGATTACTCCATTTTCAATGCATTCCTAAGGGAATTTGTATAAAGGAAAATTTGCTTAACATAATTTCATTTGGAACAAATTAATTCCTTTATACAAGGTACCACTGAAATTCCAATCACTCTTAGCCAGTACAATATTAAGGCATCAAGTTGGGAAAAGCTGGTTGAATCCTTCAGAATTGGAACTCAGTGTAGACTTTTTGTTCTTCTTTCTGTTGAGCAGAGAAACTGGCCTGGCCTTATTTTACAAACAATTCTAAGGTACCAGCAAACTGATACATAGCCACAAGTGTTTACACACATAAAACAAGGGCAAATAGCAAATATCTACATATTCTGATTACCAAACCATTCTCTTGTCTCATTTGTAATTTTTAGCATCTTAACCATTTGAGTGTCTGAACTTGCCGACTTTGGCAGAAACATTTTCCATGCTTTTTTTTTCAATATTTATGCACATTTTTTTAAAAAAAAGTCTTTCTCCTATTTGGAGGAAACATCAATACTAGGCAAAATCAAATTAAATAAAATCATAATCATCTCACTGCAGCAGTCCTAACTGAACCAAAAGCAAAATTTAAAGGAAAATGCCAGCAGTGGTTTTCCAAACCACCCCAAACAGAGGGGCTAAAAATAGCTTCTGCATACATTCGCCTCCAACTGGAAGATAGGAAATAATCTGAAGGCCCCATGATCGGGCTGGATGGGACCTGCAGCCACTAACTTAATCCACAGTATTCCACATCCGTGTGATGTGCTGTAAGGCTTCTGAAGCGGCAAGCAATATTTCAAACGCTGCACAGAAACATTAAGATGACAATTCATATTGGTAATTGATGATCGCCTACTAAATTTGATGTCAGCGTGTTTAACTGCTTTCCCTCACTCCAATGTCCTTCTGCCTTTCAAGCCACATTTGCAACAACATCTGCCTGCTTGCTAAAATATTAAAAGAAAAGGAGGTGGGGGGGAGAGAGAAAGGACACGAAAGCCTTTCCATGGAGTTCCCATGGAGAAAAAGCAATTAAGTGGCACTTCTGGCAGAGAGAAGCATCCCCTTTTCGTCCAATTTTAGATAGGGCCCCATCAGTCTTCTCTGTCTTCAGTTCTCTTTCGTTACCCCACATCTTCCCTTGGGGATTTTTAAAAATATACCTTCTACACAGTTCCCATTTCCTTCGTGGGCCTGTGCTCCCTGTTTTACTACGTCTTCCCAGCCCCATGTTGATATTTTTCTTTCTCTAATCTTCTCACTCACTGCAAAAACTAGGAACCTTTCCCTTGCCTTTGATCTACTTTGTGCTTTTGTTCTGTCTCTCCCTCCTTGTGGGTGTAACTTAATTCCTCAGTAGGTGAACTTCCTTTCTTTGCAGTTCCTTCTTTGCACTGAACGCTTCCCTTTCACCCATGTTTCTGCTGCTCCCCCCTCCCCTTACACAAAAGTAGTCACTTGAAGTTTACCTCTTAGTTTTCCAAATTCTAGTGTACATTTTGGAGTAGTTTAGTGAAAAATAGATACGACGTGCCTCTGCACTGCCAGGCTCAGAAAATAATGGAGATGTATAGTTTTGTTTTGTTGATATCTTTTTTTCCCTCCCTCCCTAGAGAAAAGAAAATCAATACTCCCAACCATTTTGGACATAAATCAAAGGCATCTTTTTGCTGTATTCTTTATGACCTTTTTGTTTATGTCCTTGCAGCTGTATACTGGCTAACAGTAAAGAGAAATAGCAAAACTGAACTTCAGGGGAGTAGACAGCTAATAAAACAGTGGCCATCCTGCTGTTCTTAAGGCTAAGCTTTCTTTAGCTACCTTTCTCTGATTAAAATGTAATAGAGTCAGAGCACGGTCAGTGTCACCCTGCTCTTCAGAAAAGACTCGCCAGGCAACAGTGATACAGTGGAAACAACCCACAGCTTAACTCTCCCTATGACAGCAAAGGCAGCTGAAGAAGACACCCAGAACTAGCAGGGCCAAAGGAATAGATGATACGCTATTACATCAATGCTTTCTGTAAGGATACTAACTTGCTTTGCTGCCTTAGAGCCTGTCACTGGCCTAGAGTTGGATCCCTGATAGCCTTTTTTTTTGGCACAGGAAGGAAGGAAGGAAGCAAGCAAGCTGCAAAATAGTTTTTGGTTTGGCGTTTACTGTACTTTCACCAAAATGAAGCTGGGACGATGGGGAGGCAAACGTCTATTTTAATTTTCAATATTTCCCTAACAACATACCCTATAATTTTTATTCCTGCTGTGTGAGGCTTTTTTTCTGTGCATGCATGCATGCATAACTCACCCCCACCCCCACCCCACACACACAAACACATGTGGGCTCTCTCATGACCATACCTAAAATGGTGAGAAAGCCCCACACGGTGAGGGGTTGAGGTGTGCAAGCACTTTAGAGGGAACGTTGTTCCCTAACCGATGCAGGGAAACTTTTCAACCACACCATGAAATACATTTTTGATATGACACCTA
Organism: Phrynocephalus guinanensis; assembly: GCA_037367245.1. Lineage (NCBI taxonomy): Eukaryota > Metazoa > Chordata > Lepidosauria > Squamata > Agamidae > Phrynocephalus > Phrynocephalus guinanensis. The sequence continues at coordinate 29,723,783 of CM074736.1, forward strand.
CCCTTTTAATGAACAAAAACAGTAAAGTCACCCCCAGCCTTCTGAATGAGCTCTGAGAGAAAAGGCAAGGGAAGAAGTGATGGGCGTTTATACACGACCCCTAAGCTCCGCCGCAAATGGCTGCAAGGTCCGGACCTTAAAAATGTTTACCCACCAGCTCCGGACTTTGCAGACAATTAAGTGCGACCCCGCCCACCTAAGCGCGACCAAACAGTAGTTTTCTTGTACCTGGTCTTTGATGGTGACAAATATTTGATCCGGTGTAAGGATAGTGAGTGCGGGGCTCTCCTGGCTTCTGTTTGTTCTTTTTTTGCGTCCCGCCCTTAAGAGATCTGAATGCTGCCGGGAACAAAACGGAGGTAAACCGGCAGTCTTTTCTTTCTTTTTTCTCCCTCCCTCAGGCAGCCAGCAACCAGGAAGTGCGGAGGGGGGTGGGGACAGAGGAAGAGCGAGGAACCCCTAAGATCTCTGGTCCGAATTTAAGTGGCCAGCGGATCTTAGGGGTCGTGTAAAAAGGCCCTATGTTGACTCTTTGGGGCCCCATAAGACAGCAGAGCCCCAGCTAAAGAGAAAGACAGGGGAAAGTGTGTGTTTGTGTGTGTGCTACATCCATTCTGACTCTCAGTCATTATCTTCCCAATGTTGTCCCCTCACACTATACTTGCCCTCAGTTGCTGTTGCTGCAGCCTCCTTACATAGAACTAAACTGGGTAAAGTTTGATTTGTATGGATCGGTAGCAGGGAAAAAGAGAACCCATAGCATGATCTCCAGTGTGGACAGAAGAACTGCTTCTTCTGAGAGTTAAAATATATCACACTTAAGATACTGCACAAACTTTCCCAGTGTGGACGGGCCCTTCGAATCTCAGATTTAATCCCTCCTATGCAGAAGCATTCATAAGAGTCTGCTGAAATTTTATGTTATAATTTCAAGCAAAATGTCTCACGAGCTGCAAATGACTTCACTATGAAATATCCTTGAACTGACTACAGGCCAACAGACGATTTCCATCTCACAAGTCAATAGTTCGTGTTTTTTCATAGAATTCATCACAGATCTCTAGTGTTCCTAATTCTTTATAATTCATATGTATCATATTTGGATCAACAGTATATTGGTGGTCTCCTGCACTAGAGACCTCATTTGTTTTATGGTTTTGTCTTGTTGGCACCATTAAAGAACAGTAAATTGTTCATTATTTAGTTAACTATAATTTGACTACCATGGCAGTGAAACATTTATATTTCCTCTGTCCCTCATCACCAGAGTGTAAGACAGAGTGTGGTGTTTTATGGTTTGGATGGTCTGCTGAAAACTGAAGGCGTAGCATCAAACCATCTTTCAGAACTTATGCTCCTTAACCAGCACACCCGTCAATATCTTTAATCTTTATATCTTCACAAATTACTTTACTATTTCAAGTCTTTGATCTTGTCATGGAATGTTTAAAGCTGAAAGAGATGGATGTGGAGCCAACTTCTTGAGATTTTTGTTAATCTGTTGCTAATCATGGCAAGATCTACCAACAGGTCAACCTATGTTTCACCCAGCTCTGGCCCAAAGGACCCACTTGTCAGGAGGCCAAACAAGAATTTTGTTACTACTTATATTTTTATATCACTCCCTAGAGCATAGCCCCTCTCTTGGTACACAAACAGGCAGGATATCTTGTAACAAACAATGACAACAAAATCAGCAGTTATAAGTGGCCATTGCATGATAAAATGTTAGCACTACCAACAAATATAGTTATTTTAGTTGCTCAAAACCCCTCATCCAGCCCCACTACAAGTTACTTGGAAAAGACTACTGATTTCTAAATATTTGCCAGGAACACTCAGTATGGATTAAAACATTTAGCTTAGTTTCTGTTATCTCCTAAAGCTTTTTCTATATAATGTAGGTCAACAGCAAGGGTTGTGCTGACTTTTAAAAAGCAGGGTGACACTGTTTAGACACGCTGCTCCAATGCTGGGGAAAAAAATAATATATTTGTACTCCTCTTCTGAAAGAAAGTAACAAATCCCACACAGAGTCAAAATAATCAGAAACATATTTGAGTCCATATAGATAATTCACTAGCATTGCAGATATTAATAGCTGCCCATTTGTAAACAAAGCTGCCTGTTTTTGTACTGTTGTTACACTGGGTAGTCACCATACGGAGAGCAGTTACATGATTACTTGCTGTTCTGGTGCTTACAAAGTGACCCGTGCTCTATTTTTAAAATGTTTCTTATTCTGTGCTGCTTGAAATGTTTCACATTGCGGCAGAAGAATGGGATAGATGTTAATAAAATGAACGGCAGTACACTGGGGAGTCTATGAAGCAGGCAAAAAACATGGGGCAGTGGGATTGCAGTGTTACTGTGGTACGTCCGAGGCCTAACAGAGGGCAACACAATTTCATCACTATGCTGCTATTTCACCTCAAAACTCCAGTTTATAGTCACAGAAATCGCAGGAGCCATGAGTCTATAGGGAAGGGATGGCAAGGCTAAGGCAGTTATAAAAAGAAGGCTATTGATGGCTTGAAATTCAAGAAACCAGCTTGAAATGCTGGGAAAGCATACATATTCATACATTACAGGCACTAGAAAGCCTACACGGCAACATTTAATCTGTCACATTTATATGCTTCAAACACTGTGCAACACCTGTTTACAGAATGAAAATGCATTTCACTCTCAATGCAGAGGAGAAGAATCATTGAAAAACAGACAAAGAGAGTTGGTGGGTTGTGATTTTCCTACATTCCCCGTGGAGTGGAAGTAATATTACATTAATACATCTTCATTTGATTGTTATTGCTCTGCCTCCCAGGAGACTAAGCCACCGCTTGAATCTTGGCTGTTTTCAACCTATCAAGTTAGTAACATTGCTCTAATCAGATGGAGAATAAAGCTGCTGGATTTGTGCCTAGATACAGCCTTTCATTCACAACGAGATTAAACAAGAAGGCAAGCGCACAGAGAGAGAAGGGGGGGAATCAAGAATCACCCCTCCTCTCCATACAGAATACATTATTTTTAAAACAAAAACAAAAGCAAAACTTCATTGCAATAAAATTATAGAACCATTGTTTTAGACTTGAGGTGCTAGTATGCACTCCAACTGCAGCTCCATATTTCATTTAACATGATATGTCTTGGGCTAAGCTAATACGGTTCAAACAAAATTCATACTGTACTAAATATGTTTCCTCCCAAGTATGGGCAAAGGCCAGCTTTGAACTGTTCCAGCTTGCCCACTACATTTTTCATTACAGAACACGAGTCATTCGTTTTGTACTATACCAGAGACGGGGAGAAGTTTGTTCAACAAAAGGATGACAGAGCAAGAAGAACCACTGGAGACTGTAAATACTCAAGTTTCAACTGCCCCTCCACCTCCGTAAAAGAGAGTAACAGATTGTTGTCAAAGCTACTGAAATAAAGGGCAGCCACGTAAGAGCAACTTGCATGTCAATATCCATCTTGCCATATACATTTGAACTTGACGTTTTGGACTTTAAGTTCTTCACACTGGCACATACCTAAGGAAGCGGTGTTTAATCCATGAAAGCTTGTTTATTGTACAGTATGTGTTTTTAGTGGTCTATAAAGGTGTCACCTATTTTTTGCATTTGTATTCTCAGAGCTAGGCTCCCCCCCCCCCGCATGGTTAGGAAATATCTGAAACTGCTAACAGAAATGTCTCTCCACCCACCACACAAAAAATCCTAACTAACATGGTCTGCCTGTACACAGGGAAGAAAACAGAAATTGAAGTTTGAGTTCACATGTAGGACTAAGAGAGCCAAGGCTAAGCACAGGAAGCACAGGGACTGGGGTAGTAGTGGAGCTCACTGTCTTTCTGGAGACCAAACATGAAATAATGGATGCATTTGTGTGCAGGGCAGGGAGGGGGGTTACACTGTGCTTCCAATTATTCTCAGCAGCCATATTTGGGGGGGGGAACCAAATACAGTATTATAAAAATCTATGTCTGGAGTTCTTTTCTTTTGGAAGGAAACCAAACCAGGGTAAAATGTTATGATGCACAGAGAGGTGGAGTGCAGATGTCAGAAATATATTGCATGGCTAATTAAATTAAATTTAAATGGCCTTGTCCCGTTACCATCTTCTTTTCAAAGGTAGCACTTGGAGCTCTTTCTGCGGGCACCCGACATCGCCCCTTCACAGTCACTTGTATTCAGGTTAAATTGCTATATTGGCACTTTGCAAAAAAAAAAAATAGTGGGTTCTGAATCACAGTTTGGACACTCGGTCTCTAAAAGGTTCACCATCACTGCTCTAGTCTCTGTGCAATGAAGAGTAAGAACAGCAAAAATTGAATCAAGAGAGCCAAATTTCTCTTCAAGGGAGATCAAGCATTGACATAACACTGGCTGCCACCCCTGATTTGTTTGTCTCATGGCCTTCAATGGGATTGCAATAAACTGGTATGCAGAGAATGGTTGAATCTATCTCAAGGCTGTAAAGCTCATTATTATCCTAGGCTCTGTTTTCAGAAATTAAAAGTTAAAAACCCTGCAAATGTGAGCTATTACCCAACTTTCTCCAAATAATAACCTTTTTTTAAAAAAAAAAGAAGAGAAGATAATCAGGGGGAGTGGAGAGAACCTTAAGACAAACGAGGAAGATTACTAAAGCTTTAGATTCCGTAGCAGCAGTAAGAATTATTCTGGATGCAAAGCTGTGTTTGATCTAATGGGAATTCATAGGATTATCAAGGACATGGCCTTTAAAAAAATGTTTGTCATAGAGGGCTGCCGAGGAACAGCATAGCTGTGGCTAGTTGCGTTTGGTTTTCTTGGTAAAGCGTCAAATAATTACTTCTTCTGACAAACATGTTATCTGGTTTTACGTGACAGCCTCAAAAACACAAAGACCCAAACAGACAGAAAACCCACAAATAAAGGTGCTTGTTTCTGGAACAGCTAGAAACTGCCATAAAGCAGCTGTGGTGATCTAAGCACAGTGTTTTAATTAAATAGTATTAAATTCGCTTTTTTTTACACCAATTCCACCATCCCCAAGTGTCAAAAGCTTGGCTGATACAGAATAAGCACTCAGGCAAGGTTCAAAGCACAGAGAGGCCCTCCATACCTCTGCTTGTTGATCTATGACAAATTTACACAGGGAATGAAGGCTCATTCCCTTAACTAACAAAAACAATGAGCAACTTCCCAGTTAAATTATCTGTAAACACTGATTTAAAGAGCTTTCTAATGCCCGAGTCAGGTAGATCTAAATGCTGGCCACACATATGTGTCTATTGTTAATTTAAACAGGGCATGTTGCGAAGTAACATTTTTACATATAATCACCTAATAAGGAACCAGGCGTTACTGTTGACATTTTTCTTTCAACAACAACAACAACCCCCCCCCCCAAAAAAACCCAGATAATCCACACGAAATTGCAAAGAGGCCATACTGGCCCTCTGGCTTTGGCCTGTTTTGCACTATAAATATGCAGGTCAAGGTTTGCTACTTTTAGTAATTAATCTATGAATTTATTTGATTTATATACCACACCATCTGACCAAAGATCACTCTGGGTGGTTTACAAAAAGGTTTATGAAAAGGTTCAGGATTTGATCTACATACTCCTACTGGAGGATAAAAATCAATGTGATCACCCAAAAGGTGTAAAGTAAGCACAGAGCTTACTCTTCTCTCTCTTTGCTTTGACCTCACAGACGAACTAGGCAGTTGCCTAGGGCGCCAAAATAGAGAGAGGGCGCTGGACAGCCTGCCACCCCCCCGCCGCCCCCTGCCGCTGGCCACCGCCATCCGTCCCCCTACCGCCTGCTGTCCGCCCATTGCTGCCCGCCGCCGCCGCCCCCCCCCCACCCATCGCCACTGACCCCCCGCGCTCATCGCCGTCCCCTGCCATCCACCGCCCCCTGCCCGCCCCCACCCCACCCCCACCCCACCCTGCCCACCCACCGCCCCACCACCCTACCACACCCGCCCACCGCCCACCACCCCGCCCCTCACCTAGGGTGCAAAAAAACCTAGCACCGGCCCTGCTCACAGAAAGTGAATACAGAGACCCGAGGTCTTCTCTGGAAAACATACCATCCCTTTGCTCTCAATGGCTGAAGTGCAGTGGCATCACCTGACCCCTGAGCTACCTCGGCCTCTTCAAATCTACTTCCTTCCTCTCTCTCCACTTTCACATACCATAGCAAAGGCGGCAACTGAGTTTCTACATGTTTGCAAAGATACAAGCCTGGACACCACTACCCCCATGCAAAAGACAGAGAACCCTTTTATTTTTATTTGGGTTTTTTTTTATACCAAGCAGCAAAATCACATTTCCCAAATAAAGGTGCTGGAAAGCAAGTCTGGAACTTTCATTAGAAAAGACAAGCACTGGAACCATCCTTCAGCGTAGCCCCGATTCAGCAGCCCTGGGTGAGTGGGGAAGGCCACCCTACTGGCTTTAAAACAGAAGAAAATTCCAGTTGCTAACTGAGATTACCATTCAGGATTCCACAGCACACAAACAGTTAATTCCACCATTAGATGTGGTAGGAATGAAGTGGGATAGAAGACTTGCTTTTGGCTTCCTCAAGAAAGGATATAAATGAAACCAATGTATTGTAGCTAAGTATATAATACATTATAGTATATTATAACTAAATTTAGCTTAAGTTCCCGGCCACCTTTCTTCCTGCCCAGCTGGTGGTACCATAAAAGCTTTACTTTCTCAAAATAATCTTAAATTGCTGAGAAAATGGCAACCTAAATGTTCCATTAAGGGTGAGATTTTATTTTATTTTATTTGCAGCATAGTTTTCACCTCCAAATATCTCCTCATCAGGATTTTTGTTGTTGTTACAGTTTTTAAGATCAGAGGAAAAAATACGAGGTTGTTAATACTTTGTAATGCCTAAACATTAACAGCAGAACTGCCTTAAGAAGGAACACGCTTTAAGTGCCTTTCCTCCCAGTGAAAGATGCAAGTCAACTCAATGGACAGACAGATGAAGAGAAGCAAGCAAGGATGGATGGATGGATGGAAGGGAGGGGGGAGGGAGGGAGGGAGTATGCAGGCCACGAGAAATGCATGTTACTCAATTTTAATTTTCTTGGCATGTAAAATGAGAATTTATACATGCATTTTATTTTTAGAAAGAGAACGAGTGGGAAATAATACAAGGACAGTCCAAGTGTTAAGACACTACGGAAGGAGAAGAAGTAGGACTCCAATGATGTGATTATTAAAAAAATGTTTTTACTGAACTTAAAAGGATGAGAAACACATTTTCACTGGGATAGTAAACAGCTAGAACCCTTTACTGCCACCAGAAAATAAAGACTTTTTTAAAAAAAAACCCACCCCAAAACAATTCTAAAGTCGCCTTAAATGGCACAACCACAGAGTAAGGCATCTCTCACTGTTCACCAACAAACATGGGGCAGTCTACAAATATGATGCTCTTCGTTAAAAGCAGCCAGCTCCCCCCCCCCAAAGAGTTTCCTCATACTGGCACACACGTATATACGTAGATCTTTACTTTGCAGAACAGATCAAGATTTTATATCATATTTTTCTTAAACCACGAACTTGCTACTGGAAAGGTTCTCAGAAAGATAAACAAAGTGCTTCCCTGTCTTTTTTCAAACGATCTTTTATTAAAGAGTCAGCTGAACAAAATGAATAAAATGGGCATTCACTGTTCTGAGAAAAACCCCTATTTTAATATGATCCAGGAAGACCAATAAATTCACAATCCACCTCAAAATTCATGCATGCTGCTCTGAAAGTCCTTAGACTTTGTTACTCAACTGCTTGCTTGATCAAGGTTAGGAATAAAAAGTTCCTAGCAGGGGCAGGGCGGAAGAAAATATAACAAACTCCTTGTGCAGTCTACTGTCACTAATTGCATGCAATGATATTAATGACCCAGTAATTGCTATAAGAGTGGCACTGAAGTGGAAAACATCATCTTGAGGCAGGGTTCATCTCTAGGTGGTAGGACATCACCATTGACTGAGTTAATGCTTAGTGACATTTTGGAATATAACACTATAGACGAGAAAATGCGCCACTCGCCTGCCTCTAATGACTAAGATGGACATGATGTTATTTGCTGTGACCGCAGAGAGTCCAGCGGTAACCCCAATGAAGTGACACAGTCAGGGGGTTTGCCCTACAGATGAACCTCATTCCTTTCAGGAGAGACATTCTCTACTCTAACAACCTAGTGCAATTTTCCACATGTTTGCTTCAATAAAAGAATACCTTCATCTCTTGCTTCTACTTCTAGCACAAACAGAAACGTGCTTTATTGCACAATACAAAAGGCAATTTGCCACAGTCTCTCACAGAAATGATTTGGCATTCTTAATATCCAGATCAATTTTGAGGCCTATAAGAAATTTACCACAGATGTAGCTTTATGGGTAAAAAAAATATACAGTGTTATCTCGACTTACGAATTTAATCCATTCCAAATGCATGCTTTTAAGTAGAACTACTCTTAAGTCAGGGTACCTATCTAAAAAAAATTAAAAAATAAGTTAAAAAAATAAAAAAATGTAAGTCGAGGAAACCGTATCTAAAATTTGTAAGGTGGCAGTTAAAATGGCAACATCTTTCCGCTCTTAAGTCAAATTGCTCTTAAGTCGAGCTGCTCTTAAGTCGGGGTACCACTGTATAGCCATGTTTCTAGAGTAAGGTGTATACATAGTTTTGGATCCAACGTTTCAAACTGCTTTGTCACCGTACTGTCTGAGGGATATATTTTTTTAACAATTTTGGACACCTTTCCACATCCTAGGAATGCAGTTCTTTCTTTCAGACAGTAAGAGGCCTAGGACTTGGCTTAAGGATTACTGTATGTACATCAAAATATCATCCTAAATCCAGTTGCTAAACCCAACTTGAGTTGAATCTATTGAATCAATGGGATTTACAAAAGAGCTGATATGTCCTTCAGCAATTCCTTCAGTCTACTTGGCACGACCCATTAGATTTTTGGCCTTTATTGACCTCAACGCTTTGGTACAATATAAACAGTAAGTCAATAAAGAAGCTAACATTGAACAACACAGACTCCGTTGTCATACTGATTTTCCTGACACACAAACTACTTTGAGTATATACAAGGGAGTAGGCACAGAATGTTTTGTTTCTTTTGGATTGCAGCTTCAGAACACACCAGCAGAATCCTGAAAGTTGCTCCCCAAAAACAATTAGTTTAACAAGGAACTCTTCCCATCTCCCATGTGGGGTTCTCTTGCCATTAAACTGGCCTTTGAAGAACAAAACTGGTCCCATTGGTGTCTGGGAGTGACAAAGATTCATGGGAGTCTCAAGGGAGCATGGAATGAGTTGTCTTATTACCTTTCAAATAACTACCTGTCCCATGCTAACTTGAGACTTGGCTCTGTACTGCTTCTCCAATGCCAAACAGAACATTGGAACAATCGAAGCTAGAAACATTTATCACTTGTTTAGAAAGGGAGGGGCTGAATTAGCTCTCACCTCCTTTCCTTCATGAGAGGCAAATGGTCTCATGCCCTACTAAGCCTTAAACAAACAGCACTGCTAATGGGGTGAGTGAAGGAGATTCATTCGATGGCTAGTAGCCTCTCCCTGGATCAAATACACATGAAAGTTATACGTAAGATTACAACATGACTCCGGGTTTCAGAAATCATGCAAAACAGCCATGCTCCCACCATCCCTGTTTTTGTCATGTTCTTACATGGTGAGGTCTCTAGGTAGATCTCAGTTATCCCAGGATCCTACCCATATGAGATGGGACCCTGATTTTCTAGGGTATTAATTCATGTTGAGAGCCCTTAGGAATCAAGGATGCTGGCCGGATTAAGCATCTCCCATGTGTACAATGCAACATAAGTAATAATGAGGAGAGCTAGAATGCTCCATGTGAATATTCCACACCATTTCTGAAAACCTGAATAGAGCTTCTTTTTCTTTCCTTTCAATTTGCATTCAACCTAAGACTGTATGAATAGAGTTGTAATAATTATCAGACCGAGATGCCCACATTTACATCACATTTACTAGAATCTGACAAAGTATATGTGGAATTTCGTAGCATAACCTGGAAAAAATCAGATTTCAAATATCAGTTCAAATTTAGACCAGTGTGGAACTAGAACCTTTCCTCTCTGCCATTTTAAAGCTCCAACGAACTTTTTCTGAACAAACAAGTACAGTATACGATTATGCAGCCTTCCATGACAACTTGGCTATCTAGTATCAACTGTTCAGATCAGTGAAAGTTTAACCATCAACTTCTAGCAAGATGTAACTTTCATCTTGGCTTTCCAGCACTCATAGGAAGGGCTGGATAGGATGGTAGTGTCTTTACAGTCTTCAGTTTCCATTTGCTGCTTTTAGATTTTCCCCATGTTCCATAGGTAAATTGATCAAGAAAAGACATCTAACCCTTGAAAGTCCTACAGAATATTTTCATGAACTATTAATTGATGCTCTTTATTTTCATACAAATAGGGACTAAAAAACTGTTGATTCAAAACATCAACATTCCAGAGCAAAAACCAATACAATAATAATAATAATAATAATAATAATAATAATAATAATAATAATAATAATAATAATAATAATAATAATAATAATAATAATAATAATAATAATAATACAGTTGCATCCTTTGTTTTTTTCAGCAATTTCTACTATTGTGTTGAAATTAAAAAAAAACAAGACCAACAAAAATGTTACATCTGTTTTTGTTCTGAAAGAATGAAGAGAGAAAAACAACAGTTAAGCACTTCTCTTCTTTGCATGTACCACTCTTATCTTACTCCATAAAACAGATTGCAATTGAATGAAGGGAACAGTTATATGTAAGAGGTAAAAAATACAAGGGGTGGGGTTTGCTATTACATCAGTGGATAGCAGCTACAGCCCTTTTGTCTCACTTGCATATATTTGCCTTCTGTCTAGCTGTATTTCTGTAGAATTAAGAACATTTCTAAAAGCTTCCCCCCCCCCCAAAAAAAAAATTAAGGGCATTTCCAAAGCATCTTATGTTACTCACTTAAATTTATTCTAGCTGTTCTTTAATGGGTCTACTCTTCAGCAGGATGCAAATGTCTCCCTTTGATTTAATGAGAGTTCTTCAAATCCCACAGCAAGAGGGAAAGGGCCTTAGGGCACTCATTTTGCAGAGTTTTACGCTGGTAGTTAACTTTATACAGGGGAGTAGTCCTACTTAAGTCACAGAGATGCTTTATATACATAAAATTAAACCACTGGGTGTAAGGCTTTGTAACATGGCAGCTTAAGTAATTTATTATGTTTAAAGCATTTTAGTTCATTTAATGCTAATCTGCATAATGAATATACAAAAGCTCCTGAAACAGAGAGAAATGGCTCCCTCCTTTGTGGCATTTTATCCTTGGTATTGTTAAATAATTTACAATGCAGGATGCGTGATGGGAGCTGGGAGGGCAGGGAATATGGGACACTATAAATAAACAGGAGCAGGAAATATTCAGCTACATATGCTAAAATATTTAAACAGTTTGAATCTAAGCACTTCCTAAAGAATTCCTGTTCTCTTCTAAGCAATCACTTCTTGTTTCCTAGAGAAAAAAGAAAAAAACAACAACACTGTGTGGTCCTATACATAATCTTAAAGCATGAATAGCTAGCACCTTTGCCTGCTTTTCTTTCCTTCCTATTTTCCTATCTGGTACGTTACTGGAAAGAGCTCTTTCTATATGTGGGGCTTTGGCAGGAAAATAAAAGTGTAGAAAGCCCGTGGTCTCCCCCCCCCCCCAATCCCACACGCCAGCTGATTGGCAGAGCGAGAGCCCGGAACTGCCCACCGGACCATTTTCAGGGGGCTCCTGCTGAGCTGTCATTGGCTGGGCCCCTTTACAAATGGCCCAGTCGGCACTGGGGGGGGGGAATTCCCTGGTGCCAACTAGGCCATTTTTAAAGGGGCCCAGATGATGACAGCTCAGCAGGAGCCCCCTGAAAATGATCAGGTGGGCAGTTCCGGGCCCTTGCGCTGAACGCTCACCCAACCATTTTAAAAAAAAAGTTTTAAAAGCCTGCGGTTTCCTCGCACCCGATCGAGTGGGGGAAACCGCAGGCTGTTTAAACGTGTTTTGTTTTTTTTTTTTTGTTTTTTTTGGCGCCACAAGCACTGATCAGCTAGTGCACAGGCTTTCGGGTGGCAACAAAAAGTTTAAAAATCCCCCACTTTCCCCCAGATGGGGTAGGGGAAAACAGGATTTTAAAACTTTTTTTGCCGCCTGAAGCCCCGCACACCAGATGATCGGTGCATGGGGTGGCAAAAAAGCTGCACTACACTAAAGCAAAAACGAAAAATGAAACAATTTTTTTAAAAAAAAATGTTTCATACAAAACGAACCTGCCTCCCCAAACGAGAAATAAAACGAAATGCAACAGATTTTTTTTCCATTTCGTGCCCATCTCTACAACAGACTGTTAACTCTACCAGGCAGTAACTGAAGCCCTGCAAATCCCCACATGTGTCCCCCCAACATCAGCAATTTTATTTGCATGGTTTGCATCTGATTCGGAGGGAGCTGAATTAAAAATAAGAGTCCCTTCCTAAGATTCAATGACCAAACTTCCTGCATCATCTAAAAGGAGATACAGTAAAAACCCCGCCATTTCGCAGTTCATGTACTGTGGTCCTGCTGTATTGCGGAACCACAGTACATGCTGGGGCTCCAGCTGATTGGTGCTGGTGGGGGGAGGAATGGGGCCTGCAGCAAGGGTGGTGGATCAGAACATCCACCTCCCTTGCACAGGCTGCTGGAAGGCTTTTTAAAAAGTCTTCCAGCAGCCCAGGGGAGCAGCAGTGGCCGCCCCGCCCCACCCGACCTGCATCCGCATATTGCGGATTTTCAGTCATCGCGAGTCGGGTGGGTCCCTAACCCCTGCAATAGGCGGGGGGTTACTGCAAAGATAAATTTTTTAGCTTTCAGGACATGGTAGAGTAAGGGGATATGGAATGCATTTTGCCTATGGTCAGCAAGAGTATTTCTGCTGTAAGAAATGCATGATAGAGACCCAAGTCCACCATTTAAAAAATACAACTGTCATGAACAACTGAAGAACAGCAGACTCTGGCAGTCAGAAAGAGAAAACAACAACAACAAACATAAAAAGCATGGTCATGGTTAACCAAACTGGGCGAGAAGAATGTCTATTCCCCTTAAAGAGAAGGGTTTTAGCTTCACAAAACCTATTCCCCTAATTAAATACAAAAGCTCGCCTTCTGAATCCTATACATTGCAGGCAAAACTAGAGTTGTGTTGCTTTCTCATTGTCAAACAGCAGCCGACAAAAAAGAGGTGAAAACTCTCTCGATGAGTCATATCTACCAATCTACTTCATGTTTAAAGCAAATATTGTGGGTTTTTAAATTATATTATATTGTGATCAGTATTCTATGAATTTAATCCATGCTAAATAAAAACTGTGGATGCAGCTACTGTATGTATGTGGTAAGGACCAGTCATATGGCCAGACACACTTGTGGTCCATCCCACAAGTGACTGTATGGGAAGGACCAGTTGCGTGACTGGTCCTTCCCACATAGTCACTTTAGGAACTTCTAAATTTTTGTTAACTCCCGGTTACATTTATCACCACTTTAAACTGCTATTTGCCCTGGGAAACAGATGCTTTGAAATGCCCCATTATTTAAGTACAGTACATCTAACAGAAATCTGAGCCTTTACAAGGCATATACCATGGGTGAGCTGCATGTCTTTACAAATTCGAGATACCCAGTGTAGCTTGCACACCCACAAGGCAGCAAAACTGAAGATCTGATTGTTTTGTTTTGGGTGGCTTAGAACATAAGAACATAAGAAGAGCCATGCCGGATCAGGCCAAAGGCCCATCTAGTCCAGCTTCCTGTATCTCACAGTGGCCCCACCAGATGCGTTTGGGAGCGCATGAGACTAGATATCTGTCTCCATGCCTTTATTTCTGTCAGGAGTCCTACTCCTGCAGTGTGGGTGGGAGGACTGGGCTCCTATCAATATAGACAGAACATGAATAAAATAGTTTGCTTTAAAAAAAACACCAGATATTCATGTTGTGGAAAAATCTGTCCTGCTCCCAATGGAAAAGTGAATTTCTCAGCAGGGGAGGGAACCGTTGGACATATCCAAGCTATAATGTTTGTGCCTTGGGAGAACAAGGGCATCAACTGTGGTAGAGTGCTTTAAGATTATCCACTAGGAAATAATTCAGCTTTGTGATCAGTTTAGAATCCCATCTGCTCAACATGACACGAATAGGTTGTACAAATGACATGAAACACTCTGTACATTGGTCAGCGCAATCACACATCTAGAACTCCCTCCGCCCACAGCTAAGCTTACCCTAATTTTAATGGGAACAACAACCAAATACTTTTTTCGTCCAACAGTATTAGATTTGTTTATTTATTTACTACCAATTTCTTAATTGATTTATATTAGAAGTTTGTGAGCTATCTACCTCTTCAAAAGCCTCCACATTCCTCCACATACTGCAGTCCTCAAAATAGTAGTGGATGTAGGCAGAGTTTATTATCAAACAGCAACTATTGACCTTCTTTCTCACCATTATCTACTCTTCTTTCACTGCTTGGTTTGCAGTACAGGGGGGGGGGGATTAATTTAATTGGGAAACAATTTCCTCTTTTCAGAAGATATTCTTTTCTAGAGTGATTTTCTTCTGGCAGGGACTTCTACAATTTAGCTTTCTTGAAGTAAAGTATTGATTCTGGCTCTGAAGATATTTTGTTTGAGCCTCCCAGTTTTTGTTAGAATCTGCCGATGTAAAGATTGAATGTGGAGAAAGTATTTGATTCTGTATTTCCCCTTCCCCCAAAGCCTCTCAACATTTGTCATTTCTTTCCCATGAGGCCTCCATCTACCATAGTTTTCCATCTGTAAGATACCCCCCATATAGAAGACAACCCCTACTTTACTCTCGCCTTGGCTTACGACCCTCAGTTTTATGTCTAACAATTTTAGACAAAAATATAGACTTATACATGAGTCTTATACATGGAAAAATACTATAATTTCCCATTTACCTTGCACCCTGTTTCCCTCCATAACTCAATGTTTCTTTCATCCATCACGCATCTCCTATTTTCACTTATTTCACCAATAAAAGCTTTCCTCTTTTGTCCCTCCCCCCACCACTATTCATATTATAATGATGCTCATTACGGGTGTTTATATTTTCTCTCCTCATTTCTTTTTCTTCCTCCTCTAGCCTCTTCCACACAGCAATGGGAGGCCTCCCTTCTTCTCTCCCAAGTTCTTTTTCCCTACCAATTTGATAATATTTATTCCTGGTTGTGTGACTAAATGTAAGGGTCTATGTTAAAAGGCATTGGAATTGTGCTAAATAACCTTGCGAATTATTCCTCATCCTTCTGATGAAGCACCAGTTAACAGCAAATTTTCCCACATATTTTGAATTAGATTTGTCATAATCCTTTTCGATAATATGCACATGCTTGACAGTGATGTATCTGTGCAGTAAAATCTCTGTAATTTTTCCTTCATCTTTCTCAATTAGCAATGTTAGTCCTTCCATAATTTTATATAAAGTAGCCTAACTGAGGAATTTATAACACAATGGATAACTGAATATGTCATAGAATCATAGAGTTGGAAGAGACCTCAGGGGCCATCTAATCCAACCCCCTGCCATGCAGGAACCCCTTCACAATATTTCCAACAGATGGCCATCCAGCCTCTGCTTAAAAACCTCAAAGGAAGGAGACTCCACCACCCTTTGTGGCAGCATATTCCACTGCCAAACAGCTCTAACTGTCATGAAGTTCTTCCTAATGTTCAAATGGAATCTCTTTTCCTGTAGTTTGAAACCATTGCCCCGAGTCATAGTCTCTGAAGCCATGGAAAACAAACCTGCTCCCTCTTCAATATGACATCCTTTCAAATATTTAAACATAGCTATCATATCCCCCCCAGCCTTCTTTTTGAAAGGCTAAACATTCCCAGTTCCCTAAGCCGTTCCTCATAAGACATTTCCTCCAGACCCTCAACCATCCTGGTCGCCCTCCTCTGTACCCGCTCGAGGTTGTCAACATCCTTTTTAAATTGAGGTGCACAGAACTGGACAGAGTACTCCAAGTGGGGTCTGACCAGAGCAGAATAGAGTGGTACTATCACTTCCCTTGATCTAGACCTATGGTTCTGTTGATGCAACCAATAATTGCATTGGCTTTCCTGGCATTAGAGTAACAAAAAAGAAAAAGAGGGGAAAAATCTGCTGTTCTGATCTCTACCAGAATAAATGTACATAAATTTCAACAAAAGGTAACAGCTTTAAATTAACCTCTAAATAGACATGTAGTATCTGTGCTGTGAGGGAAATAGTTTCCCAGTTTTCAAAAGCATAAATGGTGAAAAAATGGTTTTTAAAAAGTCAAAGTCATCTATCTTTGATCATAAGAAGCTCTAGCTCAAGCAAACAAAGCAACCTGGAGGTTGACCATTTACTCAGAAATATCTACTGAAATCAGTGAATTCACCTGCAAGTTGGCATACATTTAATAATCATGTGGGGATTTTTTAAAGAAAGAGAGAGGTCATGCTACATATTCCTTTTCTTCCTTTGAGTTATCTTCCATTGAGGAAAAGCAAATACAATAGCCTCCATCAATGTAATCATGAACAACAGACTCTGTCCTAAAGCTAGGTTAATTTGAAACCGATAAAAGCGAGGTCACAAGTTATTTCCATGGACAAATCACCAAGGGCTACTTTCATCATTTTTTATATCTGGATATGTTCCTCTAATTGACTGGTTGCCAACCTTGGGTAACCTAGGTGTTCTTGGACTGCAACTTCCAGAAACCTTGGGTAGAACATTTAGTGGTGAAGGCTTCTGGGAATTGCAGTCCAAGATCACCTGGGTTACCCAAGGTTGGCAACCAATGATCTAAGTTACTGTAACTGTGCATTCAAAGATTCCCAAACCTGTTGCGAAATAGGCCCAACTGTTTTCTAACTTGGGAATTCACACCGTTAGCCAAATGCAGTTTCCAGTTCACCACAGGAGCCAGGCAAAAGGACTGAAGTCATATGAATCAGCATGGATACCCTATGCAAACACCCTAAAATAAATCATGAACTCAGTCCAACTCAACCAATTTGCAGATGATAGAAAGATACATCTCTTCTGCATATTCCCAAACTGTGAGACTTCCTGCCAATGAAAACCAGATTGATTCCCTTTCTACTGCCCTTCCATCAGGATCTAAAGATCCTTTTATTCAGAAATCCCCTTGGCATTTAAGCTGCATTAGACAGGAAAGGGCCTGGTTCTTCTTTACTGATGTGTTTTTGCACACATGCTTTAAACTCACTTTTATGTTTCAACTATTCTGCATGCATTTTTCTGTTAATTGCCTTGGATGACATTTATTTGCTACAAAGATGGAATATAAACAAACAAATGTATGCACACACACTTAGTAATTCAGCAATTTTCTCTCTCTTCTTGTTTCATGGCCACACCATACTATATCACAGAAGAAGCACAGAATTTAAAAATGAGGATTGGGCCAACATTTCCTCAGAAACTTTCAGAATTCCTATGCTAAGTTCTCTTACTTGTTTCCGAATCTTAGGAATAGATTTTTTTCCAGGGATTTGATATGGCTTGTGGTTTAATAAAACATAAAACTTGATTTATTAATGCAGGTAAAACAAAACTATCTCCATTAAACCTCTGCAACCAGAAGAACAAAAACAAGCATACACAAATGGCACACATATCGGTCCCAATGCAGTTTGCCAAAGAATTCTCTTTCAGGAAAGGTGTCCCATCTCTCATTCTTTCTATCTATACCATGTCTTTACTAAGTGGAGATTTTAAGATTCATGATCAAAGCATCAAAACTCTCATTTTGGTGCAATTTTTACAAATCGCAAATGTCACAAGACAGTCATGTATCTAGTGTTGTGAGTGGATATCTGACTAAGTAAAGGTGAGGAATATGAAGGGGAAAATGGTATTTGTGCTATGGGATGTCTGGATTTTATGAGGAAAATAAATTTCTCACTTTGTTGAGGTCTGGGATTGCACAGTCCCTGGTGATCTGAAATCAATTTTTTAAGGCATCCTTACTAAACCGATCATGTTTAGTGTTCTGTTACAGCATTTCAATTTCCAGCAATATTTTTTCCTGTTGTATTACGGGAAGTCGAACACCATTTCCAAGGCTCCAAGACTGAAGGGACAGTGAATTCTATAACCCCTAAAGAATGCTATAATCCTCCCGGAAATGTAATGTCTATTATACCTTATTGCTATGATGAAATAATTATAGAAAAATGAAGAAAATGAGTCCTACTTATGGTTTTACTCAGAAGGATTACTGACAAAGATACGACAAAGCTGACAGTCTACCATGAAGTTCCATTTGTGTCCATAACTCTCAAGTCATAATTAAAATGGTGCCATTTATGTCACAGCTGGCCTACTGTGGAGAATTAATCCCCATAGCATTAGATAGCTGAAATATTTCACCTTCAAAACCAGCCATTTGAGCAAAGACAGACATTTTTATGTTGCACTTTTTCATCAGGCCTACAGGCAACTGTCTCTAGTTTCAACACTATGCCTTTCCTGAGACAATTTCTGGTACACTTTTCTCAAAAGTAACAAGCGACAGCATCGAGCGCTTCTGCATTTATACCCATCAAAACAGCAATATTTTAAAATATAATCTTACAATCAACAAATTGCATCTTTTAACATCCTGCATTTGTTATCTCATCAGACTTCTGATTGCTGCATGGCTTAATTACCCTGGAATCGCTAAACAATTTTTCTGTTATGTTTTTAATTCATAAATGAATTTACTAGAAACAACCAGAATGAATATAACTTTGGAACAGCTATTTATATCTTATTTCTGCTTAATTTCCCCCCCAGTCTGATTCAATTTTATCTTTTCTCTATGTTAAATATCAGATGTATTCACTGAAAATGAATATGCAGCAAAAAGGAAGAAAAATAAAGTTGATGAACTTGGTTAAATATGTATCATGGCCCAGCAAGCAAACAAAGCAATCTGGGGGTGAAATAACATATTTGGGCAGTAGGCATATGCCCATTTACTTAGGAATATCCTACTGAAATCAGTGAATTCACCTTCCAGTTGGCATACATTTAGTAACCATGGTTTTTCAAGAAAAAGGGCCTATTACATATTTACAGCAAGAGAAAAAGAATTTCTCTGGCAAATTTATTTATTTAATTATTTATTTATTTATTTATTTATTTATTTATTTATTTATTTATTATATTTATACCCCGCCCATCTTCCCGTAGGAACTCTGGGCGGCTTACAATGGTTGACGAAGCAACTAAAGCACAATAAGAAACAAAAACAACATAATAAGACAATAAACACAGCAATTCTAACGGTTTAAACAGCTTAGCGCCTTGGCAATGTGTACAAACCCAGCAACGAGCTACTCGGTGGGAGCGAAATATGGATGGCGGGGGAAAAAACTACAAAAGCTCGCCAAAGGCCTCCCGGAAAAGCAGAGTTTTTAACGCTTTGCAGAAGGCAACCAACTGCAACACCTGTATCTCCTTGTCTACCACAGGCAGTGCCAGGAAGTGTGTGGTACTTTTCTACTTCTCTTCCGCTGACTACAGTAAGACAGAACTAACCATCTTTTGTTCATAAGATGGGAAAACAAAGGACTCCAGACAAGTCATGTTGCTGGCTCCCTCTCCCACATCTTGCTTGTTTGTTTAGTCAGACTACTTCTATAGATGGAACATATCTAATATTTAGCCAAGGACTGCTTGGCATTTAAAACAAGTAGAAACTAAAACCTCTTGTGTGTGTGGCAAAGGAGATTGAACCATGGGTTAATTTTGCATGAAATACTCTGACGACATTTTAGGAATTTCTCCTGTTTTATTTAGAGCAATCCTAGCGGGACAGAAGTGGTTCTGCTGGCAGGCATTTCATTATGGCAACAAAGCTGTCCTGTTTGGCAGAACGGTTCTGCTGAATGATCTCAGAAATGTGTCAACAGAGGCACCTACTAGCACACCAGCATCCAACTGGGTGGGGAAATGGCTTGAAGACCTGAGGGGGCTGCGATTGTGAGATGTAGTGCCACCCATCCCATCTCTTTTGTTTTTGCTATTTCTTCTATTAAATTACACATTCGTTCCTGTTTCGTGGAAAGAAAGACTATTTTTATTTAGAACATTTTACAAAGTTGTGCGCTTTTTAAAAAGTTCTAGTTAGGAATTGGTTTTGTTGCTGTTTCGTTAAGAAAAAAAAAAAGAGAGAGAGAGAGAGAGAGAGGTGGATGATGATAAAGGTGGAGGCAGGAGGAGGCATGGAGATTTCTCAGAAATAATAAAAAAAAGGTAAGCATGGTGCCCCAAAGACTGGGAACTGCTCTGATAGAAAAACTATTCTGTTACCTAAGATCTGTCAACAGAAAAGCCAAGAAAGAAAGAGGAAAAGGGCAAAAGTGATTGAAGGCCTGTATTATTTTATTTTATTTTATTTTATTTACCCCATCTTCTCCTTGGAAAAGGACCTAAGGCGGATTACAGTAATGAGGGACAATTAATGTTCTTAAACTTGAATATGTCCAGTACAATTAAGACATATTCAAGTTTAAGAACAGGGAACTGAGGGACATCTTACAGCATTAGAAGATAACATTAAAGCTACAAGAGAATGTGAGCATAGTGCCAATGCCAGATAATACTTTGCATAATGCAAGTACCACGGTAAGAGTAGCCCTGTGTAGCTTTCAGCATCTTAGGTGGTGGGGAGCTTGCACTCAGCACAACTTCAGATGATCTCGGATCAGATCAGGAGGGCAAAGGTAAAGATTGTACTCTTTTACAGATACTTATTTCCCCTTTTGATATTTTGTTTCTTGGCAATTTATTGTTTGCTATGAAAATACAGGCTGGCTAGATTGCGCTTTGACGTGGGTACCTGGCTGTGGAACCAAAGGTTGGAAGTTCAGTTTCCCCCATTGCCCCCTCCTGGGAGAATGGCCAGCCTGTGTAGCCTTGAGCAAGCTGCCCAGTCCCAGAGGGGCACCAGAAGAAGAAAATGATAAGCAACTTCTGCATACTTTGTGCCTAGAAAAGGTTGCCATGAGGCAGAATCGACTTGGCAACATACTGTTGTCATGCAGGACTGCCTTTTTTGTTTGTTTGTTTGTTTGTTT
This sequence comes from Phrynocephalus guinanensis, assembly GCA_037367245.1. Taxonomy (NCBI): domain Eukaryota; kingdom Metazoa; phylum Chordata; class Lepidosauria; order Squamata; family Agamidae; genus Phrynocephalus; species Phrynocephalus guinanensis. The sequence continues at coordinate 29,745,049 of CM074736.1, forward strand.
GTTTTACTGGCTACTGAAGAAGCACCAGCAGTTATGGCGTAATTCAGAAGGGCACTGACATAAAGTTTCAAAAAAAATCATCTACTTTAGTAAAGGCTTTATATAAATTATAGGTAACATATTGACCTATGGAACAAAGTACTGCTAAATTTTAGCCTTCATGGAGCCTTCTGCCTTCCCTTTTTTCCCTGAACCCAATTAAGATACTCATGTTTTCTATAAATTGCATTACTAGCATCACTTCCACAATTACACAGCTCACAGCAGCTCTGTGCAGACTTGGATATAAAAGCAGGAACTAAAACAGTAGGGAGGGTGGTTAATAATAAGCTGCCATGAAAATACTTTATAAGAAAACAATATAAATCCTTTAAGCTTCTTACTTGATTGAATACAATGAATAAATTAAGAAACAGCAAGACAGAAAAAAGAGGAAACAAAAGTCATTGTTCACTTACATATGATGTAATAATCTTTGTTTCTTTGAAATTCCAGGCCCCAGAGGTTAGGGCTGAACTCTTGAAACTTGATAGTAAACTTAACATCTTGATCAGGCTTGGCGCAGTTGAGCAGAGGTGTGTTGTCCTTTTTAATAGTGCAGCTATCTGCTTGGTCTTTATCAACCATATAGACCTTATAGTACTCATAGAGGCCACCAGTTTTAGAGTCCACCTTTGGGCATATAATATCCAGTTTGTCTCCTATCTTTGGATACAGTACCAGTCCTTGTCCAGGATGGAATCTAAAAAATAAGGGGGGAAAAGGCAGAAGTGAGACATGTGATAAGAAACATATTTAAAAACTTCTAAAGCAATGAAGGCTGGATGAAGGGGATACATAGATTATGAAAAGAATAAAATAAAAATAAAATAAAATAAAAATAAGACCATCTTGTTCCTACATTCTACCTACTGAAATAACAAAGTTTAAGCACTATATGTGGTTAATAAAAGAGGTAAAGGGAACAACACAAGGGAGTAAGCAGACAGCGCTGGAGGATATAAAATCCTTCAGCTTTCCTCCTTTTTGAAACGAAAAGAAAATGAGGGATTATGAGACATCATGTTGAAGAGTGTGCTCTCAAGCGGGAAAATGCTGGTAGAAAACAATGAGGTGATTATTGATTTGTATCAGAACATTGCAAAATGTAAAAGTATGGATGTATAAGAAATACAAAGTTCAAACAAAATTAAAAGATTACACTGATTAGAATATTTTGGGCCAGAAGAAGGGTATTTCATCAGCATTATGTTGGCCATCTACCAGGTTTTCTTTAGCTGACATGGAAGGGCATCAACCACACACACATAAATGCTGCATTTAATTGGATTTCTCCACCATCACCGAAAATTTGCCCTGTATCCAAGTACTGTAGCCCCATTTTACTGGATTATTCTTTGTTTTTCCTATTTTCGTTTTGAAGTCTATTAAGTGACTTCCAGGTGGCCCAGACAGAATCTGGTCCTGACAGGCAAACTTTTCAGAATCCGTTCTGAAAGGTGTACTGTTTTACCTCCCCATAGGTTTAGCCTAGCCTCCTCTGATTTTCATATTTAGAACTTGAGATGTGTGCACACAAAAAAAAACCTTTCTCGATTTTAGCCCACAAGTGTTAGGCTAAAATGTTTATGAATAACAATGAGAAATTGCAACCTTAGGAATCGCCACAATCAGGTAGCCATCTTGAGAGGTGGGGAATGCACCATCACAGGCACTATCCAATAAATGCTGCAGCTGCTTAATTGTGTTACACAAAGCAATTTCAAACCGTAGCACAGTCATTGAGCCGGTCCTCTGCAGCCTGCCATATGGGCAGATGGAACCAACAGCGGCTGCTGGTTTCCCCCTCCCTCCAAGTAGTGGATGCACACATCTGACCTCCTTTCGCATACCCTCTGCTTGCTGATCTTTTAACAAAGCTTCAACAACTCATCTCCACCCCCAATTGCTTTTGCGAAAACAAAAGGCTCGCCATCTCTTAAGAGTGAAATTTTAGGCTAACCCCTGCCTTAGCAATCAAGCACCTGAAATATTTCAAACCACTCATAACTGGTCATGTGTTAAACAACTGGCCTCAATTAAATCCAGTGCCATAACAAAATTAATGCTACAAAATGAGAAGGACTGCTTGTAATATTGGTTTAAGCACAAATGAAGATCCACCGCCAAAAGCCACTGTAATCTCTTCCGTTGTTAAGATGGATATATTTCAATTACTACCTGAAAACTGGGCTTTGCTACGAAGGATACAATATTCTTCTTAATACCTATAGATGAAAGCTTCCTTTTCACTTTGTCAAAGACAATCACTAGCTAAGCTAGCCAATAAAGAAAGAAGCTACTACGGGATGCTATTTCAACATCTTTTAATTTTTTGTTTTGTTTTGTTTTGTGGCTTCACTGTTGGGTTTTGTGATCGTTTGTTTTGATTTTATTAGTTTGTTAACCACCCAGAGCAGTCTGTCGCACTAATTGGATGGTATGCGAATTAATGAATTAATAATTGCAGGCTAGCACCAAATACCAGCTTGCTTTAAAAAGTATAGATACATAAGATCTCTTAATTTTTAATTTTTAATTTCAATTCTGCACATTCTCAGATACAGCTTAACAAGCCTGGGTGTTTTCAATCAAAAGAACTGTAACACGATGTAGAGTCCAGCACCAAAGGCTCATTTACAAGCATGTTCTTTAAACATTATGAGACAAATAAGCCAGAAGCATATCTATTGTTTCTTAAGTAATTTGCTCTAGGGCTGTCCTAACCAAATAAATAAATAAATCTGCCCTGCTCATTTGCGAGGATGTTTATAAGGACAGGAATTAGCTGACCAGAGTCCAGAAACTGGTTTAGAAAAAAAAGTTCCTTCCTTTCCAAACTAATTGATTAGAAAATATTGATACTTCACCATCTGTAGTTTTTATATAAATCAGGGTGATACAAAATATGAAAATATGGATTCATCACAACACAATTTTTAGGCAATTTCATTGATTTGTTATAGATCAAAATCTGAAGGTTTGCATTCAGTGAAACCAAAACCCCCAGTTGCCCTTACATCATCTCTATATGGGGGCCAGGATCTTAACATAGATCGTATCTCCAAAACTCCTGTCCCCCTACCATGCTTTGCAATGGGCACATCAGGCAACAGCCCTCAAGCTAATTAAAAAATACTTTGACTGGGACACAAATGTAACTCATACACCAGGATCAAAAGGCTCCTGAATCCCACAGCTGGTGCCAAACCAGCAATGCCAAGGCCATGTCCTCTAAAGAGTTCAGCTTGAAGCTTCACAGCTAGAGTAGGTTAATTATATCTCTAACAGTTGGGTATCTGCAAGCGCAAAGGTATGACACGCTAAGTGCCAAATCCGAACGCAAAATCCTGGAGCTACAAAAAGAACAGCCCCTCCAGCTGTTTCCCTGCTCAGTCTCTCTGCAGATGGTTGCCCAAAGGAAAATCTACTGATATTAAGAAGCGCACAGCACAAGCAAGCCTCACATTGTGAGACACAAGCACATGCATGCAACATAACATGGCTGGCATCCATGACCAGATGGAGCTGACGAACACAAGTGGATTTAATCTCTCTCGGTCTTTTTTTATTTACCCTTCACATGATTGCTGCAACAGAAAATATGGAGCTGCATATGGCTGCCAGGATTCATTATAGCAACCAACAGGCAAAGCCTGATGACACCCGAGTGTAACCCATTTTTCAACTGAAAAGCAAGGGCAAGTATTTGAACACAAAATACACCTGCTGTAGGAACAGGCTGTCAACCTCAAAAAATAAAATAAAAAATGAGAGAGAGAGAGAGAGAGAGAGAGAGAGAGAGAGAGAGAGAGACAGACAGACAGACAGACAGACAGACAGACAGACAGACAGACAGACAGACTCCCTTTGTACTTTGTAATCACCACAGACGGTATACATTAGTCCTTGAGTTTTGAGACATAGCGTACATTTTAACTAGGTCCTCGTCTCTTCCATGCTTTAAACTAAAACTGAAAGTGAACTTTATAGCCACTGTAATTATATGAAAACTTGGTTGTCGGATGCCTGTCTAAATTATGTCACCCACTTAAGTGAACACACGTGGGGGGTATGACAGAACTGCAGATATGAGGTCTGCCACCCTGCAGGACAAATTTTAATGTTAGTACGAGAGGAGCCTTATATGCCGAACATGGGGCTGCAGGATGATGGGATAGGACAATTAGCTCTGAGGCCTCAGAAAGCAAGGGATTTCTCCCTTAGTTCCACTAAATTCTCCCATATGAAGTGTACAGGTCCTTCAACAGCAGAACCAAGGCCTCCATCATGATGATTACCTCAGGCCTCTAAACCCAGTTTGAGTGTTATAGATGGATATGACCAGGGCCGGTAAAACACAATCCAAACTGTTCCCTCCTCGTACTCATTTAATGCATGAGACGTAAATTCCCTTTATCTTCTCTTAGAACTGCAGAGTGGGAAGGGACACTATGGATTACTGAGTTCAGCCTCTGTCAAAGAAGCACAGCGGTGGAGTTGAACTCCCAACCATTGGCTCTGCAGCCCCATACCTAAACCACTGAGGTCTCCTACTTCAAATATTACTTGTTCACGAAACTGCTTGGATCACAACATGGCACATAGGTAGTCCTAGAGGCCTTCCGTAACAGGAACTTCCAAGTTAGGAAGCGGCGTGTCTCAGAAATATCACACTGGGTTTTCACAGACGTAGACTAATTCACTTCTCTATTCAGCTTGTCCTCCTTGCTCTGCCAATGTTGTCAGGCTTACCACAGAGCAAATGTGAACATATTTCTAGAGAACCAGAGGACTAAATTGATGAATGATTACACTAAAGCGGAACCACTCCACCTGAAGATGAGTGAAAACACAACAATCATTTATTTTTACATTTTCTTCACTCTCTGAATTTAAACTACAGAATGTGTGGAAATTTCTCTTTTAAAGAATGCAAACCAGTTATCAGCGTTCCAAAAATGTCTCCTGCATCACTACTTCACACTCTCAGAAGTAGCTACACAACAAGAATACAATTCATATCCGTAGCATTTTAAGATATGCTGCTAACGATGGACACTTCTAGACGGAAGTAAATAGGTCAGGCTCAAACTGCAGGTTGCAGAGAAAGATAACTGAGGTAAACATCTCTTCCCAAGAAATATGTTACTACAGAATTGTCAAGTAGAGATGGGCACGAAACACCAAAATAGCATTTCTTTTCATTTTTCATTTCTTTTTCCTAGTTTTGTTTTATTACAAAATGATTTTTTTTTAAAAAAATCATTTCGTATTTCATTTTGTTTCATTTTTCGGGTTTTCTAAAACTAGCACTGACCAGCTGGCTCCCGGGTCCTGCCGGTCGGCACTTTTTTTAAAAAAGCACAAGCGGCAAACAGCTGTAGCGCAGGCTGATCTGCGCTTTTCTTTTCATTTTTAAAAAAAATATTGCGCTGACCAGCTGGCTCCCCGCCCCTGCCGGTTGTTGTTTTTTGTTTTTTGTTTTTAGCACAAGCACCGACCAGCTGGTTCCAGGGCCCTGCCAGCCAGCGCTTTAAAAAATAAAACAAGCGCCGATCAGCTGTAGCATGGGCTGATCAGTGCCTTTTTTTGCCCTGGAAGGAGGCCTCCCCCTCACCTCGAAAGCCCGCTCCACAGGAGCTGATCAGTGGCAGAAGCAGTGCTGGGTGGTGGGAAGCCTCCCCGCCACCTCGGAAGTGGTGGCGCCAGGCAGCTGGGTGGCATCCCCAACATCAGGTAGGAGAAGACACCAGATGGGGAAACAAAAAAAAGGAAACAGAACAAAATGAAAATTTCCATTTCATTTTGTTTCGTTTTTCTTTGAGGGGGCGGTTCGTTATTCATTTTGTTACATAATGAAATGAATAAAAAATTCATTTTGTGGCCATCTCTATTGTCAAATATTAAACAACTGAAAATAATTCATTACATGCATCATATTCTTATATTCTTATGATGATCTGTTCCCCCAAAAAACATTTGAGCCTGATCCAAACTTCAACGTACTGCATAGGGTTGGGATTTGGGGGAGGAAAAGTAATCCTAGTCCCATAATTCAGTGGGAAGCCCACTGGCCAAATGCGGGATCCTGGAGCTTTCCAACAGCAGCCCTCTTACCTCCACGTTGTTCCCACACCATTTTCTCCACACCCTTGAAAGATGGAGGCTGCCATGAATTCTTTTTAAAGCTTTTTAACTGTGTATTCTTCAGTACCAAGAGGGGCTCTAACCATTCTCCCTCAGTAAAAACTAAACATGAAATATTAGGGCCTCTGGATCCATAGCATTGCATGAGGACGACCAGCGGGTGACAACAACCTGCTGGTTTCACAGAATGCTGAACGTAGTAAAAATTTGCTCTTCGGTTCTAGAGCTTCACTCGGCCTTCTGTTCTTAGAAGTACCACCACCAAGGCCAGAATCTGGCCAAGAGGAATATCAATAAGAAAGGACTGCCACGTCAGCTCCCACAGGATTTTTATCAGGCAGGAGACTTTTGTAATTGTTGGTCTACAGCCCCTAGAAGCCTGCAGGAATTTCCTACAGCCAGAATTCTGGGGGTTTTGCCAAATTTGATTTATAAAAGTAATCCCAGATGTTTTATCTCTTACAGCTAAGGAATAAAGGCTCCATCTTAAGACATGTCTTCATGCACACGGATGGTGGGTCTAAACTCTGTGGGAATATGCCTGGATTCAGACCTGAGCCTCATATCCAAGCTTTTGCAGTGAGGGCTGAGAGCGCAATTGCACAATTAAAATGATCAGTTGTCCGATTTAGCCACCACAATATATGCCTTGGTATCATCCATACCGTACCACATTCCATGAATCCCTCCCTCCGAAGAGTATTCAGAATGATTAACTGGTTCAAAATGCTGCTGCCAGATTCCTGATCAGGGCCAGTTAAGAGGAGTGTCTAACTCCACTGTTGCAGTAGCTTCATTGGTTACTGGTCCTATTCTGGACTCGATTCAAACTTCTAGTCAAAGCCCTCTATACCATAGGACCAGATGAATTGAAAGACTATCTCTCTCATATAAGTCTGTCTAGGTTTTCGTGTTCTACAGGACACCTTCAAAGGTACATTTGGTGAAAATGTGGCCAAAGATCTTTTCAGTTGCTGTTCCCAGACTATGGAATTCCCTTCACAAGCAGGTCAGATTGGCTGCCTCCCTGATGACCATCCTTTGGCATGCAAGCACCTTCTTGCTTAGACAGGCCTTTGGCTCCTAACAGAGCTAGCTGGCTCAGTGGTTGAAGTTTCTGGCAGCAGCACCAGAGGTTGGGTGTTCAATTCCACACTGTTCTTCCAATGGGTAGAGCCTTGGGCAACCTGCACAGTCCCAGGATGCCCTCAGAAGAAAGGAATGGTAAACCACATCCGAGTATTCTCTACTTGAAAAATGCTGGAAAGGGTTGCCTTAACTGAGAATTGACATGGTGGCACATGGTTATTATTGGGACTTAACTGGCTACCAAGGAAGTGCACTGTTTCTACATTACAGTATAACCCACTTATCCGCTGATTCACTAACCGCGGGTTCAGTTATCTGCAGTTGGTGATCAGGGGATGGCAAAGAGGGGGGAATTTAAAATAAAACTTACCCCCGCTGATGCCCACCAACCTCGTCCTCACCACTGCTGCTGCCACGGCCACCACCACCACCACCACTATCACCGTGGCATTCCAGCATGCCACCCTCCAGGGGGGTGGGGTGGGGACTTTGAATTTCTCACTCAGGTCCCTGGAGGCAGATCAGAAGTTTGAGCAGGAAATTTAAAATGGTTCCCTGGGATCCGACCCAAAAGTTCAAAGGCAGGGTGGCTGGATGGCCCGTGGCTGCCGGGCAACCAGGCACCCACCGGAGGGGTAGAGGGTGCGCGGCAGTGGCGGCAATAAGGGAAGAAAGGTTTCTTTCTTATTTCCTCTTTCTTATTGCCAAAACCGAGCAGCAAAGAGAAAGGGGGGGAAACGTTCTTCACTCATCACCATTTAGAGGGGTATCAGAGGTGAAAGCTTTCACCCTGGCACCCCACCACTCCTTTCGCCACCATTATACTCAGATAAGAGCATTTGCTCTTATCCACGGATTTCACTATCCACAGGGGATCCCAGAACCAATCCCCCTCCCCCGGGATATGGCAGTCCTACTGTACTAATTTGAAGTTATTGGCCAAAATTGTTTTGTATAATTTTGCTGGCAGAACATGAATGGCATATTTTTTCATGGAAAATTGCCTCAAGTTAAGAAGTCACTGTAGATATTTTCTGTGCTGCACTAATTTTTGTAAAAGTTTTGGAAAAGGTAGCCATGTTAGTCTGTGCAAGAATTCCAGGTAAAAATCAAAGAAATAAAACAAAACAGAAGACAAAAAATGGGACACCTTAAAGACTTTCAAATTTTAATATAACATTTTGTGTCCATGAAATGTTACATTAATATATGAAAATTAGTCTTTAAGATGCCACATGTAAATTATGTAAGTACTGTACATAATATATAATGTATCCAATGATTTCTTCAGGCAATTGGCAACCAAAAATTGCATTTCTAGCCTTACTCAAGAGGATTGTTTTCATTTTAACTGTGGAATTTTAACTTCCTTTTACTCATTTTCTGTTTTAGTACAAAAACGTGTGTAATTATGTTTCAAATTTATAATACATTTTAACTGTTTTAGCTAAGCAGGGTCGGCCCTGGCTAGTACTTGGATGGGAGACCACCAGGGAATACCAGGTGCTGTAGGCGCCTGGAGTAGGAACTGGCAAACCACCCCAGTATTCCTTCCAAGAAAACTCCATGGACATGGGGTCACGAAGAGTCAGTCACGACTGTAACGACACAACACACACACACACACGCACAACCTTGTTTAAAAAAGCACATCGTAAATTTGGGTAAGGGGGGAGGGAGCAGGATAGAAATAAAAGGAAATGAAATAAAGTATCAATCCCAAAATGAGAAGCTCTTCTTTCTATTTAAGGTCTTTGCATGAACAAGAATGCGGGGAAAACAGGTAGCTGGAAAGTCTCCATGGGAACATCCAATGTTCCTTTTCCAACGCATGGCCTACCTTCTGAGAAAGCAATAGAGAGGTATAGCTAGGTGCCTCCTCACATGTTGAGCCCATGTTAAACAATGCCTGGACAGGGCTATAAATCTACAGGACCACCTCTCATAAGAAAGTCCTGTTTAGATTTCCTCTTTTGATCCTGAGGTATCTTCCCTTCTAAGTACAGTGGACCCTTTTATAACAAACAGTTTGTATAGCATAAAATCTGTACAACGTAAAAAAATTCCGGAGAAAGGGGAAATCTGCTTAACATAATCACCTACGGGGTGAATCTGTGCAATATAAAAACGGGATCACTCAATTTTCAATGCATTCATATGGGATATTTGTATAAAGGAAAATTTGCTTAACGTAATTTCATTTGGAATGAATTAATTCCTTTATACAAGGGACCACTGCATTTCTTTTGGAGTCTTTGGCCCCATAAGTGCAAATCATCTCTGTTGGAAGCTGGGGAACAGTGTTGCTCCATGCAGTAAGCAAACACAAGTAACACATTAAGATGAACAGCCAAAAGAGAAAGAAAACAAACCTTTTCAGATGTATCAGAAGGATGACTATTTCTAAGACTCTAAAAAATGTAGCATCTGTACAAGCAGCAACTGTACTGTAATGACTCTTCTAAGGGACTTCAAAAAAAAACACCCTCAAGAGTTCTGAGTATTTAGTCCCTTGCATTGTTTTCTAGTTCCCATGGTAACTGCAGCTTGATAGGAGCCTGCTTCCTTCTACCAAGCTTTTCCACATTATGCTAAATGTAGCACTGCCTCCGTTGTTCTCTCTCTTCTCTGTAGTGAAAACGTATTTACTATTCCGGGTGGAACATACATTCCCTTTCAAGATCTGCTCTTCATTCCAGATTAATATCTTTCACGGCCATGCACAAACTACCCAAGATGAGCTCAAAGCCAGTTTCCACGCCATTACACGAAAACATCCTCTGTCTTGTCCTGTCTTCCAGAGGAGACACACCCCCCCCCCCGCAACAGTACAAGGAGAGAAGTGGCATCAGTTTGCAATGGCTCTCCTCCTGTCAGGACACTTAAATGAGCTGTCTTCAACAGGTCATTTGTATCCAAGAGAGGCTGCAACGGTTGGGTTGGGCAACGTAAAACAGCTTCCTTTTTTCAAAAGCTACAATTCAATTGAGGACGAACCAAGTCTCGCACTTTTTGACACACTTTCACATTTGAATATGAGTACAGGGTTTGATCTTCCCTATGTAAATATTTATTTGTTCAGAGTTTTTTCAAATGAAAATCAGAAAAAGTAACCAACCCTACCTGCACTCCTCCCCATATATATTCTGATACTCTTTGTTGCACAGTATATAATTTGATGGAACATTATGTGAACAAATCAAAATATCTAGGAGGAGGAGGAGGAGGAGGAGGAGGAGGAGGAGGAAACAACAATAAATAATAAGCAATAAATAAAAACATAAAGCAGCCCAGGAAAACAATGAAATAAGAATGCTGCTTTCCCTAAATGACAAAATAAACTGAATCCACTTATTTGCAATCAGGGTAGATAAAAATGAATGCTTTTTAATTAAAAAAAATTGAAATCGGTTTAAAACCCCACTTTAAACACAATTTAAATCAGAAAGTCAATTTTTAATTTAAATTGTCAACAAATCTTTTTTTTATTAAATCTTTATTGAAATCAAATCCTCCCTATTTGCAATACTGCACATGACACAATAACTGGAATCCTATGAAGTACCTGTAGCACTGCAATTTTGACCCGTCTGCTAAATCAGTTTTTATTTACTGCCTACTTTTGGATTTGAATATGAAACTTGTCGGATGAACCAAGTATCATATGTTCCTGCCACCCACCCATATACCTATGCAATTGAGACCTGAATTTTCCAAACAGCACTGTTGTATGTAATATTATGTTCAACCCTTCTTGGGGCAGTGGGGGATGTGGTTAGAGCAACACATACTGACTAGAGCAAAACAAGGACCCTGCTTCTACAGAAATGAACCAGCTGACAGAATTAGTAGAAAACAAAGCTATGGGTAGATCCAGCACAATTAGATGCTCATTACAGCTACTTCTTGATGAATCATGCATGTGTCTTTGGATGAGAGCCCGACACTTGACCCTATGACCCCACTCCACATTTTACTATTCCAGATCTCAGTTGCTAGCCTCAAAGCATTCTCCATTTTACCCCTGTTCTCCCCCCCCCCTCTCAATCCCCCCTTCCCACCCCCACCCCAACAGGAACACATCATTAATAGAGAAGGCAATGGAACTTCTACTGAATAAGACTCCCGCAAAAGCACTTTATCATCAGCCTGTGAATAGGGAGAATTCTGACTGTTTCCAAGAAAGGAAGAAAGAAATATTTCATATTGGGGTCAAAGGACCCGAAAGAGAAAGCAATATCCCACTGCCACGGCGTTTATTGCTTTTTTTCGTCAAAAGTGCCAAGTCATGTATCCACAGAAACACACCCGTCTTTTTTTTTTTAAACCACCACCACTAAATGCAAAGAAACAAGTCACCTCAAGTAACAAACCAATGAATAATTGAGATAACAAATTGAGAGTAAAATGAGTATCTATGTTATTTTTAAAAACCCGCTCTCTTCAAAAAGACAGCATTTTTCTGGATAGCACTTTACTGCCCCCTTTTGCACTTTAACATTAGAACAGGTTTCAGCGCTGAGGACGGCATTGTGAATAGAACAAAGGCTCTACTTTACACTGAACTAGACAGTCAAACACTGTGTTTTGAAGCATTATAGTAATCACCGAAGATGGAAATGGGTGTGATGGCGAGCCGTTTTGCAGAACTCCGGCAACTGGGAAGCTGCAATCAGAATGCTCTCAGTTGACAGTATATCGGCACCATCTACGCTTGGAGGTCTTTTCTGTTATTTTATGCCACTGTTCCTTCTGCACACTTAAAACAAAAGAAGCCAAAATATATTGCCTGTTTCAGGTGGTTTGTTAAGGGAATGAGAAAAGAAAGGAACAGCAAACAGTCTCTGCACCGTGCGGCTGTACTGTATGTATTTTTCTGCCACTTAAATGAGCGCGGCCATTTGTCATGGCAGGTCTTTGACACAGTGGCATTTACTATACAGAAGCATTAACTTCTACACGGCAAGAATGCTAGACTCATTCAAATGCCTTGGAAATCTATGGGACAAAAAAAACCAGTTGGGCAGCTTTGAACTGCAGCTGCGATAGCCATGCTCTATGCATGACTATGTCTCTGTCTGCCTCTTTTTAAAGGCAATAAATCCACTGATTTGGGGCTGGTTATTTACAAACTATTAATTCATACTGGCAAGGGGGGCATCCCCTCTGTAAGTAACCCCAGAGATCCTTTAACAAAAGCCATGCATGTTGTGCATCTTTATAGGTGAACCTTATCCATTTTCCTTTGTCATCCCGAAATTACCAAAGAAGTTTCAAGAATATTAAATTTCACTGCCTACAAGCACCGTGGAACTGAAACTGTGCTATGACCAATGCTGACTCCCTTGGACCTGTGTTTTAGATCACATCCATAAAAATACAAGAAGAGACTAATGCTATATTAAAGGATGTTCTGTATGTTGCAGGAAATTCTAGCAAGGGTTGCAATAATCAATTTGCCAATATGTTGTTCTGTAATCTGGCTACCACCATTATCCATGGGCTTGAAAGCACAACACACATTGTTTTCTTGGAAGGCTGAGAAATATACAATGAGAGAGAGAAACTGAGTGAACCTAATGTACACCTCTTTCCAGAGTCACTGAAATTCCAGCTTTAACTGAGATAACAGGCACCAGCTGGCACCTGCCAATGAATCAGGGTTTTAAAGGTTAGAGGACATCGCCGATCTAGGCTGGCAGAGATAACACAAAGGCACTACTTTCACATAACAGAGAACTTTTATCAGACAGAATGCAACGAGGCGAGGTTGAAATTCTGAGACTCCATTCCTCCCAATTATGATTTTTCAGCACCTGTCCCGTCTTGTTCTCAGTCACATAGCAAGAACAAAAATGGGTGGGGTCGGTATTGTCTTTTGTCTAGGAGGCTGAAGCCACGCTTGTGCCTTAAAAAAGCAGAATACAGTTTCACAGTTTTTTGGGGGAGGGGGCGGAGTTTGATTGCGTAAGTAGGAGAACTAGCAGGGATACAGAAGCTCCTCAAAACATGCCATTTGCAAGCTGGGACGTAATGTAACACCCCCCCCATCTTAGCAATCTGAATTGTTGACCCCAAGTCCTGCTCTTCTGAGAGATCTCTGTGTATGTGTGTGTGTGTGTTGTGTGTGAGGGTGTGTGGGGTTCAATCACACCTTGACATCTCTCCTTTGCAACATGCACCGGCCCAGAAAAACCTCAGCAATCACCATAAAAAACACTTTCAGGGCAAGAACCGGAGATGCTTTGCTTGAAGAAAAAAGCACCCACACCAATCCCACGTGGTAGCTGAAAATGTGCATAAGAAATGCTTGAATCAGCAGCACCAATTCTATGTAATAAATTTTAAGTTATATGCAGAGTTTTTTTAAAAAAAAGTCTTTGTGTGAAATATTCCCACTCAAAACTCCTCTCCCTATGAAATCATCTTCATGTGTCATCATCTTCTTTTTCTCTCTTTCTTTTTTTAAGTGAACAAGGAAGTGAGCAAGAATGAAAATCTCTGCCCTGCTGCCATGATATCTACTGTTTTGGTCAGTACAGTAGGACCCCGGTATCCACTGGGGATTGGTTCCAGGCCTTCTCATTGATAATGAAAACCGTGGATAAGAGAGAAGACCTGCCCACCAACCTCCAAACTGCTGTTTCCTGACAGTAGTTTGCTTTATGACTGCTGTTTTGAGACAGTAGTTTGCTTTATGGCTGCTGTTTGTGACAGTAGCTTGCTTTACAGATGCTATTTGTGACAACAGCTTGCTTTACAGCAGTTGTTTGTGATGATAGCTTGCTTTGTGGCTGCTGAATTATTATTTTTTCCTCTGCCAACCATGGATAACTGAATCAGTGGATAATGAATCAGTGGATATGGGGGTCCTACTGTATCACCTTACACATCTACTTCCTTACATGGGACCGTGGCGCTCACACAAGCTTTGCCATTAGCCAAGCAGTGATCTCCACAAAGGAAACCCCCTCCTTCTGCTCATGCAACACCAACCCTTGCATTGCGATGCTACTGGGACTTTCCATTCAGCAGAAGCTAAAGAGGATACTGGCCTCCATGTTCCACAAATTTACATAGCTGCAGCCCTGGGGATGGGGTGGGGTGGGATTAGAATATTTCTATCAAGACTGCTATAACGTTTGCCCCAAACCCTGCAAGAACAGCCATCAAACCAACATTCCCAGAATCTATAACATGGATTTTAAAAGAGCTGGATAAGGCACTGATACAGCATAGGCACATTATTGTACAAACTACTGACATCAACGGCAACCTGAAGATTTGCAGCCAGTCATGGCCACTTAACACATTGCTGATGTGCACACCTGGATGTGCATCACACAGAAATATATAAAAGGGAGCAGCAGTTATTCCCACTCACACATGAATGCCTGGAAGATGGACATATTTGCTGTACGTGAAGATCCACACTTTTAGGAGCACTTTTATGTAACATATTTTAAGTATACCGAGCACCTTTACCGGGGAGGGCACATGCCCAGAATATTATTTCACTGCAGACTTCTAGAATGACTGGCACCCCCCCCCCCCCGAGTATTGTATAGCTAGTACAGTATTAAAGTCTAAAAAATGATGGTGCTGAGAAGCTGCTGCCTGAAACACAAACACTAGTGGTGTCTGTCTGTGCTCACCCAATGGGCAAAGCGATTTTATTGATTTATTTCTATTATTTACCATTCCACGTCATCCAGAACTATTTGAAATAATGGCTTTGAGTTTTAACTCCTGTTCAGATTCCTTTTCCTGGAGCTTCATGGAGCCTAAGGGAAGAATTGATGATTACATTATGAGGACTGCTTTCCTCACCATAAAAGTAACTCTAACCATTGGAATTAAATAAGGATCTGGCTTACTATCTTTTGGTGATTAATGATCCTTTAAATAGGTCATCAGAATCCTACTGTGTAGGCCTCAGGTGAAAACAATGAACTAGAATTGTACCTTAAAGATCTACCTGGCACAGACAAGGCAGCCAGAATGGCCATAGCAAAACTTGCTTAAAAGTATAAATGCCTAGGCAGGATTCTTCCCGCCCATCTCCATAATAAAATCCAATGTTATGTTGATGAAATGAAAACAGATAGCAGCTAAGCACTGCGGAATGATTAATCTAGACTGTTCCTGAAATTGAACTAAAAATTAATTAAATGTGACAAAAAAAACTGAAATGTTGACAGAGGATACAAATGGATGGCAGACGCACCTGCTCACAGCAAAATAAGATATTCCAACTTCAGCTGCCACTTTTATCTGATGGGAGGATACTAATCAATTGCTGCCTGAGCATCGGTTAAAAACAGACAGCAGGCACCAGTAAAGAAGGCAAGCCACGTGCAAGTCAGCAGTACCTCGGGTGACAAACGCTTCAGGTTCCGAAAAATTTGCGTTACGAAAAGAAATTATTGGAAATCGGGATGCCTCAGGTTAAGAAAATGTTCAATGGAATGCCCCGGGCTACATTTTTTCCGTTAGGCATTGTGAAAAAAAGTGTACCCAGGATGCATTGCGCCTCCATAGTTTGGAGGATTTGGAGCTGTTTTTTTCCCCATCAAGTTCTGGAGCCATTCTGGACATTTTTTGCAACAGGTTTTGGAGTTTTCAATATTTTTTGTGCATTTCTCAAGTGGTAAGGAGCTGATCCTTTGTTGCTTCTGTGCCTGTTCTGTGCATTCTGCATTGGGTGTGGGTGGGTGCTCTTTTTGCTTTTTTTTCTGACCTCCGGAATGAATTTATTGGTTTTCAGTGCATTCCTATGGGAAACTGCACTTTGGTTTACAATTTTTTCAGGATACAAAATATCTCAGAGGACGCATTAATTACTTAAACCGGGTTTCACTGCACAGATTTATATATGTGATTTTCATCCCAGGTTCCTCAAATCTCACAACTTCTACACACTAATATCTAGATAGGGTTCAGTGACAATTTTATTTTTTAGGCAGGAAGATGATAGCTTGTTGCAAATTGAGGCCTGAGGTCTGGTGTATTTAGTTGCTTGCTTGGTTGTTTTTTGACCTGAAGTAGAGCCATTTAGATCAACACATAATGATTTCTTCTGTTACACTGGAATAGTGACCCAATTCCAGAGCCAGCTGTCTGAGGCAAGGTAGATAAAAATCAACACGCTTTAAAATATCAACTTGATTTAAAAATTAAATGGGTTGGGGCCTCAGTTACACGGCAGAACACCTACCTCCAACAGGGACTGCTCATCCTACTCATACACTCTAGGCTGGGTGGTAGAAGATGTTAATCCCAAGAGAGATTGGAAGGAGAAATCATGGGTCTTCTCGGCAGTTGGTCCTCATCTCTGGAATGTGTTGCAATCTGAAATTCGTCTGATATTTAAAAAAATCTTTCTGGTTACTTTTAAGAAATCCTTCCATTTTTTCATATTCTGGCAGGCTTTCCAAAATAGGTGAAGGGAAAGGTTCCCCCCACACATGTGTGCTAGTGGTGTCTGATTCTAGGGCTGGTGCTCATCTCCATATTCTAGTGGAAGAGCCAGTGTTGGCTGCAAGAAAGCACTGTTTTACCTTCCTGCTTTTTATGGCGGTACCTATTTATCTACTGGCATTTCGATGCTTTCGAACTGCTAGGTTGGCAGGAGTTTTCCAAAATATCCCATCTTTTAATTACCACCTGTATTTAAATGTAATCTTAATTTTATTTTATTTTTCATTCTGAACTGTGTTGTGGTGCTTTATGTCATTTGGCATTGCTATTCACTGCCCAGAGTGGCCAATGGTTTGATGTGTGGTATAGAAATTGAATAAATAAAATAAATCATGACTTGAAAATTTTAAAACATTCTTTTTATTTAAATCATCAAACCTCGGGGGTTGGTGTTTTTTTTGGGGGGGGGTTAAATTGTGATTTATATCAATTTGATTTAAATCAAATGCACCTTGGTGTAAAGGGAAGAACAGGGTGACATCCCTTCCCCAAAGTCTATGCATGTCAACAGAAATCCAAGTGTAATCTCACTTCATCTTGGGACATCCTCTTCGTCGTCTTCTTAGAACTGCAGAGCTGGAAGCGATCCTATGGATTATCAAGTCCATCCCCTGTCAAGGAGGAACAGTGGGGGAATTGAACTCACAACCTCTGGCTTTACAACCTGAGACCTGAACCATTAAGCTATCCAGCAGTTGTCCACACTCCCATTTACAGCCAATATCAGGAGCCTGCCACAGCAAACAGAGGTGAGACAGCAGGCCATGAAGCAGTTGCAGTTCTGCTCTCAAACTGCTCCCTGATGCAGGGACCTCTCTGTGCTTAAAAAAAAGGTTAGTTTTGGTTTGCTTAATAAGATAGACTAGAGTGTCCCACCAAAGCAGTATGGATCAGTTCAGTGGTCCCCCGCCATTTCGCGGTTCATATACTGCGGTCCCAGTATATCGCGGGACCGCAGTATATGAAAGGCCAGGGCCCCCTGGGCTAAGCTGTGTGGGCCTGTTTGAGGCCTCCTGCACTTAACCCAGGCCTGGTGCTGCCTCGAACAGGCCTCCGATGGGTTTCCCGGGCCTATCAGAGGCCCCAGAAGTGGTTTCCGGAAAACTGGAAGTGACTTCTAGATTGCCACACACCACTTCTGGGCCTTCCAACAGGTCTGGGAAGCCCGTTGGAGGGCTATTTGGAGCAGCGCCAGGCCTCAGGTAAGTGTAGGAGGCCCCAGAGAGGCCCCCTCTCCCAATGCAACCCAGCATCTGCATATCGCTGAATTTCAATTATCGCGGGTTGGGTCAGGTCCCTCACCCAGGTGGGGGATTACTGTACTGTGAAACATACAGCAAACACAATCACCTACCACAGGGCATTCTTAGCGCCCTGTTGCCTGGCGCAGAGTTACAGGAACAGGTATGGCTCTTTCAGATCAGAAGGCAAGCACGACAATCATCCCAGTAACCACCTTTTCTTAGGAAGCGTCAGCGAAAAGATCTCCTGACCCAGAGCTCTCTGTGAAATCAACTACACGTTCCCTGAAGTCAGAAGGAATTTCCACTTCTCTGAAAAACAAGACAGGGGGGGGAAGGTCTCCCGTGGCTAGTTGCTACAACAGGACCTTTCCCAGAGTCCCCTTCACTAGATAACTCTGTACAACAGGAAACTTGAAACTACTGTATAAGAGGCTTCATTCAGCCACGTACAAACAGTGTGTCTTTCGAAAGGGAAACCTTTTCCATCTCTTAGGTCACCTATTCTTCTCAGAAGACTCGAAGGAGAGCTGCCGTCTTCTTATTTCACAAAGGGCGGAAGCAAAAGCAGTGGGAAGTCTTAACTGGTGCTGCTTCCACTCTCCCTGGGTTTTCTTGCCCATGTAAAAAGAATAGGAAGGTGAGAAGGCCAAACTTTGTTCGGGGCAATACGTAATGACTGACAGTGATTGGGAAGTAATAAATTCAAGTCGAACAGTGTGGTTGTCTATGACACACCAAGCACAGCCTGCACTACACACCTCCGCTGCCGTGCAATCAGCCAACTCATATTATCAACAAGAGGGGGTAAAGGTGCATTAATTTCAGTGTCTCCTTCTTCTCCATGCCTCCCATTTGCCCTTTATGTTAAAATTTAGGTTAAATTTCCTATGCTACAACATTTGACAAAATACATGCAGAAGTACAATATGTGGAGGGGGGAAAATAAAACAAACACATAAATGTTAATCTGTTGTCTTGCCACAAATAATAAATGCACCTATTCCTTTTTATTTAATGCAAGGCCATTGTGGCTTCATTTGTTCTTGATGGGAGGATTTGTGGAGAAAACAAAGACACAGGCGTCCTGGCAATAAACTGAAACCACAAAAAATATAGAGCAGTGAAGCCTGTTATATTTACAAGTTACATTGTGGATAGCAACAAAGTTTCATCAAGGCCCCTTAAGTATGCCTGGACTAGAAACACATCTCACACAAATACACCACCAAAGCAAGCTATCTTGCACAGGCATCAGTTAACCCTGTGTACAGCCATACATTTTTCATATGCTCAAGTAAGCAAAGGGGAAAGCCTGCAGAACATTTGCAGACTCTCTCATAATTCTACTGTAGACAACCACTCCCCCCAATGCTGGCTACGTCATGTTGTATAAATGATTCCCTGTATTTTTCATAACTGCTATAAAGTTAAGCTAGGTCAGCTATGATTCAGCAGTAAAATGAAGATAAAGATTTCGGTTACTTAACTGTGGTAAACTTTTGGAGCTGATCCAACTTTTTAAAACCATCGGTTAATGTATCTCCAATTAGTTTAATGAGAGCAACTTGAAGATCTAATTACAGATGTCTTTTGAAACGTTATGGAATAATGTGTTAATGATAGTCTCTCTTTTTATGGAATGAATAACTCAAACTATTCACACATCTGGAAAGTGCAACCTACACAATCTAGCTTTGTCTTACAAAGTGACTTGACAAAACTCCAATAAAGGCATGGTGGAAGGGACAGATAAGTGCAACATGCTCCACCTTGTCATCCAACAAATGCCATGGCATACTTCTGTTCTGTTATATCAGTGGTTCTCAACCTGTGGGTCCCCAGATGTTCCTGGTCTGCAACTCCCAGAAGCCTCCACCACTCACTGTGCTGGAAAGGATTTCTGGGAGTTGCAGTCCAGAAACATCTGGGGACCCACAGGTTGAGAACCACTGTGTTATATGCTCCCTTAATATACTATCAATACCTGAATGATTCAAATCTGAGTTACAGAGCATAATTTCAGTGTGTATGAAAATGCACCTTTTGTGTTAAACAATTTAGAGTCCTCTAAAATATCAGGCTGGAATAGAATACTGAAGTCAGTAGGCCTTTCACTCTCGTCCAGCATGTTTCCTTTTTATGTTTTTGGACATTCAACAATTTGAGGTTGGTGGGGATTACCATATTTTTCCATGTATATCATACTACTTTTTTCTAAAATCATGACGCCAAAAATTAAGGGGTGTGGTATAAATGGAAGTAAGCCTTTTGGGGTGGGTGGGTGGAGGAGAACCCAAACTCATCTTGTTTTTTCCCTCTGTGTGTGTGTGTGTGTGGTTTTTTTTTTTTTGTATGATCGGCTCCATCTTACCTTAAGTTCTCCACCCCCACTGTTTTCTTTCATTTCCTCATTCTAAACACTCCTCTCGGCTTTGGTAACTTTGTTATTTGCAGGATCAGGCTCCATCCGGCTTGAACAGCCCATTAAGAAATGCCTTTTCATGATAAAAAAAGGTGTGGCTTTTTTCTTTTCTTTCTGGAGCACATTTCTTCATGGGCTGCTGAATCCCTACTGAGCCTGATCCTGCAAAAAAACAAACTCACCAAAGCAAAAGCAGTGTTTAGAACGGGAAATGATGGAGCTTGATCCTGCAAAAAATAAACCCACCAAAGCAGAGAGGTGTGTTTAGAATGGGGAAATTAAAGGTAACAGTTGGGGGTGGAGATCTCAAGGAGGATTTATTAATTTTATTTATTCGGAGGTCTAAAAAGTGTGGGGAGGTGTCTAATAAAAGGCACATCTTACAGACTGAAATTTGCGGTAAATAAGAAGACACAAAACTAGCACCCAAATTCTACACATCCATGTTAGAACCACATACACATGGATATATGCATATTATTTAGAACCTTTATATTCAACCTTGCCGAAGAAGCCTGTTGCAAATGATAAAGAGAATGTTGCCATACTCTGATGTGATAAAACTAGTTTAAAGCTAGATCAGCATCGACTTTGAAAAGACCATCAAGAACTTTTCACCAGACATGGCAAAATGCCGGTACAGCTCGTGATGCGAAAATAAGTTACAATCTTGAAAAATGAGTCCAACATCCTATGTATGCCATATGTCAGGTGAAATTTTTCTCTCCAGGTAGAGGACCCCCTTTCAAGGTATAAACATGATTGTGCTGCCTGTCTTTGCTTGTAGAAATAATGTATGTGGCTGAACCCTACATTAAAACTTGCATCCAGCGTCAAATTGATGGCAAAGGAAATAGGCCGGAGAACTGCTGTTTAGGAAAAGGCTACCTCTTTTCCCTCTATGCTGTATGAAAATGTACACTACTTGGTCCACAACATTTCTCGTGTGGCATGACAGGTATGTTCTAAAGCTAAATGTTGGATAAAGGCAAACAAATGACATTGGTCTTCACATTATTTATTTAATTGCTTTAACCCCTTGTTCCAATATAAAAAAAATCAAAAGGCCAGAGTAACTCAGCTGTTTCTTTTGTCATTTGCCGTCCATAAATAAGCCCCAGTCCTGCCTCTGAAAAGCTGAAGGAGGCCACATGTTTGCTGGACATTTATCATGCCTTGTTCCCTGTGAGCAAGCAAATACTTTACTTGAATGGGCCCTTAGCAATCATTGTCAAATACAGAATTCAAGGTGCTTGGATGTGACCAGCCTGTAAAGTAGAGGCCACACTGCCCGTGAGCTTCCCATCCCTTCTACAGCCAGAATAGATCTTTTTTGCTCCAGGTCTGTGAAGGTTGGCCTTGGATTGAAGAAAAATCTCACAATGCCTCAAGCTGGACTTTGCAGTTTGTTAAACGTTACCACTTCTGATCTCACCTGACTTCGGAAGCTAAGCAGGGTGGGGCCTGGTTAGTACTTGGATGGACAGCCACCAGGGAATACCAGGTGCTGTAGGCGCCTGGAGTAGGAACTGGCAAACCACTCCAGTATTCCTGCCAAGAAAACTCTATGGAAATGGGGTTACGAAGAGTCGGTCATGACTGTAACGACATCACACACACACACACACACACACACACACACACACACACACACACACACACAATGGTCACCAACTAAGCCAATCGTAACAGTTTCAGTTATAATAATAATAATAATAATAATAATAATAATAATAATAATAATAATAATAATAATAATAATAATAATAATAATAATAATAATAATAATAATAATAATAACCACCTCAAAAAACAGGGGATTTTCAAAGACGTGATACACACTGCAACTTGAGGAATGTCACGGGACAGCTTTCTCAGAAAACACCCCGACTCAAAGCGTAGCAACCCACAAAAATACCAGACAGCATTTAGTGAGGAATCATCATCTTAGAACTGCAGGGGAACATGGGGATATTTGCCAAGCGTATGCTATCATCTTCTCTACCAAGAACCTGCATTTTCTTTCATGCGGCCTTTCAATACAATCGGCATTGTTTCCCATGAGTGTAGTCTGGTGATTCTCTAAGCTCTTCCCATTTGTTTTAGGGCAACCCAGTATGCAGTAATTGTGGAATAGTGGATGCCTTCTTTTCTCTTTGGGGCTGTTTTACAACTTGTGAGGGCTCTAACCAGACAGAAGCCTCAATGATTTCACAAGGAGATGTTAAAACCAGATGTATATATATCACACGCATACACACACACATATAGCAGTAAACTTTCTTTCTTTCTTTACATTTAGAACAACTTCAAGCCCTAAGGCTATATACAACAAAACAGCAGGGGGGGGTCTCCTTGAAGCTAACCCACTGAAATTAATGCCGCGGAATTTGGTTCGACTGTTTCAGCATGAAGTGGGTTCATCATGAAGCCCATGACTTGCTGCATTACAGCTCAAAGGAATAAAATCCCACCTGCACTAAGCTCCTTATAATGCCCTGGGGGCCAGGAGAAGTGGTGGTCTGAAAAAATGTAAATATGGATTTTCAATAAGAATCACACACACACACAAAAGAAGAATCATCTGTCCAAGGAAAGAAGACAATATGGAATGTTTATTTTAGCTCCTCCTGTGGAGTAGGAGATCAAGAGGGGTGCCTGAAAGATGGCTAAAATCAAAAGCCTCCTCTTTTTTATTTCTTTTCAGTCAACCTCAGCATTACCTTCTCCTCCATTCTCTGCTCTTGCCAGCAGGTCCTTCCCTGCATCGCAAAATAGATTAAGGAAAGAAACTCCCAAGTGCAGCTAATCCTACCGAATGGGGGCTGTCGCTGCTAGGCCAGGAGTTAAAAAGGAAAATCTTCTCCATCTGAACAATTGTGGTGATCCCGAGTTTTAATCAGCCCCAATCTCAGCAATAAAAAAGGCAGCAAATGAAATCTACCTTTACCATATTATACACCACCAATGAGCAAGAACTGAGCAGCTTTTCTTCACTGCTTTAACCAGCCTGCCCACAAGTAGGCCTTTCATACTTCCTTAATCCCAGCCCCCAAGTTTTCTCACATAATACCTTTGCAGTCCCCAAAGCAGGGCCCTTCGTTTTCTACATCCCTTTCATAGACGTGTCATTTCTAACATCAAGCTAATCTATATGTTGCCATGGTTATCTCCATTTATCTGCCTTTACATCTTATGAGCTGCATGGATTTACCACATTATTTTTATCTGAAAGACAGAAAATGGTGGTTTTATTGCCATACAATCAGATTACCGCTGCTAGTTTCTCTATGCCTTTTTACCATACTTCAATCAAAAGGGATCACTTTCTTTATACCCTGCCCTTGATTTACATTACATCTGTAAAGGCCTAGTCTGGGTTGTAATCCCCTTATTAACCAGGAGCAGGGGTGATTTGCCTAAAAATAAAAGCAAATTGTGTCAGACCTTTTCACTTTGTTTTTGATTCGGAACTACAAAATGGATTACTAAAGAAATCTTCAGAGTTCACACGGCCGGCTATACTACTGAATTTAAAATGAGAATTAAACAAGTTAAACAAGGGGAACGATGTCAGTGGTTTACATTTTCCATCATGGGTTAAAAGGGCTGAATAGTGTTATGTCTTTGTACGCACTGGCTTTACAGAAAGACAACGAAACCACAGGAGTTTTGTTCCCAAGGAGTTCTTAACACAGTCTTCGGCCATCAACACCCCCGCCGACTACTTTACATTTACCAAATACAAATTAGTAAGATCTATAGCTTGGAAATATGACAAGGTTTAAAGTCCTAAGTCTGATATGTACAGTTCTTGGGCCCCTCATCCTTCAAAAAATATTTTAATTACGAAATCCTTTTTATTACTTCCCTTGCATCAAAGGGTAAAACGTATGTGAGGCAAAGATCAAAAATAGTTATTTAAATACACACACACAGAGAGAGAGAGAGAGACTGAGTGCATACAAATAAAGTTTTATCCCCTCTAACATTCTGCCTTTGTTTGCATTAGCTACGTTATAATTACCCAGACTCATTGTAGACTACTACATGAGCCAATTTAATAATGAGTGTACTATCTTTAAGAGAAACCCTGAGTGATACACCACCACCTCACTGCCTCAGATTTCTCCTGAACTAACAAGCAACCAATTTCCAAACCTTTTTTCATGAACATAGAGTATATTATAAACGTCACATTGAAGCCCTTAAAATAGAACAGGAGAAGGCAGAGGGATCTTTCTGATTTCAGCTTGACTTTCAGTCACTGTCTGTATAACCACAATTCCTAAAGTAAGAATTGCTTTACTGTAAAAACCACGCAGATAAGAGGCTTTGAGATAATTGGTATAAATATAGTAATTATGTTCCTAACTGATCAGGCGTACAACAGAGAGTAGAAAAATGGCTGAATGAGAAATTCAGCCTTTTGGTAGCAGTAAAAGTTCCTGTCACCATAAGAAAAATAGCAGTACTGAAATGAAGTGGAAGAAGAATCATGGAGCTAGGATATTAATGGCTAGCAAAGGAAACATTTAAGAGAAAGTATTTAAAGGTTGCCACATTATACACACTTATTTTAGGAGTAAGCCCTACTGAACAACTACATCTAGTCTTCCATGGCATACCTTCAAGCAACCACCTACAAAGCAATATTATGGGTGAAATCTGAAAATAAGTGTTTTGTATTATATTACAGTCGGCTTGCCAGCAATAAACACAGGTATACATTCTTTGCTGTTAAAGGAAATTGTTTTGACTTGTCCTAAAGTACAAGCCTCTTGTGGGGCAAATGTGCGAGGCAAATTATTATCAGGTTCCTGCTGTGTAACTAACATAAAAAAGCATTAGGCATTTGGGGACATTCCAGATTTCTTTCCATTTCATAGAACAAACGTGTCAGCAAGAAGGTTCCTTCTTCAGCTTTTCTAGCACACAGGGAAGCACCAAGAATTCCTATACTTCTCTGGCGAGATGGTCTGTACCAAGTACCTTCCTATAGAACACATGTTATACTTTTCTAACACAAATCTATAATAGCAAGGATTAAGTAGTAAAGCTCTGGGATACCCAAATAAATCCTTGCCAACACAGAGGGATGCCAGAGACACTACCACACAGCTTCCCAGCAAGCTCTTTTATTCTCCACTGGGTTTGGTTTTCTTGTGGAACAAGGCTGTCCATTGCTTACAGTTTATCATCCTGACAAAATGCAAAGGAATGGGATGAGAAGCCACTAACAATTCCACCCTGGGTGCTTTGTTCCCCTTTCTCTGTATTAAAACCGACAAGATTAACCCAAACGCAAATTGCAGAGCACAGTTCAAGGGGCTATTCATTCCGGCAGTGAATGTGCATTTGTTTGCCTACAAAAAAAAGAGAGAGAGAGAAAGGGGGGAAAGAGAAAAAAAGAGAGAGAGAATAAAAATCTCACAAACAAATGATGAGAGGCAGGCTGGTTTATGTCACTGAAAATGTGGCTTAAATAGGGCCATCCATTCTGAGCTATTTTATCAGCCTTTGACAGGTTAGTGTTTGTTCTGGGTAACGGTGGCTGATTTCATGTGTAATAGGTTATCTTCGGAGATACTATTTAGCTGTTTGTTTGCTTTCCTTTTGCCAAATCACATCTTGTTACAGAAAAGAGCCCCAAGGGAAGAGAAACGGTTGGCTGACAGAACTGCTCCACGGTAAGGAAGGCTAACTCAGTTTGCCAAACTTTGTTGATAAGGAAAGGTTTTGTGTCCTTCCTGCCAAAGCCCAGCTAATAAAACTGCAGTATGTGGTCTATAACACTAAGCTCAGCTATCATGCCTGCTCCAGAGGACGACCGACAACCTACCTACCCAAGGCAAACTCTTCTCTGATAAGTAAAGGAGAAGGCCAAATATCCTTGCTTAAGTGTCATTATAGTTACCCAAGAGTTTGTTTCACTATGCTTTTCTCATACGTAGTTCTCAAATGGCCTGAAACAGTCTCGATATGGACACCCTTCGGACTGACCTATTCCTCTTGACTCATCCCCCTCCTGCAATTTGACGAAGCAGCCATTACGTTACCACTGGGGGGGGGGGGGGGAAATACGCTGACCTGCCTGCCTTCATGTTTTCTCTCCTCAATAACCACCTGCCAAAAGTAAACTCCGAAACAACCATATTTGAGACAAGGAAGGCCCCAATGTATGCCTCTTCCTGCTGCAAAGTTTTCAGATATGCACTTTGAGCCCTTATAATCGACTCCTCTTCAGTTCTGGGTTGGTAAGTGTTCAGCGGGTGACCACTGATCATCTGTAGCAAACAAATCCAATGACTGGTGGCAGTTGGGGTGATTATCTCTTCAGACAGGTAACCACTGTACAGCACAGTCACTGTTCACTCCGAAGCCAACTTCCATGTGCTTTGTGGGGATGATTGTCTTGCGCACATGTTTGCCGGCTCAACAGCAGCTCCTTCGCGCAAGACAGACTCTCTTGAAAAGTACTGGGTGGGGTGGGAAACTCAGCTAGGAGATTTCTGTTTCCCAAGGAATCATCCACAATTCCTCGCAGGGGCGGGATGGGGTGAAATAATATGAATTTTGAAACTGTCTTCTTTCCCCAAAAGTTAAGACCACAAGCCCTTTCGCACACACATCAGTAAGTTTACTCAAATGAACAGGCCATGCTCCTTTAGGACAACAGGCCCGCAAAGGTTAATCCAACCACCCCTTATGAATGTCATCTCATCGGCCACTATTTATCTTAAAATACTACACTTAAGTTGGGGGTGGGGAAGACTTAAGTCATTAAACCAGCATGAAACTGATGGCACCTGGTATTTCGAGGTGCAGGCCTTAAAAAAAAACCACGACACCCCATTTATTTAAACGCGGGGGAAGCAGTAGAATAGGGACTGCTCCTTTGCCAACAAGGCTGTATATGCTATAAATACTGTCTCAAACAACCCATTTGAGATTGGAAAATGCCAGGTTTTTTGGTCAAAAGGGGTGGGTGGATGGGAGAGAAAAGGCCTGGAAGAAGGAAGGCCTGGGAGTTAGAGCCTGCTGATGCGTATTGGAAGAGTGACCTCTGTAGGAATAAAGCCATCATTAGACTGCAGTGGCAGAAAAGAAAACCTCCTAAATGCGTTGCTATCAAGCCTATGATGGTAGGAACTTCCTCACACCGGCGCATAAAAGAAAACCTTTAAACAGATCTTGCTTGGTTTTCATTAGAACACAAACGGAGGATCCTATCCAGTCTTTTTTGAGGTTGGAAAGAGAAACTGCAATAACTTTGAATCCAGCCGTTAAAGGCTGCCACTGACCCAACTCTCTCTCACACACACAACACACACACACACAAACACATACACAGAGGCAGCAACAGCAGTTGACTCTCCGTGCATGTGCCTTGGGAGAGGGAAAAGAGCACCCAACAAAATGGGCCAGAGCGGCACCCTCCTGCTAAGCAATGAGTCAGGTTCTCACATTCTAATGAAAACAAATATATCTTCTTTGTTCAACTCATAAAAAAAACAGGCACCCATTATTAAGGGCACAGAATTATTAACTCTTCCTTTCTATGGGGGGTGTGGAGAAAAAAAGCCAAGGGGAGGAAAAACTGTTAGGAAATAAAAGGGGAAAAATGATGAAGTTAGAAGATGAGTTTTTAAAAAACTAAAAAAAAGTAGTTGCAAATGCAAACCTATGTCGTTTTCAACTTCATTCCTCAGAGCGAATAACTAATATCCAGTACCCAACTTAAGAGCAATTTCACAGGACTGAGCCAGGCCACGTCCCCAATGTGTTGCTCATTTAAAGGTATTTTAGCAGCCATTTAACTGCATTTTTATAGGGGAGCTTGTACCCTGTTCTCATCCCAACAAGCTTGCTCCGGTTTTATAGACAAGTTGATCTGCTTGTTTCCAAATAAACTGTTCTCTAAGAAATCATTAAAAAAGGCACCGATACCATTATTCTTTAGCAAAGATTTCCTTTGCTGCTACTTTTATTTGCCTCCTATAAAGTATGCAGGCACACATGTACAATCAATGAAATCTAATTCATGGAAGTTTTTGTAGGTTTGAGAGCGGGCCAGCTTTTGATCCCCTTTCCAGTGGCAAAGCTTTTTTCAAAGGGAAATAAAGTCAAATCAGACTCTCCGTGGTCAGGTCTTCTTTCAGACTGAGCTCCTTTAGGATTCACCATTTGCTGTCTACTGCATTTCAGACAGTTTCCATCCGTGTATTCCTACCAACGCCAGTCATAATGCTGCACTCAAGACAGGTCATTATGTCCTTACCCAGTCTCTGGCCCTTTGCTTTATGCAGGAGGAGAGATTTCTCCTTCCACTGCACCAGTCACCAAGGGATCCTTCCTTAAATCCACCACAGAATCAAATGGAAAAGCCCTCTCTGCTATCCACCTTCCACATTACTGCGCTGCGCTGCACAGACCCACTCTCTCAAGAGTTTCCTCCTTGTTTTCTCTCTCTTTCTCTCTCCACCTCACAACCCACTTTAAGAGCTGCAGGGAACCACGGGGCCCTGACCCTGTTGTTTGGGAGTGTATCTGCACCTTATTGGCGCTGCCTGGATTTGTCAAGGGAGCAAACCGTGTGAAAGCGTTTAGTCAAACAAGCCTCTCATGACTCAGCTGCCTGGTCCCTGCTCCCAAGTGTAACAACACCGCCGATTTCCTGAACCCCCAGTGGTCAAGGTAACTGGGATTTCTGTCAAGGGGGCAAGAGCGAAAGGTTGGGCTCCCTCTCTGCTCTCCCCACACATCCTTACTGGACACCACCACCCCAGTTCTCCGGTGGGGAGCCTGGCTGGGGGGGGGGCCAGATCCCTATCATAGAGTACTTAAAACTTCTGCCAGGTTGCCTCCCTCGCCAAACCAGGCCCGACAGGATCACTCTGGGCCAGGAGGGAAGTCGGCCTGTCCTCCCTCCTTCCCTCGCCACCTACCCACCCAATTCGCCCCATACAATATCCGCCCAAATATTTGCCTCTCGGTCCCATTAACGAAGAGCAGGAGGACCCATAGGGCGGGCACCGATTACGCGCTTTAGCTCATTGCGATCTCCTTCCCACGGCTGCCTGCGTAAACCACCCGCGTGCGCGCCCATCGACAGCCAAGCAAGCGCCTTAACGGCGCTCGGTTCCCAGTCCACCCCCCCCCACTTGGATTCCAACTCCCCCCCCCCCAAAGGTAATTCAGATAAAGGGATCGGAAACGAGGCTGGCTGTTCCCTTCGCTCCCCAGGCCCTGCTCGGGTTTGGCCTGCTCCCTTCGCGACCCTTTTGCGCCCCCGAAGGCGCAAGCTGACTCGGGGTGGATATCCTGAGGCCTGGCTCCGGAGCCTTGGGTACCGGAGTGGGGGAGGTAGAGAGGTGGCCTCGCCTAGCACGAGGAAGGGAACGATGCCGGGCCCCGCGCCCCCCCCCCCCAACCAGCACCGCCGCCCGGCCGAGGGCAGAGGTCCGGGCTGCCCGCGCACTTACTTGGAGTTGGAGGAGTTCCAGTAGATGGGCTCCAGCACCAGCGAGCTGGCCAGCGCCGTCCGGCACAAAAGCACCCAGATCGCCCAGCAGCACCTCCCGAGCGGGGATGGCCCCCGGCGCGCTACCATGGTAGGGGGCGCCGCCGCCGCCGCCGCCGCCGGGTCTTCTTGTCCCGAAGGTTCGCCAACTCCGCGGCGCCCGGGAGAGGGAGAAGGCGGCGGCGTCCCCAAGGCTCCCAATCCAGACGGAGCCACCGCCGGTGGAGGCCAATCCCGGGCAGGAGCAGCCCGGCCCCTGCGAGCGCGCCCCGCCGCCGCCTTCAAGGGGTCCGGAGCGCCGCCGGCATTCAGGAGAGACGTCGTTGCAATCCCGACGCGGGCTAATAAAGGCAGCCGCGGGTGAGGAAGCCACCGAGAGCCGCCGTCGACGGAGGAGGAGGAGGAGGAGGAGGAGGAGGAGGAGGAGGAGGAGGAAGGGAAGGAGAGACGATCCGCCCGTCGCTCAGTCCTCTCGCGGCTGCCGCTTCGTCGGACCGAAGGCCAAAAAAATGGGGTAGAAAGATGGGGGAGCTGCAGAACCCAAGTCGAAGGAGGGACCTCCCGATGCTCCACCGGCGTCCGCGCTTCCTTCGGCCCCTCTATAAATCCACCTGGGAAAGCCCGGGAGGCAGCAGGTCCCGCCCGGCGGCGCATCCGCGGGGCTCCATCGCCCACCTTGGCCCCGGTCGGCGGCTCCCGAGCAGAAGAAGGCAAGGCTGGTCGGCAGGTCGGCTCCTCCTGGCGTCGAAACCTTCCCTCCCGGTTCCCCCCTCCCCCTCCGGTAGGGCTGGCACACACGCACGCACGCGCGCGGGGGGGGTGGCGCGCACTCCCGCGG
This sequence comes from Phrynocephalus guinanensis, assembly GCA_037367245.1. NCBI lineage: Eukaryota > Metazoa > Chordata > Lepidosauria > Squamata > Agamidae > Phrynocephalus > Phrynocephalus guinanensis. The sequence continues at coordinate 29,775,834 of CM074736.1, forward strand.
GGCGAGCCTGGCGAAGGCAAGGGCTCCCAGCGCCCGCGCCGACGACCAGAGACCGAGGAGGAGCGCAGGGGCGGCGGGCGGACGGGAGAAGGCGCACCGAGGAAGGAGCGCTCTTCCCCCGCGCCGGCAGCGGCCACGGTCCCTTGTTCCGCCTCGCCTGCGCCGCCGGTCGCCCTCTCTCCGGCTCAGCGCGCCTGCCGCGACCGCTTCTGGCCGGGCTCGTGGGCTTGGCTTGGCTAGGCTAGGCTAGGCTAGGCTGGCTTGGCTTAGCTTCCCGCCGCCGCCGCCGCCTCGTCCTGAGCTCCGAAGGCAAGATTGAGCGCGGACGCTTCGAGTCCCCGCTCCCGCGTTCTGCCTCCTCGCTATAAACCCGGCCACCCCCCTTCCCCGGCAGCGCTGGCGCTGGTTGGGTGGCGCCGCTGTCACTTACACGCACCTCGCTCCGGAGTAGGCACGTCCGAACCGCCTCCCCCACCCTTTCATTCCGACCGGGGCGGGGACTGCGTGGGGAAAGGAGGGGCAGGGAGGGACAGGTACGTCCAGGGGCGCAACGCACCCAAGCCCGGGCGGCGGCGGCGGGCGAGCGAAGGAGGCAGGGAAGGAAGGACGGAAAATAATCCCTTCTTGTTCTCATCAAAGTATATAATCTTTTAATGAAGGATCATTTGATATTTTAAAAAAAGAAAATTTATTTTAAAGGAACACTGTCAGCCTTCCTAGCGGGCAAGAAGAAGAATATATGTATATATATATATATGCCCATTGTCTTTCGAAAGACCAACTTGCGGCGATCCTCCTCCCCCTCCCCCACAACAGGACCTCGTCCAGATGATCCTCCAACCGGCGGTGGCCGTATCTTGAGGACTAGTAGCCTAAAAAGCGCGCTTGAAGGGAATCCACGGAGATAACGCCCACCCACTTACTTTCCGCCGTGGAATCCCGTGCCAGAACTCCCGGGGCTTCTCTTGCGTTCTCCCATCGCGTGTAGGATCTCGCTCGGAGAAGCGCGATTCGGGTCTCGTTTACCCGGGGCCGGCGCGGCGCAACTCCGCGCCGCCTTATACGGAAGCTACTGAACTCATCCAGGCCGATTCCCGAGGCGAAGGGTAGGGGGATTGCGTGTCACCCATTGATCTCAAATAGATACACTTCAGGATTGATTGGGGGGGGGGAGCGCAGGGTTGCTGGGTTATATCCTTGCTCGGGTCGCGCTGAGCCGGGGCGGGGAGTCGGCGCATGGGACAGGCGATTCTTCTTCCCCAAAGATCTCCACTCCGGCTGGGCTCCTCCAAAACAGGCCTTCTGGCCAACTCCTTACCCAACCACCGACCCACCCAACCACCCCGGTTTCGCCACCCTTGCCCCCTTCTCGTTTCGGTGCTTTATAGGTGGCGCAGTTTTGCTTGGCCTTCTAAAATGGAGGCAGCCCAAAGCGAGGGAGCGGTCGCCGAGCAAGCAAAGAGAGAGTCCAGGGAAAAGACCCGGCCGCTCTGGCGGCGAGCAGGTTCTTCTGGGGCCGCGGAACCCGCTCGCCCCGTCGGCCTGCCTGCTGCGCTCTCCGCTTGCCGTCCGCAGTGTGACATTCCATAGAGCCACAGCGCCCACTACTGGCAGCCACGAAAAGCGCAGACAATTATAACGGTCCCGCCGTCCCCGCGTCACTTTACCCTGGAATGAAAAAGTCCCGTTTTCATTGAATTTCTTTTCTTTTCTTTTCTTTTAATTATAAAAATCAACGACCTTTCGGGGAAGGTTGAGCGGGCTAGGGAGCATACAGACTGAATGTCCTGGTTCCTGTCGCCTGCCCCTAATCGTCCGCCAGCCAAAAACAAAGGGACGTAAAACAAACAACCAGAACAAGACGCGTCTCATACGTTATGGATTATTTTAATGGAAGAAGTTGCGTAAGGGAGAAGCGAGAACTCAAGTTATCTAAAACGTTATGAGTTGTACTGGATAAAACAGCCAAATAATTCTACTATGATATTTCAAGGATGGGGGGGGTGTTCGAACTTCTGGATGCGAACATTGTTAACCGCTTCTTTATAAAAAGTAATGTTCTGAAAGAAGCCACTAACTTTTATGTCCAAGTTTAGAAGCTGAAAACTTTGTCTTCCACGTATTCTTCAGACCATCAGAAATCAAAAGGATGGGAGGCACATTATTTGTATTTCTTCCTCTCACTTCATGAAAACTCGACTTCTACCAGTGGGAAGAAAAATATATTCCACCAAGTGACTATAACCACGTGCAATTAGGATTCTCAGGCTACAATCAACAAAAAGAGGGACTTTGTTTTTAATGCCGTCTGATGAAATTTGTGTATGAGTTTGTTGCTTTGTAATTTTTTTTAAAAATTGCATTTAATATTTCACGGAAGGGAGAACCGGCTGATTCCTTCCGGAGGGAGCCGTGAGAAACGGTCCCATCCTAAACGCGGGTGATGCCGAATTCCCTATTCAAAGTCCGGGACCCATTCTCCACGAAAAGCACGTGGCTTTAAGGGACGGTGGCCCGTTTTGCCCGGTTCCGCTCCTTGACCTTGGGGAGGTTCCGATGGCATCCCGGCCCAGGGATGTTTCTCGCGCAAAGCTGCCAACCGGCACGGAATTAGATGGACTCGGTCGCCGCGGTAAGCCCTTCCTCGGCGGCCCAAAGCCCTTTTTTTACGGGGGAGGGGGGGAGGGAGGAGGGCCCACATAAGAGAACCCTGAAAGCACAACCAAGGCAATCATTGTGGGCAATTTGGCTCAAAGGTGAAGGGAGTGCGTCCTGGAAGAGAATAATCCGAGTGCCAATTTACACACACACACACACACACACACACACACACACACACACACACACACACACACACACACACACACACACACACACACACACACAAGTTGCTTTCCAGAAACCCAGTCTGAAATACCGGCAGCTGAACTACTTTTGGGACGGTGAAACGCGGTCCATCACTTTTTCTTAGAGCACGGCTTCCGTTCTATACGGTGGCCTGTTCGGCGGAAACAAAAGTGTTCTTAAAAATAGCATCCCCCCCCCAGACCAACATTTCCTAAATCCAGGCCAGCCTGGAGCTATGGAGTTTGAAAACGGAAGGATGGAGCTTGTATGTGTTCCTTCTCCCACCCCCACCCCCCCTCTCTCTCCCAACTCCATTTATTTTCCCTGCTCAGGAATAAGGGTCACTCTTGTCAAAATGAAAGGCACATCTGGAAAGCCTGCCATAGCCCCCAGTGGCTAAAAATACAGGAGCGCTGCGCAAGGGGACTTTGACCGGAGGGAGAGTGGCTCGCCAGTCGAGACGGAGACAGCGCAGCGAACCCGCCAGAAGTTCTTCAGTGGGGGGGGGGGGTTTAACCCGACCATTTCCCTTCTCAAAAGCCCGCTGCTGCTCTGGGAGCCTCCCAGTTACCTCTAAGAAAGTCTCAGGGAGGGTAGCCGTGTTAGTCTTTACCAGAATTGCAGGCAAAAATCAAAGAAAAAGAAAACAAAAGACATAAAACATGTGGCACCTTAAAGACTAACTTTCATATTTTAATGTAACGTTTCCTGGACGCGTCCACTTCTTCAGACCTATAGCCGCAGAATGAGTCTGCGATATTTCCAACTAGAGCTTGAACGGTCGGCCTTTTTTGTTAATTCTTCCCCTAAATAGGTTAATCTGGACGTTGGGTTGAGGCCTCTCCCCAGTCCCCGCCGGGACGAACTTTGACTTGGTGCAAAACTAAGGCAGCACTTCGCCCGGTGAAGCTTGCCATGGAAAAGGGTGAAGAGCAAGGCTGTCCCTGCCTGGACATCGATCTGCTGGGTGGCCGCCACGAGGGAACCGACGGTGAAAGGTGGAGGCCCCGCTTGAAGAGATGACGACTAGGCAGGCTGCTGTTCAGAGGAACGGGGCGGCGGTGGTTCAGCCGGACGACCCGCCGGGGTCTCCTCCGACGGTCACTCTGGATAAGGCGAACCAGGCGCTGATTTGGGGAAAGAGGCCAGCTTAAGGGAGAAGCGAGCCAAACCCGGGTTTCCCACCAGGGTTTCTCCCCCCCCCCCGCCACACCTGAAGTTCCCACGCGGCCATCTGGGCGGAAGATGCTTCCAAGTCCAAACACACACACACACACACACACAACACACACACACACACACACACACACACACACACACACACACACACACACACACACACACACACACACACACACACACACACACACACACACACACGGTTTGCTCGAGCTTCGGCACTGCTCAGTTTTCCCCGTGGCCGAGGCTGTCCGTGAGAACCCTTCCCTTCTTGCCCACTTTGGAGACTTCCTTCGGGTTAAAAGCCCCCTGAGCCTCTCCCCCCCCCCCCCGCGGTTGGTAGAACACCGTCGTCCTTTGGAAGACGTGGGTACGTCGAGGGGTCTTGGCCGGGATGGGGGCCAGACTCCTCCGGGACTCTTCCCCCCTCCCTCCCTCCCTCCCTCCCACCAGGCCAGGCTTCCGCCCTCGAAAAGGAACAGAAACGGACTCAAAAAAAACCTTTTTGCTCGGGCAAATAAACCCTGCCAAGGCAGAATGGAAATAAAGCAGGCGGCTATAATAACACGGCTAATAACAGCGATAGGAGTTACTCTTGTTATTGATGCGGCTGTTTTTATAGTCACCATCATGTTTCAGCTTTATTATTCCCACCCCCACCCCCACCCCCCGTAACCTCCCGCAAAACGAGCCGTAAGCTTGCCGAGTCTCCGTCCGTATGCAAGTCACATCCGCTTCCCTGATACTAAAGTCAACCTCTACGAACCGGGCTCCCTGTGTGTGTTTGTGTGCTGTGGCGCCCAAGTGAGAGTAAGGATTCGTACTGTTTTGTTTTGTTTTGAAAGGAAGTACTGTAATTCCCAGTGTGGTGTAATGGATGGAGTGTTGCGCAATATTTAGCGTAGATACGGGGTTCGAATCCCCACGTACCTACAGGATCTCACTAGGGGAGTGGGGACTGGTAAAACCCCTCTTCAAATATCTCGCTTGCTTTGCAAGTCCCATTAATAATCTCGCTAACAAGTCGGTTCCCACTTGGCGGCACAGAATTGCACCAAGATATCCAAGGAGGGAGTTTTGTCGGCGGCGCTTCCCTCTGAGTTTCCGTGGCTGTGATTCGAACACAGATCTGGAACACCGTGATGGGTACACTCGACTAGGAAAATGCTCAGATCTGCCCCCCCCCCTAAAAAAAAAAATCCTTGGTGAGGCATAACGAAGTCTACTTGTTTCTGGGGAGGAGGGGGAAATGAGGGGGCTGCCACCCCTAAATCTTTACCTCTAGCCTTGCAGGGCAAAATTCCACGTGGGGGCCGAGGCTTACAAAATTTAAAAAGCAGGAAAACAGGCAGAGGTCTCGAGTCGCTGGCAATGAGCCCTCACCGGGCAACCACGAAAGCGGCATGAATGGACTGCCTGGAACCCACCACGGCCCCCGTGGCTCGGATCGAGAGAACCCCTTGCTCTCGGGCCAAATGCAAGGGGCTTGGATGAATCCGCGCAAGCAGGGCGCGACGGGTGGAACGGGCGACCTTCCGAAAGGACGTCCTTATTATTCGCTTCCTGTTTCCTAAGGGCTCGACCTCAGCCCGGGATCTCTGCCTGTGGCTTCAGTGGCCAGGGCCGCTAGCTCCTAACCTCCCCCCTCCCCTCTTCCGCCATCAGAAACCAACCTTCGGAGCCTCTCCTTTCAAGATAAGTTTGTCCTCCGCCCATTGATGGGGGTGTACTTGAAAATAAAAGACTTCCCTAGGCGTGTTGACTCAAGGGTTAGGACCGATCCGTGTCCCTTGGGAGTTACCCCCCAGGTAAAGCCTTGCGGGAATTGAGGCTTGCAACCCATTTACGACTTGATTACCACCGAGCACGCTCGGCCTTGGGGATCCGTCTTTGACCCAGGCGTTCCGTTCCCGAAGGAGCGGCCTGGAAGGAACTGGCCTTTGGAGGAATGGAGACCCAGGCTCCTTTGCCTGCGCATCAAGGCGCAACAAGCTCTTGGGGGGGGGGGTGGACCTTCCAGCGGGTGGGAATGGCTCCTTTTAAACCGAGGTGGTCATCTGAAACCCCAGGAAGGAAGAACGTCGCTCGTTCCTCCGGGAAATGCGTGTTTTCTTTTATTTTGGCCGAGGGAATCGGCTTGACATCATCGGTCATCGCACGATCCCCATCTGCTCTTGGAAGCGCAAAAAAGACACGCCGACGCCACGGCCGGCCGCGAGAGAGGAAGCCAATGCAAAAAGCACCAGGCTCAATGTAAAAAAAAAAAAACCAAACTCAAAAGCTATTTAAATTGTTTAGAAACAATACTCCGGTGCTTCCGATTCGGCAGCGGCACTGGCTAATGACTCCTACTCTCGTTTCCCCTTCGATCAGCCTTCCTTTGGAGCCCCTCCGCTGAACCAAAGCGACCAGAAATTCATGTTAGGTGACCTCAAGTCGCTTCCGATTTAATGGGCGACCCCATGAATTTAGGGACCCCCAGAGCATCCTATCCGTTAACACTGTGCTCCTGGCAAACTCCTACCAGAAGTAGATAATGCTTTTAATATCTTTTATATCTTTCAGAGTGACATTCCTGGGGGACAACAGAGCTATGAGGATGGGGGAGCAAGGCTCCCCTACCTTTTAAAAGTGAAAAGGAAGATAAGGCCAGCTTCTCTTCAAACTACAGGGCAGACCAATACAGTACTCCTTAAGGAAACTGTCACTTATACACTAACCAAGATTTGAAAGACAGGATTTAGAGGATCTTCAGGTAACCAAGATAATAAATACACTAGCACATCAATGCCTCAAGTCACTTGCAATAATTATCATCAACTTGGCTAAGGATGCTTAGTAGCTGTAAAGAAATTATTTTATTAGAAAAATCACCTTGTTGATTTTTTTTAACTGTGCCACAGCTAACTTGTCAATCGGTGCCATTACTCAAACTTCAGGTGTTCATAATAAAGCAAGATATAGCTATTGTACTTTGTGATCTGAAGGCGTTTTTAAAATGTAAGAAGCTGTGGACAAAACCCTATTGCCAATTTAGGTTTGCTGGAGAGAAATGTCTTAGTGGCAAAAAGCCATTAACATAATGAGTGAACACCACATCACTAGATTACCGCGGAATGTACTCACCATCTTGTTCACTCACATTTGTCACAAAGACCTAGTATTTCATTTACACAAACCAGCAGTATGATCCTGATGTACAGGAATCTATTCAGCACACAGTACACCCAGGGATAAAATACTTTCCACTACATTTTGCTTGTTTAATACATCTGCATTTGTGCTGGAGTATTTTTTTGTTCATAAGCAGCCACTTATCTGTTCAATTGGTACATAAAACATATAATAACAGAAAAATTCAGATGAAGTGAGAGTGAAAATTGAAGGAAGAATGATCAATACAGTAATCTAAGAAATGCATATGACACCATCTTACTGGCCAAAAGCAGCAATGATTTTAAATGACTTCTAGTGAAAGAAAGTGCCAATGTACAATGAATATTATAAAGACAAAAATAATGACTACACTTTAATATAGACAATGCAGAAATCAGGACAGTGAAACAGTCGGTATGCCTTGGTTTAATGGTTGATTCAGATGGTGACAGCAGCCAACAAAACAAAACAAAACAAAACAAAAAAACCAACCCAGAAGAATTAGACTTGAAAGGGCAACAATGAAGGAATTAAACAAAACAAAAATTACGTTTAAGCATGTGTCACTGAAGACTGAAACCAATATCACCATTATTGCTGCTGTGCTGCGATCATAAGTCTTAATGCTAAGATGCCCAGTTGTTTAAATGCTGTTTTTATCGTTGTCGTTGTTTTGTTATTATTATATTGTATTGCCTGCTGATTCGCTCAGCTATTTGGAAGCTGCCCAGAGTTCCGTTCTGGAAGATGGGTGGGGTAAAAATCCAATAATAAATAAATAAATAAATAAATAAATAAATAAATAAATAAATAAATAAATAAATAAATATCATCTACACTGTTCTGTCACCATGCACGGGTGTGAAAGCAGGGCAGTTAAGAAAGCTGACAGGAAACAATTATGGTGCTGGAGGAGAGCTATGCAGATACACTGGACTGCCAGCAAGACAACAAACATGTGGGTGCTACAGCAAATCAAACCCGAACTGTTTCTGGGGATAAAAATGATAAAACCATGGCTGTCTTACTTTGGGCACATCACAAGAAGGCAAGATTCTCCAGAAAAGACAGTAATGTTTGGAACAGCTGAAGGCAGTAGGAAGAGATCTAGACCAAATATGAGATAGACTGACTCTGTTGAAGGAAGCGAGTTTACAAGAGGAGAGGAGAGCTGTTGAGGAAAAGACATTTTGGAGATCTCTCATTTGGAGACAACTTGATAGAACATAACAAGCAGTCCGTACCTCATAAAAGACTATTGCTTCTGTTGGGTTATTATGCTACCGTTCTCGGGAGCAAATGAGAACTGCGTAACAAAGCCTGGCTTCTCTCAGTTCAACCTGCAGAAGTGGAAGACTTCCACTTTATGCAACATCATTTCATACAGCAGGCTCTATGGAAGCATGTTCAGCTTCTGTTGTAAAACAGTCTGGTATTTAAGGGCTGCCCCCCTTTCTTAATCAGATACCCCATTTATTTCATATGTTAAAATGCAGAGATTTCTTCCTTTTGAGCAGTATTTTGTACAGGAAAAACATTCTTGGGAGATTACATCTTTTAAGAGCTCTGACTGTCCGCAGACGTTTTACGCAGGGGACTCAATTAGTTAAATGGGGAATGAATTTTTGTTAAATCCTCAGAAAAGCAAGGGAAGTGGTACTCAACGAAGAGAGAGTCAGTAAACATTGTTCCACTTGCCAGAGGCATCCTGAGTGCTACTTAAAGGTGCCTGTGCCAGCAAAGGTAGACCCAATTCATCAGTGCATCAGTCCAAGCATCTTTCAGATTTTGTTTGTTTTGCTTAAATGGCACTGAGTTTTAAAAAAGAGTGCTTTCAGTACAGTAAGAGATCTTTGCTTCTTTCAGTTACCAAATCAGGGCAACTTGGTTTAAAGTAAACCATTGAGCTATGAAATAGCCTGAAGTTCCCCATTGTGTTTTGCTAGTTTTGCAGCTAATGTGAGTCAAAGTAAGAACAGAACAATGCTTACAGCAGTATTAATTTATTACAGACATGATTGTTCAACTATGTAATTCACCATTATCATCTCATCCTGTATTATGGGCAAAGCTGCTCTGGATGTGGGCCACATACTCGAAATCTGACATAAGGACGAACATTATACAGTTGGAAAACTAAAAGGGCGCCATATCATATGATCCACTCTGAGTCAACAACTGAGAAAAAAACATGAGGAATGAACGGTGGATGCTGCAATTCTATCAGAAAATGTACATGGCAATGAAAAAAATACAAAATTATGTTAGATGGCTTAATTTTTAATCCAAGTGCAAAAAATGCTGGGTATCTGGTAAAACCAAACAGGACCCAAACAAGCCTGAATAAACTAGCAGATAAACTACTTGCTTTCACATTTACTTTTATTTGTGCTTACCCATACAACCCACTTCATGACCAATTTTACTGTATTCTACCGATTTATTTTACTGATCAAATTTCCTGCTCCTGAAAAAAGGTGCTTCAAATGGGGTAAATCATTGTTGTACCAGCAGGGTGGATTTGATTTAAATCAAATATATTTAAATCATATTATAAATTAAAATCATTTTAAATCTAAATCATTACTTAAATCAATTTGATTTTTTAAAAACCATTGATTTCCATCCATCCTGTGTACCACTCTAACATTTGCAAACATTATTTCCATGCACGCAGGCACACCAGCGAATACTTCCAGGAACACGGTAATCATGATTGTTCAAAACACTGTATGAATCTGCTGAGGGAGGAGAATGGACGAAGAAACCAAAGAAAGGAGACTGATTTATGAACGGATTGGGGGGGGGGTTAGACTCATTTGCAAACATAATCCTGCAATGCATAATCCCCACAAAGCAAGCTGGTTTTAAAAGAAAATTTCACAAATCAGGAGAATATGAAAAGTCAACAATTCCACTCAGGATGAGACCAACCAATTCTGGATTCCAACCAGAAAGAGAGAGAAAAGGAGACTGTGCATGAAGGAGCAACCTCAGCAAAATAAAATCACCAGCTAAGACAGTTACTAGCATAGCTGTACTAGTTTCGGCTGTAGGTGCAAACCTGGCACTGAAAGTGCAAAACAAAAATTTGTTGACCTTTATACTAATTTTTTTTGACTGGAGGAAAACAAGTTACTGTTCATTAATGTAAACATACATGCACTTAAAAAATTTACTTAAAACGTATGAATTTAAGACTTCACTTTATTCGGCAAATTGATTTATTTACACATTTGGGAATGCTGGCTGAGTTTTATCAGAGGAATAAAAACAATTGGAGACAATACTGAACTCCCCTTACATATCTCCAGAAACACTGACCAACTTTTCCTTACCTGTATCAGGAACATCAAGATGCACAATAGTGGGATAGGTATCATTAGACACTGATACAACAAACCACTGGGGATCCAATACACCGTGGGGATTTGCCAATACTTTCGCCAAACTTTTTTTTAAAGTCAGCAAAACCAGCATTAATGGTTAACCTCGGAGTAAAACTCTGAGATCAGTGGGTCAGTAAAAACCTTATCAGACCATACATAATTTATAAAGTGACCTGACCTGCATCAAGCCACTTTATCAAAGAATCAAAATAGATGATAAAAGATTATTTAACAAGACAATGATCTGATAAGGATTTAACTCAACAGAAGTTAAAATAAAGAGATGCAGAGCACGGCCCCTATTAGAACAAACTAACTTTTCAGATGTCCAAAAAGAAAGAAAAAGTCACAAAATAAAATTAAAAAAACACTTCAACATGAAGCTACTATACAAAGTTTGTTTCATTTTCCATCAGAGTTCAGAGCTGAAATTTAATCCTGACTCTTTAGTGAGAATGATAGTTTGGGCCTAGACTTTCCCTTGCCTAGGATCATCTTTTGCTCTTCCTTTTGCTGACGTTGTCTTTCTTGTTCTAGTTTCATCCTTTCTTCATGAATTTTTCTTTGTTCTTCAACAATTTTCAATTGTTCTTCAGCCTGTAACAAGAAAATAGTAGAACTTACTCAGCAAGTTTCATATATTTGTTGTCTCCACATTAGTGTACCAAATTTCTATATTTAGTATTAATTTGCAAAGATAGCCAAAAGTTACTGCATCTAATTCTTTAGGACAGTGTTGGCGAACCTATGGCACGGGTGCCAAAGGTGGCACTCGGAGCCCTTTCTGTGGGCACCCGACGTCGCCCCTTCACAGCCACCTGTATTCAGGTTAAACTACTGTATTGGCACTTTGCAAAAAAACTAGTGGGTTTTGAATTGCAGTTTGGGCACTTGGTCTCTAAAAGGTTCGCCATCACTGCTTTAGGATTTATGGCTGAGCATGTATTTACATGACCAAACCATGATACATTTCTAAAACTTTGTATATCCTCATCATTCGAAGAAGAAACTTGCTACTGCTAATGCAAGACACTTGTTTTTCTTTAAAAAGCAAACATCACACAACATAAAATGCTGTAGAAAATCAATAAACAAACTGCAGGATTTAATGTTATATAATTCAAAATCTTATGTAATTAATTTCAATTAATGGTGACCAATAAACGTGTCTGAGAAAACTGCCAGCACAGTTACACCACTGTAAACCAGGTCAGAGAACTGGATATGATTAAATTAACTGAAATTGTTCTATCCCCTCTACTACCCCCACAGATTCTAAGGTTCCCTAGGTCTCCCTGTTGCCCTGGAAAGCCTTTAGGAGTCTAAAGCTAGGGGAGGTAGGGAGGCTTTAATAGCGCAAAAAAATAAAAATAAAAAATTGCTGGATCACCGCTGGTCCCAATCACAGCAGTATCATTTCTGCATTTCTTAATCCTTCCTTGAACTTACCAATTTAGCTTGTGCTTCTGCGATTTTTCGATTATTCTCTTCTAGTATTCGTTCTAGTTCCTCACGCTTTGCACGTTCTTCCTCCTAAACGGGAGGACAGGGTAGGATATTAGAAAAGTAAAATACTCACTAACCCATCTGCACTAGTCTTCCTAGGAATTCCTTCCGTGAACTGACTTAAAGGGGCAGCTTTATAGCCACCGTCTTTGTCTCTCAAACAGCAAACTGTGCAGCCACTAAAATTGGTTTCTAGCTCTAAATTTAAAGCATCCCTCCCAGTCCAAACAGCAACCATCTAAACCCTCCCTAATCAGAGAAACCTAGTCAGTTATTACTAGTATTTTAATATCACACAAATCAACAAGGACAACTACGAAAACTGGATAGCATTTACCAAATTAAAAGAGTAATATATAAAATATAAATAAAGTGAATAGTTTGTCTCACCAATCATGTATACCTACGTATTCTTTACCTATACTCCTTTTATCAGCATTAAAAGTTGAATATTTACTGTCTTGTCCAGTGTCCTGCAGAGTGTGCTCCTCGGCTGCCATACGCGCCAGCTTCCTCTTTAAAATGATTTGTACTGTTAGCTTGGCAATGCCTGCATCAGCAGCTCAACCATTTATAAAGAAACAACATACAAGGAAGGCTGAGCTGAGGAATGCAGATGTTTACGGTAAGAAGGAACAAAAATATATAAAACATTCCTAAGCAAACATTTAAATAAGAAAAAAATACATTTACTGTTAGCGAAAAGTACAAATGGTAATCCATATCTGTGGAACTATGGGCTTCCTTCATGGGCAAATGGATTGAACATCCTATAGTGAAACAAGCTTAAAGACAGTATCAAACTGTCCTCCTACAATATAAGCTGGGATTCAGGAGTCCAGAGAAAGTGGGACACGGAAACCAAATCTGAAGCTGAGTTTCCTTTATAAACTCAAAGAAACTTTTGTTATGCAAACCATATGTAAAAAAACTCCAAGATGGTAAAGAGCAATTTCAGTAACCAATGTAACTATTGTAGTTAATATCTGGACGTTTCTGTAATTAGCCTGAGGTCTGCACGAAAATATAGAGAACTGAAACAAACCAAGTATGTAAGAAAAATACTTCTTGCTATGTCTAGTAACCAGCTACAGGTTGGCACCCTTCACTCCAGGAATTCAGAATTATGCTGTGTAGTAAACAGTCCTGATAAGACCAGTTACTGTCATGCTCACCCACTGCTCTTAATTATTAGAGGGAGAGGATAAGGACTACGATTTTAGCCAGAAACCATTGTGCAAGATTTGTTTAATGCAATGATTGATAATGCAGCAATTATTTCAATCCAATTATGTTTTGCAAAAATTAAACTGAATTTACAGCACATGCAATTACTTTCTATTTTAAACATGCTGTAGCATAACAAAAATTATAGAGAAAAATTGTCATACTGCATTTTTTCTCTATTACCAACTAATTAGCTAAACCCACTTTGTCAGATCACAAAATGGGGGTGGAGGGGTGGGGTTCTGGAGTGAGTTGTCTGCTGCTCAGAACCATTTCCAGTCTAGTTTAAAAAGAGTGCAACTTCAAAATTTTAGGATCCTGGAGTGATTAGTGCTGGCAAGCATTAAAACCTCCAGTAGCAAATTACTGTCTCACACAAAGACATTTTCAGCTTCTGCTCCAGTTGCTGACAGAAGAAGTCACATGTTTAGCTCAACTTCAGACAAGGACACAACCTGCTCTTTTACAACTCTCTAGTCTAGAGAAAAAGAAGGAGTTGTTAGTAGTCACTGAAAAAAAAAGTTCTCATGAATTTGGCATAAGCCTTTTGCGAAGAAAGTGAACAGGATCAGGGCTTCAGAATTAGTCCGCTATGTTTCCAAGGAGAATGCACGACTGCTTTAAAGGGAGTGTAACCAAATCTGTTTCTTTTACAAGGCACTGCAACTCAGCGCTGGATCCTGGGTTTTCCCCCTGACTGAAGGCATAAAGCCTCTTACAGTCTAGGTAGAGCAAAACATATGAAGGATACATAATCACAAATTGTTTAACCCATGCCCCCAATAAGAAAGGACTGTGGATATATCCTGCAGCCATGGCAAAAGTTTCAAACAATTCTCAAATATGTAGATCAGTTCCATTAGAATTCAAGTACCCTTGCACAAGTTTTTAGAAGATTAAGTGTTTTAAGCATCAGTGAGCTCCCCTGAATAAGTTAGAAATTAGGTTTCATAGCAATGCAAGTTTATACAAGAAGGGAATTAGATTTGCTGTGTTCCATCTCCGTCTGAACGCAACAGGAGGCATAAACCAAAACTGAAAGTTTTGCCATGGACTGTTTCTACTTTCCAAACGACCGAGCGTTACCTCTCTGGCCTTTTGAGCAGCTAGTTCAGCTTGTCGCTGTCGCTCGAGTTCTTCGAGCAACTGCTTTTCCATGATGCGCTTAGCTTCCTCCACCCTGCGGAGAACTTCCCGTTCAATCTCATCTTTCCGCTTCTCCAGTTCTTCTTCTACTCGCTTCGCTACAAGTTCCTCCACTCTTCTGGCCGTTTCTTCTTCGATAAGCTTCTCTTCTATTTCCTGTTGCCGTCTACAAGGACAGAGAATATTTGTTTTTTGGGGTGGGGCGGGTCACCTCTTATTCAACACATGACAAGTCCTAAGCAGGTATATGCCCAGAGATGTTACATATAGCTACATCAGTTAGATGTACATGTAGCAGTAGAAATACGGGATGTGATCCCATGTGTTAACTTCCGATCTCAACTGCATGAGTCTTCAAATAGAATAAATGCTGTATTTTACAAATTAGCATTTTTCAAATATGTTAAAATATAATACAGTTCTCTGTTTCTATCAAACATGAAAAAAAGCCCGAAGAAGGCACACTGGGCAGGTATACAGTTGTAAAAACTATACAATGCCTTCAGCAACTCCTATAACAAAAGAATATTACTAAACTGCATGCTCATTTGTGGAGTGTGAAGTGCATACATACACACTTCAAATTTAACTTTGAACCATATTATAGCAACTCAGTAAACTGCACAAGCAACACTCCAAATTGTAAAAGCACAGACATTTCATGAAGGTCAGTAAGTAAAAGGGACAATGCTAATTGATAATAATAGACAACTGCTGGAAAGGCTTTAAGCTACATTGGGCTAAGCATAAAGAATGGCAAAAATATGTCTTGAGCCAGGGAGGGCAATATCTATTTACTGTAGCTGTGTAATGTAATTTGGATGTTGTTTCATTAATCCAGGAATATATGTACAGACAAATACTGTATGTATTTTAAACTGGTAAGATAAAACATGAACCCAAGGCAATATTTAATCTTAATGAAGTGTTAGAATTTATCAGCATAAAAATATACTTAATTATGCTTTTCTTGTCTTTAAAAATATTTGTTTCATCATATTTTCAATTTTTTCTCCAAACCTAAGGGTCAGAAATATTGACGAGAATTCCAGAGTATCTGTGCCATTCATTTTAAGCAAAGTATGTTTTTTCATATACGGTACTGTACCACTCATAGAGTTTAAAGCACTCTTTTGGTGGTGTACAATTTAATCATGCAGGATACACATTGCACCCCACCCCACCCCCGTGAGTTGAGTATTCAGTTTATCAACCTTGGAAGGATGGAAGGCTGGGTCAACCTTGGGCCAGCTAATTGAACCCGCTGGAATTAAATTCAGGCTGTAACTGGAGTCCTGACTGCAATGCTGCAATTTAACCACTATATCATAGGCTTCAAATTTACAGTACCGTATTTTTCTGTGTATATGACATTATTTTCCCCAGAAGTCATGACTTTTTTTTTAGGAATAAAGATTCCTATTCCTAAAAAAAAAAAAGTCATGACACAAAAAAATTAAGGGGAGGGTTGTATACATGGAAGTAAGCCTTTCCCAAGGGGTGGGGGAGAAACCAAACTTGCTGTTTCCCTTCCTTTTTACCATATCTTTCCCATAAGTTTGGGTTCTCATTCACACAGCTCCCCCCCCCACTGCTGTTTCCCCTTTCATTTTGCCCTCTGCCTTTCAAAAATGCCTCTCTCCTTTTTTGTTTGTTTTTGCATAAATCGGAGCAGAAAAAAGACACTTCTTAATGGGCTGCTCAGCCAACAAGGCTTTCCCTGCAGAAAAGACAAAGATAGCTTGGATCTCTGCAAAAACAAACCAAAAAACAAAGCAGAGAGGGGTTTTGGAAAGGCGGAGGGCAGTGAAAGAGCCCAGAAAGGAAAGGGGAAACAGTGGTGTGTGTGTGTGTGTGTGTGTGTGTGTGTGTGTGTGTGTGTGTGTGTGTGTGTGTGTGTGTGTGTGTGTGTGTGTGTGTGTGTGTGTGTGTGTGTGTGTGTGTGTGTGTGTGTGTGTGTGTGTGTGTGTGTGTGTGTGTGTGTGTGTGTGTGTGTGTGGCGGGGAGTGACTCTGCTCAGCCCATTCACTGGTGTCAGTTTGGGTTCTCTCCCCCCATACTGTTTCTCTTCTTTCCACCAGGATTTGTTCATTTTGTTAATTTGGGGTTCAAAATGTCGGTGAGGGTCTTGTACATGGTGGCGTCTGATAGACAGTAAAATATGGTAGTGTATGTGAAAGAGATTTGCTGAAATGAAAGTATGTGTAAAAATTCTAAATGCATATTACACAGGAGTTTATCATCCTGTTAATTTGAGTCATATGGAGAAAGGTCACAGTAAGATACACAGATTCTGTAGCATCACATGTGCTGCACTAGCTTCTGCATTTACGTCATAGTCAGAAAAGGGAGCACTGCTGGTTGTGTGTGATTAATCTCTGCATTACTGGAACTTCAATGTTTCAACTGGCATTTGGTATGCTGTATATGTTATGTATGTTCATGAGACTCCACTGCCTATTTGGAATTTTAAGTCATGAGCATTTATGCCCAAATGCAAGAGTAACACAGGAAAATATGTATATGGACGTAATAGGAAAGCCCATCTTAGCGAGCAGAAAATCAAGGGTTAAAATATAAGGCACTGCATTACATTATAGCTAGCTTACTGGAACACAGTGCACACTGTTAATTGTGATTCACAGTAGTGCTCCAAAGTTTCAAGCAGTAGTCATAATTTTACATATTGAGATAGAGCTCATCTGCCACTGAAATGTGTTCTTTCATTCATTCTTTCTATAGATAGATATAACTCCTAAATATATACAGTATTGCATTACTAAATAGTTTTTACTAAATGTTCTAAAATTTTAATAAAGTACTGTTGTGTACAATGTCAATACTAATCCACTTTTGCTACAAGCTATGGCTTTTTAGATAATCAGAAGCAAAGTCAAGACGTTAATTATTTTAGCTACACCAGATCACCCTTGGGCACCTTTGAATTCCACACTTCAGTTTAAGTCATAAATCAAACTTTACTTCTCATTAAGACATGATACTCTCTGACCTTTCAGTGTAGGCACTTCATTTCAAGTAGCAGCACACTTCATAAGCCATAAAGCTGCTGCAGGCCTTCTATCAAAACATTTAAAGCTGTGCACAGTACATACAAAAATTGACTAAATTGAATCTAAAGAACTAATATTATAAATACAAGAAGTAAAATAAATAGTAAATCCCAGAAGATAGTGTACTGTAACAGAAATTGTTTCTAAGCTGAGGAAAATATCAGCTAAAGAAACAGCTAAGTCAATCTGGAGCATGTTTGAACAGCTGTATAGCTCAGTGGTTTAGTTCTCTGGCTGGGAAGCCACAGGCTGGGAATCTGATTCCACTGTGCCTCCTTGTCAGGGGCTGGCATTGATCAGGTCCCTTCCAGCTATGCAATTCTAAAAGTATCATTATTAACGTTGTTATCTATTTTCATGCAACTATAACTGCTCACAAACCAGTGCCCTAATTCTCTAAATAACATAACTTTTTTTTCATAGATATACTAAGCAAGGATGAGGAAATTGTCAGAAAATGCTACTGCATCTTCCATGAACAGCAGCAACCACATCCCACTACTCACAAACAATCTGCACAATTATTTGCACAAGTAGAACACCATCTTAGTTAACCATGAGCCATCCAGTCATAATCAACTTAACAGTGACCATTCCATCCAGGTTCCACAGCCTTCACAGCCACCTATATTCATTGGCACTTGGGCTGCATTGGCACTTTGTGAAAAGGAAGTGGGTTTTGAATCTCAGTTTGGACACTCGGTCTCTAAAAGGTTCGCCATCTCTAATCTAGTATCTTAACTGCTGGATAGCTCAGCAGTTTAAGTATCTAGCTGCAGAGATAAGAGTCTAGGGATTCAATTCCCCCTGCTGCCTCCATGTCCGGAGCTGGACTAGATAATCTTCAGGGTCCCTTCCAGCTCTGCAGCTTTAAGATGGTGGTATGAAAAAAAAACCCTAATCAAAATATCAATCCTATTTAAAATATAATTTATTTCATATTATTTATAAAACAATAGCACTGCTGTGTGTTTCATGATGGGAATAGGATAATGGCAGAACAAGACACATTGTTCACTACATGAATTTTGAAAAAAAGTTTCTCTTTCAACCAGATTATTCCACTAACCACCTGAATTTAGTCTGCAACGCTTGTCCATACACATATTTCTGTGGAATTTAAATAGTCCTCTGATCTGCAGAAATAAATGCCCCAGTGCACACTCCATTCTTAGAGAAAATGTCTCCTAGTGAATCTCTGAACACTTCAGTTGTCACCAGGACACTGAATGCAGCACGCTTGATTTTGCTGCAAGGCTGAGGCAGGCATGGGTCACTAAATACCTCACCAGGAAGTACAGGAAACCTCCCTTGCAGGGACTGCTCTAGCTGCAAGGCAGTGAAAGTCAAGAGCAGTACTGGCCAGAGGCCAACATGGAGGGGGAAGGGCTCCATTGGCCTGCAAAAGGAGCTTGTTCTACATCCAGCGCAAAAATCTAGAAGTGCACCCCTTTTCTTTTCAGATTAAAACCTAACACACTACTTCAATAAACAATAACTGTATTCGCCTTAAAATGTATGTTAATATAAACCATATTTTGGATTACAAATGTGTCTTTAAAGTCTGCCAGAAAGACAGCAACCCGTTAAAGAAATTAAGTCATTTGATGCAAAATTCAATTGAATGCAGTGATGTAACTTTCCATCAAACACTGACTAGTTCACTGCCTTCTCTCGATCTGCCACTATATCCCCTCCCTACGGCCAGTAAACTGAACCGCTGACTGTAAGCACTGGAAAAATTAAATGTGCAGCAAAGTCCTAAGGATTTCTCACAGATATGCATTAATAAAAGGTCTGATAAACAGAGTAGATGTAAGGAAACTCAGGAAAGCTAGGGCCTGAGAGCACACACATCAGTGACAGTTGAGGCCTAAGCAACAGAAAGGGCTTCCCCTAATACCATTGGGGGGGGGGAGGAAGGGGCTGGCCTTTGGTCTCATAAGGGTGGTGCGACGGAGGTGGGGGGGGGGAATGTCAGGACAGTACTTAAGGCAGGTGACCAGTCAAATGCAGCATTTCCATAGGCGCCATGTAGGGGGGCGGGCGCTCTTCCTGCCTAATCTCTGCCTAAGGTATTCCCCCATTCGGCTTTCATCGGAGATGCCAAAAAGGGGAAGAAAAAAAACTCGCCCCCCCCCCGCCCCCCCCAGGCTAATGGATCTCCTGAGAAACTCGCCCCTGGTTTCAATCTCGGGAACCACTCCGGAGGCAAGGAGAGCAAAGCCAAGCCATCCTGGGGTGGGTGGGTGGGTGGCATCGCTCTCTCTGGATCCAAGGAAGGCTCCCTCCTTCCCTTTTTCTCCCCCCACCCCATCCCACCCCATCGCCCGCACGCCGACCCTCACATTTTCCGCTGCCGCTCGAACTCGGCTTTTTTCTCCTCTTCTTCCCGCTTCTGCTTCTCGTCGAGGCTGCTGCGCTTGCTGACGGTGCGGCCGAAGATGTCGATGCGGTCGGGCGGGGAGGAGGCGCGTTCCCTCTCCCGCTCCCGTTCCCTCTCCCTCTCCCGGTCTCGGCGGGAAGGGGCGGTGTTGGATCGGGACCTGGATCGGGACTCCCTCCGCCGGCTCCGCTTGCTCTCCCGGGACTTGGAGCGCTTGCGGGCCCGCTCTTTCTCCCGGGAGCGGGACCGCGAGCGGCTCCGGTTCTTCTTGTTGTGCTTGGAGCTCTTGACGCGCTTGGAGTGGGACGAGCTCCGAGACCGGGAACGGCCCATTCCCGAGGCTCCCCACCCCCCACCCCCGCCTCACGCAGCTGCGCGGGAAAAAAAACGGCTCAGCGGCCTCTCCGCATCCACTCGGCTCCGCGCCCCAAAAAACCGCCGCCCTCACGCGCGCAGGCTCTTCGACCCAGGCAGGCCCCAAAGGCCACCCCCCCTCAGCAGCGGACGGACAAGATGGCGGCCACCCGACTCCCGAGACGAAGACTCTTCCCCCCCTTTCCTCAACACCACCTCCTTTCCGCCCCACAATGCGCCGCGCGCGCGCCCACAATGCACCGCGGCAGCGCCGCGCGTCGAGAGAGAGAGAAAAAAAAAAAGGAAGCGCCGCAGTCTCACGACGGGAATGCCCGAAGAAAGGGGGGGGGGCGTTGGCCGCTTTTCTCCGGAAATTGCCGAACGGCGCCGAGGAAAAGCGAGGCGTTACGAAAAAGAAGCCGAGCGCACGAAACGAGTCCCGCCGGTCAGGACGGCGTTGGAGCTACAAGGAGCGGGAAATGGTGCCTGCTTAGGGGCTGTCAAGGCGCCTCCGAGTTTGGGTGGCGACCTGATCAATTCAGAGTGGCCCAGAGCTCCCGTTTCCAGCTCCAAGGCCATTTTGTCCTTGATTGAGTCGATGTATCTGGGAATGGGAAATAAATGGATGTGAACGGCAGCCTGTATATGCATTGCTTCACCCCCCCCCCTTTCCAGACCACGCTATTTGTTTTATTGTGTAATTGTTATTTCATTAGCTTTTTATCTCGCCCCAGGAGTGGCACGCCCTATTCTGGGCGGGGGGGGTCATAATAGGCCAATTAACAACATAGATAATAAAAATGTGTAAAAATTTTTTATCAAACATAAAAAAAACCTAAAAAACAGAAGGACGTCGCTTTGCAGAAAGCCCCAGATGCATAGGATGGGAGCCACCGGCACCCTGGTGTGTGTTTCTTGGGCTTCTATTAGAGAAGTATTGGGACAAATTGCTCCTTTAATTGCTGATTTATTTGGTTTGTGTGAGCTGCCCAGAGTCCTTTTTGGAAATTGGTACAGTCTAGAAATGCGCAAATAAATAAATAAATAAATAAATAAATAAATAAATAAATAAATAAATAATAGATTTCCTTTCGAAAATATTCCTAGGTCTCTTGAGGCACACACAAATGTGAAAATGTGATCCAATAATCATATAAGAGTGCTTTCTTCAAAAAGCCAAAAATTGTCCACATGTTAATTGATGCCAAAGAATTTTCAGGTGAGCTGTTCTTTTCCCCCTTCCTGGTTTATTGTAGGGGGTCACACTACGGCAGGGGTCCTCAGCCTAAGGCCCCGGGGCCGGATGCGGCTCCCCAAGGTCCTGAATCCGGCCCCTGGGACCAATTGCAACCCCCCCCCCACCTACCCCCTGTTTTGTGAGCAAGCAAGCCTCCGCAGCTGCTTTTGGACTGCTTTTGGACACCCCCAGTGGTGTCTGAGTGGTGGTGGACCGGCCCGCTGGTTGAAAACTTTGAGGACCCTTGCACTACAGATTCAGCGGAATCTATTTCAGGCCAGTTTCAACGTGTCTAGTTGATAATCAGAGTCAGAAGGGATTATATCATTCTGAATCAGGTCAGAGTCCTTTGAGATCATTTTGTAATCTGGACTGTAAAAGCCCAGCAGGGTGTCTCCAAAACGGAGCAAAATAGCACCATTAAAGGGAAAGTGCTGGGGTGGGTATCAACATTAGCTGGAGATAATAGGAATTGGATATAATAGCATCTGGAGTGCCACAGGTTTCTAACTTCTGTTTTACAGTAAATGTATAATTAAAATGCATAATTACATATCTTGTTAACGATCATGACGATGTAGTATGGTATACTGTGGGCGCTTTTACAGGACCCCTAAAATCCGAGGCAAAGGGCTCCCAGATCTGGAACTTAAAAACATTTTCCCACCAGCTGCAGACTTTAAAAAAATTAAGTATGACCACACCAGTGCACTTTTCAAGTACCTGGCCTCCAGGAGGTAAAAAAATCTTCCAATGCGGATTGTAAATCTGTGCACTCCGGGCTCCCCCGCCTTCTGTTTGTTTTTTTGTCCCCACCACCTCTTTAAGAGATAGGAATCCCTACGGGGCTGCTTCCACCGGCAGATGGAGGTGAGCCTGCATTTTTTCCCCTTTCCCCCCTTCCCCTCACGCAGACAGGAACAATGGAGTGCAGAGGGGTGGGAACACAGGAAGAGGGACAAACCCCCAGGATCTCTGGTCCCAATTTAAGTTGCCACCGGATTTTAGAGGTCATATAAAAGCACCCTGAGTTGCATTATGCTGTGTTAAATCTGATGTTCTGTGGAAGCCTCATTGAATAGACTACCTTTTTCCTAAAACAAATCACAATGTCCACAGTAGATATATTAAATATTTTCCTAATATGTTTGTGTATTCTAAATCCACTACTACATCACTTAGGGAATTTTTTTTATTTTATTGCAGCTGTTTTGTGTTTGAGGCAATGAATATATTGATTGGCTTTTCCACAGACACAAAAGAAGCCTAACATCTGTGAGACCAGGAGAACATCTGGGTAAAAATTTAGCAGACATACAGAACAGGTGGTAGTGCAGAAAACAATCATTTTATCTTTAAGAACATGTTGGGAAAATACTCATGAGATATTAGACTGCAGAAAAACTCATCAGAGGAGGAAATGCTTCATTAAAGGGTTAGGGTGAAAGTCAGTTCACTAACAGTGTTGAGCATTCCACATGGTGCTTATATGGAAGGAAGAATCAGTATTGCCTGAATAAATGAAATGCCTCAATAAAAAATAATGATCAGCTTTACTAAAAGTATGAGTGGAAGAGAAAACAAAATATTCAGAAAGAAACTGAAACACAAGAGGCACACCCTAAAAGGAAGCCAAATTGAAATTTTAATCATTTCTCCAGTCCATTCAACTGCAGAATATAATATATTTTTATAACAAGTAAGATTAAATGGATTTCTGTGTAAGTAAACCAGAGCTCAGCAGAGACTATCCTACTGCAACCAGACCACTGTTTGAAATCAAGGAACATTCTGAATGTTCTCAGTTGGGAATAACAAATAACCAGAAATAGTTTTTCTTCCTGACGTTTCGCTGAACTCTGTGGCTGGCATCTTCAGAGAGCAAGGAGCTCAGGGAACTAAGAGTTCTGTCTGTACTTTGGGGTATAGGTTAGGGCAAAAGTCAATGAGGCTGTACCCCAGAGCACAGAGAGAACTCCTAGTTCCCTGATCTCCTTGTCCTCTGAAGATGCCACCTAGTCTAGTGAAACATCAGGAAGAAAAACTTCCAGAACATGGCCAAACAACCTGAAAAACTCACAACAACTATCAGATCCCAGCCATGAAAGCCTTTGAGAATACATCAAACGCTTCTACGGGGAGGAAACAGACAGACAGACCCGGAGACTGGAAACACTCTGAGGAAAAAGAGCACACCTACTATGTTCCTTGTGCTATAACCCAGAGCACAGAGAGAACTCCTTGTTCCCTGAGCTCCTTGCCCTCTGAAGATGCCAGCCACAGAGTCTGGTGAAACATTGGAAAGAAAAACTTCTAGAACATGGCCAAACAGCCCGGAAAACTCAAAACAGCTATCAGATCCCGGTTGTGAAAGCCTTTGAGAGTACAATAACCAGAAATGCCCATAAATATGCTCCTTTAAACTGAAAGGAACAGGAGGATAAATACCACTATTTGTTAGTGTGTATTTACAAATAAAATAATTGAATCATGGAATAATTGAGTTGGAAGAGGCCTGTAAGGAATCCATATCAAAGCAGATCTGATAGATGGTGGTCTAATTTTCTTTTCAGTGCCTCCAGGTTTGGAGAGCTCATCGCCCCCTAAAGTAATTGGTTCCATTTTTGTACTGCTCTCACAGTTCAGTTTTTCCTGAGATGTAGCCTAAATCTGGTTTTCTGTAGCTTGAGCCCATAATTATGTGCCCGGCACTCTGGGACGATCATGAACAGACCCTGCCCCTCCTCTGCACGACTACCTTTCAAGTATTTGAATAGTGCCATCGTATTTCCTGTCAGTTTTCTTTTCCCAAGAAGAAGTGGCTGCTTTTGCCACTGTGTCCACTGTCCTGTGGTTTCAGCTACTGTAACCCCAGCAATCTTTTTGCAAGCTTGTTTCTTAAAGAGTGCCTTCTTTTAGCAGAACTGTTGTCCCTGCAAGTAGTTATACCATAGTTAAGGAGATTAGTCACAAATTGACTAAATGGCAGCATAGGTTACAACACATTTATGTTGGTTAAAATGAAAGAATATGTTTTTAAGGCTAAACAATTCTATATACCTCTATGGTTCCCTTTGTACAGTGATTTCCAACCCAGGATCCCCAGACGTTATTGCACCAAAACTCGGAGAAGCCTTCACACTGTGCTGTCCAAGATCTCCTGGAGTTGGAGTCCAAGGTTGAGAGGGGATCCAAGATTGGGAACTATAGATGGACACGACCAGGAAAAATGACGTTTCGAGTTGTCGTTTGTCGGGACGGGTCCGTTTTGGGTCGTTTCCATTTGTCGCGGAAATTTTCAAAAATTTGTCATTTCCGTTTGTCGTTTGTCGTTTGTGTTGGGGTTGGGGTTGGGGTTGGGGTTGGGGTTGGGGTAAGTGGGCTCTGGGAGGCACCTCTCACGTCTGACCCACTAAGAAGGGAAGGGAAGCGTTTCGCGTAGCCGCCGCGTACCATACATTACATTATGTTAAGGTTGGGGGGTAAGTGGCAGAGGCACCTCTCTGGGTGCCTCTGACTCACTAAGAAGGAAAGCATACTGGTGTACTGGCGTACAGGGTTAGGGGTAGGGGTAGTGGGCTCTGGCTGGGAGGCACCTCTCTGGGTGCCTCTACTCTGACCCACTAAGAAGGGAAGCGTACTTGCGTATGGATCTGGGTTGGGGTTAGGGTAAGGGCTAGGCTTAGGGTTATGGTTAAGGTTAGGGTGGGTTAGTGGGCTGCACCTCTGGGTGCCTCTGACCCACTAAGAAGGACAGTGTACTGGCGTATGGGTTAGGGTTAGGGTTAGTGGGCTTTTATGCCCTCTGGCACATCAAGAAGTCTCAGTCAAAACCTGGCTATGCGATTGGTGGAATGGGTCCAAAAATTTGCATGGTCCCATTCCATGGCCAGCCCATCATTGCGCAGGTGTAAAAAAATAAAAATAAAATAAAATAAAATCAATGGAGACGTTTTATTGCAAGAAAAACCCACTGCTGCTACTATAAAAAATCAGGCATTTAAAATACCTAATTTTCAAATGTTTCTGTGGTGCTTTGGTGGGTTTTTGGACCACGATTTAAAAATAAATATTGCATTCGCCATTTTGGATCCCCCCCCCCACCGCATGGCAAATGGAGACGACGAGGATGGCCCCCCCAGCCTGGTACCAGAAGCCCAGGACAGAAGAGGGGGGGAAGGCCGGGGACCCCCCCCCGAAACTACCCCTCTCTGGTAGGTGCCCTCACTGAGGCAGGCATATTTTCACCTGCTTTTATGGCCAGGAATCGGGGTTATTTTATTTATTTTTAAAACTTTTTTTCTGTGCTGCTTGGCATCGCGCGATCACCGCGATGCCATGAACGACAACGAAAAATCAGACCCAATTTATCTTTATCGGGTCGGGTTCGAGCTGGAGCGGAGTAATTCTCGTTACCGTTACCCGTTACGTAACGATAATGAGAACCGAAAAAGGAAACGAGAATTTTGCCGCTCCGTGCCCATGTCTAATGGGAACTATTGTCTTTGTATATATGCCAAGTTTCAGATGTCGAGGCTTCCCCGTCTTAGGGTTCAAGTGGAGAGGCACCCACCTTACATGATTAGGTATGCCAGAAAATAGTCAAAAGGAGTCCAGCCTTCAAACCATCTGTAACCATTTCTTCTTATTGTTCCTTATTGAGCAAGGAAGGTGTGACTTCCAGCCAGAGAACAGAGGCGTAGCAAGGGTTTGGAGCACCTGGGGACAAAGTCGATTATGCGCCCCTCCGGCCCTCCCCAGCCACATTTCATCCATCCAGCAAGGGTAGGGGACAACCCCGCGGGTGTGTGGCGCGTGGGTGGTGTGTGTGCGTGCGTGCGCACGTGCGTGCGCACATGCATGCACAGTAGTGTGTGGCTTACCTCTCCCGTGGTGGGCCTAGAGCAGGGTGAGGAGGAGGAGGAGGAGAAGGGCACCACAGCCACCGCACTCCCCACATGCCTGTCTGCCTGCCTGCTTACTTCGCTGCTCACCTGGCCCGAAGAGGAAGGGAGGGGAGGGAGCAAGGAGTGAGCAGGCAGGTGAGGGAGGGAGGGGAGCCCGCCCTAACCCTAACCCTAGCCCTAACCCTAACCCTTACTTCACCTGGGCTGGGGCAGCAGCAGCCGAGTGGGGGGAAGAAGCCAATCAAGTGGTGGAGTGCCCGCTGGCCTCATAGGACAGGGCACACAGGGAGGGAGGGAGGGAGGGAGGGAGTGGGAGGAGGCTGGCGCCATGGACCGGGCTCTCCACCCACCCACCCCAAAACCCTGCCAGCCACACAGGCCAATGCAGGAGCGGGGGGCGGAGAGAGGCGAGGGGCTTTCTCTTCATCCCAAATTCAGGACACACACAACCCCGACCGGTCGGAAAGAGAGCATGCGGCTGCTGCCCCAGGTATTGCCCGGAGCCCCTCGCCAGCCTGCCTGCCCGCCCGCGGAACCTTGGGAAGTGGTACAAATTGAGGGCTGAGCAAGGGGGCGGAGGTGGCCGGGAGAGAAAGAGAGAGAGAGACTCCTCCGTGCTAGAAAGGAGGGATGGCCAGTGAAGGCAGAGGCTCTGGCCTGGTGGGCAGGCGAGCGAGCGAGCCCCTGTCCTGGCTGGAGTGCCCAGGCAAGCCAGCCAGCCGGCCGGCCAGCCAATGACAATGTGCTGCTGCGCCCTCCTGCTCTGGCTGCTGCTGCTGCCTGGCACAGCGGAGGCGGTGTCGCGGTGACAGAGGGGATCCCATCACCAAGCCTTAGCTGGGGGAAAGAACTAAGTCTGCTGGCAGGAGGGCACATGGTTTCCTCCTGTTGCTCCCCCTCCAGACGCCCTCAGATTGCTACGCCTGGGGCAAATGCACCCTTTTGCCCCTCCTTAGATACGCTGTTGCTAGAGAACTCCCAACCAAGGGAAAAGGCAATATGGACAGGTAACAAAGCACTCTCCAAAACAAAAAAGCAGGGTGGGGAGTCCAAAGGTCCACTTCAGGACAACGCTAAGCACAATCAAGAATCTGGATCCGAAAGATATTGTCCAAGCAGTAGAGGAGTACGACAGAATTCAGGATTCCAAAGCCAAGGGAATGGGTACATAAACTGGTAGGCATTTTGTCTGCAGTGGTTTGCAGCCAACCTGAGGCATTTGTGATAGTTTGGCTGATGGAGCACCACTCAACACTCATCTATAGAAATGTAGGCAGCAAGGAAAATAACTCAGGAGTTCTCGCATGATATGACCTCAGCTCTCTTGTGGAGGAAAAGCCTCCTCTTGAGGAGATTCACTACATCTGAGGAATCATTCCCTGCCATTGAGAACTTGGCTTTGGGGTTTCAACCAAGGTTGAAGTCTTCAGATTTTTGTGTTCCTGTGAGCCTCCACCTCTGACTTTGCCACTTTACTTGTCAGTCCTGGACATCTTTGTTCCCCAAGTGCCCATGGTTTGCTTGGCTAGAGAGTTCTTCCCTTCTGGGTTCCACAGTGTTGGGTTTGTCATCACTGTAGGACTCCTCTGACAGGAGCATGACCTATTTGCTCCAAAACCCAATTCTTCTTGAAAAGGCCTGTACTCTTAAGGAACCCTCTTATGCCTGGGGCCACTTAATGTAATACTGCAGGCTGGAGGCATACTTCTTTTATTACAATAAAGTAATGCATTTTAGAGTCCAAATATGTATTCAAAAAACCAAATCACTAGTCCCCCCCTTAAGATCTATGTGAAATATTCAATGTCAAATTTTCATGCACTTGCATGTATAGTGGTGACAGGCTTCTGTCTCCTTGTTGACCTCCTCTTTTCTTTTTTCTTTTTCTTTGTGCTATTTTCATGTGCCTAAATGTGGGATAAACTAAACTAATAGTAATTTTATTTGCAAGACAAGGCTTGTATATCTCAAGTCTCATCAGAAACAACTTCTCTTTGAGTGCCTGAAATAGAGCATCATAAGCGTAACTAACTGTCACAAATATTTCCTTAGGAGAAACCAAATGAAAAATATATTCCTTTGTCTTGGTATTATGTGGAAAGAACACCTGGATCTGGAGGTATTCCTCTATTTTATTAATCACTGATTGCAAACGTGTCCTTTTCAAAAATGATAACAAGAAACAGTCACCTGGCACCTGAGGTCTCATTGCAACAAAAACAGTCCTGAGACAGGCTGAACATGTATCTTCTTCCAGCCATCCTGACATACAACATTTTTAGCATGAACCACTACAGCAGGTGGATTCAAATAAAGGGCCCATGATTTTCACTATCATGTGGACAGCCAGGCCCAAGGGGGTAGAACATCAAAGACGGTGTCTCCTTGGCCTGCCCACCATCTCTGGTCAGGTCATCTTTATTTAGGACTGTCTGGAGTTTATGGAGCTGGATGTGATGTTGCTGTCACTGGCCCTACAACAACACATGCATCTGGAGAGCTTACATGAGTGATATAGACAGGTCACAGCAGGGATCTTTTGCACACCGCCAAGGTTGAGCGTGTGCTCCCTTGCTTTGTGGGTTACTAGGGGGAAAGGCTCTTCTTCCTCTCTCCCAGCAGCCTTGTTTGTGTCAACCAACGTTTTTGTCTCCATTCTGTTCTTGCATTAACGAAGAGGGTGACAACCAGACAGTGGACCTTTTCAGCCTGTATATGAAGTGCCTTCTAGGCCAGAGGCTCATCTGGCACCAAGAGGGCTTTTTTCAACAGGCCAGGTGGAAAACTTGTTATTCTCTAAGGCTTCTGCATGGGAGGCATATAAGGGGGGGGGGGAACCCCTTGACAATTGCTTTGTTTTAGCTGCTGAGTTTGTTATATCATTATATAGTTTTATTATTTTTCATATTTTTATTTAATGTCTTCACTTCTAGCAACGGGTAAAGAATTTCTGTTTTAGGCAGAACTTTAGCCATATAACTGAAAATGTTGAAATGCTGTATGTTTATTGCTTTTGTGTATGTGAAATGCTATACATTCATTGTTCCCATTGCATATTTTTAAAGTCTCTTTAAATTGTTTTTAAAATTACTGTTTAATATTATTATATTTTAATTTTTTTAAATGTTGCAAATTACGGTGTTTTTAGTTGCATCTGTTTCTAAGCCATTTCTGAGCTGCTCTGGTTCCCTATAGTGGGAGAAAACTACCAATGAAATAGCACCGCTTGACATGACACTGAATGATAATATAAGTAATATTTCAGTGACTCAAAACCTAGGTTGGTGAAAATCTGTGTTTAAAATGCTGTATTTTAAAAACATGCACACCTAATTTTAGTT
Source organism: Phrynocephalus guinanensis (assembly GCA_037367245.1). Classification (NCBI taxonomy): domain Eukaryota; kingdom Metazoa; phylum Chordata; class Lepidosauria; order Squamata; family Agamidae; genus Phrynocephalus; species Phrynocephalus guinanensis. The sequence continues at coordinate 29,805,580 of CM074736.1, forward strand.
TACAGCCTAGGATAAGCAACAAAGTCTTCTCCATTGAGTACAGTAGGACCCTTTTATCTATGGTATCAGCATCTACCAATTCACTTATGTACAGTCTAAAAGAAAAAATCCTGAAATACTGTAAGTTACAGCATTTTCAAAAACAAAACAAAACAAAAAATCAGAAAAAACTATTTCCTATTGTATTACCAGAACTGGTGGCTAGAGGGAGCCAGAGACTGTGCTATGTCTACTTTAGTGAAGAACACAGCATGGCCTCTGGTGCCTTATAGTGTCCGGTTCTGGTAATGCATGAGAAAATAATGCTTCTGGCTTTTTCCCACTTCTACCATCACATATAGTTCACTATTATCCTTGTTTTCAGTATCCATGGAGGGAGACTTGGAACCATTCCTCAGAGGATATGGGGGTCCTACTAATGCTTAAGTAAACATGGCTAAACCTGAAGCTGCATTCCATATGTAATATAAGGATCTTAGATTCTTTTCTGTTTTATCTTATATTAAGTACTTGTAGCCCTGATCCAGGCCATGGGCAGCACATATGGGAAGGGGGGGGGAATTATATCTCCCTTGCCAGCTGATTTTTACTTAAAAAGTAAGTCTCTCACACAGCATGTGTGGATTTTTAAAAGGGAGGTATTTTGACAATCGCAAAAATAATTTAAAATGCACCTATAATCCAACCAATTCCCCCCCCCCCCCACACAAATAAATAAATATATGGAGATGGAGGGTAAACCCCCCCAATCCTTAGTTGGCACCAGTGGGCTGAAATCCTGTTCATACATCTCCAAAGCATAAGGCTGATGGTGTCATCCACAATGGATTTTTTTTCCAGGAACAAAACATTTTCAGCCCCAGCGGGGTGGCGTCCCCATGGAGAGGCCTGGTGCTCCTTTCTTCAGGCCCCAAAGGCCCTAAGGCTCCCACTGAATCCTTTACATCATAAGAAAGCCATTGGAAACTACAGAATGAAGGGAGTAGTTTACCTATCTCCTCCTCCTCCGCCGGAGGAGCAGCAGCAGCAGCTGGGGCGATTGCGGCGGGGGGTATTGCCCATTATGGAACTGTGAATGGCTGACCCACCTCTTTCCTCTTTCCTCCTTGCCCTGCATGTCTGATTAAGGCCATTGATGGGGTGATGGTTGATTGGGCCTTGAGCATTATGAATGCCTCACTGAGGGAGGGGTGTTTTCCCTCATGACTGAAGGAAACTATCATTTGTCCCGTTTTAAAACTTTTTCATAGAATCATAGACTCATAGAGTTGGAAGAGACCTCAAGGGCCATCCAGTCCAACCCCCTGCCATGCAGGAACCCCCATCACAGTATTTCCGACAGATGGCCATCCAGCCTCTGCTTAAAAACCTCCAAAGAAGGAGACTCCACCACCCTTTGTGGCAACATATTCCACTGCCAAACAGCTCTAACTGTCATGAAGTTCTTCCTGATGTTCAAATGGAATCTCTTTTCCTGTAGTTTGAAACCATTTCCCCAAGTCCTAGTCTCTGAAGCCATGGAAAAAAAACCTGTTCCCTCTTCAATATGACATCCTTTCAAATATTTAAACATAGCTATCATATCCCCCCTCAGCCTTCTTTTTGAAAGGCTAAACATTCCCAGTTCCCTAAGCCATTCCTCATATGACATTTCTTCCAGACCTTCAATTATCCTGGTTGCCCTCCTCTGCACCCAGGTTGTCAACATCCTTTTTAAATTGAGGCGCACAGAACTGGACACAGTACTCCAGGTGGGGTCTGACCAGAGCAGAATAGAGCAGAAACGACCTCATTTTGCCTGGGACAACCTTAACAACTGTAGTGTCCTGTCCATTTGTATATTTGTTGTTTTTTTCCTGAGGCTCATTTATAGTTGCTGGCAAGTTAGCCTTCCTTTTGGTTTTACCTGTTTATTTTAATATTTAATATTTGATATTTTGTGTTTATTGTAAACTGCCAGGCGTTATTTTGGAAGACTGGCAGTATATAAATGTAAGTAAGTAAGTAAGTAAGTAAGTAAGTAAGTATAAACCCATTGTCAATAGTCCCTTCATGGGCAAGGTCATCAAGGATGGAATGTGGGTCAGTTCCACTGTACCTGGAAGATGAGAACTGCCTTGATGTATTCCAATCTGTGTTCAGACTGCAACAAGGTTCCAAGGCTGTATTTTAAAATAAAGGATGCCAACAGAGGAAGATCTTTCCTGTTGGTGCTTTTCAGCAGCTTTCAGTACTGTCAATCATAGCCTCCTCCTGAACAGGGATCAGGCAACTGGCTCTTAGCTGCTTCTGGTCCTTCCTGGAGGGCCATGTTTCCTGGAGAGTCCAGTTTGGGGATGAACTGTCAGCCCCCTGGGACCTCAATTGTGGGGTGCTTCTGTGATATTCAGTATCCCTGATGCTGTTTAATATCTACGTGAAACCACTGGGGGGTACAGCTCATCTGGAGATCTGGAATAAAGTGTCAGCTGTATGCTGATGATTCACAACTCTGTCTCTGTTTTTCCACCTCTTCAATGGATGCTGCCTGGACTCTCAAGCACTGCCTGAAGTCAGTCGTGGAATGGTGTGATCATGAACCAGGCTGTATCTTGGGATTCCCACATTAAAAGTGTATCCACAGCTGCTTTCATTCGGTTGAAGCATATTGCCCAACTACTCCTTCCTGGATGAGGAGTCCCTCAGGACATAGGTGCATGCAGTGGTCATTTCCCACATTGACCATTGCAATGCTCTCTACATGGAGCTTCCCTTGGTTTTGACATGGAAATTGCAACAGGTCTAGAACATGGCACCCAGACTGGTGACTGGTGTGTGACCACATCTCACCAGTTGTGGGTCACCTGTACAGGTTACCTGTTGCCTCCCAGATCAGATTCAAGGTTTTGATGATCATCTATAAAGCCCTTCATGGTTTGGGACCATGTTACCTGTACAAGGACCTTTTGCTAAGGTTAACTACCTCACCTACTACTACCGTAGGTCCTGCCAGACCATGATACTTTAGGTAGCCCCTCAGCTTCATGATGAAAGGCAGTTGCAGGTACGAGGCCAAGAAATCTTCTTCTAGAAGAGAAGAAGGCCTTCTTTGTGGTGGCTCCAACTGCTGGTGGAACCGTGCCTGGCCCCCTTCTTCCCCTCTTTCAAAAGATCGTTGAAAACACTGATTTACAGAGAGGTTTTTATTTTTGTAACTGTTATGACCAGGGCATGGGTGGCAACTAGGATATCTGCAAGGGGGCCAGGACCAGGGTGTTCCCAGAAGCCAAGAGCATGGTCAGCCAATCCAAGTTCAAGGTTCACAGAGAGGGTTGTCAGCCAGTCCAAGTTCAAGATTCACACAAATGCAGTCTGACAGAGAGGGGGATGCCAAGCAGGCAAACTTACAGGGTAGCAGAGTTCCAGGAAGGATCAAGATAAGAGGGTCGAAGCTTCAGGACACCAAGGTTTTGCATTGCTGAGACAAGGAACAGGGAGTGCCAGTTGCTAGCTTTATGCAGCCCTGGTTGCCTCAGCTGGAGTGGGGCGTGATTCAGGCAAAGAGGCAGAGTTGTGCAGACCCGATCCTGACAACAACCCCCCATGACCTGTTCTGTGCTGATCTATATGGTTGTATTCTCGTGCTGCAATTCATTATATATTTCCCGCACCTGATATATTGACTGTTGTTTGTTGTTTTTATTTACACGTATTGATTTTGCAATCCACCAAGAGTAGTGCTTTTGCACAAATGAGGAAGTATACAAAACAGGCAGACAGACAGACAAATAAATGACATATTTGTAAGCATGCCAGCATTTGCTTAGCAAGGCTTTCTGTCTTTAAAAATCAGGCGGTGGCTGGAAAACTTGATTTGATTCTGCAAACTATGCCTGAAAGAAACATGATTTGGTTACATTGATGGAGATTAATGTTTTAGAAACCTCGCTCCTGAAAACAAGCAACATGATCTAACAAGGAGATTGAATTTCCTTTGGGCCTAACCAGGCAGAAGACTTTTCGGAACAGTATGGACTTCCCTTCACCGTCTTAAAGCCACGTCTTTATAAAATACGAATTTCCTCTTGGCTTTGGCCTGCTACTGTAGCAGAGCCCTGATTAATCTCTCAATAGAAAAGAACCACGTTTTGCCAAGTTCTAATGGGAACCATGTCTGTTCTGGTTGTATCCTTATCAGATAGAAACTTTTAGAATGCCATTCTGTCTTAACAGTGGCGGGGGGAAGGCAGTTCATTTTTCAATAAGTGCTGAAAAGAGAAAAATGAAGTTTGAGCTGCAGTGTTCCAGCCACACGGCCTCCTTTGAGGGGGACCACCAAATCCCCGAAACCTGCATTTTAGCTTATGCTTTATAAATGCCTTTTATAACATGCTCCTTCAGTTGTGTTTATGATCCTCACCAGGTAAAACTGTGCTCTTCTTTATGTACTGAATGGTGTCCTATTGGTGTTCACATAAAGCAGTGATGGTGAACATTTTAGAGATTGAGTGCCCAAACTGCAATTTAAAACCCACTCATTTTTGAAAAGTGCCAATACAGCAATTTAACCTGAATACAGGGGGCTGTGAAGAGGCGATGCCAGGTGCCCACAGAAAGAGCTCAGAGTGCCACCTTTGGCACCCGTGCCATAGGTTTGCCAACACTGACATAAAGGCTGTGTAAAGTGTGGCAGTTAATTACAGGCAACTGACCAGATGCCACAATGCATCCTAGAAAGCACAGTTGGATGGGTGTTACCAGACAGGTGATTGAGGCACATCCCATCAATTAGCTGCGGTTGGATGCAGCCTGTTATGCAACTATGAATACCTTCAAGATACATCCCACCTGCCCTCCAACATCCCACCTGCCCTCCAAGTAGGACCATGTTCTATATATAGAGTCCTCCATTTTATCCTCACAACAACTCTGTGAGCCAGATCAAGCTGAGACAGAACAAGAAGACAGAGTGGTATAATACTGTGGTCTGCAGTATTAGATCAGCACAATGATTTATTCAATTCAGTTCAATTTATATACTGCCCATCTGGCTGCTAAGGCCACACTGATTTTGGAGCACGGCTGGATAGTTCTGTGGCTTAGACAGCTGGGAGTTCGATTCTCCATGGTGCCTTCTTTGAGAGGGATTGGACTCAATGATGTCCCTTCCAGCAATTCCAGGTTTATTATGATTAGAATACTCCCAAGCATGCAAAATGGCTTCTTTCTTTCTTTCTCCCACTCCCTCATAATTTCATATGCACCCCAGACCTCCTTCAAACTGCAGAACAAAAACTAAAGATGGCATGGCATACAAATCATTGTTGGGATGTTTCGCTCAGGATTGAAACAAAGAGACGCAAGTCCGAAGCGTGGTGGGTGAGCATGCCATTCCAAAGACTGTGGGTGTTCCTCTCTGCTATATCTTATAGTTGGATTTCTCGCGGATTTTCCAGTGGCCAGCCAGGGGGCATTTCTTCCAATTGCCCACTCAGTTCTGTTTTCTGTACATGGAATAGTTCTGCCTGTTGCATCAATAACCTTAAAAACACCAAATGTATATGTATAAGTCTTTGTAAACAAAAGGTTGACCTTATTTATCCAATACTCCACTGTTCCCCGAGAGCAAGTGTCAATCATTTGTGATTCCCCAAGTACAGGCACAGGCTTAACTAATGTGTTTATTTGTTTTTTTCTCCCAGGGAGAGCAGCGGGAAAGTGGTCACATATTGGGTTGTGACTTAGGCCGCTTTTACACGACCCCTAAGATCCACTGGCAACTTAAATTTGGACCAGAGATCTTGGGGGTTTGCTCCTCTTGCTGTGTTCCCCCCCCTCCTCACTCCCTTGCTCCTGTCTGCCTGAGGGGAGGGAGGAAAAAAAGGGAGAAAAGAATGCAGGCTCACCTCTGCTCTGCCTCGGGAGCTGCCCCGGGAAACATTCCAGTCTCTTAAAGGGGCAGGGGCAAAAAACAAACAAGCAGAAGGCAGGACAGCCCAGCACTCACTGCTTTGCAATCCGCAACAGAAATTTTTCACTTTCAGAGACCAGGTACTTGGGAAAATGTGCTGGGACGCGCTTAGGTGGGCGTGGTCGTACTTAAATTTTTTTTAAAGTCCAGAGCTGGTGGGAAAACAATTTAAAACTCCGCATCTGGGAGCCCTTTGCCTCGGATTTTAGGGGTTGTGTAAAAGTGCCCATAGTTGCGGTATCACACCACTATGGGCACTTTTACACGACCTCTAAAATCCGGTGTCAACTTAAATTCGGACCAGAGATCGTGGGGTTTTTTCGCTCTTCCTGTGTTCCCACCCCTCCACACTCCATTGTTCCTGTCTGCGTGAGGGGAGGGAGAGAAAAAGGGAGAAAAAATGCAGGCTCACCTCCGTCTGCTGGTGAAGCAGCCCCAGCAGCCCCGTCATTGTGATTCCTGTCTCTTAAAGGGGCGGTGGGGACAAAAAAATAAAGAAGAAGAAGAAGAAGAAGGCGAGGGAGCCCGGCATTCACAGCTTTACAATGCGCATCGGGAGATTTTGTTTACCTCCTGGAGGCCAGGTACTTGAAAATGCGCTCAGACGTACGGTGGGCGTGGTCATACTTAATTTTTTTTAAAGTCCGGAGCTGGTGGGAAAACTTTTTAAAGCTCCGGATCTGGAAGCCCTTTGCTTCGGATTTTAGGGGTCATGTAAAAGCGCCCTATGCTGCCATGGTTGTGAAGAATGGAGAGGGGGTTGAACTACCTCCAATCTGCAGGCTTCTTAATTTCTTTCCTGATCTCACCAACAGTGTACCTGTGATCGCCTTTGTTTGTTGGGTCAGGCTGGCCCATTCTGTTTCTTTGATAGGCGTGTTTGGCGCTTTCTGTTTGCAGCCATTATGCTAGCTGGAGGGTAACGCTATGGATAACTTGCCACCACCATTGCTTGAAAAGGGTGGCTTGCATTAAGTAGGTGTACTGCTGGGCCAGTGTGGTTTTAAAGCTGTACTACATCCATCCATCTTGGTTTGTAACAGGCTGCTGGCTTATGAGTGTTGTGTGGGAAATGGATGGATAATTCATAGGGTCGAATGAGTATACGGAAACATTCTTTTCTCCAGGGGTAGGGGTGGGGTGGGGGGCTTGCATGCCTGCATTCCCATTGCTATTTTCTATAATCCCTGCCCCTCTTTCTCACAGTCCTCTATCTAACACAAAGAGGGAGTGTCCCATGGAAGTGGGGGAGCAGTAGACGTGCTGAAAGGGAGGCGGTATGCCTGGTGATGGAGCAGAGTTTGGATCAGTGGATTTCTGAACGAAACACAGAGAATGGTCAGAGAATTTCACTTGGAGAGGGCTACTGAAATGAACCCGATTAATTCAGCCTGGAAAGAGGGTGCTGCAAAAACGAGCCTTGGATTCTTCTCAAGTGATTGCCCCAAGACTCCTTAGCGGTTCCAGATATTGCCGGTGGCCCAAGATCATCCGGTAGTCTTCATGTTTGAGTGGGAATCTGAAACTACTATCCATCCAGCTATCTCTGCCATCAGCTATAGTCTCCCATTCTGGTCACAACCACACAAAGACTCTTCAATGGCTAGATTTCATGATAATGAAGCAAAAAAGAGCCTGTTTGAATATATGTCCCTGAATACAAGATTTCACAAACAAAAAAAGAGAAAACAATTGCTTTTAGGTCCTGTTTGTTTATTTTTCATCTGGATTATTGAAAGTGCTTGGATTGGAAAGCTAGGCCCAACAGGCCATTTATAAGCAGGCATAAAATGGACATAAAATGTCCTCCTTTGGGAGATGTTGGTCTCCTTGGCCTCATTTAACTCTACGCTGCATGAAACCTTGGGTCTCCACTAAATCTGTGGGGCCCCATCTCTCTGGCCTTTTGGACAATGGGTTTTGTGTTCTATTTTCCTGCGTTTTGTTTTCATTAAAGTCAAGGTTCCCTCTAAGGTGTGCAGCTGCACAAGAGTGCAGTGTTGCACTCCTTTCCTCGCAGTGTTTATCCTCCTCTGTGCACCCACTGCAAATATTTCTGGCTCCTTTGGTTCCAGGTGTGGTCTAGAACCATGGTGGTGGGACGGAGTCACACATGCAAAGGGTGGAGCTTTACCCAGCCGAGCTGAGAATTAGAGAAACATTGACTACAGTCTGGAAGTTGAGTCATGGCTACTGGACTTCTTTTATTGAGATATAGAAATGTTTCGCTGTTCATCCAAACAGTTTCATCTTCATCCAATCAGCTGTTTGGATGAACAGCTAAACGTTTCTATCTCTCAAAAAAAGAAGTCCAGTAGCCATGACTCAACTTCCAGATAAACACACCTGGATGACTGAGAATCTTCACAGACATATTGACTACAGTCCATTATTTTTATTTCTGTCACAACTATTTCAAAGTTGCTTTTAAAGTCAACCCCCCTACTTTAAAAGCTCTACATTAAGGAATACCTGGATACAAATATTTTGATAAAGAAATAAATACTGTATATACTAGAATATAAGCCTAGTTTTTCAGGCCTAATTTTGGGCTGAAAAAAGGGGTCCTCGGCTTATATGCGGGTCAATACTTTTAGCCACTGAGGCAAGTTTGGGTCAGTGGCTAAAAGTCATTTAAAACATTGTGTGCCACTTCTCCTGACCCCCATGTTTAAAATGACTTTTTAAAAACTCATTTTAAAACAATGTTTAAAATGACTTTTAGCCACCAACTCAAGCACTTGCCTCGGTGGCTAAAAGTCATTTTAAACATCACACACACAGCCAGCTCACAAAGGAGGAGTTGCCAGGCCCTGCTGCATTTCCCACCCTAGGCGTATACTTGAGTCGATAAATTTTCCCAGTTTTGGGGTTTAAATTAGGGGCCCTGACTTATACTCGGGTCGACTTATACTCGAGTATATACGGTAGGTTGATATATATACCAGTCCAGATTTCCCCAGGTGCTGCATCATTGATCATGATCACCCCTTATTTTTCACCACTCTAGGTGAGGCTAGCAAGAGTTTCACTCCTGTAGAACATCTGGAAGGCCATAGACTCCTCACCCTTCACTAGATCGACCTTTGTGTGTTCCTTGAAGTTGTCTGTTCTGATATCAGTTTTGTTTTGGGGTGGGTTTTTTTTTAAATTGGGAACTTGCACTTTTAGTCAATCTTGTGCTCAGGCTCCAGAGTTTGGACCTGTACCACACAGCAAAGTTTGTGGGATTGAGCATTTTAAAAATTATTATTAAAGGTTACACTGCATTTTTCCCCAAAGCCTGAACATATGTTTGTGTTTAGGCAGCACTTACGGTTAGCTGTCTGTCAGCGTTTCCATTAGAAACCATTTCTTTCCCCTTCTCTCTTCAGTGCCTCATATACTAACAGCTTCTACAGTTTCTTCCCAAGAACGACTTGGCAGACAGGGTCTCATTCCAATTGTTTTGGATGAATTTGGGAAGAAGGATAATTCTGGTCGTTTTAAAGCTTCATAGACAAGCTTGTAATGAGCACAACGTTCTGGATGCCTTGCTTCACATCCAATTTAATGTATCCTCTAAAAACACTAATGCAAGAGGAGCTGATACTTACTCCTTTTCATTTGTGCTTTATTTTGTATTGGCCTCATAGCTCCCTTGTATTTCAATGGAATTACTAAAAACACTGTGACTCAGAAGGAAAGTTGTGGTGCAGGCATAGAACAATTAAAGGTTAGTCACAAATAGAGAGGGAGAGATCAGGCTGTATCTGTCCTGCACCAGTTTCACATGGATTCATTCACAAGGCTCTCCCATCTGGCCTATTATTTAATCTTTTTTTTAAGCCATGAAAACCCAAATTTACTTAATTTGTTGAATGCGTTTTCTCACAGAATATGTTTCCAAGCTTTTCTTCTGTTGGAGTATTTTTCTTCTTAAAATAATTTGTTCAAAATGCTTCTCCTCCTCCTCCTCCTCCTCTTCCTCCTCAGAATGTTTGGGAATTGTCTTCTGAGCTGTGCAGTACAACCTAAGTCCAAATGAGCTACCTTTCCTCTCTCTCTCTCTCTCTCTCTCTCTCTCTCTCTCTCTCTCTCTCTCTCTCTCACACACACACACACACACACACACACACACACACACACACACACACACACACACACACACACACACACACACACACACACACACACACACACAGAGAGAGAGAGAGAGAGAGAGAGAGAGAGAGAGAGAGAGAGAGAGAGAGAGAGAGAGAGAAGCCCTCAAGCTACCAATGAATCAGTTCAAGGGTGGTGTCCCGGGTTATAGGGTGAGCAGGGGTGCTGCAGTGGGAAGTGGGGGCTGGCCCTCTTACTTGCACTGGGCTCTACTGTTCTACTTGCATGCGGATTAGATCAATTCAGTTTAAAATGCAAAGCAAGCAAAGTTATTGAATATTCTGAATTACAATGCATTGTGGAAAATTAATCTATTAATTGAACCAGAATTTTTAAAAATATGCTAGATGCAATTCCCTTTGTGGTTTTTTGTGTGCACAGCAATCTGTTGTATACTTGGTTGCTCTTTCTTAATAGTTTGCATAAGCAGCAATTTCCTGTCATTTTGCACACATAAAAGTCTCATTTTTATAAAGGGGGTGATCACTGGCTTGTGCCACCATATGCTGGATACTACATGGAACATTAATGCACCGCCTCTAACAGGATTCTGCTTATTCTTAAAGAAAGTGAAAAGCTCTCTGGAAATGGACATAGTAGATATGTTTCTGTTAGGAAAGTTACCTACTTGCTTGGAATTGAGTGTTCAAGCACAGGTAATGCCCAAGGAAAACTTGCAGCCTCTGAAATTCTAATGCATTCTTGGAAGTAAAGTTAGAAATAAGTTCCATCTGATTTACTTGTTTTGGAGTCCGCATACATAGGATAGAACTGTTCAGGCAAGAGAGGTTTTCTTCTCTACGATTACAGTACTTGTATTTGTAAATCAAAGGAAGTAGTGGGAAATACTCCAATCAGTGCAAATATTATTATTTCATGATGACAGTACTGCAGCAAAATATGTGATTGGAATAGAGATGTTTACAACATGAACTTTTCTCTTTTTAGGAAGTAAAAACTACCTGGGTATATCAGCCTGGGCCAGGAGGTGCCGAAAGGATACAAAACCTGAAGTTCAAATTCTAGGGATACTTCCATCTGTGTTAACACAGCTGAGCCTACCCTGAAAGGTTTTGGATTAAACATTACAGAAATCAATACAGGAAAAAATATTGTTAAGCCATATCTTGTGAGGTCCACTAGCCAGCAGAATAAATAGCACTGGAGAAACAGTTTTATTCTCTCTTGGTTGGCCAGGGAGGAGGCTCTAAATCATTTTTATAAGATTGGGGAAGCCCCTTGAGCAGGTGTGGAGGTGGAAATTTGAGAGATACAAGCAAGGCAAGAGGAGAGAGTAATTATCTGCTTGTCTGATGTTGGATGTAACCTATCAGATTGCCTCCTTGTACATGTGAATGATCAATATTATAACTGTTAGGATGAAAGAACGCATCATCCTTTTGTACAGTATATGAGTCTGTTAACAATGAACACTTTCATAAGAACACGAAGGCAGCTTACAGCATTGTTATTCTATCTCACGGGATGTCTTAAATCCTTCTGAGCTGACATGTAGTGCAGTACTGCCAGAGACTGTAAGAATGTGTCCCATCCACAAAGCGCTCCCATATATGTATTTTGCCTTACTGCAGTACTGTGTGGCCAGAGCTGGAATGGGTGTTTGTGTTATAAACAATACACTTTCAAAACACTTTTAATCCCAGGATGTGAATCTCTGTGTTGAAATCAGCTTCAGACAGTCTAGTCTAGAGCAGTGATGGCGAACCTTTTGGAGACCGAGTGCCCAAATTGTGATTCAAAACCCACAATTGTTTCCCAAAGTGCCAATGCAGCAATTTAGCCTGAATACAGGTGGCTGTGAAGGGTTGATGTCAGGAGCTTACAGAAAGGGCTCTGAGTGCCACCTTTGGCACCCATGCCATAGATTCGCCAACACCGGTCTAGATACTGTACAAGGCAAGACATCAAAGTTAGGTTTTATTATTGTTTCGCTAAGGGCTAAACAACAGGCGCTAGAAGACATATCACAATTGGAAGAGGGAATTTCTTATATGCCGAGAAAAATCTGATTGCCACAATGGGAGATTGCTACCCTCCCCTCAGTTTGCAAACCAGCTTGCTTTGTTTTGTGATTGGTTCTAAATACTGGCTTTGTGTGCAAGTGTGACTGCTCAGTCATAAACGTTCTCCCTGAATCATGCCACAAGAAAGCAAGACTTCCATCTCCTAATTAGGGCCTATCTTCAGTGTTTAGCTTGGCCTTCAACCTGACGTTTCATTGTGGTATTGAGTGGACACAACATTTCCTCTTCTTCAGAGCAATACACTTGGAACTGGACAAGTGTCATAATACATGGTCGCTGCTCTTGGCATTGCAGTTTTTTTAGAGTTCTCATGCCAGTTCCTCAAACTGGCATGCGTAGCCGTTTGAGGCGTCCGTGGAAATGCCTGCTGAGAAGAAACACTGAGAGGAACATAGGGTACAAAGCCCAGTGGGTCTATAAAACAAAGCAATATAAAAGGCCAGATTTTATCTGTGGTGAGCTGCAAGTTGCCTGCCCGCCCCACCCCAAATAGTGTAGCAATGTTGATTTAAACCAGCTGAGGGTGTGTCACAGAAGCTTTCTGGGGTGTAATCTGTAGAAAGAATCTGTGCCTTTCTGGCCCATGTAAGGCCTGGAAATCGACAGTTTGCAACTTTATCCAGTGAAAACATTTCCCTAACATGGTAAAGAGCCTCCCAGTCTAGCACAACCACAACTATAGGCAGTGCAACGATGCCATAAAGGGCAATTGGCCTGTCACAAGGAAAAGTAAGGCTTTGGGTCCCTTCTTCTTAGCTCCCCGTGCTCGGAATGAAGAATCACTCTAGTTATAGAGTGGCGTTAGAGTCTGTTTGAAAGCAATTTGGCACACCCCGCAATATTGTTCAGAGAGAGAGAGAGAGAGAGAGAGAGAGAGAGAGAGAGAGAGAGAGAGAGAGAGAGAGAGAGAGAGAGAGAGAGAGAGAGAGATGATAGGCCTATATTTAGGATGAGGCAACCTTTCAGGGGACTTCAGTTTTTAATGATGGGGGTGATTATGTTGTTTTATAATAAATCTAGGGAAATGGCTATGTTGCAAGAAGATGCCTCTTTCTCTTTCTTGATCCTTTTCTACTTCTTGGTCTTCTTGGTAAGGCCTTATAGTCCTTTTTTTTTTTCACGGCAGGGGCTTTATTGGCAATTTAAAACTGTATTAGCTAAAAAGCACGGAGATTGGCATTCAAGATGAGGCAGGAGATGCATGAATGCATCTCTTGACATTGCTTTACCCCCACACACACCTCTTTTGGCAAGACCTTTGCTTCAGCTCCCAACCACACTGCCCAATAGTTTGATCCCAATCCAAATGTCTTCTCCTGAAGCTCTTGAGAAAGGGAATAATAATACAAAGGGAATAACACAGCAGCACAAGGTGAGCTTGGAATTATTCAGACAAGTGTCTCCTCTGTAGGCTGGTCCAAGACTCTTTGTTAGGACTGACTTTGTTAGGACTTGGGCTGTAGCAGGCAAGCTGTATCTCCAACCCACACACATGTACCACACCCTCAATGCAGCTCCTTAAATGCATATAAAGTGTCCGGCCAAAACCGAGTTGATAATTCCAACTAGACTACAACCAATGCATCAATGGGACTTGCCTAATTGCTGACTCGCCATTTAGTAATTGATTCAGTGGGTCTGCTCCAGTTCAGACTAGCAATTGGATTTAGGTTTATATGTAAGCTCCATGGATAGCTGTGGGTCTCGTCTTGCAGGACCCCACCACTGAGATGCTTTCCAAAATATCGCTGGAATCCAAGATCCCCAAAGAAAAACTGCCATACTTTAGTCATGTTATGTGAGCAGATTTCACTTGAAAAGATAATTGTGCTGGGATTAGTCAATGGTTAAAAAAAGAAGGGCCCAGCCAAAAACTCACAGGTTTGACACCATTGGAAGGGAAATTGGGATGACTCTGATGGAACTAAAATAAGCTGCAAGAGATAGAAAGGGAGGGAAAGCAGGACAAAGTGACTGAGAGCTAGACATGTCTGAACCTCATTTATACTACCTGAGATTCACTGTGACTGAGAAAAAGCAGAACTTCAACTCGGAAATCTCCTCATTGGTTGGGTTTACACTAAAAAAGCTGGCATGCATGCATTTAAAAACATTTATGAAGATGCTTTAGTCAATTGGGAACACATGCAGAATGACGTGTACATTAGGAAAAATGTGCAAATAAAAGCATACATTATGATTGAAAATGTCCCTACACCCATCCTCAGCATCCCCACTTTGTACATTACCATTGTTAGAAGACTAAAGGAGTAGAATTTGGAAATATTTTCTATTATTCCTTCCATCTTTTGTCTTATTAGGTTAAGCTACAGTCATCGTTTATCAGCCTATTTACCAGCAGAAAATTCACCACATGCTTAGGTTCTTATGGCACCAAAACAGCAGCATTCACATACACAAAGGGAACCATTGTGGCTTGTAGGAATATTTTAAAATAAATTGGGGGAAATATTCTAGTCCATGGCAGGTATGGTGCTTCTGTGAACTCCAAAACAGCCCAGTGAGGACTGAGTGTGTTCATTGGGCATAGAATTCTAATTCAGAGGAGGCATCACCCACAAGTGGCATGAGGACAATATCTTAAAAAGGCATGGCTGGAACCTTGAGCAGGAGTTCTCCAAACCGCAACATCTGTTAAAGATCCCACTGATGCATATTAAGAATAAGGAAGCAAGGGTTGAAATGAATTACCCAGAAAGCATATGAGGCTGTCTGGAAAATGAAGCAGGGAAATGCCACCGTGTGGCTCTCACACACGTCTGCCTGCATCTCCCTGCACACTACTAGAGGACTTGGATGCTACCTTACGAGCCACAGAGAAAGAGCAAGATTGCAAAATGTGCAGGGGGGTCTCAGGGTTTGCAGAAGCAGAAGATGTTGGGTGAGGGCAAGAAAAAGAACATAAAGTTGAGAATGCTCAGGTGCCACACAGTGCTGACTGACGGTTACAGAGGGAGGGAAACAATGGAGAAAGGGTGTCCAAAGGTGTCCAAAAAGAAGATATAGGGGTCCAGTGAAAGGGAATTCTTACCCCATAGCAACAATTCCTTGCTGATCTTAGTTGTATTGGCTACTCCTGGTGAGTGAACTATTTACATAACTACACTATCAGATAGGAATTATTTTTAGCTTCCTAGTTACGCATCTGAGTTGTACAGTTTGTCAGAACTTCTATTCCGGTATGCTCAGTGGATTAATATCTATGGAATGCCTGGGCAGAAACTCCATATAATGTTTTTTCTGGAGATCTGAATTTGCCTCTCCATGTCCATATTCACAATTCTGTCTTCCCCACTACAAGTGGTAGAGAAGTCAAAATGTCAGCGTTTATGCTTCTGAATGAGAACAGTGCATTTGGTATGAGCAGATGTTCAGCTGTCTACTGGATGGCAGTTCACACCTTGAAATTAAGCGGAGTCTTCCATTCTGATGACTTTATCCATGGAACTAGGCTTTGTCCAGAGGACAAAGTATGTCTGAATGAATTAATAAGTACAGATATCTCCTTTCCAGTTATTAAAATTTCAAACTCCCCGAAGCATTCTCACCAGAAGGTTGGAAGGATGCCCTTTGAGTCATCCTTGGTTTATCAAGAACAATACAGTTTGCAGTGACCTCATATTCACTTCCAGCATAACTCCATTATGTACAACTTGCCAACAGAGTCAGGGTAATAAATGAGTGCACTTAGTGTTATGCGTTTTCAGGACACACTCAGCAAAGTGGCTCATCTAAGTGATCGACTAATAGAAAGGTTGGCAGGACACGTTCACAGGAAATCACAGATGGCATCTTAGAAATGAATTAGGAAATAATAACCTATGGCGTAGCCCGGCATCATTTTACATAAGTTGAATTTATCATCCTGTGCAACACCTTGTCAGTGCATGTGCTTAAAACATGCAGGGAACCTGAGCTCCCCCCCCCGCCGCCCCAGTAGAGTCTTATTCCAATATTGATATACTGCTTCCTTGCGCAGGTGTGTGGAAGCCAGAAGTCACCTTGAAATCAATAGATAAAGCAAATTAGGACTCGCCTCAGGATTGGTGCCTCTGTTTAAGAAGCCATAGCCGGGTCAGCAAGAGGGATATCTAGCACAGACTTCCTGAAGGTAGCGTCCACATCAGCCCGAACTAGCATGGGTATTAAAGAGCTGTAGTTCAACACCATGGGGTTGCCATGGGGAAGTTGATTAAGGGTGAATAAACTTGTTGTCTACGACTTCTAAAGACAAAGATACCCCCCGTCCCATTAGCACACTATTGATAGACCCTCTGGACCCTCTTAAATCCAATGTCCCAGGGAATATTTTCCCTTGGTGTGAATTTGATTAACAGTGCAATCCTATACAGAGGACCCTTGTATAACAAACAGTTTGTATAACATAAAATCTGTACAACATAAAACATTCCAGAGATAGGGGAAATTTGCTTAACATAATCGCCTATGGGGAGAATCCATACAACATAAAAATGGGATTACTCCATTTTCAATGCATTCCTATGGGAATTTGTATAAAGGAAAATTTGCTTAACATAATTTCATTTGGAATGAATTAATTTCTTTATACAGTAAACTCCGCCGATCACGGGGGTTAGGGACCCACCCCACCCGCGATGCATGAAAATCCGCGATATGCAGAAGCAGGTGGGGTTGGGGTGGGGTGGGGGTGATTGTGCGGTGCACCAGCGGCGGTAGGGGGATCTTACCTCCCACCACCGCCGCCGTCCGCCACGCGGCCCCGAGGCTTCTCGGGTGTGCGTGGGAGGGCCGCGCGGAGCGACCGGATCGCCCGCCGCCACCGACCAGCATGGCCCCGAGGCTTCTCCGGGGTGCGTGGGAAGGCCATGCGGAGCGACCGGATCGCCCACCGCCACCGACCAGCATGGCCCCGAGGCTTCTCCGGGGTGCGTGGGAGGGCCGTGCGGAGCGACCGGATCACCCGCTGCCACCCGCCCGCGCGCGACCCCAAGGCTTCTCTGGGGTGTGTGGGAGGGCTGTGCAGAGTGACCGGATCGCCCGCCGCCGCCCGCCCACGCACCCTGGGTCAATGTCTGGTATTGGTAAAAAGTGTATGGCATATGTCGATGGTAGAGCTGCCAGTCCCAGACCTTTGGCTGCATGACGGTAAGCAGCCAAGAGTAGCTCACTTCTACCCAAAGAAAGATGCCTACTGCTCCAGGCTAGATACATTATCCTGGCAAATGAGATTGAGAATCCAACCAGTGCCCATCCATGTTTCTGGCAGTAGAAATAGAAACACTGTCAATTAAGTAAGTTTACTGCCCTTTCACTATACCCTGAGTCTACTGCCTAATGGTAGGACTGGTCCTGGCTGCTGTGCAGGAGCGGAGGTGGAGGGTAAGAGATGGTAGTGACCTCAACAAATGCTAAGGTATCAAAACAAATCTACTTCACATAAAGCCAGTAAGAAACTGAAGCCTGTGAATGCACAATGCCTTCACCTTCACACACACACACACACACACACACACACACACACACACACACACACACACACACACACACACACACACACACACACACACACACACACACACACACACACACACACACACATTTTTAAGCAGCAATGCACTTGCAATTTAAATGAGCCTGAGATGTGGGGGGATATTAACATAGAAGGGTATGCTCTCTCTGACCCCAATACCCTAAAGCTACTTCTACTTTTGTTCCCTCTGGTCCTCATTGGTATAGATTGTTCACATACTAAATTAAATAATTCAGTTCTAACTTCCTCTTTATGAATGAATCCTATACTATTGTCCAACACCATGCCCATGTTGCTAGCAGGAAAAAAAATGATACCAGACTTTTCATAGCAAAGGGCAGTCTTAATATTGACGACCCCAATGTGTGATAAGACGTTTGGGAGGTCATTAACTTATATAGTCTGCACAAATCAGAGGTGACTTGATTGCACCTCACATCTTTGGAAGGTTTTTTTTTTAAATTTCCAAGCAATAATTGTATTTTCTGTGAGAGTAAGGTTCAAGTGTTGAGTTTATCTTCAATTCTTCATTCTACCCTCTGCTTCATATAGATATCCTAAAACCTCATTTCTGTAAACTATGTCCAGAAAGCATCATCTCTGTGTTTCTGCAAAGCACCCCCACCTCTGCAGACATGGGCTTCTAAAGCGCATGAACATGGGCTTCTAAAGCGAATGGCAACAGGATGTGTCCAAACCACAAAAAGTGTATAGCAAATGTCAAAAACCGCATGCTAGGACATCTCAGTTCTTAAAATATCTTGTTTGCACCGTTGTATCCAGCTTTTGAAACTCACTGTTAACACAGAGAGAACAATACATTGCGAAATTAATGACCTTTTAATCTTGCCGCAGATGGGAAAGTATCACTGATCTTTAAGTTTGGTTGTGTTACGGAAAATGAACATATATGTAATGAAGTCACATGCTTTCCACTGCGGCAAAATGTAACCAATCCTGAGTTTGTTCTTTATCTTTTTCTGTACGCTGGACTGGACATTCCATACAGGAAGTTGTCCCTGGTCAGGCACCCCTTGTGCACAAGGTATTAGGAAGGATCCTCTGGAAATAAAACTACATTCCCAGGAGTCCGGTTTGTCTGTCGTCCATTTTATAGTGATTCTCATTGAGGATCAGCCACATTCAAATGTGTGGTGACATTTCCCATCTTTAAGATGATATTTTTCCAACTAAAATTTCTAGAGTAAAAATTGAGGGGGGGGGTCTTTGACACAGAACTAAGCCAAGAGGAAGACCCCCACAAGGTGCATCTGGGAAAACAAGTGATGGGTGGAATGGAGGCTATGATAGGAGACTATGACAGGATATAGGTATTAAAACTCTGATAATATTGAGTAAATTGGGCCACTGTGACACATGCCATAGTGACATCCCAGCTGGACTACTGTAATCGGAACTTAAAAACCTTTTCCCCAGTCTTGTCCACATTTGGTGCAAAGAGAGAGCAGTCTGGCTGCTCCAAATGTTTCACATCTGGTGCTGATCTGAAGCCCATTTTAAAAGGCATATATATATTTTATTTGGACTGTCTCCATTTTTAGAATTGCCTTGTATAGAATGTTGGTTTGCTCCACCAGCATACAATCGTTGTTGCACTCTCATGCAGCAACAATGAAGCAATAGCTCCAGATTAGGAAGTTTCAGTAGTACAAAAACTTCTGCAGAAGCTTAATATGCAGTTCTCCTTGCCCTCTGACAGCCATGTATCATTGTACAAAATAAGGTGGCTGCAAACAAGGATAGACGGATACTGTGCTACAATCCCTTGATTCATTATTGCCAGTGACATGCTTCTGTAAATCTTACAGCTGCTTTAATATTCATGAGACTCTTAAATACAAGAAACTTCTAGGTTTTCTTGGCTGGCTGCATGCATCTTGGTGTTCATGTTCGAAAAGTAGCATTTTAAATAACCTTTCCTCCTTTTTATAAAGTCCAGTTTTTTTTTATTAATGAACAATATAATGTAATGTTGGAGATTTATAAAAAATATATAGACTGGAGACTTGATTACGTCCACAGTTTTACTAAGATCTCTAATTGCTACATGGAGATTATCCTAGGGTTGGTGGCACCTTGTGTAATTGTCTGTTGTCATGAATTTTCGAAACACAGTTTGTTTCTCAAGGCTGTGTTCTCCCAGGCTAGATGTATTTATTCTAATTTGCATTCGTCCTGTCAAGGCCTGTGGCACGATTCCATCATGTGACCAATATCTCGTGTCAAGAGTTCCCACGTGTATTGTGAAGCAGTGCACCAGGAATGTACGTGAAGATTCATCAACACAACGCAAAGAGGAATGGACTCAATGGCAAAGAAGCCATTTTTAAAAAACAAATAAGGGAAGGTTCATGGCTGAAGCAACACCACAGGACTCCTCCGGGGCAGGGAGAGGCAAAGGTGGCATCATCAACATATATATTACAAGACAATGGGGGTCACACATCGAAGTGGCATGATAATTTATTTATCTCAAGATTAGACTACTACAATGCGCTCTATGTGGGGCTGCCTTGTGGATTAGTGCGGAGGCTCCAGCTAGTGCAGAATTCTGCGGCTAGATTAGTTACAGGGTTAAAAAAACATCAACATATAACCCCCACACTGGCCGCACTGCACTGGCTGCCGATTAGCTTCCACATTGATTTCAAGGTTTTAATGATGACATATAAAACCCTAAATGGTTTAGGACCTTGCTATCTGGCAGAATGGCTCCTGCCGCAAAGTACTGCCCATAACACCCAATCATCTCAGGCAGGACATGTGAAGTTGCCGTCGCTGAAGGAGGCCTGTAAATCTTTGACGAGAAATCGGGCTTTCTCAGTGGCGGCCCTCAGCTCTGGAACCAACTTCCTCCTGAGATCTGAATAGAACCTTCCCTCCCAGTCTTTAAGAAGCATCTAAAGACGTGGCTATTTAAAAAGGCTTTCCCCGTGTATTAATATGTTTGATAATGATTGCTGTTTAATAATGATTGCTTATATATATATTTATTTGCTTTTATCTGTAGCCCATCTTGCTCCTCTTTTATGTTGTTGTTATATATTGTTTACTAGTTATAGTGTTTTTATTTATACTTATCTGTTATATTGTATTTTACTGTTTATGGTTTGATTTCTGTTCAGTTTGTAAACTGCCCAGAGTAGCCATGTAGGTAGATGGAGCGGTGTATAGATAGATAGATAGATAGATAGATAGATAGATAGATAGATAGATAGATAGATAGATAGATAGATAGATAGATATATAGATAATTTACATGATTTTTAGCTGCCCCACTACCAAGAATATGGAATATAACATGAAACAAAAAAGTGGTATTTCCCAAACCTCTCAAAGGTATATTGTATGCTATCTGAACCAAGCCAAGCCAACCCAAAACAGCAAACCACCCAAACCAAGGTTAAACAGGGACACTCCAGAAACATTTTGGGTGGTAGGGCCACAGCCCTTTCAGTTGTCAGGCTCCAGGGCAGCTACAACCCATAGGTTTCTATTACTTCATTCGCTGGCCTTTATAAGGCTTCTCCGTCCCCTTCCTCTGAGCCGTCTTAAGTCCAAAATGGCCATGGTATCCATAGGCTGAACTCTGAAGGCGCCCTGCTTGCCAGTTTTTATTTGGTTTGTATAAATGAAGTACTCTTTGTACACACGGAAAGGCAGTTCCCCCTCTAATCACTTTGCTACCGCGCCTAGCTCAGGGGTTCACACACAAACTGTTTCCTTTCCTTCGAGTGAAAGGAAAGTTTTTGTCCTTTGTGCTCCAGTTCCACAAAGCACTCGAGTAGAGCTCCTCTTGATCAGGTCTTCAATTTGTAACTAGGAACAAGCGAGGAGAACAAAAGAGATCAAAAGCTTTGTATCCTGGCAAGGAAGAGAGAGGGGCTGGGGTTTTTAGAAAGCTGCTCACTTGAGGAAGGGTCAAAAAACTATAGCAACACAAGTGTTTGTAAAGAAAAAGAGACTTAAAAGCCATTTTTAAAATGAGCATCAAACAGAGCCCACGCTATACTAAAAGGCGAAGAGACTCCCCAGCCCAGCCCCAGCCCAGCCTGCAGTTCCCTTTTCTCTGCCTCTCACACGCTCATTAAAAGGAAGCAAGAAACATACTAGCAGCTGGCTGTAGCCATGAACCAGGAAGCTGCTCCCATCTCTCCAAGCACCTCATTGTACCGTGCATTAAGAATACAGTGCAAAACCGCTTTTGAGGTCACCCTATCCATTCAGGAATGGCATTTTCTTCTCAGGATTCCCATCTATTTAACTTTTCTGAACAGCTGAGAAGAAATTAAGTCACATTTGCCTGTTAACACTAACAGTCTTTTTTTTTTTTGCAGTGAAACAATTAATCTGCTTTTACTTAAGGATGTAATGACAAGCTCCATACAAAATATTTGAACTGCATTACACTAAGAGCAACACTGGATTTTTAATCTCATCTGCTTTAATGTTACTAATAAATTGTATGCTGTATCTCACCACTCATATTTAGCTTTTGTTCTTTATGTTGCCATTATTCAACCTTGTTATCAAACACCAGTTTTCAGAATTGAATTCCATGAATATACATGCCACCATTTATTTATTTATTTATTTATTTATTTATTTATTTATTTATTTATTTATTTATTTTGAGTATTTGTACCCTGACTTTCTCATTGGAAATGGACCCAAGGACATCTGGGCTGTCCTCACTACCATTCTATGTGGTGATTTCTAAATAAATGCAATTATTATACAGCCTTCCTTGGTACAGTCTAGATTCTAATTCTAGATGAATCAGTAAGTTGAACCCTGTTCTTTAGTGTAGCCAAGAGTGCTCCCACTGAATCAGTGGGAAATGGATTAGTTGATTGATTTGTAAATTGCATTGATTCAAATAGGTCTACAGCTACGCTAAATGTGCTTTACTGTGCTAAGGTAGAAATTTAGAGCAAGCCAATTTTAATCAGTGGAATACAGAGGAACTGACTAACCAAATCTTCATTGATTCAGTGGGCTCATTCTAGTTCAATTTCCTACATTAAGCAACAGGACTTTGGCCGTTGTGATTAATAGTACAGCAGTACCTCTACTTACAAGCGGCTTGACTTAAGAGTGAAAAAACGGTCTACTCTACTTACATTTTTTTCCGATTTTTCAAAAAAAAATTTTTTTTAGATAGGGCTGCTCTACTTAAGAGTTGTTTGACTTAAGAGCATGCATTCGGAACAGATTTAACTCGTAAGTAGAGGTATCACTGAAATTAATATGTTGTATAAACAAAACAAATGCTGACTTGGACTAGCTGCATTCACTTTTTTTTTTGGGGGGGGGGGAAGGGAAGAATTATGGATCCTTTGCCCCACCCCCATTCTCGTGTTGTGGAACTTAAATCTAGTGTGAAACAGCCTAGTTTTGAGGCAGTGTGAAGTCTAGAAATGCCACTATGAAGAACATAGGTGGCTTGTGGGCTGCGTAATTTGTGTTTGTGAATCCACATCCATGTTTTTTCATTTGCTTTTGCACAAAGGGCCATGCTGTACTGCCTGAGAATATGTTTATAGAAGAAATGTCTACAAAACATATCACATTTTTTTAAAAATTGCTGTTTTAAACCCAATGCCCGAGAGAGAGAGAGAGAGAGAGAGAGAGAGAGAGAGAGAGAGAGAGAGAGAGAGAGAGAGAGAGAGAGAGAGAGAGAGAGAGAGAGAAACTAAAAAGAAAAGAAAAATTCACCTTTTTGAGTCCTCCAGAATTTGTTAAAATCTCTCTTTTGCTCACCATTAAGAATACTTCGTATTGACAGTGTAGTGTGATATAAGTTTCGTTCTTGTTTGGTTCAAGTCCTTCTAAGGAGTTTTTAAAAAGCGGAGGTCCTGAGCTTCCTGCAGGCTAAGACGACAAAGTGAAATAAATAAATAAATAAATAAATAGAATAGAATAGAATAGAATAGAATAGAATAGAATATATGGTATGCCAGACAGCCACAACTTCTGTTTCCTCCAGTTGTAAATGGGGCGAGGGAAGCAAAGTGTTCTTGATAAAGCCTTAAGGAGAACTTAATGTGCAACATACCTTGAGCTTTCTAAAACAGGTGTGTGATTTGGGTTTCACTTCATTGTTCTTTTTGTCCCACATTGTGGGGGGTTAGTGCACGGATTCTAGTGCCGTAAATTAACGTAATTGCTTCTGGGAAAGGATGATGGCATGGAGCACTCTGTTGGATTCACAGATGTAAATATATTTTAGCTGTGCTAATGACTTTTCAATTTGTAATTAATTTGGCATAATAGCCTATTGGGATTTTATTTATATCTGTTTTCTAAATATTGCTGCAGACTGACGTGCTCCAGGTTGGAAGACAGACAGGATTGTTTATTTTTTTAAATCACCCAAAATGAGTAGGAGGAGGTTGCATTAGTCATAGGTGTGGCATGCATATGCACGTCACTCTGTGCTACCATCCTCAGCTGGTGCTGCATTTTTTTGCATTTTTAATTTTTATATGCAAATTGCTTACTTATGCATACATTTATTCATATGTGCAGATTCATACAGACAGCCCAATAGTACATATTAGGGGTGTACGCTAATACCAGCATTCAGATTCAGAATTTGGAATTACAGCCCTTTGGATTTCTAATTAGGATTTTTTTAAAAAAAAAAATCATGAATGGCAATTGGTAGGTGCCACAACCCCTCTCCACCAGCATGAATGGCTGGTCACCCAGGGCTTTTATCTTCCCTAGACATTCACCGCGCAGGATGGGGTGTGCAGCCTGGGTGTAATATTGGACCAGGCGCTCACCTTGGAAGCCCAGGTGATGTCTGTGGTCCGCTCTGCCCATTACCACTTTCAGTGGATCGATCAGCTGTGCACCTTCTTGGACCCTGGGGCCCTCACCACATTGGTCCATGCATGTGTAGTCTCAAGATTAGACTACTGTAATGCTCTCTATGTGGGGCTGCCTTGGAGGTTAATGCGGAGGCTCCAGCCAGTACAGAACTCAGCAAGCAGATTAATAACAGGGTTGAGAAGACACCAACACATCTTTGCTGCACTGGCTGCTGATTCGTCACTGCTGTCTGTCAGACCGGCTCCTTCCACAGAATTCCACCCACATCACCCGCTTACCTCAAGCTGGTAACTTGAGGGTCCCTATGCTGAAAGAGGCCCGTAAATTGTCAACAGGCCTTTTCGGTAGCAGGGCCTTGGTTGTGGAACCAACTCCCACCTGAGATTTGACTGGCTCCCACACTATCTTTCTTTAAAAAACATCTGAAAACATGGCTTTATAGATCTGCTGTCCCTGATCATTAGTTATTCTTTTCATTACCCGCTCTTTCATTCTTATGCTGCCTGCTGATCTTTGTTTTTTGAATATGTATTTACTTTTTAATGTAGATTTAGTCATGTGTATTCTTTTTTATTTGTTATGTTGCTTTACATTGTATATATATATTTTTATGATGTATTTTGTAAATCACCCAGAGTGGCCGTGTTGCCAGATGGCACAATATAGAACTCCAATGAATAATAATAATAATAATAATAATAATAATAATAATAATAATAATAATAATAATAATAATAATAATAATAATAATAATAAATGATCCTGGCATTTTTATATTTGCAGAAGGCCTTTTCTTGAACCCCCTCCAAGCTTCTCCAGGGAAGCCTGAAACTTATTCTTGAGAGGTGGGTCTGGCATTGGCTGCCTCTCACCTCTTGCCTTTTTGTCCATTTACCTTCCTCCTTCTCTGGGCTTGTTCTGCACTGCTACCCTCTGGTGACTCTTACTTTTAACAATAAGGAAGCCACTTTCCCCCATAGTGAGTCTTGCTGAGTCTTCTTCATATGAATATGCTTCTATGGGACAGGTGGTCCAAGTCTTGACCTTGCTTGAGCACCGTCTTCCAGCGCATGCATCCACCCATGCGAGCAACCGTGTTGCACATTGTTAAAAATACTTCCAGATGATTGAGTTCTTGGGAGCATCAGTTGGATTTTTTTACTTGTTCTTAATTTGTCATCACCACTAGTTCCAGCAAATGGTAACGCAAGTGCAGCTAGAAGAGCAGGGGTGATTTCAGTGTCACCTACTTCTGAAATAGTACCCATCTGAGTCCCCCCTCTCTCCCACATCAGACTGTGTATATATTAGAAGGGGAGTTCCTGCTATGAACCAGAGGTTTTTCTGCTGCCTCCATAGCAGAGGCACATACCTTGCACTACTGCTTGCTGTTTTTTTCATAGTTCTGTTGCTGCAGTTGGCAGCTGGATGTCAGATGTTGGTTGGGGACTCCTATAATAGCAGTTGTAGGCTGTCTTTTTATCCTCTTCTTCTATCCTCTCAGTAGAAGCTACTGCCATGGGTGTGGGAAGTCTGTTTATTTCCTCTGTGTTATTGTTATTATTGTTTTAATTTTTCAGAACCTAAACCGAGTGTCCAAGCTATCAAGTCTTCTTAACATGTCCCCTCAAAGGCATCCCGTGTTCTAAGCAGGAGGGCACCTCGCCCAAAAATTTGGAGGTATGATTACCCTGCTTTGTATTTAAGCTGGTCCAGGTCTCCTCCATATGAACAGAGCTCCTTCTGCCCACACTTGATCTCAGTGTGCCATTTGGCAACTTGAAGGGTGATGTTGCTCTCTCTTTCTCTCTCTCTCTCTCCATATACATACATACATACATACATACATACATACATACATACATACATACATACATACATACATACATACATACATACATACATGTCTGTGCTATTGAAATATAAGGGGGTGGGGAGAGGGAAGGCGAAGAGGAACGATGATAGCATTCCACCATCCCAGCCCCCCCCGTTGCCGCCGCCCTTGCTGCCTTTGCCCCCCCCCCCCCCGCTGCTGCCGCCGCCACCACCACCATCTCGAACACCGAGTTTGGGCACTCGGTGCCAAAAAGGTTCACCATCCCTGATGTATGCTTTCTCTGTGTTGTGTACAAAGTGTTCATTCACCTACTTCTGGAATGTAAAATCAATACCATACAGTGGTAAAATGAATAAAGCTGTCACTTTCAGGGGTGATGTCATGCTTGTCTTGTCAGGCTGCATTACAGAACCAACCTCTTACTGGTTATGTCCCACACAGTAATATGGAGGGAGACTACAGTTCCTGTAATTTTAGAAGGGTTGGTTTTGGGGACTAAATTAACCTGACAGGACTGATTTATCCTGATGCAGCAATCCAAGGTCTAGGTTTTCTTTTGTCCACTTATCAGAAAAGTTTCCATTTTTAAAAATTAGTAATAAATTATAGTTTTTATGAGGTGCAGAGTTTTGGTAATTTCCTTGCTCCACTTCCACTCGCTTCCTCTGTTTATTGCCCATAGAACAAGCAACTCAGATGTGTTTTACATTATGTGGGAAGCGGTAAACTACATGTCTTCTTGTAGACCACTCAGAATGAACTCCTATTTGTTTTCTTCTTGTGGGATTTTTTTTGGGGGGGGGGAGGGAGCATGCAATTGGCCCAAGCCACAGTTCAGTCTGGTATGGCAGATAAAGTCGTAACTGCAAACATTTCAGAAACAATATTGGCCCTGAAGCATTAATGAAACATATTGTACATTACATTTTTACAACCCTTCACTATACTCCCGCAGGTGCAGAGCAAGGCAAATAAGCTTGAATCCTGTAGTGGGTGCCAGAGGTTTGCCACGCTTTCTGAACCTAACATCAAATAGTCTTCAGACACAAAGATGATTCAACGCTTTAAACTAGGTGCAGCCATTCATCTAAATTTTGCAAGATAGAATAGCTAGCTACTGCCAAGCAGGAAATAATTCCTAAATCATTTAAAATTAAGGTTTCTGGAATTAAAGTCAGTTTTTTTAAAAAGTATAGGTATTGAGCTTTTGTGGGAAGTAATTCTAAGGTTATAATTTCTTGGCTAAGAGCCACGTTCCAAATTATCAGTGGCAAAAGTGACTTCTCGTGGGAAGCATAGGAATTCACGGCCCTACAAATGTTAAATCCTGAATCCCATCTCTAACTTGTGGTCACGCTGGCTGGGACTAGTGTTTCTGGAGTCCAACAGCATGGAGGAGACCACATGTTCCCTTTCTTTAAAAACCACAAATGGAGAGGAAATACTTTCTCATGCCTCTGCCATAGGATATTTCTTTAAAAGAAACACGACAGTTCTGAAAAATATATACGGCTAAATAAACTTACAAAAATATCCCCCCTAACTACATAGTGGGTGACAGCAAAATAGAAGCCTTTTGATCACTACCAAACTTCTCAGAAGGCCAAAATAGATGCACAGATGCAATTTTGAAAAACAATCTCATAATGACAGCTGACGAGACTGATGAAAAGTGTTCCATCTCTCTTTTCATATACCAACAAATATAGACAAACACAAACTGTGCCTTCATTCAAGCCTCTTAGACCCCCATCTTGTGGAGTGTAGCTGACATGATTCCTACCATATCCTCTTTACCTTGGTCTGCAGAGATATTTGGAAATTCCTTTAAAAATAAATAAATAAAACGTATCCGTGGATAAACTTTGCAGTAATTGATCTTCCAGATTTCTCCCATAACCAACACTCCAGATGCTAAAGGTTGCCAAACACATTTGGGTCACCGTTATTCTATCCTTATGCACAACCAGATCCATTGTTACGAGTCCACATTCTTATACAGTACTTGGCAGGTTTACTATAACATAATAACACTCCAGAGATCAAGTCAAGACAGCAAATCAAAGAGCAACTAAACATGGCACATGGCAAGTAAAGAACCAGCCATTTTGTGCCATGGAGAAGAGGCCTTTCATCATCATCTCAGAACTGCAGAGCTAAGAGGGACCCGATGTATCATCAAGTCCAGCCCCAGACAAGGAGGCATAGTGGGAAACTGAACTCCCAGCCTCTGGCTCCACTGCCAGATCTCTAAACCACCGGGAGGTATTTTCATTTATGAACTACTCAGTGAATATTATCTGCCATAGTAACATCCTGGAAATGGACAGCCGAGAAGAACCAGTGTGGTGTATTGGACAATGTGTCAGATGAGGCCTCTGGAGACCTGGGTTTAAATCCCTGTTTGGCCATTGAAACTCTCAGGAGAGTTGGAAAAAACACTCTAAATATCTATGAGGGCTGATGTAAGTCACACAGCAGCTACCAGAAGGAGTTGTGATGTACAGGGAATGCTGTTTGGCCCTGTGAGGGACCTCCCCCCAAAGAACCCTTGAACTGGGACTGGACTGGCTGGAATTACCCACTGGACATTAAGGAGGTGAAAGGAGGTGGGCAACCTACATAAATTATTGTTCATTCTCCGTTAAATGTTAATAATAAAATACCATGTTCTGAAGCACCATCTCCATCTCTTCCCGGAACCGAGGGGTTGGAACCGATCATTGCGCACTGCGCAGGTGTAAAATAAAATAAAATAAAATAAAATCAATGGAGGACAGAGGAGGAGAGGAGAGACATTTTTGTTGCAAGAAAAAACCCACTGCTACTGTGAAAAATCTGGCAGTTTATAAATTTTCGTGTTGTTTCTTGTTGTGCGATTTTTGTGTGCCGCCCCATTTTTGGACCACGATGGCATGGCGATTCAAAAGCGGGACCCCCCCTCACCATATTGCCCTTCCGCCCGTCAGCCCATTTTGGCCCGACCCCCCGCCCGCACCGCATGGCATGGGCGATGGCTGCGACTCACGAGTCCGCCCTGCGAGGTGGAATCGAATCCGACTCACAGCACCTATGAATTGACCCTATTCATATGCCCAGAAAAAAAGTATGAAAGGGGTAATCTGATTATCCTTTCACCCTTTACCTACTGCTTGTGGGCAACTTCTTCACTTTGGCAAACGACAAAGGCGAGCCTAGCCTTGAGAGAATTTTTGTCCAATTTTGTAGGTTTGCGAACAGTCAACCTTTTCCACTCCAGCACCCTCTGCAACCATTTCAGTGGTTTATTGTCACCCTCAATGCATGTTTAACTGCCTTGCTTTAGGTGCCTCGCCAGAATTTACTATCCTTTTTGCTGTTGACCAAAAGAGGAGTCATTCTGCAGACATGAATCTCAGTAAATGTGGGTGAAACCCACACTCTGTTGGAGGAAAACACAGAAACCTGGGGAATGCAGAACAAGGCAAAGCATGTGGTCCTGGATGGCACAGTAGGCAACAGATCCACACAAGAGGAAGTATTAGAAGTCTTTCAAACTCAAACTCTTAAAGACTGTCATTTGAAGTGTGGTAGCTGGAAAATAGAGACTTGCTGAATTCAGTTGTTGGTTGGAATCATGTTACAGAAGTCTCTTAAAGCCCGTAAGAGCCTTGATGGGTCAGATAAGTTTGTTAACATCTTGAATCCAATACAGATTTAGTGATACATATAGTAGACTCATGCTGCCTAGATGCCCTAAGCACATCTGACCTCGCCTGATTTTGGAAGCTAAGCAGGGTTGGCCCTGGTTAGTACTTGGATGGGAGACCACCAGGGAGTACCAGGGGCTGTAGGCTCCTGGAGTAGGAACTGACAAGCCACTCCAGTATTCCTGCCAAGAAAACTCCATGGACATGGAGTCACGAAGAATCGGTCATGACTGTAACAACGCAACACACACACACACACACACACACACACACACACACACACACACACACACACACACACAGAGTAAACTCACCAAAAGAAAGCATGACTAACTTGAGTTGCACTGCTTTAAGTTGAGAGATACATTCTTCAAAGCTGTCCTAGTTGCAGGACACAAAATGAAGGCCATTGTTTACCTTCTGATGACCAATTACCAAACAAAAAGCAAATTAATCTGCAGTTTAAAAAGCTGAGTTACCTAAGAGGAAGATAGTTAGGTACCCTTTACTTCTTAAGGTAGCTCCTAGTTGCAAAGCTGCTGTCCTGTCCTAAATATCAGTTCAACCTGTTTTCACAGTAACCAACCAGAGACACAGAGGAAGCCCCCTAGGCAGGCATGAAGGCAGCAATCTCCCTCTAATGCTTTGTTTCCAACTTCTGCTGTTCATATAGATATGCTGCTTCTGTAAAGAGAAGTTCCATTTTGTAATGACAGCTAATAGTAGACTTAACCTCCATGCACTAAGATATAACAGAGCTAATGAGGCTATAGAAATTTATATTGTCAGTAATTCAAGCTACATAAGGCAAGCTACATAAATCCATTGGGTTGAATTACATGAGAGATTCATTTATCCAACGTCTGTTCACTTCATAAGCAGCAACAGAGAAAGCAGAGGGGTAATAAATGTTTTTTATTGAAATTCTATATATTAGCCCACATTACCTCCCTTCACAATAGTTGCACTATAACTCCCTTCTAGGACTTACATTTGGAAAAGGCTAAACTAACCTATGTTGCCAATGGTTTCTAAGACATGGTGTTTGTTGAGGGGAAGAGAATTCCCTGTCGCTCTTGTTTGTCATCAACGAGAAGTAGAAATCCAAATAGAGTGCTAATGAAAGGAAGATAATGGGCATGAACTGAAAGTACTTCGTGTTTCAGATCACTTGAGTTGCAGGAAAACCTGTTTGTTTAAAAACAAAAAAACAACCCTTCAAATTTAAGTCTTTTTTCTAAATGCCTAATTAAACGCAGTTCTGGGCTGAATAAGAGTGAAAGGGCATTGTTGGCTGCTGCTTAACACTCCATGAAATCATTTAGGTGGATAGTCAACAGACAATGGCTCACTTTCGCCCCATCCAGTGGTCCAAAGGAAGTTTCTGAACTGCGTAAGGAGTTGGCTTAAGGTCCCCAGGAGAGGATGAGGAAGTAAAGTTTATCTAAATAGTGGTATGAAGGTGCCAGGAATGAGAATGGCTAGTAAGCCTCAGGGGGATCTGCGTGAAACTGGAATGGTTTCACATGGCCATATAAATCCTGTACTTGTCCTTGTGCCCTAATGTGACACAATTGGCTCACTTGGGCAGGGAAATCGACCTGCAAAGGATTTTAGATTTTGCCTCCAACATTGCCAAAGCCTTTGCCTCTGCTCTTTGACTGCCAATAATCTGTGGATGAGCCACCTTTGTTCTCCCATTGATGTAGTGTGTGGTTTGGGCATTTTGTTCTGGAATGTCCTCTCCCTCCTCCTTTTAAAAACGTAGGGTGTGACGACACAGCAGGGAAAATATGGTTTGATCTACCATGATCCATACCCATGAAAATCAGGCTTTCATGTTGCAATCACTGTAGCCATCCAAACGACAAGACAATTTGCAGGAGTCAGCAGGGTCGGAGGCAGAAAACCTGGTTTGCATGTAACTCCTATAGTAGAAACTGCCATAAAACTAACAAGGTGCTAATTGGCAATTTATACCCTCTCTCTCTCTCTCTCTCTCTCTCTCTCTCTCTCTCTCTCTCTCTCTCTCTCTCTCTCTCTCTCTCTCTCTCTCTCTCTCTCGTTTGTTACTTGTTATTGTTCTAATAATTGCTCTGGCAAAAAAAACTGTTCTAGTGCTAAGTGGATTAAAAAAATTGGAAACAAGGAGCACTCAGTCCTTTTGCATGAGATCAGGCAATCCGACTGGTCAGAAAGCAGACAAAGGTAATGCCAGCATGGTCAGAACAAATTTAAACTGCCCCTGCTGGCTGTAGAAACAAGATGGTTCTCCACTCAAAAGGCATGATTCCAGAATGGAATTTGAACTTTTCATTGTATAGTCAAGGGGTTTTAATTCAAATCCAGCTGTACAGAGTCTGGTGCAAATTTCTGAGTCAATGCCCAACATAGTTGAGTCCTTAGTTGCATAAAGAGGCCTGAATGTGTATGTGTGTGCACATGGACACCTGCATTTCCAGGCTTCAACTTCACTTCACAAAGGGCACAGGGTCTTGGGGTGAGGGGTGGCGGAGGTGGACAGACAAGGCAAGATCAACACAAGGAGGCATCTGTTCACCAAATCTGTAACCCCCAGAACCAGCAGTTGAAAAGCAGGCAGGCAGACAAGCAAGCAGGCAAAGCACCGTCACTGTTCTCTTCCCCTCTCCAGTCAGCCAGTTTCAGCCCACGTCTCCTCTGCTCTATTTGTGTGTGTGTGTGTGTGTGTGTGTGTGTGTGTGTGTGTGTGTGTGTGTGTGTGTGTGTGTGTGTGTGTGTGTGTTGCTTGCATTTTTGCATTGGGTGTCAGATGCCCATTGCCATTGGGCTCTCCTGTGCACATCAGTCATCACAAGGCGCCACTGTTCATGTGAAGGCTTTTCTACTGCCTGCTTGCCTGCTCTGGGTGTACAAAACGTTACACACTTACCTACATGCCTCTCTGAATTCCAGCCTTGAGTTGGAGAGAAAGTACGGCTAATCTGGTGAGAGTATCCCTTCAAAAACTGTGTGGATCAAATATTTATTTCAAGGGAACACCCCCTGTGATTCAAACACCACATGATGCCATGAGACTCAGAGCGGTTTAAATTTACACCGACATGTATTCTGAACTATTGCTATAATGTAAATGAGCCCTTGCTTTACATTTTCAAGACCACCCTGGTTTGAAACAGCCATCCTGTCCAACCCCAAAATGGGATTTTTCTCTCTAAATAATCTGGTATGTTTGTTTTTCAAGTGCTTTCAGCTCTGCCCGAGACAGGGTTTTAAAACTGTCCAAGGCTTGTCTGATCATCCTGCATGTTAAATTCACAAGTTTGACTCTGTTTCATTTCTGTTGCCCACAGCATGCAACATATATGACAGTTCTGACTGTAATCTAGAGAGGCTTCAACAGATTTTCTCCCCACCCCCACCACCACACACGCCAATGAATAAGTACAATTTATTCAGGAACATGAGCCAGAGATAATAAATTTGTCTGCATTTTGAAATACCAGGAGAGATCAGAACCACATGGCTTTCTATATTGCTTAATTTGTTCAAAAGAAGAGGAAGGAAGATGGATTATTACATCTAAATTAGCACCTTTAGTTCGCTCTAAAACAGATGTTTAAAAGTGTTAAAACATATTTCTTTTTCAAACTGTTTATACTCAGGGCAGGAACAGCAGTTACAAATAATCTCTCCTCTGGAAAGGAATCCCTTAACTACTGACAGTGTCTATATGTACAACAGGGGAATTTCTCACCTTATGTAACTTGCAAATCCCCTTACTTTGTTTTGTGATGGGTGTTCCTCTAAAGTGTGGTTTGTCATGCATGGCAATCCATCTGAATCATGAATCTCCAGTAGTAACTTTCTTTCATGCTTGACAGGAAAAGGTGTATATTCTGTTTTTATGAGCCCTGTGCCATAAGGGTAAAGGACTCCCCCTTCTAACACAATCCTGTCTCAGGAGATAGCATGTTTCCAGTACTTACAACTGAAATATTTGCTTGCCTGGAGGGATAGCATTGTAAGGCAAGAAAAAAAAACACTCATTTCTTTAATGAGGGATCTGACCCTATAACACCAGTCTGTTTGATCCACATCTGCAGATATCATGTGACAGAATGTGATAGCTAAGTGACCACTTCAAATAATAAAAAAGAGGCATAGCAATTCAGAGTTTAAGAAAGTTGCTTTTCTTCATCTTCCAAAAACTTGCAGAATCCCACAGCTAGGAACTAGAAGATTTTAAAGCATGGGGCAGCTTCTGTCTGCTGTGCTAGGTTTTAAAACAAACAAATAAATCAACAGACAGACAAACAAAAATCCATTGTGGAAAGTCTCAGGAAACTTCAATGGGTCCAAAATGCAGCAGCCAGTTTGCTGACTGGGGCGGGTTACAGATATCACATTATACCCCTACTAAAGCAGCTCCACTGGCTGCCAATCACCTATCAGGCACAATTCAAGGTGCTGACCTTCACCTACAAAGCACTAAATGGCCTGGGTCCAAGCTACCTCAAAGACCGAATCTCACAGTATGAACCGGCTGAGGTGCTAAAGTCATCAGGAGAGGCCTTTCTCTCCATCCCACCACCTTCACAGGTGTGCCTCAGAATAACAGAGGACAGGGCCTTCTCTGTTGCTGCTCCCAGGCTTTGGAACGCCCTCCCGCTGGAGGCCAGGCCATTTCCATCTTTGCTGCTCTTCCTCAAGCAGGTGAAGGCCTTTCTCTTCAGGCAAGCCTGAATGATGGTCTGCCTGAGTGGAGTTTTGAATGGATTGTTTACCTTATTGCTTGGAATGTGTTTTGGTGTTGCTTTTAATATGGTGTTTGATTTATCCTTTTTGTATTTGTATACTCACCATTGTTTGCTTTAAATACAGTCTTCTGATAAGGTAAGCCACCTTGGTTCCTTTTTAAAGAGAAAGGCAAGATAAAAATATTTTAAGTCAATAAATAAATGTGCAAGCTAACACACATATATATGCCAAACTTTTTTTAAAAAATCTAGAACGAGTAGTTCTAGTAGTACCTTAAAGGTTAGGACTAGAGCCTTATGGCTTAGTGGTTAAATGCCTGTACTGCAGCTAAAACTGTGCTCACAACCTGGGGTTCAATCCCAGGTAGCAGGCTCATGGTTGACTCATCCTTCCATCCTTCCGAGGTCGGTGAAATGAGTATCCAGCTTGCTGGGGGGTGCGTGGGTGGGTATTGCGTACCCTGCATAATTAAATTGTAAACTGCCCAGAGAGTGCTTGAAGTGTCATGGGATGGTATATAAGCAGAACACTTTGCTTTATCACGTTTTATTTGGCATAAAACTTTGTGGATTGTATTCAGTACAGATTAAATAAGTTACATTCCACAAAGATTGCCAGTGGCAAATTGTAGCCAAATAAACTTTCCAAGCTCTAATCAATTTTTGCATGCCCCTTATATAAAACAGTTAGGAAGTAGAAGGTTTTAAAACATGGGGACACAACTCATTCTTCTTTCAGTTACACAAAACTATTGTTTTTGCTACAAGAGTTGAGTACAGCTATTCCTCTCCCATTTCTTACAGAGTGGTAACAGTATGTCAAATCTACTATTGTCAGAGTTTCCTCTAGAACATAATTCTGGCTGGTTGATTGAGTCCCTTCATTTGCCGGAGTGGAGGTCTACAGAACACTGCTCTTTGTTCAAGACTTCCTGTCTGTGGTATCCACAAGAGTGTTGCCACATTACATATTCATCTTCAAGAAGATTCATTCAGATAATTCACATGATCCTCAATTGCAAAGGATAGGGTTCGGTTGAAGCAAATGTTCTCATATTAGAATCATGTTGTGTGGCTTGTTTGCCTTTGTTACTTGAGTTTTTAATTTATGTCGTATGTATACATTTGTTTGGTATATGAGAAGCATTTAATTCTCGGTTTGAATACATATTTTTTAAATTAAATGTTTTGTGTAATTAAACCATTCCCCTAGCACAATACAGACATTTGTGCATCAAATAAAAATCCACCTCAAAGCAGAACTGGTGTTTAGCACCACTTATTACAGCAAATGTATAAAGAGATACAACCAAGAACCAAACATTCTCTCTCTCTCTCTCTCTCTCTCTCTCTCTCTCTCTCTCTCTCTCTCTCTCTCTCTCTCTCTCTCTCTCTCTCTCTAGATCAGGGGTCCTCAAAGTTTTCAAACAGCGGGCCGGTCCACCAGCACCCAGACACCACAGGGGGCCGGATCACAGTCCAAAAGCAGCTGTGGAGGTTGGCTTGCTCCCAAAACAGGGGGTAGGTGGGGGGGTTGCAATTGGTCCCAGGGGCCGGATTCAGGACCTTGGGGGGCCGCATCCGGCCCCGGGGCCTTAGGTTGAGGACCCCTGCTCTAGATAGATAGATAGATAGATAGATAGATAGATAGATAGATAGATAGATAGATAGATAGATAGATAGATAGATATAGACACACACACACACACACACACACATTTCAAAAGGTGCATAATTTTATAGATATGTTTTACTGCATTCCATCACCATTGTGTGAGAAAAGCACTTCCATGTGGTCCAATTCCATTCTGATCTTGTAGTGTCTGTAAAGAATGTTGTTGCAAATAAAATTTCATGAGTTTAATAACAAATGTTCATGACCCAAATTCCAGATTTAGGATTGGAAGCATTTTAGCATTAAATATTAGTTATATCTTAATTTGGAGGGAAAAGGTAAAAGTTGAATTTACTAAATGCCTTAATTCATTTGCAACCTTCCATTCTCCTTGCAATCATCCTGCAGAGAAGACTGAAACAAAGTAGCAGCAATAATTGGGGACACTTAGTATCATGACAGAGCATTACAGTCCAATAAAAAAGGGCAATTTACTCTTGCCTATAAGACAAAGAGCTATCCAATTCACTGGGATAAGGGACAAAGCTGATCACTTTACAAGGAATGTAATATAGTTTCCAGGGGCTGATGCTAAAAGATTCAACACATTTCAAGTGTTAAACACTTAAAGCGTTTGTTCAGGATGTTAAATTGCCCATTCTATAAGGCTTAATCAGTTAATGCTAATAAAAGTTATCACTTTTTGACCTTTCTTCCTGAAAAAAATATATGAGAAATATCCTTTAAATTATTGACTGAATTCTCCATTACCTGTCACTTCTGAGACCTGGCAGGTAGCTATTGAAAGATAACCTCAAATAAGGTGCCACTAAATATTTCATTTTAATGATAATATGGCCTACAGAAGATCTGAACTTTAGATCAACCTTCAAAATAGCTTTTGATAAAAGACATAGAGGGTCCTTGCACTTTTTGTCCCTTACTACATTAGCATGCTGTTGAGAGCAGAAGTCAGCTCATTTAAACTTGCCCCTTGTCATCTCTATTTGTTAACAATCTGAAGGCCCTTGGATATAGAGATTACCTGAAAAATCTGTTCTGATGCAAAACATTAAAAAATAATAATAAGCACAGCAGACAGCAAGGTACTGAAAGTTAAGAATCAGTAGTTTTTAACAGGTCCTGTCCACAAATGGAATGTTATTACCATTAATGTAATTGGAAATATAATTTTGTCAGGTAGGTTCATTTGCTGAAGTGTTTATACCCTCTGATGCTGTAGCTCCACTAGCTGCCGATCCAAGTGGAATTGAAAATGCTGTTTCTAACCTATAAAGTCTTAAGTGGCTTGGGCCCAAGCTATCTCAAGGACCATATCTCCCTTTATGAGCCTGCTTGAGTGTTGAGCTAATTAGGTGGGACCTTTCCCTCACCAGTGGATTTGTTTGGGACATGGGAGAGGGCCATCTCTGTTGCTGCTCCCGGACTCTGGAACTCCCTCCCACAAGAGGCCAGGCCACGCCCATCTTTACTGTCCTTGTACAAGTAGCGAAGAAGACCTTTCTCTTCAGGCAAGCTTTCCCTGAGTGACTGGCTGCCTGAGCGGGGTTTTTAGATGGATTGGTGTACCCGAGTTGGTATTGCTTTTGTATTGTACCTGATTACTTTGAATATATTTTGGTATTGCTTTTGTTTATCATTTTTAGTATGTTATTTGTTTGATCACCTTTCTCATTTCTGTACTCATTGTTGTTAGCTGTAAATACAAACTTTTAGTGATGTAAACCACTTGGGGTCTTTTTAAGAAGAAAATTAGAATAATGATATTAGAATAATGATATTTTGAATGAATGAATGAGCATTCATTGAGATTCACTCTGACAATCCTACCCCCATGAACAAGCTAAGTTTCTTCATGCACTGTCAGTGACACCACAACTGTTTATTGATGGAGTCCAACATCAGCAGTAATAAATCATTTTGTTCCAAAGACCAAGGTGATAAATGCCCCAAAGTGTCTCCGCTGTCATAATTTTAAGGACAGAATGCCTTGAAGATATCAGATTTTTGCAGAGTCAAGCTGAATTACTTTTCCCAGGCTTCAACAGCTAGCCTAGTAAGGGTCATGGCACATGACATGAATTTTCTGCAAGGAACTAAGCCTTCTGTGAATATCATCCTGTGTGCCATTATTAAGTATGTGATGTCAGGTGGGTTCTGACTCCTTTACAACTCTTTCCGGAGTTCTTTAGGTATGACTCACTCAGCAAATATGTGTCATTTCCTTCTATAGGGGTTACTGTGGGACTTTAGGGTTTACTCAAACTACCAATGTTTGAGCCTGCAGCCAGGTACCCAACTTATCTGTATACATGTGTAAGGTCAGGTTCACTCAGTTAATTCCCCACCACCACCCTTCTTCACACGATGCAGTGGTAGAGAAAGAGTTATGATTTGGGGTGGACCAGCTGCGTTGCAGTGCTGGAATGCAGTGCAGTAAACAGCAGCTGATGGCGGTTGACAATATATGCAAGGGATTCACACAATTCCAGTCCTCATATCAGGGTACTGGCTATCCTTCATATGCTGTTTGATTGCGATTCCCATGTTCCTTCACCATTAGCTTGGGCTTATGGGAGTTGTAGTCCAGAAACACAAGTTGTAAACTCTGACTTGCTCATAGAGGAATAAACAGAGGAGATAAAATTTCTGGACTATTATATGCAATGGCCATACCTCTTTTTTAAAAAGCACTTCCCATCACCTTCAGGCTTCTGCACTTATCCCTTATTGATGAAATAAGAAACCACAAAATCATTATGAAATTGCAACTTTAACAGTTTGGTGTATTTTTGGTCCCCCCCCCCTTCCTGTACTTTTATGTTGTACTTGGGTATCATGTACATTCCATAAGTGGTGCACATGTTTACATAGGTTTACTGCTTTTCCACTTCAAAAGAAAAGCTACTGTTACAGGGTCATGTAAGTTACTGAGTATAAAATGCCTCCACAAAGACCTTTACTAAATACCTCTTGTTTGCTGCTACTGACCATCCAGACATGTAGAGTAATAGGAGCTTCTGTTCCAGCATTTTTATGAACCATTGAAAACCAGCAAAGTTATGAACCCCAAAATGCTAATCTTGCAAGATAAATTGAAGCATACAAGTAAAGTCTACCATAAACCCTGGAGAGATCAGGTGTCAGAAGACAAATATTTAGAACTGATTTTTCCTGTTCAATGGGAAATTTCAAATTCTGGAGGACTGTATCCAAAGTAAGAATCACCTGAACTTGCAACAAAAGGCAAGTTAAAAGCGTTTGGGGGAAAAATGAAATTGTCACATAGAATATTTTTAAGTGGTCTCCCGCCCTTTCACGGTTCATATACTGCGGTCCTGCTATATTGCGGGGCCACAGTATATGAAAAAAGCCCCCCTGGGGTAAGGGGCAAAGGCCTATTTCAGGCATTTCCCAGGGCCTCCCTGTGAACCAGAAGTCATTTCCGGGTCACAGAAAATCAATTTTGAGGCCTCCGAGGACTGGGGGTAAGTACAAGAGCCCCCAGTTAGGCCTCCAGGCCCAAGCCAACCTGCTTCCGCATATCACAGATTTTCAGTTATCGCGGGTTGGGTTGGGTCCCTAACCCCCGTGATAGGTGTGTGTGTGGGGGGGTCACTGTACCATTAGTTTTAGAAGCAGTGGTCATTGCTTTTGGACTGAAGAATTACAAACAGGAAATTTCTTTCAGGCCTCATATAACTTAATTGCTTCACCATTTCCTTTTAAGACCTCAGAGCGGACACAACTGGAGGCATCACATCAAAAACTGTTAACAAGAAGAACTTATACTGTAGCTAAGTATTTGTGAGGGTTCAGAGATATCAGGATCTCTCTTTCCCTGACAGACTCAGACCCCCTGCAAGAGATTTTCCCCCATCACCTCTTACAGGGCTGGTATAATAAAACATTTCAAGAAACCTGATGGGCACTCATGGTCCACCGGAAGGTGACCAAAACCCATTCCCACATTCCGTTGCTCAGAACACATGGCACCCAAGCCAACAATAGGGCTGACAGGAGACCCAGAACTCTATATTCAATTGTGTTGTAACATGTTCCCTCAACAAAGCCTTCCATTGAAAGATCCTCATTCCTTTTCAAAGTATCCAAAATGCCAGTGAGAATATCCCCACAATGTTATTTATTTATATTTGTACTTATTAACCACCCGACTTTCCCACAGGAACTCTAGGTGGTGTACAACAAATTGTGAAGAAAAAACAACTTGCCCACAAAGAAAACAACCCATGAACAAACAAACAAACAAACAAACAAAATCAAATAAAAAATAAAAATAAGACACAGGAACAGCATTCATACAGACAAGCATAGACTGGGACAGACAAACAAATGATTTAACCAAATACCGTCGTGCACGCAGCATTCACTGAAGCTTTTTCTGAAGAGCCAGGTCTTTAGTACTCTCCTAAAGGCCGGCAGAGACTCTGCCAGCCTTATCTCCATTGGCAGGGTATTCCAAAGTGCCAGGGCAGCCACTGAGATGACCGGATTCTGGGTAGAAATGTTGTTGTTGTTGTTTTCATTTCATGATCAATAATTTTTAAATGGTGATTCACAAACTGTTCATGTTTGGGTTATTCAAAGTCACGGTTCAATTAAATTATATTTATTTGCAATTATCCAACTATAAGAGGAATTACATGTGTTGGCAAGCAGGGCCGGCACGTCCATTAAGGCAAACTAGCCAGTTGCCTAGGGCGCCAAAATGGAGAGGAGGCGCTGGCCAGCCAGCTGCCCCCGCGCCCCCCCCCCCGTCGCTGGCCACCGCAATCTGTCCCCCTGCCACCCGTCGCCTGCTGCCTGCCGCCCCCCCATGCCCATCGCTGCCCACCCCCACGCCCGTCGCTGTCCCCCGCCGCCGCCACCCGCCCGCCCGCCCCCCCTGCGCCCACCGCCCCTCACCTAGGGCGCAAAAAACCCTAGCGCCGGCCCTGTTGGCAAGTATGAAGAACAGAGCTTTCTGAGAGGAGGTGCCTTCTTTGTGCAAGTCTGTTCCCATTTACTTCAGTCTGAAATAATCATTTCTGGCTGTCAAGAAGACCCTTGAAGGCTTATCTTTTTTACTTTGTCTAATAAGGGCGAGCTGTTCTGGCCATCATCATTAATTTTTATATTTTAATTTTATTCTTATTCCACCCCACCCCACCCCACCCCAACAGTTGTGGAACTGGGTTCAATCCCCCCTGCTGGCAAGCGTGAGCTCCTCACCTACCAAGAGTTAGCATTGGGCCTTTTCACACGACCCCTAAGATCCGCTGGTCCCTTAAATTCGGACCAAAGATCTTAGGGGTTCGTTGCCCTTCCTTCCTCCCCACCAGAGAAAGAGGGGAAAAAATGCAGCTCACCTGGAATAGCCTCCCGGAGCTCCATTTCTCTTCCGTTTCTCTTCTGTTTCTCTTCTGCTTGCTTTTTTCCCTCCCACCTCTTCTCTTAAAGGGGCAGGAGGCAAAAAAAACACAAGCAGAAGCCAGGAGAGCCCCGCATTGACCAGATTAAATCCGGACCTGGGGATTTTCACCCACCTCAAGCAGGTACAAGAAAGTGCAGCTGGGTCGCGCTTAGGTGGGCGGGGTCGCACTTAATTGTCTGCAAAGTCCGGAGCTGGTGGGAAAACACTTGTAAGGTCCGGACCTTGCAGCCATTTCCTGCAGAGCTTAGGGGTCGTGTATAAAGGCCCATTGTTCCAATAAAACAGCTTGTTTCTGCAAGTATGTATGTATGGCGGCAATGGGAATTGGGATGGGGATGGGGTGGCAGGATCGGTCTGGCACGCAACATGCTCCCTCCCCCCCCCACTTCTCCCTCCGCAAATTCTTCATGGCTGGTCCAGTGGAAGGGGAAGTGGGGGGGACAGGGAGCATGTCGTGTGCCAGGCGAAAGCTCTTTGTGTTCCACCTTTGGCACGCATGCCATAGATTTGCCATCCCTGGCATACAT
Source organism: Phrynocephalus guinanensis (assembly GCA_037367245.1). Taxonomy (NCBI): domain Eukaryota; kingdom Metazoa; phylum Chordata; class Lepidosauria; order Squamata; family Agamidae; genus Phrynocephalus; species Phrynocephalus guinanensis. The sequence goes on from CM074736.1 coordinate 29,847,974, forward strand.
AACAAAAATGCTATCATAGTTCCTCTTTGCCTTCCCTCTGCCCACCCCCTTATATTTCAATAGCACAGACATCTATGTATGTATGTATGTATGTATGTATGTATGTATGTATGTATGTATGTATGTATGTATGTATGTATGTATGTATGTATGTATGTATGTATGTATACAGCAGTGGGTTACATCATTAAAAGACAGTACTGAAAGCTAAGAACAATGAGTATAAAAAGGCAGTGAATATCATAACATTGTCCTGCCTGGAAGGAGGCAGGAGTGTTTGTGTGCTCACAACAATATTATTGTGTTCAGTGGTTCAGAATTGGGTTGTAAACCATATTAGGAAGGCTTGAAGAATGACCTAAACTTCCATTCCTTCACTCTTCCTCCACCACCCACTTGAAAGCACATACTTCCCAGTTAAATAGCTAGTAGCAAGCCAGTCCTGTACATGTCCGCCCCCCCGCCACCTAAAGTATGACCCATTCTATTCAACATAACATAAATTTGTTTAGCATTTTCTTTTTCGACAGAGAAACCATTCCCCATTAGTGCAGCTGGGTCAGATGTACCACTTCAGACAGCATTGGGAGCACATCATCTGAAATCAGTAGTAATTGGAGAAATCAGCAAGATACTTTTAAAAGCCTTGCCTCTAGTTTAAAGGTGGGGGGGACTTATTTTGGCTTTGCATTGAGCAGGCCGGTGTTTGGTCTGTCTTTTATGCAGCATCATCTAAAGGTTTGTAACATGCAAGTTCTGGTACAATTCTTAGAAAGAAAGAAAGAAAGAAAGAAAGAAAGAAAGAAAGAAAGAAAGAAAGAAAGAAAGAAAGAAAGAAAGGGAAGGAGGGAGGGGTTTCAGGATCTGAAGTAACACAATACAGAACAATGAAACAGGGAGGGGAAGTCTCAGAATTCTATAGACATTTTAAAAAAAAAAAAAAACCCTCACTTTTCATGAGAACTTTTAAGCAAGGAAGTGCACCATCTCAGTGTATAAAAGCCGGGGAAGAAGGAGTATATATGTCATCACTCCCCCTGGCATTGATAAAAACAATAAGAACTTCCCAGTGCCAACAGTCAGAACAAATGTGTGAAACAAGAATGATGAGGGCATTAGTATATCATGGCAGGAAAAATCCCAAATAACCTCGAAAGGATTCCGGTCAATATTTGTCTAAGGAAACATGTTGCTCCATTGATTTGACTCCACTCAACAAATAAAATTCTTGAGGAACTACAGCCACTCTGTCAAAAGAAGATATATACTCCCAAGTTTGGCACATGCTATTCTCATGCTAATGCAAGTCTTTGCCACACTGAACCCTCTCATTGTGAGTGTGCTGTTTCCACTTCCTCAGCTCCTGTTAAGGGCTGGCACAGCTGCTGGAAGCCACCCCACATGGAGGAGGGGGGGGGGGATCATGGGCCGCAGCTGTGGTGTTCCCAGGCTGACAATGGTAGACTGGAGCCCCTCTGCTTTAACAGAGGTTATTGTTTCATATTTTGCAGCTCTGCCATTTTGTCTCCTCTGTTTAAAAAGCACAGAGTAGATGGCTGGTTTTGTACGTTGTTTGTTGTGGGTCAACTGGGCACATGGACACCAACGCAGGGCAGCTGTATCTTCAGCCATCTTAGTAGGGGGGAGAAATAGACACATTGTTGAATCACTTTCGGATGGTTGGTTGTTTTCAAGGCCCACAGCCTCCCACCTGACACCTCCCAGCCGCTCATTTCCCTATAATCTCACAGAGTATATAGGGTGGTTGTATTTTGTTTTTCCTTTAAAAAAAAAAACAGCTGCCAAGAACATACACAGGAAGAAGAGCACAAGAGAGATCATCACTCATGAGAGCCACATCTATAAACCATTTTCATTTTGAAGAGTACACACTTAGAAATGATATAACACAACACTCCTGAACACACTCCTATGCACACTCACCTGGAAGGAAGTGCCATCCTATTCAATAGCATGTACTTCTACATCGTGATGTGTGGGCTTGCCCAGCAGCCTTGCTTTCCCAGATACATTTGCTGAAACGAGATTGCAGCAGTAGGCTTTGGGTATGGCATGCATTCAAGCTACCGCTGAAGCAAAAATTATTTTAGAAAATATTTTTAGAGGACATTTCTAGGAATGTCCTTTAACCTCCCCAGCCCCCACCCCACCCTCACTGTTTGGTGGCAGCCATCTTGGATCCTTCAATGACCTAGATATCAGTCTGTTGAGCCAGAGGGTGTGTGACTCCCCCTCCTGAGAGAGAAAGCCTAGCGTGAGTAGCCTTGGGCAAGCTGCATAATCCCAGCATGCCCTCAGAAGAAGAAGGGAATGGCAAAACACTTCCGGAAAATCCTGGGAAGAGTCAACATGGTTTTTCATTATTCTTTTTGTGCAGTGTTTCAGAATACAGTAACCTCCCGCCAATCGCGGGGGTTAGGGACCAACCCCACCCGCGATCCACAAAAATCCACGATATGCGGAAGTGGGTGGGGGGTCTGGGGGCGGGTGGGGCAATCACGCCTGTCCCAAAAGCCTTGGAGGAGCGTGTGGGGGGGGCGGAGCGACCCAATCGCCCTGCGCGGCCCTCCCCGGCTGCTCCGAAACCTTTCAGAGCCACGGGGGGGGGGGCGCAGAGAGCAACCTGATCGCCCTGCGCGGCCCTCCCCGGCTGCTCCGAAACCTTTCAGAGCCACGGGGGGGGGGGGGGCGCAGAGAGCAACCTTATTGCCCTGCGCGGCCCTCCCGGGCGCCTGCGAGGCCTTTCGGAGCCGCCAGGGGGGCACGAAGAGCCGACCCGATTGCTCTGCGCAGCCCTCCCTGGCCGCTCCAAAGCCTTTCAGAGCCGCCAGGGGGGGGGGAGAGTGACCCGATCACCCTGTGCAGCCCTCCCGGGCACCTGCGAGGCCTTTCGGAGCCACCCAGGGGGGCCACGGAGAGTGACCCGATCGCCCTGCGCAGCCCTCCCTGGCCGCTCCAAAGCCTTTTGGAGGCACGGGGGGGGGGATGGAGAGTGACGTGTTTGCTCTGCACAGCCCCCTGCGGCTTCTCGGAGGTGCAAGGGGCGTGCGGAGCGACCAGATCACCCCCGCCCCCACCCACGGTGCAGGTACTGCGATCCCGCGATGTAGCGGGACCACAGGACCTGAACCGCGAAATGGCGGGGGGGGTCACTGTAACACAGTTTCTGGGTGTGCTGTAAGGAATGCAGTTGCTCTGCTACTATCACTTGGGGTGACAAACCCCCACACCCAGCTACTGATAATTTTCCATCCCTGTGATGGCCAATCGCTTGCCAATCAAGCGAAGAGTTCTGGAGGAAATGCTTGCATTCAGGGCCGTGTTGTGGGAAAAGGCCTTGTTTTGTTGTTTGGGGGCTGAACTTCTGAGCAGATTCATATTGGGTTGGGATACAAACATATATGAGTGCCTTGAGATTCCATGCAGGAGAAATAACAATACATATCCCCTGTATTTAAATGAATAATTGTCTTAAATTGACATTTCTAGTCCTGGAACAGAGCAGTATCCTGAGACCTAATAACGATGGGAAGGCTGACTTTGTAACAATGGGGGAACAGCTCTTTTCTGCTTCTAAAGCTGGAGACACACATTGTAGATACGGAAAACAGGAAGACACAACCTATATTTTTAAGGGCGAAATGAATACAAGGTTTAGGGATTTCTGTATCATGTCCTGACAACTGATTTCTTTAAAAAAAAAAAAACACCTCTAAATAAACGTGAAGCATAATACAGGCAAAAACATTCAGTTCATGTAACAAATAATTTATTGCAAGATCACCTTCCTCTCTTTATTAGATTTATGTGACACATGTGTTGACAAATCATCCAGTTACATAGTCCTAATACTCTCCTTTGATCCCAATTTGTTCTCATCTTTTAGGTTATATTGGTCCAAAAGAAAACGTCCCTGCTGGCAGATTTTATCCACAGCTTTGGCTGGAAAGAATTACACTTGCTGCAGAAGATTCTTTGCTTGCAATCCTTCACTCACAAACTGTTTGGAAATTGCTTTAATAAAATGAATTGCCTCCTCAGGAAACCCAACTTTTATTGAAATCCCTCTTATTTTATCCCCATTATTTGCACAGGCTGGGGGGGATCCATTCATATCTATATGCAAACATCTTTTATTTAACAGTCAGCTTTTCTCAAAGCTTTTTTTCTTCTTCCCAAAGATAGCAGTTGAATAGGCACCTTTGGAAGCACCAGCATCAACGTGCTTAGTAATGTGTGTCTTTGCAGCAGATAAACCATTCCAAGGCATATTGTTTCTTTTTGCCCACATGACAAGCTGTGTGTGGTATGGAAAAGATATAAAAGGGACTGCATGAAAGGACTAAACTCTCTGCTTCTGTTTGTTACCACTAGGAACTGGGCTCTGGATCATCATACCAATTCTTTCTGATCAGAATTTCTAGCAGGCACCTTAATCAGCAGAACAAGACATTGTGTTGATGATATTTGCCTGTATGTCTCTAAATGTTCATAGTGTTTCCTTGCAGCCATGCCGTCCACTTGGCCACGGACGTACACAGCACTGGGTCTTTGGCATGAATATGGAGATGAGCACCGCCACTAGAGTTGGACAGGACTAGCATGCATGTGCAGGGAGAACCTTTACCTTTACCTTTTACTCTAAAGGTGGGTTAATTTTTTCCTTTTGTAATTTACTCTGGCGCTGCTTCAAAATTCTATGGTTTTGGTGGGTCAAGGTACATGGTGCATTTGCCTTTAATATCTCTCTCTCTCTCTCTCTCTCTCTCTCTCTCTCTCTCTTACTTTGTGTACTGGGGAGGTAGTTTTTCTTGGTGGTGGTGGTAGTAGTAGTAGTAGTAGTAGCAGCAGCAGCAGAAGCAGCAGCAGCAGAAGAAGAAGGAGGAGGAGGAGGAGGAGGAGGAGGAGGAGGAGGAGAGAGATCACATATCCCAGATTTTGGAAGCTCTGTTACAAAAAAGTAATTTTCCCAAGCTCTGGGGGGGGGGGGCAACACTGTAAACAGGAGCAGCTTATACTACTCTAGTGGGAAACTTTCACCTTGTTTTTTTCTGCTGGAAAAGTTCTTGTGGCCCTGTTCACACCTTGTTTGAAAGGGCAGCCCATGTTCAGATCCTCACTGTCAAGTGATGAGAGGAGAGGTTCATGCAACGGGCTGAAATCCGAGGCCCTATAAGGGAAGAATCTTTGGGATCAAGGCATAACAAAATTCAGGACAGGGTCACATGGGACATCTCAGAGAGACAAACTGCTAGTGAAGTCATGAGCGTCTAGCCTTCTTTCCTTCCAATCAGGCTGTGATTAGGATGGTGTTCTACAGGTCCAGTGAAAAAGGGGCAGCCAGCAGTACAGGAAGGAGCATGTTGTAGATGTTTGTAGCTGGCTCGCCTTTATACACGACCCCTAAGCTCCGCAGGAAATGGCTGCAAGGTCCGGACCTTACAAGTGTTTTCCCACCAGCTCCGGACTTTGCAGACAATTAAGTGCAACCCCGCCCACCTAAGCGCGACCCAGCTGCACTTTCTTGTACCTGCTTGAGGTGGGTGAAAATCCCCAGGTCCGGATTTAATCTGGTCTCCTGGCTTCTGCTTGTGTTTTTTTTGCCTCCTGCCCCTTTAAGAGAAGAGGTGGGAGGGGGAAAAGCAAGCAGAAGAGAAACAGAAGAGAAACTGAAGAGAAATGGAGCTCCGGGAGGCTCCTCCAGGTGAGCTGCATTTCCCCCCCTCTTTCTCTGGTGGGGAGGAAGGAAGGGCAACGAACCCCTAAGATCTTTGGTCCGAATTTAAGGGACCAGCGGATCTTAGGGGTCATGTGAAAAGGCCCATGTTGCCTTTGACAGGTATTCTAACAGTTATACTTCACCAGAACTGTGGAGAAGGGGTGGAATGGAGGTAAATTGTGACATGTGCCTGTTTGTCATGACATGCCCCCTCAAGGAGAGTTCAAATATGTCTTTTGGCAAAAAGAAAAAAGAAAAAAAAGTAACTTTCCCATCTCTGCAGAACACACTTCAATTGCCAGGGTGCCTGCATGGACACCTGTAGAAACTGACTTACCTTGTGCAGCAGCTGCAAGGTTTCCAAGCTTAGAGTATGCAAGGTGGTTGCAGAAGGGAAGGCCTTTGTAAATGCTACATACATTTGCTTTAAATCTTCTGAAATATGAAGTCTAGCAATATTGAGAAGACATTAATTTGGTGAAAATGGAATGGGATGGAAAGGAGTGCCATCTGCAGGCCAGTCTTCAGTGTCTTGTGTTTTGTCTCTTACTAGAAAAAGTACGTAAACCGTGGAGAAAGGATTTCCTTGGACTGCTTCCAAGGGCAGTAACTTCCTGGATTATCTTTTTCGGCTGATGAAGTTCTTCCTCCAGTTATTCCCCAAACCATTTATAGATCAAGCAGTGTCCATAAATAGCTTATAAACAAATGCAGTGCAATCTTGTAAAAGTGACTGCTTGATGAATCCCTTTTTAAAAAGGAGTTTAAATGACTAGGCTTAAACTGAGAATAGGAGTCAGTGTAAATATCATACCAAACGATAACTAAGGAAGCTTTACCAAGGCACAGGAGAAGAGGGACGGACAATTAAAAAAGGACCAGGCATCAGAGGGTGGTTGTTGAGACGAGGCAGAAGTGGTTGTCTTCTTTGGACACTGTGAAACAAGAGGTCACGTCACCAGGACTGATGGAGTTGTCTTCTGTGTAAAATTGGAAAGCCTTGCAAGTACAGTTTCTCGGTCAGTGGTGGTGAACCTTCGGCACTCCAGACGTTTTGGACCACAACTCCCAGAATTCTGTGCCTAGATTGCCAGTGAGAAGGACTGTGGGAGTTGTGGTCCAAAACATCTGGAGTTCCGAAGATTCACCATCACTGTTCTAGGTCCTTTAGGTAGCAGTTCTCAACTTTTGATCCAGGTATTCTGAATTCCTAATCACTGACTAAGCTGGCTGGAGCTTCTGGGAGTTGATATCAAAACATTGGATACCCAAGAACCCCTGTTCTTACATATAGTATCAGAGAGGTGACATGAACTATATGCAAGGCAAAATAATGATGAAAAGGGAGAAGGGAAAGGAGATAGGAGGGGCACATGTAGCTATGTGTTGCTGCATACTGTCAAGTCACTTGTTGTGACTTCTAGTGACCTTGTGAGTTAATGACTTCCAGGAGGTCCTATCATTTACCACCCTTGCTCATAGCTTGCAAGCTAGCTTATCTTGCGAACTAAAGGCTGTGGTTCCATTATTGAAGGGATACAGTACCACCGGCATCTCTTATATTACTGATGCTTCTTCCTCCACTTTCCAGACCTCTTTTATCTGAATCTAATCCAGCTTTTGATATAATATATTCTGCATGCAGATTGAACAGATCAAAGGATACAATATATTTTTGCCTGCAATCTTTTCTAGTTGGTAAACATTCTGTGGTTACAAAAAGTGGTCTTTTGTTCAAAGTATACTGTATATTAGGACAATTAAACATTTTGGCATACCATTTTAGAAAAAAATGCATAGTTTTCATAATGTAGTAATATAGAAAGTGAAAAATGATTCCTCCCCTAAAATTATCTGGTGTGTCCCAATAGCCAAGCTCCATTTACAATATGAAATCTTCCTTTTGGGGGGGGGAATCTATTTAGTCAATTTTTCAGTCTGTAAGCCACCTTTTTTGTTTTTCCACATTTGTTGGTATATTCTGTTAAGGATTTTGATAGCTTCCATCTCTATACCTTGAAAGATATTCCACCTATTCCTCGTTATTTCTTCCAATTGTTCTGAGACCAGTTTTCACTTCACTTTCTAAAAGTGCAAATTCTTCATCCAAGGATCCTTGTATATTTTGTATATAGTTTTTTTCTATATCTTATTTCCATCATATCTTTATTCTGCCAGGATCAGGTAACATGGTCTCCTCTTCATATTTCAGAATCACTAATCTAGGTGTAAATTTTCTTTTATCTCCTGGACTACATGAGAAAGAACCCCCCCCCCCCCATTTTATTCTCTTCTGTCTCTTTGCAATGTTATTCCTATAGGGTTTTTTTCATCCCTACATTAAACTATATTTTAGTTGAAAATAAACATGTAGTTTATTTTCAACTACAGTGATAAATTGCATAATGAAAATGAAGTGTCCAGGGGGCAGGAGTTTCCTTCTGGCCATTCTAGGTCTAAGGAAGGAAATACAAGGAATACAGAAGTGCAAGAGCATAAAAGGACTCCTGTTTATTCCTTACAGATGGCACAATGCTCAAAACTGAAAAGCTCTAAGTTCTAAATCTTTCATTGTGCAGAAAAAGAGCCCAACACCAACCACATAACACGAGCACAATCTAGATGGATTTGTCTAACCTTTCCCAAGACTGCATTTTCTTAAATGATACTTCCCCTTACCAGGGCTAAGATTTGTCCAACCAAAGGGTGAGCCTGAGAGGGCTCACATGCGGAAGGACTTGGTGTGGCACTAGTATGGGAGAGCCTTTGACCAGAAGAGCAGCCACAGCCTACGAGGTTCCCAGTTTGGCTAATTTCCAGTCAAAGATCAGATATGCAAGGCTCTTTCAACCCTAGGAATTGCGTGGTTTGGTTCGTAGCCCAGGAAACTCCTGCAGGGGGACTGAGATATGGCTCAACGCCCAGAAAGCGGTTGCGTTAATGCAAGGGTGGGTAATGTGGGTGGGCTTGGAAGCTAAATTCTGGGCCCCCAGACAATACTGGGCCCAAAAATGTCTGGTAAGCAACCGAAGAAGAAGAAGAAGAAGAAGAAGAAGAAGAAGAAGAAGAAGAAGAAGAAGAAGAAGAAGAAGAAGAAGAAGAAGAAGAAGAAGAAGAAGCTGATGTAAAATTAGGGGCGTTTCTAGAATGGTCTTTTGTATTTTTCTGAAAGAATTCCAGAAACTGCAGTCTAGAAACTCAGATCTTCATAGCTGTGGGTCTCATCACCCTGCCATTCTGAGGAAGGTAACGAGCTCTTTACCTATAACAGTAGCTGCCTTCATTCTGCTGATATATATATTATTAGAGGAAGCTTCTTGGAGCTCCCTGAAAGCTGTGGGTCTTTGGGAGACAGTCTTTAGGGATCCTAATGGCCCTGGTGGGGCTGTGATTCCCAAGAAGCACTGTGGCAGCTTCCTTTCTTCATGTGTCAACAAGAAAAAGCAAGGTCACAGAAGCCAGCCATGCAACTCAATGGCTGGCAAAGCCTTTTTCAGGGAGTTAGGGGCACAGAGGGACAGATGTGAGCTTTCAGGTGGCAGGTTCTGGAATTCTATGATAACTCTGGGAATTGCAGCCCAAAACATGACACAGGACACCCCTGGTGAGAACTGGCAGTAGTTACACAGGGCCCTGTGCACCTTGCTGTGGTCCTACCCCTTGCCCTGTCCTCTGCTGGATCATGGCCGCCAGTGCCCTTCTTAAATTTGAATTCAACCTTCCATTGAAAAAGGCTCACCACTTCTGGGGCAGAGCAATGGGCTTGCTTACACCCATACTGATTTCTTACACCTCTATAAGGCAAGAAATGAAGAGTTCTCACACCTCTCTAGGAGTAAGATCCTATCCGCATAAGACCCTCCATTTGCCAAAAGAAGGAAAATGAGTGCATACCCAGGCTCACTTCTTCTGTGGGATCTGCAGAAGTATTTGCTTTGGGCATTATTGCAGGTAAAGGGAAGCTTTCTCAAGTAGAAATGATGAGGGTTTTACTAGATATTTATTTATTTATTTATTTATTTATTTATTTATTTATTTATTTATGAGATTTCTATCCCACCCATCTTCCCGTAGGAACTCCGGGCGGCTAACAGTGGGCCGAACCATTCAGCCAAACATCAAACAATACAGACACACTCCACAATTGATTTAAAAACAAAATGCGCACCCTTGGCGTAAAACATCTTAAACTGAGCTTAAGCTTAAACAGATGGCGGGAGGGGGGGGACTAAGCTAGGTCACCAAAGGCCTCGCGAAACAGCAATGTTTTTAAAGTCTTGCAAGACTGCTTTCCTCTATAAAAACATCTCAAAAAGTGCCATAACAGAGCACTTGGACAGTGATTTTTTCAGGGGGCTCCCGATACCATGTGATCTTTCGCTGCATGACTGTAGCCACTTGATGGTCCAGATTACTTATCCAAGCTTCCAATTAAATAGAACATGCCAGGCACATCTGTTCTCTCCCTCCTCACTTTCCTGCCACTCAGAAGACTGGCATGCATGGCATTCATACACGTGGCAAGGTTCTACTACACCTCTTCAATTTATGTGAGAGAAAGGAGTCAGCAGCATCTCACAGTTCAGATTTCAGGTTGAACTTTAGTCTTCCTGTTTTCTCCTCTGTGCTCTTAATGTGATGCTGGGGTGTTTCACAAAAAGCCTGAGAAACTGGAGACACAAAACAGAATTTGACGATATGAGAATTCGGTGAACAACAGTCTGCAGAACCCCAGTAAGAACTCTGGGAGAGGAAAAAGCTAGTGTTAGAAAGGAAACAGGGCCTCAGGAAGTTGTGCTGAAGTGGCTAGCAAAGGGTATTGTCTCGAGTGTTCCACAGTCTTTGTGATTCCAGACGTATTCTTCCTTAAAGTCTGTATGAGGTGACAAGGTTATTTGCAGTTGTTTCATTTCAGTTTAACCATCTGATATTCTAAGGTTCTGTGCTTCAGTATCTATTAAGGAACTGACATACTGGAGAGTAATGGTATGGCTTTGCCATTCCCCCCCCCCCCGGCCAAAAAAAATATGTATACTCTCTCTCTCTCTCTCTCTCTCTCTCTCTCTCTCTCTCTCTCTCTCTCTCTCTCTCTCTCTCTCTCTCTCTCTCTCTCACACACACGCACACACACACACACACACACACACAGAGAGAGGGAGAGAGAATCGTACATGTGTATATGTTCTGTAAAGTATCTCTTTTACGTACACATTCAAAGAAACAATAGTTTAAGAGTTTTCAGTGGATGGAATCTTTCCTGTTTGATATAGCCACTGTGCTAGTAAGGGGACACTGGAACTGTAGTGTGTAAAAAACTGGGTGCAGGTAACAGTCTTTCCATAGATATGGGCACAAAATTGAAAAATGGTGTTTCGTTTTGTTTCTTTAATAGTTTCATTTCATTTTGTTTGTAACAAATTTTTAAGTAGTCTTGTTACAAAACAAAACACTATGCTCCCCTGGGTCCTAAAGGACCAAATGGCAGGGGAGCTTCCTCAAGCAATTCTAAGTAAACCCCTGAAATGTATAGAGGTTTGGGGTTCAGGGGGCTGATTTATTAAGCTCCAAAGGGCAGGCCTCTAGGAAAAAATCTTTCAAATTGGATTCAGAACTTCAGAAGCCAAGCCGCGGATGAGCACTTAGCATGACCATAGCTTGGCTTTCGATTCCAATTTGAAATATTTTTTCCTAGGGGCACCCCCTTTGGCGCTTCATAACTCAGTCCCCTGAACCCCAAACCTCTATACATTTCAGGGGTTTACTTAGAATTGCTTGAGGAAGTTAACCCTGTTATTTCCATGCTGCAACATGGCTGTGATCCATATTTTTTTTATAAAAAAACACCCAAATTTGGAGAGGTTTGGCGTACATGGGGCTATGATGCTCCAAAGGGGGTCTAGGTAGTTAATTGAAAGAGTGTGTATTCCACAAGTCAGCAATACTGTATAGCTGCTTAATTAACCTCTACATTGCTGACACGTGGTGTACACACTCTTTCAATTATCTACCCGGACCCCCTTTGGAGCTTCATAACTCAGCCCCCCAAACCCCAAACCTCTCCAAATTTTGGAGGCTTACAGGGAAGAGCTTGAGGAAACTCCTCTGCCATTTGCTTTAGGATGAATCATTTTGTTCTAGATGGAAAAATCATGTTTCATTATGAAGCAAAACAAAACGTGTCCTACCATTTTGTTACCTAACAAAGTAATTAATTACTTAACAAAATGATGAAACAGCATTTCATTTTTCATTTTGTGTCCATCTCTATCTTTCCAGCAATTTAGTAATGATTTAGAAATAGATCACTGCTCAGAAGTGTGTACATTAATATTGCCTCTGGTAGACAAGTTTTACAGGTTTTGTCAAGTTTCAAAATCCACAAAATCTATTTGTCTTGAGGCTCAACAGAAGATATCTATGTTGTATATACTCATACTTTTCTTAAAGAATATATATTTATAATGTATATGCCCACACTTTTATTTGATGGTAGGAATATTGTACATGTAATAGACCTTGACTCCAGCTTATAACAAAATGTTCCAAAATTTATTTATTTATGGTTCAGGAAGTGATTGCCAGACTTGTAGATACAAAATTGAGTAGAATGGTTAATACCTGGAACTTAACAGTGATAAGTGCAAAGTTATACACCAGATCCAAGCAAAGTTAATGAGAAGTAATTTTAAATGGATTCTGTGTGACTTGAGTTAGGACTGACTTGTCTCACTGATTTCAGAGGTACCTAAATGCAGCTAAACCGCTGTTGGCCAAAACAATTAAGCATAGCACTAATGAGAAAAGTGGGTTACTGGAGATTTATCAGCAAGTCCCTCTTGAATTCCAGTGACAGGCCAAAATCCAAATGACCACACTGCTTTCCACCCTTCTTTCCTGTTGCAATTTCTACAGTTTGTTTGTTTGTTTGTTTGTTTGTTTGTTTGTTCGTTGTTCGTTCATTTCTATTCCACCTTCTCCTCAAAAGGAACCAAGATGGCTTGGAAGGTTTATTTGGAAAGTGTAGATATCCCATGGAGTGGAGTTCAGTTTAATAAAGATGCACAAGGTATGGAACTGGTGACACCCATCCCCACCACCTTACTATTCCAAGGGGTTTCTATTCAAGCGCAAGGCTCTTTGGGTTCCAGCCAATGTTTCAAAATCATCCTCATTTTGTCACTGTGTAATGTCTACACACAACAGGGGAAAGAAAAACACAGTCTGTCACATTGACAAGCCCTTCACTAACATAAAATAAAAGACCAGCACAAGCTGCTTATTATATTAAATAGAATGCTCCTCTTAACACTCCCAAAAGCAAAATGAAAGTGGAGCAATTTTATTCCTATAGTTGATAGTTCTCCAGAATTAGATGAACAATATGGGCTGAGGCATATATTGTGCATCTGAGATTTGTCTCGATCTGGCTCATTTGTTTTAATTTGGGTCTGTCAGCAGGGGAAGAGGGAAGGGGAGAGAGAGAGAAGTAATTAAACTTGTGACTAGCATGGAGAAATATTTTAAGTTCCAACACTGTAGCTTGATATCCAGTAGGTTCCCTATATTTCTTCCATCTGTCAGAGGAAAGCCTCATAAGGACTGTAATTCACTCCTGCTTTGATTAATTAATTCACACAATGAGCTCACAATTATAGTGCTTGACTGATTGATGTAATACATAAACTTTAGTCACAGTGGCTTTTCTCCACTAAACCTTTAACCAACCCAAAAGGGATTTTTAAAAATAATTAAACCTATATTTTGTAACTGGAATGGTTGTAAAACAGGAGTTTTCCATTTAGAAATCAAAATGGTTTGCAATAAATGACTCGGTGAGCTGTGATCAAGATCTGAGTTACAGATTGCTTCCAGGATGCTGGGACTTAGGGTGGCCTTCTGTTCTATTACATAGAAAACAGTATTCTATGTAAAGACCGGCCAGATGGTATTTTACCACCCAAGACCTAGAACTATGACTTGTAGAATCCTAGAATCATAGAGTTGGAAGAGACCTGAAGGGTCATCCACTCCAACCCCCCTGCCATGCAGGAAACCCCATCAAAATACCCCCAAAAGATGGCCAGCCCAGACGCTGCTTAAAAACCTCCAAAGAAAGAGACCCCACCACCCTCTGTGGCAGCAAATTCCACTGCTGAACAGCTCTAATGGGCAAATGGAATTTCTTTTTCTGTAGTTTGAAACCATTGCTCTGAGTCTCTGAAGCCATAGGAAACCTGATTTTATGTTGTGAGTTCAGACTATAACTATTCACCAATCATATTGCTGTAAGCATTCTTTCACTGTCCTCTGCGCTTACATAAAGACTGTGTTGGCATAGTTATTTTGAATGTCTGTTGTTCATACGTGCTGTCAAGTCACTTCCAATTCATGACAACCATAGATAGATAGATAGATAGATAGATAGATAGATAGATAGATAGATAGATAGATAGGACAGCTGAGAAATGTAAAAACATGGCTGTGAATGAAACTTCAAGCTGATTAGTCTTAAACACTTAAGCAAGTGTTTAAATCTCTCTCTCTCTCTCTCTCTCTCTCTCTCTCTGTGTGTGTGTGTGTGTGTGTGTGTGTGTGTGTGTGCGTGCGCGCGCGCGCGCGCGTGCGTGCACGCGTGCACGCGTGTCTGTCTGTCTTGGACATAAAGAAAAGTGAAGGTTTATGGTCATATGCTGAAGAACCAAACAGATATAATGAAACATTATTTTGCTTTTACCTGTTTAATGAAACTTTAAAAAAAAATTTATTTTGTGAACCTGTTTTATTCCTTTGTAGGTTTCTAAAAGCAAAATACCTTTTGGCTTATCCACAGCAGCCTGTGCCATCAAGTCAGTTCTGACTTATGGAGGCCCCTTTTCCGTGTTTCCTGTTTACAGAATGCTCATAAGTGATTCTCCTTTGGTGGCCGATGGCAAGTATTTATACAACCTGCATCCAATGCCACATTTTGAATGTGTCTCATTTATTCTGCAGGCTTTCTTCCTTATCCAGCTTTCATATCCAGCTTTTACCACATTATGGTGGTGGATCTTGACCTTGGTCTCCAGTGACACACCCTTACATACTTCTTTCATAACTATCCTACAATTCAGTTTTTCTTCTGTTGCCTTGGGTGTGGCCTCCACTTGGAATGAGGATGAGTCAAGGTACAGAAAAATTGTAAGTATTAAAGCCATGTAATTTGTCTGTACATGTTAAAATTACTGATGTTTTTTCCACTACTTTTTAATCCTCCTTCATATAAATCTGAAGGAGGTGCCTGCATATGACTTGTGCATTTTGTTTGGTTCTTAGGAATGGGTATGGCAGTTCTAGTCTTTTTAGTCACAGGACTTTGAGAAATCCTGCCATTAGATGTATGGGGCAGAATCTATCACTAGAGGAAACAAAGTCACTTTAAGGGAGACTGCACCAACTTCTGTGTACCGTATATACTTGAGTATAAGTCGACCCGAGTATAAGTCGAGCCCCCTAATTTAACCCCAAAAAATGGGGGAAACTTATTGACTCAAGTATAAGTCTAGGGGGGGAATGCAGCAGGGCCTGGCAGCTCCTCCTTTGTGAGCTGGGGGAGCAGTGTGTGATGTTTAAAATGATGTTTAAAATGACTTTTAGCCACTGAGGCAAGCACTTGTCTCGGTGGCTAAAAGTCATTTTAAACATCACGCGTCACTCCCCCATGATGCAAAGGGGGGTCAGGAGAAGCAGCACACGATGTTTAAAAGTATTTACCCAAATATAAGTCAAGGGCCCCTTTTTTTCAGCCCAAAATTAAGGCTGAAAAACTGGACTTATGTTCGAGTATATACAGTAATTCTTCCCAGTTAAAAAAAGATTAACTGTGTTCAGTTTCAGACAAGCCTTTCCAAAACACTTTACAATTGAGGTTGTGACCAGTGCTCATTTGATGTCATATTTACAAGTTTAAAAATGTGCCTTAAATGACTGGAGGAGGTAGAGGGAGAAACATTTCAAATTAAAAGGATGGTAGAGATGGGCATGAAAAGGAAAAAGAGTGTTTCATTTTGTTTCTTAAGTAGTCTCATTTCATTTCATTCCTAATGAATTTTTAAACTACTGTGGACCTTCGCATAACAAACGGTTTGTATAACATAAAATCTGTACAACATAAAAAATTCCAGAGATAGGGGAAATTTGATGAACAGAATCGCCTATGGGGCGAATCCGTACAACATAAAAATGATCGTGATTAGGGATTACTCTGTTTTCAATGCATTCCTATGGGAAATTTGTATAAAGGAAAATTTGCTTAACATAATTTCATTTGAAACGGATTACTGTAATTCCTTTATACAAGGTACCACTGTAGTTTCATAATGAAACAAAAAGAAACAAAATGAAATGAAACACTATGCTCTCCTGGGCCGTAGAGGCACCAAAATGCCAGACGAGCTTCCTCAAGCTGTTCCATGTAACCCCCTGAAATTTGGAAAGGTTTGGGGGGTCAGGGGCTAAGGGGGTGCCCCTAGGAAAAATCATTTCTAATTGAGCAAGAAGCCAATAATTCCCCCCCCCCATGGGCGAGCGATTAGTGGTTTCTTGCTTAATTAGATTTTTTTCTAGGGGCACCCCCTTTGGACCTTAATAACTCAGCCCCCTGACTTGAAATCCTTTCCAAATCTGGGGGATTCACAGGGAAGAGCTTAAGCTCCCCTACCATTGATTCCTCTAGGATGTTTCATTTCTAAAGGAAAAAGTGTGTTTCGTTTCATGATGAAACACATCCTACTGTTTCGTAACGTAACAAAGTAATTCATTATGTAATGAAATGATGAAACAGTCTTTCATTGTTTCGTTTTGTGCCCATTTGACAGATATCTAACTCTCTCCTGGCCAAAGAGCACATTAGCTTAACCCTGTGGCTACTGTCCCACTCCCTGTGCCATGCCTCTTTGTAGAGGCCAATCAAAGCAGAACCTGGTGGAAACATTCAACATTCTGTAGTCCAACTAAAAAGAACAGGGGTGCCCCAAACAAACAAAATATAAATGAATCTGGATCTCAGATCAGCACCAGATGTAGGATCAAGTCTTGAATGGCTATTGATTTCCCATTCACTGATCTACCATTCATCTGGTAGCGTTAGTTGATGTCTATACTGGGAACCTTTCCTTCCAATTCAACTCTTCCAAATAGACTTCACATAGTATACAGACATGTAAAACCAATAATAAAAAATATGGGATTTTCTTCAGATGGGCTAATAAAAATGGGCATGCTTAATTAGAGTGGCACAACAGGGGCAGATGGGCAAGTTGTTGCACTAGGTTCTGGTCCAAAAGCTGGGAAATAATTGCCTAGCTAAAACCACACAACACTTTTAAAAAGCAGGAAAATAACACTATGCCAGAAATGAGACTAGCTGAGAAATTGTTCAACAGTATTACTGAAAATTCATTTTATTTTCCGTGATAATAACTGCCCTCCTCTCCTGCTTTTTCTTAAAGAAT
The DNA here is from genome assembly GCA_037367245.1 of Phrynocephalus guinanensis. Classification (NCBI taxonomy): domain Eukaryota; kingdom Metazoa; phylum Chordata; class Lepidosauria; order Squamata; family Agamidae; genus Phrynocephalus; species Phrynocephalus guinanensis. The sequence goes on from CM074736.1 coordinate 29,865,203, forward strand.
TTTATCAGAATCATTATACATTAGAGATGGGCACGAAACGACCATTTTTTCATTACCATTCTCCGTTATTTGTTCTGTTATGTAATGGTACGAATAATGACCGTTGCGATGGGGCAGGCTCGAACCGAACAGAACCAAGAAAATTTTCTTCGGTTCTGTTCGTTTCCGTTATTGCTGTTGCACCGCTCGCGCGATGAATAATGGAGCAGCGAAGGGCGGTGAGAGGGGGTTGGGCCTGGCAGAGCCTCTTTGCCCCCTCCCCACTGGAGCTGATGACGTGAGACTTTGCCAATCTCGCAAGAAGAGGCGGGATCCGAGCCCTTGTGGGCTGGGCTCTGGGATCTCGACCACGTGGCGAAGCAGCAACGGTGCAGCCGGCTCGGAAGCCAGAGCGGAGGGCGTCGTTGGAACATGGGGGGAGTGCAGCGGCAGAGTCTAGGCCCGGTGCGGTGCGGTGCAGTGCGGTGGCCTGCTGGGGTGGCGGCTCCCAGGGCGGAGTGGTTCCCAGTGAGAAGGGCCCCAGTTAGGGCAGCGCTGTGCGGGCTTCCGGGGTAGTGACCCGACAGGGGTGGCGGACGGCGCAGTGGATCGGTCCTTGGGGAGGGGGCCCAAGGGAGGGCGGCGCTTGGCGGTGCTCGGGGGGTGGCGGCCTCGTGGGGGTGGTGACCGGAGCAGTGCCTGGCTCCGGGAGGACTCCCCGTGGCCACGGGATTGCTCTCCTGCTGGCAGGCTTGTCACCAACTCCGGTGGCGCCCGGCCCCGATATGGCTCCCCGTGGCTGCGGGATGGCTGTCCCAGGAGGCTTGCCCCGGCCCCGGGAGGGCTCCCCGCGGCCGCAGGAACGCTCTCCCGGCCTGCATGCCGCTGGCTCTGGTGTCGCACGGCCCTGGGAAGGCTCCCTGCGGCCGCAGCTTGCCGCACCCGAAAAACGAAGAAACGGAAACGAAGTGGGCCCTGGGGGGCCAAAAAATGGAAACGGAATGAAGCAGACCCCAGGGCCCAAATAACGACCACGAAATGCCATTTTGGCGTTTCGTACCCATCTCTATTATACATATTGCGCTAAAGAGAGCCATTGTATTTCTTGCATATCATTGGTTGAAATCCTGTTGCTTAGCATAGTAAAGTGCACCAGAAAACTAGGTCCATTAAAACAGTGGGGATTTGGTGAGTGAACTACTCTGTAAGTTCAATAGGCCTATTCTACTTTTCACTTACTTTAGTAAGCTGCAACTAGAGAAGGCCCATTTAATCAAATGTAACTTATAGATGAATCCTCACTTATGTCAAAAAGCGTACTCTAGTGCGACTTAAAATGTTAAGCAACAGGATTTCAGCCATTGAATGTGTCATGCCTCTAGCTGAGCTCTCTACAAGCAACCCCCAGGTTTTAGAAGGCAGCGGACAAACCTAAAGAGATGTGCAAAATTATCCTGTCTTGAAGAAGTATCAGGCTGCACAGAGGACTCCTTGGGTGAAGTACTCCTCTTAAGAGCCTGCTGGCCTGCTGTAACTATAAAATAGGTGAGGCTTTGACACTTTCTGCATAAGATCATCTGTCTGGGGTTGTAGGGCCGTGCTTGTGGTGGTGGTGAATCAATGATGACTGACACCCCCAAAATAACTTAAATCCTGCTGTGTTTTGCTCTGCTGGTGTCTGACACTGGACTGATATAATGATCTTGGACTTTAGATTGCCTGCCTTTGGTTTATCAAACTAATTGGAACAACTTGAAACTGATTTGACTTCAGCTCTTTTTCCTTAACATTGATTTTGCATATGCCATTCCTGACCTGTTTCTAGACTTACATGTGGCTCTGATGTCTTGATTCATGATTTGTCAGGTTCAAGGAAACACAAAAATCAAATTTTCATTTCCCCCCCTGAATAATCAATGAATCATTTTTTAAATTCATTTTTACATTAAAGCCCTAAAATGGTCTACAAGGAACCTAGAAACACTAAATTTGCAGGAAGATTTTCCGTGACCCTCCCCTACAAGCCCCACATGTTTAGTGAAGATTGGATTCTGTATGTCTAATTTATGAACCCTCAAAGAGCCCTCCCCCCACCAGAACCTAGAGACACCAAATTTGTAGGGAAGCCTCCCTTGACTTTCCTCTACAATCCCTCCATATTTGGTAAAGATTGGGTTGCAAACATCTGAGTTACAGTATACACCCAAAATTACTCCTCCGAAGAATGCCCTTTAGCAACTGGCTTGTGAAACCCAATCTTCAGTAAACATGTAGGGCTTGTAGAGGTGTCAGTAGAAGCTTCTCTGCAAGTTTGGTGTTTCTAGGTACTTGGGGCGTGAACATTTGGGGGGGTTGTCTTTGGGAGTGAATAACAAAGATATCATAGATTCAGTCCTCCCAAAATTTGGATGGGTTGTAAAGAATAGTCAGGGGAAGGCTTCCTGCAAATACCGTGTCTCTAGGTGCATTGGGGGCCATTTTATAGCTCAGTTTATCAACAAATCACAAATAGCTACAATTTTGTATTCATTGGGGGTATCAATTGATATGCACATGAATCAATGAATTTGCAATTTTGGAATGAATTATGCAATTCATTTATTAATTCATGCCCATCTCTAGTTTTGATTTCACAGAGCAGTGGTGGTGTGAACCTTCAGCACTCCAGATATTTTGGACCACAACTCCCACAGTCCTTTGTCATTGGCAATTTAGGGTTGGAATTCTGGGAGCTGTGGTCCAAAACATCTGGCGTGCCAAAGGTTCGCCACCACTGTCACAGAGTCTCATTCTGCTGCTGGCATTAGCCTGCCTGGTACCAGGACATGGGGAAGACTCCTTTCGGTGATATCTCCTAGGGTAAAAAAAATCCACATGTACTACTATACTGTATTTGTAGTCTGATTTTTAATTATCTGCCCTTTTACAGACTCTCATCTATGTGTGATGCAATAGAAAAACAAACAGTGAATGCATTACTAGGCTGCATCAATAGAAGTACAGTGTATGGGAGAAGGGAAGTAATAGTGCCATTCTAATCTGCTTTGATCAGACCTCACCTGGTATCCTGTGTCCACTCCTAGACAACACATCTTAAGAAGGGTATCAGGAAGCTGCAGCTCATCTAGAGAAGTGCAACCCAGAAGGTAAAAGGTCTGAAAACAAATCCCTACTAAGAACAATAGGCATCTGGGTATGTTGAGGCTGGAGAAGAGAAGGCTGAGAGATGATAGAATAACCATCTTTAAATATTTAGAGGCCTGCCGTGCAGAAAATGGAGAAAGCTTGTTTTCTGCAGCCCCAGAAGCAATGGATTGAAATAATGGGGGTGGGGTGGCGGAAGGAGACTTGAACTAAATTTTAGGAAGAATGTGGGTGGTGATGGGGTGGTGATGTAGATTGCACTTCATTTGTGTTTCTCAAAGAGAGGTCAGACGAGCATCTGACAGGGATAGGTGAGTAGCGGATTTTCTGCTCTATCAGAGGGATGGATCCAATAACTCTCGAGGTCCCTGCAGGTGTACAGATTTATGATTCTATTTCAAAAGGGTGCACCAACTGTTCATGCACGAGAAAGGGAACACACTCATACCTGCACGTTGTCAAGATCATTCTGATGTATGATGACCTTGCTTGCGGTACTGTAGGTATCAAGCATTCAGAAGTGGTTTACAAGTCGATTTTTCCGGACATGTTCTGAGTTTGCGCAGGCCTGCCCTTCTCCTGGTGGTGGTGGTGGTGGGGCTACTGAAGAAACAAAGTCCCATTTTCTGGCTCCATTTTTATTCAGCCCACTCCACTTGCTAGAGCACTGTTCATAACTAACAATTTGTTTGTACAATACAGGGCTCCAAGTTGTCACAGAAGATCATTTGAACCGAGAATGTAGGGATACAACACCAGTGCCAGTGTAGCTATCACCTTAGCGTAGCCCCACACGCACCGTCTCATTCCCCAGGTTGCTGCTTTAATGAGGAGCCGTTAAAGCAGCAGCAGGAACACGGGAAAGAGGTAGGCTTGTCTAATTGTTCAAAAAGAGAGCTCCAGCACATGTTGCAAACACTCTGAATGGGGAAGAATGGACAGAAGAGAACCGGGGTTTGTGCACCTCCTACCACTTGCCTTTGCCAGATCTACATACAGATTACTATTGTTAGGCTTACTTCACTCATCATTTTCCTTCTGAGGCCACTTCTTATTTATTCCTTCTCTTAGATTAGGGTCAGAATTGCATTTAGCCCACTATTTGGCCCACAGCCAGATTTTGATGCCTGCAGGCAAGGCAAGGCAAGAGAAAGCAAGGATGAGGGAAGAGAGAAGGATACAATCTGTGGCCCCACAACTTTTGGGGGAGTATTTAAATGGTTTTTTTGCTGGTACTGTGCATCAAGGGAATGTCATTCCGACTTTTGGATTTTTTTTTATTTTTTTATTTTTTGGTGGGGAATCTGATTTTGGGCCATGTGAGAGGAGGGCCAGATCCTTTTCTCCAGCTTTTCTCCCATAGGCCACAGGCTCCACGTGGCTGCAGCAGAGCAAAACAGAGGAATCATTTTTTTCAGAAGAGCACAACAAGTGATAGGAACCATGTCAAACAGGGACACTTGACCTCTGAAATTCAATACACCATTTGGATATGGGGTTTGCACCGTTGCCCTTATACCTGACCCGAAAGTGATCTTGTTTAGCCTGCACTAGCCTGCTCCAAAGATCCTAAGTAGACAAGCAAAAAGCCAAGCCTCTATGTGCTGATTTCTCGGCACAATTAGAATACTTGTTTTCCACTTTTTCCTGGTTGTGCTTATTCAGTAGTCACAAGCTCAACACCAGGCTGTTATACCTCCTAGTATAAATAACAAAGATTCCTAAAAAAGGATTTCCTCCTGGAAATCAGTGTCTTGGCTGTCCGACTACCAAGGGGTTATGTGTTTTGTGTTATATTTTCTAGTACACTGGGTGTAATTTGATAGAAAGTTGGTGTGACAATCCTGGATCACTTTCGCTGCCACCATTAAACTATTCAATACATATATTTTCCCTCCAGTCATCCCCACCATAATACTAGCAGAACACTCAGGACTTTTATTATGAAGAATGGAATCCGACACCAATGTTTATGATTTGAAAATAAAACATTTACCGGTAACTTTTATTGATGCACAAGTAGATGTTCAATGTTATTTTTATGATAGTTTAGCTGTTGTTCTTGGATACTTTGTTAATTACTTATTATTATAGCATTTATTGTATTTAAATAAACCAGACCCCTTGCCAGTTACAAACTATCATGCCTGACTAACTGACACTCTCGGCAGACTAACTTGCTCCACCACCCTTGGATCACACAGGTGAGAGCACACTGTACATCTTTATACATGCTAGCCATGCCCACCCGTTTGCTGATTCTCAAGGCAACTAATACACTAATACATATTCACAATAACAACAAATATTCATAAATAACACCCTGTTCACTACAGTCGGGGACTGAACAAATAAACCACTTTTTCTCATAATGTAATAACATCATCCTGTCACATAGTTCCTCAACTCAATTCTTGCGCATATATTTTTGTTTCTTTTAGGCTGGTGTTCTCCTGAACTGATTTTTGATTTCTCAAAATGCTCCTTCTATACCTTGCTATTGTGTGTGTGTGTGTGTGTGTCTGTGTCTGTGTCTGTGTCTGTGTCTGTGTCTGTGTCTGTGTTTGTGTGTCTGTTTGTCTGTGTGTGTGTGTAAGGGGGAAGACAGACAACTTGAGTTGTCTCTTTATAGTGATACTGCATTTCACACACCTATGACATTGGACTGGCACAACCTATTCCTGAACACAAAGGGATCATTGGAAGGTGGGGAGCGGTCATGCTAATATAATGCAAGAGTGGGGGTGACTGTAAAAAAAAGATATAAGCCCTGAAATTGGAAGGCATAACACCAAGACCATTTTAAGTCGTGGCAATGGATCCAACAACATATGAAGCCTTTGTGTGTGATAAGCTGTGATGTTGAAATGAACTTTCAAAGGAAGAGCAGTAGCTAAAATAATGTTCTTCAGCTATCCTACCTACCTAATAGGCTATTTTCATTTGTTCTTTCTTTCCAGCGTTGGGGGGGGGGGGAGAGAAAGAGTAGAAACGTTATTATCCCCTTACTGTAACTTCAACAGGAAAGAGCTTCATCACTAAGTCACGTTCCTTTTGTTCATCTGGGGCACAGCTCGTCTCCTCTTGCGTAACTCTTTTGTTTTTCGCTGGTGTAATCTCCGAGGCACATGAACACCAGACAATATAGATGACCCCCTACTGAACACATGGGCTTTTCTCAAGATATTGTTGTCCTTGTTCTGGCTTGCAGCCAGTTTTAGGACCAAGGCTCTGGCTGTGTGCTTTTTTAAGATGTCCAGAACAATGGAGACCAATATAGAAAGCGATGGGAAAAGGAATCTAGCGGACTGTCCATCCCCGCCCTTTGAAGCAACGCCTAGAAGGAGGCTTCTTTTAAGTTTTTCCCAGAGATCCCCAAGTATTAAAGAGAAGGCTGTGTCACCGGCTGATTGACATTTGGCTAACCTTTTCCACATATCCCTTCCACCTCCAAGGAGCTCTGCTGAAAGCAAAGTTTATGGTTATGATAATGGGAGTGTTTAAAGCGGCAAGGGACCTCGGTGGACCGTTTGTTTCTTTGGCTTCCTTGAGGCCTGGATTACAACCAGGCCCATAGGCTGTGGCGTTGCCAAGACAACTTGGCATTAATAACAATATGATGTGTGTGGGGTGGGAGCACCATGTTCCTGGGGTGTCTTGCTATTAAGGAATTTATTGGCGGAATGGAGCTGAGGGATATCCTAATGGCAAGACGTGTGAGGAATCCTGGATCTGGCGCAGAACACTTGAGTCTTAAACGCAGCAGCCTAATGCATTCGAAAAACAGCAAGGCCTGGTTTTCTTGAAGCTATAAATAAATAAAATAAAGACAACATTTACACTTAAGTGTAATTTTTAAGATAGCTTGAAGGAATTTCTATATGTTGAGCTTCTTTCTCTCCTTTCTCTCATACTTGTATGTGGATGTGAAGATGTGGATTAGGGATGGGCACAAAACAGAAAAATAATGTTTTGTTTTGTTTTGTCTCGTGCTCACCCCCATTTTGTTTCATTTCATTTCTTACAATTTTTAAAAAATTGTTTTCATACAAAATGAAATGAAATAAAACAAAATGGCTCCCTTGGGTTCTAGAGGCACCAGCATTGGTGCCCGGGACTCCGGGAGCCATTTTAAAGGGCTGCTGCTGAGCTGTCAATGGCTGGATCCCTTTAACCCTAGCCCACGGGGACCCCCTGGTGCCAACTGAGCCAGGTTTAAAGGGGTCCAGACATTGACAGTTCAGCAGGAGCCCTCAGAAAATGGTTGGGAGGGTAGTTCCAGCAATCACACTGCCCTCCGCACCATTTTCTGTGGGTTCCTGCCGAACTGTCAATGGCTGGAGCCCTTTAAGCCTGGCCCAGTCAGTACAAGGGGGTCCTCCTGGTACCAACTGGGCCAGGTTAAAGGGTTCCAGCAATTGAAAGAGTGGCAGGAGCCCTCAGAATATGGTGCAGAGGGCTTTGCGATTGCTGGAACTTCCCTCTGCACCATATTCTGAGGGCTCCTGCCGAGCTGTCAATGGCTGGAGTCCTTTAAACCTGGCCCAGTCGGTACCATAGGGTCACCTTGGTACCGACTGGGCCAGGTTTAAAGGGCTCCAGCCATTGACAGCTCAGCAGAAGTTGAAAAATGATGGAATGAAACAGTTCATTTCAATGGGGAAATGACCGTTTCGTTTCGTCTATAACGAAATGCTGCCTCCTCGTTTTGTTTTGTTTCATTACGTTATGGAACAATGAAACTGCATTTTATTTGTCATTTCCTGCCCATCCCTAATGTGGATTATTTGGACACACAGCAGATACTAATCATGCTCCACTCCCATTCACATGATAGCTAAAGGAGATTTAATGTACAATTCACATGATACAAACATGTGTTGGTGGGAATTACAGGTGCTTTAAAGGGCTGGAGTGGATAGCTCAGAAGGCAGCCAGATGGGCATTCAGCTCACTGCTTTTACTACTGTATGGTTTGTTCTATTTTTCAGAGACCACATGTGTTTCCAGTAAGAGTGATCCATCCTGCCTGGGTTGCAAGCTGTCTTGCTACTATATGGCATAGCGCTAGAGCTGCAGTTTACTGGGTGCAATCTGGAGTACTCCTGATTACTCCATTCTGAAGTCCATGCTTAATCCAGTCCTGAATCGAGCTGTGGGCTCTTTTTTTTCATATTCTCTATTTTTTAAATAAATTCCCTAATTGACACAGCACAATTCTTCTGATACACTCAAGGTACCGTTTGGTACTTGTTTCTGACACAGCACTGCCTTGTTGGGAGAGAAATTAACCCAAAGGGGGATGTGGGTGGGCAGGGAATCGATGGGGCCTGCAAGCAAGAAAAGTCAGGGATGGGGCCAAGAAAGAAAGAAAGCAGCAATAAATGGAGGCAATAAATTGGAGCAACAAAAGGAGGACAAATTGCAGCAATCTGAAGTGCTGTCTGGATTCTTTGCACAGGAAACATCTCCCATGTGAATTGGTAGGATCACTCAACCGCAAGCTAAAAGTGAACTGAATGTGAGAGCTTTTTAAATGCAAACTGAATTGCTCCAGTTTCCCCCATGTAGTTGCACTCTGAGCCGAGCTGTTGCAGAGCAAGAGGCTGTGTGATTTTTCTCAACGGTGCCTTCCAGGAGACCGTGGCACCCTGTGTCGTTTTGGGCAAGCTTCACAGTTGCAGAGCAACACCAGGAGAAGGGGGATCAGAGCAGTAGATGATAAAACCTCCCCTGGAAGCACAATACACTAATATTAACCAAAATAAGTCTTTAAGCCCTCCTAAAGGCCAGTATAAGAGAAATGTGGGTCACCCACAGAGTAAGCCTGCTATATGCCTACTCACAGTTCTTGCTGTTGGACCACATTATTGAGGGTCCTCCTAGGCTAAACATGCACCATATTTTATTGACAAAGGTGCTCTCCTCTAACAAGCATCTGTTTGTCATAGCACATGATCCTTCATCTCGGGTATCTAGCAATTAGCTAGTTTTGTGATTAGTCATTGGAAGGTAAAGTCAAGCTTTGCACATCTACCTGTTAAGGCACATACCTTCAGGGAAATCCTGTGGAAGAGGGATACTGGTTAATTGGATACTGGTTAATCTCCCTTCACATTCAGATGCTGATCCTAAAGGACATGCAGGTTAGCATGTGCTCCTGCTATGTTCTTCCCTCCAGAGATTTCCCCCTTATTTTGTTGCATGTAGTTAACCTCTAAGATTGCCAAGCACTCATGTTTGTGCTTCTTCAGTCTCATAGGGGCTCCAAATAGCATTCTCATCACACTCTTTCTTCAGTGGATCATCAGTCTGGGTCCTATATCTAGGCTAGAGGTGGGCACGAAACGATCATTTTTCGTTACCGTTCACCGTTATTCGTTCCATTATATAACGGAACGAATAACAGAGAACGGTGTAATTTAGGAACGAACAGAACAGAACCAGAACAAATGAGTTCGGTTATGTTTCGGTTCGTTCCTCCCTGCTGGCGCTGACAGCTGGGCTGTCATCGCCAGCAGCGGGGAAGGATTGTGATAGCCCCGTTCTCGCCTCCGCAAGCAGAGGCGAGGCCACGGCTATCTCAATCTCCGATCTCTGCAGCGAGGGGGTGACAGCTGGCTCAGCTGTCACATCCCCGCTGCAGAGATTGGATCGCTGCAGGAGAGGGGCCTGCGATCTGGACTCCGTGCGCAGAGGCCGGATCTCAGCCCCCTCTCGCCACCCTCCGCCCCACAAGCTGACAGACCACTGGGCTATCAGGCTCTGGGGCAGAGAAGGAAGGGGCTGCGTGATCTGGTCTCCACGTGCGGAGACCAGATCAGAGCCCCCTCTCGCCGCCCTCCACCCCACAGCCTTACAGCCCACCGGGCTATCAGGCTTTGGGGTGGAGAAGGAAGGGGCTGCTGCGATCTCATCTCCACGTGCAGAGACCGGATCGGAGCCCCCTCTCGCCGCCCTCCACCCCACATACTGGGGGGGGGGAGAGGGGGCTTTTTAAACATTTTTCCTGCTCCCGATCACAGTGCTGAGTGCCCGCTCGGTGCTGTCATCAGGAGAGGGGAAGAAGATTAGTCTAAAGAGCCCCCTTATCCACCCCACACCAATCTTCCCCCCTCCTGATGACAGGCCGAGTGGGCGCTTAGCGCTGTCATGGGGAATGGGGAAAATGTTTAAAGATTGGGGCTTTCCCCCCCTTCACAGCTGAGAGGTGCTAGCTTGGGGCCAGCACCTCTCAGCTGCTGTGGGCTGGCCCCAAGCCAGCACCTCTCAGATGCTCCGTACTGGTTTCCCTGCGCCCCATTTCCCCAGCAAAGGAGGTGCAGGGAAGCCAGCAAGAAGCAGCTGAGAGATGGGGTGGGAAAAATAGGTTTCCCATTGGGAGGGGTGGAGATTAGTTTAAAGAGCCCTCTCTTCCCCCCTCCCCAGGGGGTGGGGGAAAGAGGGGGCTCTGTGACTTATCTTCCCCCCTCCTGATGACCCATTTACTTCCAGGTTCCTGGCCTGCACTACAGCTGTAGTGCGCGCGTGTTTTTTTTAAAGCAACTGCTCAGCCCTTGGGGCCCTGTCCACACTTGTTTTTATTTATTTATTTATTTTATGATTTTAGGGTGCTGACCAGGGCACCCCTGGGGCCCCATAATTTTTATTTTTTCAAGTACCCACTCTGTGTCCCCTGAAGCTGGGCGGGCCCTTCTTTCACCTCCGGGTTTCTGTAGTGTGGGGCTTTGTTTGTTTGTTTTTTATTTTTTCCCGTGCCCACCGCAAGGCCCCTGGGGCCCCGTCAGAGCTGGGGATTTTTATTTTGTTTTTAAAGATATTAGGGTGCCAACCAGACCACCCCTGGCACCCTGTCAGTGCTCCTTTTATTTTTTATTTTAATTTTACTTTTTTTATTGCCGACCAAGCGCTACCGTCATTGGCTGTTTTTTTTTTTTTACTGCGATGAAGCGCTACCCGGACCAGCACCAGGTAGGAGACATTTTAAACTATTCTTCCCCTCTCCTATGGGAAACTTATCTTCCCCACCCCACCTCTCAGCTGCTCCTCGCTGGCTTCCTGCTCCTCGTTTCCAGGGATGCAGGGAAGCCAGTGGAGCACTAGAGAGGCGCTGGTTTGGGGCCAGTGCAGAGCATCTGAGAGGCGCTTGCTGGGGGAGCTCTTTCCCCCACCCCACAGTGGCTGGAGGGAAGATTAAGCCCACTCTTTCCCCCAGCCACAGTTGCACAAGCACCACACACACACACACACACACACACACACACACACACACACACACACACACACACACACACACACACACACACACACACACACTAACTACACTACAGACAAAATGAAAAACGAATAAACAAACACATGAAATGAAGTTTTTTGAAAAATGTCACGACAAACGAAAACGAACCGAAACAGGTGCTGTAACGAAAGCGAAAAACCAAAATGTCATTTTTTCTATTCGTGCCCATCTCTAATCTAGGCTTCAAGGCTTGAATCAATATGATTCCTTACAGGAACCCCATCCTCTGATAACCCAGAATGTTGATGCTGGTAAGGCTGTGTACGTAATGGGGTCATTAGAAGTTTGTTGATATCTTAAAACACAATGCTGGATTTATGCCCTGGAGGACGGTAAATATGCCAGTGCTTTCTTCTTCAGTTTATGGTGTCTTTTGCAGAAATATTTGTGCATTTATTATGTAACGCATCTTCTGCTTCCACTAATCCATGGGTTCCTAAGATGGGGGCCAGTGCCCCTAGACCAGTGTTGGCGAACCTATGGCATGGGTGCCAAAGGTGGCACTCAGAGCTCTTTCTGTGGGCACCTGACATCACCCTTTGAAAGCCACCTGTATTCAGGTTAAATGGTTGTATTGGCACTTTGCAAAAAAAAAGTGGGTTTTGAATCACAGTTTGGGCACTCGATCTTTAAAAGGTTCGCCATCACATCCCTAGACACTGCCTAAATTTTAGAGGAGAAGGGCAAGAGGAGCAAGAAGGAGACAGAGAAGAACCAGGGAGGGGCCATGGGGTTGCATTGGGGGGGGGGAGTGTTTATATGGGCTTGAGGAAGAGGGGCTCTTCCTTAAGAGGGCTTTTTTTTTGGGGGGGGAGGAGATTATATCTGGTAAAGGCAGATTTACAATCACTCGGTAATTATGAATTAATACATAATTATGTAAGGATGTAATAATACATCCTCTTTATTCCATTAAAATGCCTTTTTAAGCAAATGTGACAAGAGGGCTCATAGGTTACTTGGCTATTAGGAAAGGGGGTCACAACTCAAGAAAGGCTGGGAAACATTGTACTAGGCATTTTGAAATAGAATAATCAAACCCTTCTCCTCATCTGAACTCTCAGCAGAATTAAAAGTATTAAGCACTTCTCACACTTTTTCATGGGCCGCAAGAGCAAAATGTGCTGTTCTTTTCTTTCCTGTGCGATACAGTGAAAACTTGTAATCTCTTCCCCCACCTCCCCCACCTCCTTCCAGCTCTCTTTCCATATTGTCTTCAGATACCAATTTCTCTGGGAGCTCTATCTTTTCTCTCTCAATCCCCACTACCCCTATCATGTAACGCTGACGATCGCAAATTCTGCCAAAGGATGCCACTGAATCCTGGAGTGCGGAATAAAAACAAACCTTGCTCGCTTTGCTTTGTTAACACTGCCCGACACAAACACTTGATACCTAAAAGGCTGCTGAGAGAAAATGATCTCCAAGGTCTTTTCATGGTTCTCCAGCTCCACATGAAGCACTAGCCTTAGTTTCAATGGGAAAGGGGTACCAGGCAAGCCACTTTGCCACTGTTGTCTCCTTCAGCACTTTGCTAGCCTCTGCCTAATGGCTGGCCAATCTCAATCCTTGAGCAGCTGCTTTTTATTTTGCATTGCCTTATCTCCTCCTGCGGTCACATGGTTGCTACAGCAGTTTGGCAGTCCGCACTTCAGCGGCTGCTTAGCAATCGGCTTCCCCGTTCGCAGTCAGCTGAACTGCTTTAAACTACGACAGGGAAACAGCAGAAACAGGGGGGGGGACGCGAAAAAAGGTAGCGTAGTATGTCCGTAAATACAACCAAATCGCTTTAAAAGGGGGTGCAGTAACCGATTTTAAAAAACACCACCCCCAGTGGTTGTCGCAAGAAAAACTGACACAGTGGTCAAAAATGGGCGTGGCCAAGGGGGCTCTTCAGAAAAAGCGTTTTGAAAAGCGGACAGTGATTTTTAAGGCAATTTGTCTTTAAGGAAAAGGCGTTTCAAATCTAAAGTGCAGTAGCAGTCTTTAAAGGAATAGGATTTTTTAAACCATCTCTTTTCCTTCCTCTGATTTCACCCTACAACGTCAAGTCTAGAGCTGAACCACTTTTTAGGACCATTAGAAAAACAGAGGAAAAGACTTCATGGCCGCTGAAGGCCAAGCCCGAGAGGATAAAGAAATGATACTTGGCATAGCAAACTCTCTCTACAAGGTATCTCTAGCGTGCCCCCAGCCCCATTGAATAAACTGATAATTATGTTCAGAGCAAGTAGCTGTTACATTTCACTCCCCGTTCTCACTTCCTCTCACATTACATGTAGCCAGACACAGAATACTTTGCTGAAATACCCTTGGGGTGTTTAGCCCGAAATCATCATATCTGTACACACACCTTGAGGGACAAATAAATTGAAACTGCCAGTATCTTAGTCTGCGTCTGCATTTTCTATGCTGGGAAAACATTTAACTTCAGCTAATATAGTGTGCTCTAGTGTCACATCTGTTACTTAAATCTCCTCCAGTGACGCTCGGGGTCTCTCAGGTTATTGGAAAGAAGTCGGCAAATGAATATAGGTTCTTCCCCTGTGTGCACTGCAAAAGCACAGAAGTCTTTTTTTTAAAAAGGGTTAGGGTTGGAAAGGCCAAAAATCAACCTGGGGGATATAAGAGCTGAGCCAGACAATGTCTTGGCAAAGCCAAACAATACCGAGGATGAAAAATGTACACGTGCATACAGTCCCAAATCTGCATTTGACGAAATAAAGGGAATGCAGGGAAAAGAGTGGACACTTAGCAGGAAGTAGAGAGAAAGAGGGAAGGACACTTGATCTCTCACATATCCACAGTTCCTTCTTCCAAATGAACCCCATTCTCCTTCCTCTAAGCTGAGGACAGGACATTTTAGAGGTTGCTTGTTCATGAGGTCACCATACTTGACAGCACGTAATGACAGTAATGAGAGGCACGGGGTGGGTTTTTTTTGTAACAATGCATCCTTTTTCAAGGACGAGATCATGGAGGTGAGAGTGGCCCTGCAAGGTATAAGGAGCAGCAATCGTGCCCCCCAATGAAGGTTGGCCACCCTTGGATGGAGCCTTTGTGGAGTGGTGTGTGTGTGTGTGTGTGTGTGTGTGTGTGGCAGTGTTCACGCAGAACCTCATTTTTATATACGGTAGTTGCTGGAGAGAAACAGAGAGAACTCATCCTGCTCTGAAAGGTGTGGGGCCTTTATTCTCACATTGAAAATACAACCAAACACACATATCACGTTTATCTTAAACGATTAAAGATAAACTATCATAATGATTTCATGCGTTATGTAACAATAAATATAGAACAATCCCCTGAGGCCACCTAACGCAATGAGAGGTTAATGTCAATGATCAACACAGCAAGAGCGCTACCTGCTAAACCAAAGAGTAATGCTTCAGTGCGATAACTTTGCCATTAAAAAGTGACATTGTTCCATTCATTACTGTATTATCAAAGTAAAGATAAGGTCAAATATTTTTCACACCTTCCCTACAAGCTTTGGCTCACGCCACTGTTCAGTCATGAAATTTGCTGGCTCACCTTGGCACCGTCTGTCTCTCTCAACAATCAGTCTCTCTCAACTTAAATCAAATCAAATAAAAGAAAATGCAGCATCTTTGCATAAGAAAAAAGCCATGGGTTTTAGCGGTGTAATATCTTTATTAAGCAAAGCCAAACAGCACAAAAATGTATGGAGGATTTTGAGATCTCAAGAAAAGATATTGCTAAGGGTCATATTATATAAGGATACAGTATAAGTATTCCTTAGGACTGACCCTTTTCAATTCCACACCAGGGATTTCCTTACAGATATATACTTGTATCTGTGGCCCCTTAAAACAGGATTTGCCTTCTAGTCACCAATGAGAAAATGAAGCACGCTAGATACAAAATACACAGAGGAAGAACATCTGAATCCTTCTACCCATTACCAGGAACACCAGGGCTGTGCAGATAAAAATAACCAAATTAAATATAATATTACAAGGAAATGACAAGCATAAACCAACATCTAACAATCATTTCGTACTCAGCTCACAACTTCAGGTTTTGAGCTTTCAGAGTGCCTAAGACAGTTACTTCATGTCCACTCTCGTCCCGGGAGGAAGTTCGTTGCATGTTGATGTCGGTCGCGGTCACGTGGTCTTCTTGCTTTTCTGTCCCTGTTCCTGTGTACACATGGGCGTGACTGATGATACCGGCATGACTGTTTCCACACGTCCTCGTTCCATGATGAGATGTGAAATTCCATGCATTTGTTCTCCGTTGTTTTTTCTGTCCTGACCTTCCGTTTTTCAATGTTTCAATTCTCCGAAGCCTTGCCTTCAATGCATTATGGAGCTAAGTTTGAGGCATTTGTCTTTTAATCTCTCTGCACTGCGTTCCTGGCTCCATAGAGAATGTACTTGCAAACAACACTTCACACTCCTGCCACTAGATGGAGAATGGCACGTTGCGTGACGAGCCTTACCTCACGGGCACTTGTAACTGAACGAGAAGTGAGATGAGGAGATTCCCAAGGCCAGGGAGGGGAATCTCTCATCCTGCTTAGATCGCAGTTCAGGGGGCATGGTCGGGACGAACTCCCCCCATCCTGCAATGGACATGCGGTTAGATTTCTTCATACCGGTCCCCAACAAGACCGCAAACAGCGATGAGATGGAGTATCAGCCTAAGTGAATGGAACCATTTTCATTGGATACCAGAAGAGAAAGCAGAGATGCTAGGAAGGAAAGCATTTTCTTGCCCGAGAGGTGGGAGGCATGATTGTCATTGGCTTTGGCCCAGTTGTAAGATAAGGAAAAGAAGATGGCCTTTTGCCATTGCCAGCAATGCTGCTTTTGCAACATGCTCATATGGGGAAAAGCAAGATTGGCTTGTTGCTTAGCGGATTTGAAGGCAGTCCGCTGAGGAGCAGAGGCAAAATGAAAAGGAAACTTCAGCTTACTGACTGTTCTGTATAATTAATGCACTTAATCTAGCAATTGTGATTAGCCATGGTCCGCTGACAGTAAGTCAAGGCTATGGAAAGGGGTGAAATATGTGGTTAGGTGAACAAAGTTAATGAAAGCTCATTACTGGATTTTGCTGCTATGTATATTTATACGTATGTTACTCATTCAGATGTGTTCTTGGGATGCTTTTATCCCCAGTGTAATATCATTAACTTAATGGAGTCAAGGCACTGGATACATTTGGCTCTTGCACTGCATGTTATACAAATGGTTTTTAGATGCCAATGGCTTCTGGCAGTAGGTTATTTGAAAGAGAAGTTTAAAACAGCACAGAAACTCTTGGTGAAGGACATCAAAACAGCTGTATCCATCAACAGTCTGGCTTGGACACCATTAATACAGGACATCAGGGCAGAAGTCCAGGGCCCCATGCAAAATAATGAACACAAGGATGTCAAAACACAACTGGCTTGCTACATATTGAAGTAAGCACATTAATACAGTATATATTACCATCTAATTTGCTGGTTTGGTTTTGTAGGACCATTGTGTTCATACTTTAAGAACTGCTTGACCACCAGAGCTACATATTAGTTCAGATAATTTATTTATTTATTTATTTATTTATTTATCTTTATATACTGTACTGCCCATCTTCCGAACAGAACTCTGGGCAGTTTACAACAATACAATTAAAAATCAGAAATGCAACAGTATATAGAAATGACATTGAACAACACAATAAACACAATAAATAAAACCACTTAAACAGCAGAAGCTGGCCTGGCAGTCTTATTTTACCTGTCTCAATTTATTTTTTTAAAAAGGTTAATGGTCACCAAATGCCTTGTTAAAGAGCAAAGTTTTAACAGCTCTCTTAAAGGCAGGCAAGGACTCTGCAAGGCAAATCTTTCTAGGAAGTTTATTCCATAATGTCGGGTTGACCACCAAGAATACCTGATTCCTGGTTATTGTTTTTTGGGCCTCTCTATCCATGGCCACCCAGAGTGAGAATGCCTTTGATGCTCTGGTGGATCACTCCACAGCTTATCTTAGGGAGATTCACTCGGCCAGGTATTCTGGTCCCATACCATGGAGGGTTTTGAAAGTCAAAACCAATACCTTGAACCTTACTTGGAAAGCAACAGGCAATCAATGCAAACAAGCCAAGACTGGGGTGATGTAGTCATACCTTCCCGCACCCACCACCAGCCTAGCCGCTGCATTCGGTACCCGCTGCAATCTCCGAATAAGGGTCAAGGGAAGTCCCACATAGAGAGTGTTGCAATAATCTATCATGAGTGCCTGCATGACTGTTCTCAGGGAAGCCTCGTCCAGATATGGGCGAATCTGGGTGATCAGCTGAAGGTGGAAAAAGGCCGAGTTGGAGATGGCTGCCACCTGCTCTTCCAAGGACAAAGCCAAGTCCAAGGTCATGCCCAGACTTCTCATTCTATCCTCCAGCTGGAGGAAAGAACCCTCCAAGCTAGGGAGAGGGTCACTATACCCAGTAGAGGGCACCCCAAAAAACAGAACCTCAGTCTTCTCCAGATTGAGCCTGAGCCTGTTTGTCCTGGTCCATTCCATGACCGCATCCAGGCAGCCATCAAAGGTCTGCACTGCCTCCACTGCAGAGGTGGAGAAGGAGAGATATAGAGCTGCATGTCATCAGCATTTATTGATATCTCATTTATGATAGCATAGTAGTATAGCTCTTACTGCAATCAGCTATCTACTCTATATATATATATTTAAATGCCACACATGCAGCAAGCTGTTAAATACTGAAATCACCTATACTCTGCCACCTTTATTGTACTTTTTAGCCACTGTCAAAGTAAGGGGAAGGAAATGTTTGTATATATAATGGGGAGTAACACCTTTATTTTCACAGGCAAAAATCAAAGAAACAAAACAAAACAAAACAAAAGACAAAAAATGTGGCACCTTAAAGACTAACTTTCATATTTTAATGTAACATTTTGTGGACATGTCACTTCTTCGGACATATAGCAGCAGATTGAGGTGTATAATATAATATGTAATGGAACCACTTCCACCTGCTTATGAACTACAAATAGCCCTCTAAAGCAAAGCAAAAGCAAAGTGTTCTGCTTATATACCGCCCCATACCACTACAAGTAGTCTCTGGGCAGTTTACAATTTTTGATTACAGTGTGCAGGCTACACATTGCCCCCCCAGCAAGCTGGGTACTCATTTTACCGACCTCGGAAGGATGGAAGGCTGAGTGAACCTTGAGCCTGCTACCGGGGATTGAACCCAGGTCGTGAGCACAGTTTTACCTGCAGTACAAGCATTTAACCACTGCGCCACTGAGCAGATAAGCATTTTGTCTCTCCATTTTGGAGTAAGGTGCCCTCACCCAGACTAAGAGGTTCACCTTCACTGACTTCACAGTGGGATCTGGAGAAGATCAAGGAGATGGCTCCATTTCACACACCCTCAGAGGCTTCCAAACAAGAACCAGGGTATGGAAAGGCTATGTTGTGTATTGATCTGTATTCCTATTGGTTTCTGTTCCTGTTCCAAAGGGAACAGGCCTATTGGTTTCTTCAAGTTGCTGCATTTGGATCCTCAATGCTATTGGTCTCTGCCAAAAGGCAGCTTTGTGATTGGTTGTAATTGTTCCCTCCAAAATGTATCTTTTCCTAGCCAGTCCTGGCTCCTATAAATGTAGCTCCCTCTCCCCATTCCCCAGTCTTGTTCTCTTCCTGAATAAAGAGCTGTTACACTAGAAGCTGTCTCCAGCCTGTTATGTCTAAGAGCTGAAATCACTGCTGAAATCACTAAAGCCCATGTCACTACAGGCTACGTCTTTGGAATACATCTCCCAGAATCCACATGCTGGTTGGGAGATTCATGAATGTTTAACCCAAACTGTAATCCCCCCTCCACCCCCGGCAAGAATCATTGGGCACGAAAGCATATGCAAAATGAAAACAGATGAGCAGCCTGTCATACCTGTCAGGACCTTATGAGCCACAGCAGTTGAAATTCAGTTTGTTTTGTCTTAAATGTGCTGCTGTTCATGCCCAGTAGTGCTTTGCAACAGAATATCCAGAACAAACCTGCTCCTTTCATACTTGTCTGCACCCTGGGTTTCTGGTTAATGCCTACTTCATTTGTGCATCCAACGCCAACCAACTGCCATTTGACATGCATCTTGTATGACATTTCTCCCCAGGAGGCAAATCTTTCCTACAAAATGGGAGCAAATGGGACTGGTAGAAAGTGCACATGTAGGAGAGGGAACTCCATAAAATCACACACACACACACACACACACACACACACACAGAGAGAGAGAGAGAGAGAGAGAGAGAGAGACTCTCTCTCTCTCTCTCTCTCTCTCTCTCTCACACACACACACACACACACACACACACACACACACACACACACACACACACACACACACAATTCCTTGGCAAAAAGGATTTGAAGTGCAGAAGTGCAGATCAATAGTGTTTTGGATAGCCATGCTTCTTATTTTACAAAGAAAAATCTCTTTGAAGATCTGTCCTGTCTAAATCTACTTGAAAAGAGTGAACCACAAACTTCCCAACATATGTATTGTATTATATTTACACAGCAGTCTCTTTTGCATCTAGACAAATAAATGCTGCATCCATACTGATAAAATTAGTATACACACATTCAATGCATAGCTTTGCCCCTATGTTTTAGTAGATGCATTTACCTTCTAAGACAATGCAAAAGTGTCTGCCGGTACCTGTGCTTCATATGTCCTTAGCTGTTAGACTCAACAGTAATGCAAGGATAGGCCCAGCAGTACCAGATGTCATATGTGAACATAATTCAATCTAGGTCTTCCACCAACAGCATCACAGTGGAGGTAGACAGATCCTAAACCCTAAACTTCGGATTGACTAAGAAGGCCACTATACTCAGGGTGACACTGAAAGACAGTATATGGGGCACCTGTAGTTAAAAATAAGAAGTTTCGTGGGTGGTGGTGAACTTTAACAAAAGCAGAATTATCGTCCTTAATTCCAAAGCTGTGGTTCCCAACCTTTGGTCCAGATGTTCCTGGACCAAAACTCTCTGCAGCCTTCACTACTAGCTAGGCTGGGCAGGATTTCTGGGAGTTTTAGTTTAACAACATCTGGGTTACCCAAGGTTGGGAACCACTGCTAAGAAGGCTTTACTTTTTTCTGCTGACACTAAACACTCAATGCTGGATAAGAAGTAGTTGCAGAGTTGGGAAGGATATTGCTGTGAGATGAATTTTCCTAACACTGTGCAGATACGTCTCCTGTTTCCAAACACTGGACACTTTCTTCGAGGTTCAGTTTTGGTTGCAAATTTCCTGAGCAAATAAAAAACAAACAACAGAAGATTCTTGCTGTCCTTCCACTTTGCAGCAAACTTTCCCAGAGGAAAACACACATGAAGCAGGAAAGGGGGGGAAACGTTTGGACATGAAACATGGCTGTTGTTTGGAAAACATTTACTGGCAGGAAGCCTTCATTGTTCAACAGTGCATGTGGGGGCAGGCGGGTTAACTGCATCAGGGATGGTTTTCGTCACTCAAACTTTGAGGCTTAATAAAAAGCTGAATGAAACACATAGCTCTTCAAACAATTATCTGTTCTTCTTTGTGCTTTGAGCACGGGAACATTTTGTGCTGAGCTTGTGAATGAAAGAACAATCACCTTGTAGGCGTCTTTCTATGCCTAACTGGTCTACGTGCATGACAAACGTACAATATTTAAGGAACAGACAGGAGCCACACATGCACACCCATCACTACCATTAGGGCACTTGTTTTGCATGACTGAAACAGAAACTTTTATTTTCGTGGCCATTTGGGCATCCTGCTGTGTCATATTTGGATAAGCTAGGAAGTTTAGGTTAGCGCCCGTTGTGCACATGTCATCCAATAGGGGTGAAATTTCCGCCAGCTTCCCGGGGCAACCATATGTCTTGAGGTTGAAGACGCACAAGACGGCAGTAAGGATGGCAGAAAAGTTTCATGACCACAGGGGCCTTTCCCCCAATGGCATCTCTCAAGTGAGCAATATACAATCTGTTCCCTGTTCCTTGCTTTGTGCTACTTGAAATCACAGGGCTGAGCTCGGGGAGTGGATAAGCTGCCTACAAATGAAGGGGCTGTCTGCCAAGCAAGAGGATCTCACACTTGGTAAAGGAAAAACATTGTTCGCGAAAATAGTTTTGCTTTCTGATGCCAAAGGAAATCAAAGTGTAATCAAAGGCTGAGAATGGACTGAAGTCATACAGGCTGGCTTGCCTCAGGTTTTGGCAGCCTTACATGTTCCCAGGAATATTAAATATAATTTACGTCCGCAAAGGGGAGAGGCTTTATTGGCCTGGAAATTTGTTTTAAATAACACTTAAGCGAGCCACTGATAAGGCCGCTAGAGATGGAAGAAGAGATTTTGTTTGCAGTGCAAAGCGAAACAAAACAAAAACAAAACTTCTCATGGTTTTATCAGACTTGTTGTCCAATCCTTACATTTTTTTTCTTGAAAGTAAGGCCTGCTGATTTTATCACCATGTTCTTTCAAATAAGCATGCCTAGGACTGCAGCATTACTCAAGTCCAAACGTCTACTGGTTTTCTGCATTTACAGGGAGATGTAAACAAACCAGGTCAGGAAAGCAGAGACAGTGATAAAAGTAAATCAAATCCTGCATGTGATATAATCAACTCCCAAATCAAGTATATGCTTGCTTAAAGAATTAATTATCCCAGTACTTAGTAGAGATGGGCACGAAATGAAAAAAAATCGTTCTGTTATTCGTTATTCATTTCGTTATGTAACGAAATGAATAACAAATATTGTGATGAAATTGGAACGAACCGAACAGAACCACGAAAATTAGGTTCGTTACATTTCATTTTCGTTAATGGCAACTCGTAATGAAATGAGCTGTTTTAAATGTTAAAAAAGTCCTGAATATCTGTAAAAACCCAGCAATAATTATTTATTCTGCCTGATAATACCTACCCGGGGGTTGGGGTCCTTAAAACGTGCATTTATGTCTTTTCTCAGATCGCTGTATTTTTTTCCTTTAAGGGGAGTTAGGGGACATCGACCCAAAATGGCTCCCAGATGTCCAATATTGATTTCTTGGGTATTAAAATGCCCTGGACATCCATAAAAACACAGTGATAATTATTTGAAATTATTACCTACCAGGAGGTTGCAGTCCTTAAAACGTTTGTTTTTGTCTTTCTCACAGCGTGATGTATTTTTTCTTTTTCCTTTTAATCCACAAAATGGATTCCAGCCACAAGATGGATGCAAGCCATGTGATGGGATCATGTAAATTCTTGGAGAGTTTCAACCAATAGCATGCCCAGGTTGCAGACTGGGTAGGTGTGGCAGCCACAGAGGGCATAAAAAGCTTTGGCAGCCCTCATCCTTGCAGTCTCCGGTGGGAGTTAGGGTGGGATTGCTGTTTCTGTGACTCATTACTTTAGGCCAGCCAGGCAGGTGTGTGTCTCTGTGTTTCTGCTGATTGCAGCCTGGCTCTTAGGGGAGAGAAAGAAGAGACTTCTCTTGCAGCCTCCCTGTGTGTGTGTGTACCTCTAAGTGAGTACCCTCCCCTGCCCCACAGTGCAGTAACTCTGTGGCTGTCTTACACCGTGGGCAACACCCGCCGCTGCTTTTGCATACCTAGTCTATACTGTGTCTCTGCCAGCATCTTTTTTTTTAGTGTTTTCCCTCTGGTCTGGGGCGTTGGGGGACGTCCGCACCCGGAAATGCTTTAAGTCACGCAAAAAATGGGTAAAAATGAAAAATGAAAAAGTGAAACGAAATTTTTTCAAAAAATTCACAAAAAATGAAAGCAAACTGAAACAGACCCGCAACAAAAAATGAAAAACCGAAACATCCTTTTTTCGATTCGTGCCCATCTCTACTAACTAGCAAACTGGGCCAATACTTCTCCAAGTTCCCTTCCTTGCCTTTTAGAAGGACAGAAGCAAAAGGTCTACTCTGAAACCACTACTTAGAACCACATCCCCCTTTCCCTTTGTTTTGCAGAAAATTGCTGCAGCAAAGCAAGGATGAGGAAAGATCACCTTTGTTTTCATTGGATCCATGACAGTTTCATTTATTATTACTTCAGTTGCTCCAAAGTTGAGCCAAGAGACTGAGGACAGACACCTTCTGGAGCTGATTTTTGGAGAACTCTCACATAAATTAAGGCCTTAACTACTGGAACAGACAGAAAGGTCTTCCAGAGAACATCGTATTGAACTCACACCTTGTTGCAACACAAGTAGGCAAAGCATCAGTAGTTGTTATCTTTCTCCTTCAGGCCCCATGAGTTGAACTTGGTGCAAAAAGCTGCTATATAGTGGTATAATATAGTCATTTCATGTATCACCTTCTTGCTTCTAAAAAACCCTGCTAAAAAGCTTATAGAGGGATGATACACACACTTACAAAAGGCCAGGATGTTTCTGGTCATAACTACCCTTTGTAACATGGGGAAGGGTTCTTCAGGGAAACGGTTGTCCCACTGTAGGTAAAACCAATAGGCCAAATGCTATAGTAGAGTGTGGGGAAAAGGAGGTAACAGTTGGGTAAGGTAAAGGTAAAGTTTCCTCCTGCACATGAGAGCTAGTCGTGTCTGACTCTAGGGGCAGTGCTCATCTCCGTATTCAAGCCAAAGAGCCAGTGTTGTGCAAGATCATGGCCACGTGGCCAGCATGGCTGCAAGGAAACACTGTTTTTAACCTTCCCACTTTTTACGGGGCTACCTATTTATCTACTTGCATTTACATGCTTTCAAACTGCTAGGTTGGCAGGAGCTGGGGTTAACAGCGGGACCTCGCTCCACTGCATGGCACCCAGGAGCTACTGACTTTGCAGCCAACAGTTTTCAGAGCCTTAGTCCGCTGAGCCACTACGCCAACGAAAAGAAAGAAAAAGGAAGCTACTCCAATCTTCCCAAGTCAGTGCTGCTCCTAATTGGAGGGGTCATCAATTTATCTATTTTCGTCCTCAGATGTGAGGGAGATCATCTTGTTTGGAACAAGAGGCTGAAAAGGAAAGGGCTGAGCAAGTGACCTGTTGTTGACAGATGAGTTAAGAGGCCAGCCCAGAGCTCTTGAATTTTACTACTAGAAAGCCTTGTGGAAGAACTGGGGGTATGGTGAGGAATGTTTTCACTTTGGAACACAGAGGGAGCAGATAGACTGTTTCACTCCCTCTAAGGCTGAGATTATTCAGATCCAGGAAAAGCGATCAAGTTGTTTATCTGGCTTTTAACACTCAGAGACTATTCTCTGTGTTCCTGTATTATATGATGACACTACCCACTATAAAGTCCCTATATGGTGACCAGTTTCCAAGCTGCCTCCCACACAGAAGCAATGGGTGAAGACAGCATTTTGTGTTTGTTTGTTTTCTTTTTCCCAACCTTTTAAATCATGGGTATCATTCACGGTTGCTGCAGTTTTGACTCTGAATCCTCCCACCCTCTGAAAGCTTGAAGTCTCTGCTTGTGCCTTGTACTCAAATAGACAATTACGTGGTGAAAACTGTACTTCTGTAAGCACCCACCAGGGCAAGATCACTTGTAAACTGTAAACCACTCAGAGAGTCCTTTAAGCACTATGTGGTGGTATGCAAGTAACACACTTTGGGGGTTTGTGTGTGTCTGTGTGTTTTTAATCACAGATATTTTGTTATACTTTGTGTTTCACCAAGTGTCAATAAGGATGTGAAAGTATCCTGTTCTGGATTAGGCTAAACAGGGTCACTTGAAAAATAAGTCTTGGATGCAGAATGATCCTTGCATCCACACACACAAGGATCAAGTGGGTTGGAGACAGGAGGCCACACAGCACCTCAAAGCTCCCCTCTGCTCCCCTCTCCCCCCTTCCTCCGTCTCATTGTCTGTGCCCCCCACTCATCCTCTCCTGTCTCTTCCTTCACATGGAGTGGGGAAAGCTGGGTTTGGTTTTCATTTACTGCAACTGACGTGTCACTACATTGCTTGCCATGGAAATGAAACAGCACACATGGCTGTAAAACAAGGGGTGGGGGGAAGAGAGAAAAAGAAAAAGAGATTCTCCTCTGCCTCCTCTTCTGTCTCCATCACTTTGGGAAGTGGGGCAGAGTGGGGAGGGTTTAAAATGTATGAATGAGTTTACCACCAAAGAGAAACAACACTGGATTTGTAAAGAGAGAGAGAGAGAGAAAGGGGGGGGGATATCATCCATATTCTCTCCTGTCACTAACTCTGCGAGGAAAATTGGATATTTATAGATAAGTTATGTATCATGTCATTGGCTTGCCATCCAAATTACATAGCACTGCATTGTTGGAGGAAACAGTTACCAGTGCCACTTTGATTCAATATTAGTGATCGTACTTGCCCCAGAGTGAACTAAAACAAAGGGATCTCACCTGTGCTGGAAAAACAGTAGGACCCCCTCCCCCCCAAAAAGGTACAGGTAGGCACAGCTAAGGGTCAGGGGTGGTTTGTGACTGCTAGTATGCCATGAGGCCACCAGAAAATGGAGTGAAGTAGCTCATACCCAAAGGGGTGCAAACAGACCCTTATCCCACATCCCTTTAAATGCAGATTAAATTTGTAGATAAACCATGTCCAAAAATGCCATCCCCACAGCCAGTGGGCGTTTTGGGAAAAAAGAAAAGAAAACCTGGTAATTCCCCCTTAAGCAAGGTTTCCAAGACTTATCAGAGAGGTAGGGAATTTTTTGCCTCGCTTAAAAAAAAAACCACCTTTTAAAGAGGCAGACGTCATGGGACCCCATAGATGATCCTGTTTTTTTTTCCTTCTGTTTTTCTCACAGCACCAACCAGCTGTTCCTGGGGCCGATTGGTGCTGGTTTTTTATTTTTTATTTTATTTCCCCCCACCCTCCTAGCGACAGGAAGCTGGATCTGGTGCTGTTTGCTTTAACTTCCCCAAGCCCTAGCACCAGACAGCTGGTCCTTTTTAAAAATCCTATCACTACCTGCTGGCCATGGGGTTGAACTGCGGTTTAAAAAAAAACATTTGTACATGGGAACTGCTTCTCACATCTTCAGTCATGTGACGGGAGGAAGAGGAAAAGCCAGACCTTCAGAAGATCAGGATCTTCCTCAGGTAAGATAGCAGCCAAAGCAGTATCTGATTGTCTTCTTTCTCCCTAGTAATCCTGTTTCGGACATTGTGTGTGATGTTGGTCGAGTTAGACATCTGTTCATGCTACCCCTATCACTGGGTGTGACAGGGTAACTGATTCAGCCCGCAGTTTTTCACATTTCTCAGTGTGTTAACTGTGGCTCAGATAAAGGTTGTGAATGGATTTTATGAAACACTGACTTAGAAGAAAGGTTTATATGAAGATCATTTTAGTTGCAGGCACCGAGTCACAAATAATGGAGCTGGAAGCAACTAAAGGATAAAATGTATTCCATTGCCAAAGTACTGTGCTACATTATGCAATAATTTTGTCATAATGGAAATATAAAGGGAAATTTTCATGGCATAGTCATATACAGTATCACTTAATGTTATTTTGAATCGCTTTGCCAATACTTCATTCAAGAGAGGCTAATAGGAAACACAGACATTAATTTCTCTCCTCTCCACCATCAACCTGACATTAAGATGCACAATTTAATATGCTTAGAAAACTCATAAGTATTTTATTAGTTTGTCCAGCCATATAAATAAAGAGCCAAACACACAAAAATGAATGAATAAATCAGAGGAAAAGACAAATAACTCCCAGTTTAAAACCCTGACTAGTTGTGTTTTATAATGGAGAAGAACCTGCCTTAAAACATGTTTGACCGTCGGTCGTTCCACCTCACTATTGTCAGTTAAGACTCTAGACCAGTGATTCTTGCCCAATAGGATGTACTCACCGTGAACAATAGCTTTCTACTTTCTGTTGTCTGTTAATCCACTGTACTTGGTAGTTTCGGAGTTGCTTTTACTGTATTATGAAGTAATTGGGGGAGGGGATCTCTCCATGTACTTCAGACTGTTTCTAATTATATCCAGGATGTGATTACATTGAAAAGTCTGACCAGGGGCTTCACTGAACTCACACGTGCGTAGTAAAAGAGCACTTAGACATGTTCAGTTGTGTCTAACAAAGGATTTAAACGATTATTCTTTGATGTACCTGTGTCATATTTCTCAACGGCGAGCTTGCCAAGTTTTCCTCACCTATTGTGCCCTGAATGGTGGGCCTGATTCTAAATAAATGTTTAGAATTTGAGACAAATATTCTCAAAGGCTGTGACTCTGGCCTGACGGGAAGGTATGAAGGGGCCCACTCGGTCAAGTGTCACATTTGAACAATCCTAAAGCTGTACTATATCTCTTAAGCATGTGTGTATACAGTGTTCCAGTGTGTATAAAGTGTACAAAGAAAACCCGACATGCTTAAGGGATAGGGCATAATTTGGCTTAAAACCTTTTAAATTGTGGTACTGGGACTTGTAAAACTTCTCACAGAGGCATCTGTTATTTGCGCTTGGCATCTGGTTTTAGAATTGATCCCAGTCTGTCCTATCACTACTTTAGCATTGCCTCCTGCAGTTATTCCTGGGGTAGCCAGTTCCAAAGCAGTGTTGTGGCCAGTGCACGGCAAGAGGACTAGGGCGGCCCCCATTCACATCCCCTGATCATTTGTGATGTCGACTGGGAGGCCTTGGTCCATGCTGACTCAGACTGAATAACGACTGCTGCACCCAGACTCTGGAACTCCCTCCCACTGGAGGCCAGGACTGCCTCTTCTCTGTGGTCTTTTCTGGAAACAGGCAAAGACCTTTATCTTCAGGCAAGCTTTCACTGAATGATGGTCTACCTATTATGTGTCCTCTACATGAATCTACAGGATCACATAGAGTTTGTGTTTCTAACTACATGTACAGTGGTACCTTGTATAAAGGAATTAATTCGTTCCAAATGAAATTATGTTAAGCAAATTTTCCTTTATACAAATTTCCCATAGGGATGCATTGAAAACGGAGTAATCCCATTTTTGTGTTGTACATATTCACCCCATAGGCGATTACGTTAAGCAAATTTCCCCTATCTCCGGAATTTTTATGTTGTACAAATTTTATGTTATACAAACTGTTTGTTATACAAGGGTCCACTGTGCTTATAACCTTATGGGTTTACATTGACACTATGTTTTTATATGAATCTACAGGATGACATAGCCTTTATGTTTATAACTATTTATAACCTTATGGGTTTACATTGACACTATGTTTTCAATGTTAGTTTCCATCATTTATAACATAACTTTAAATGGAACTTTACTCCCCTTTAACTGCTCGCGTTCTCTTTTAGCTTTAATGTAATGTTGTTTATTAATGGTGTAAGATGTCCCTCAAATCCCTGTTCTCAGTACTTGAACATGTCTTAATTGTCCTGGACTGTATATTATCCCTCATTTCTGTAAGCCAACTAGGGTCCTTTTCCAAGGAGAAAGGCAGGGTAAAAATACTCTAAAATAAAATAAAGAAATAAAATTAATGTAGGGTGAGCTTTTACCTTTACCTATTCTCGGGATAGAATCAGGACAGGGGGAAAATAACAGCATACAAGATCCTTAGAGTGCATAAACATGATGCGCTGTGCGTTATCTACTACTGTATGAAGACAGCTTGTGAGGGCAGCATTATTTATCGATTAAAAATCACAAAGATTTCACAGCCAGCCAAGTGTCTTCTTGGAATAATATGGCTGTACTTTAGGGTGTTGGTGGTGGTGGGGAGAAATCTGACACAACAAGCTGACTACTTGAACCACCACTAATTGACTAATTAATTAATTGACTGACTGTATCTCCTGACTTAACCTCTTTTTCAATAAGATCAATAATTTATGTTTCTGGCTTTAGAGCCAGAGGATGCGAGTTTGATTCACCCACTGGGCCTCCTTGGCAAGGCCTGGACTCAGTGATCCATATGGCCGTTTTCAGCTCTGCAGTTCCAAGATGAGGATGAGGATGATGGAACTCACCTGCCCTAGGTTCTCAAGCAATTCTGGGCCACTCTGTGAACTGGACATGTATTTTGCATGGTATAGCTCAGTGATGGCGAACCTTTGGCACTCCAGATGTTTTTGGACCACAACTCCCAGGATTCCAAGCTTGTATTGCCAATGGCAAAGGGCTGTGGGAGTTGTGGTCCAAAATATCTGGAGTGCTGAAGGTTCGCCGCCACTTGTATAGCTGGCTAAATAGCTCAGGGGGGTTTAGATACAGTATCTAGGTTGGGAGTTCGATTCCCCACTGGGCCTCCTGTGAATATAGCCAGCCTGTGTGACCTTGGGGCAACCTGCACAGTCCCAAGCCACCCCCAGAAGGATGGAATGGAATGGCACTTCTGAGAATCCTCTACCTGGAAAACCCTGAAAAGCAGTTGCCATAAACCAGAATTGACTTGACTGTACACATTTGCTCTTATTTTCCATGGTATGCAGCAGCCATTTTTTCATATTATGCCTTCAGATTATCCGCAAGAATGGTATCATTTAATTTTGGACTGAACTCCAGGATATTTTTGAGAAAAAGTAATAAAGGATCAGACACTACAAATAACCTATGCTCCAGAGAAGGTTGCTAGAGAAAGGAAGCAGACCCCTTTCCCCTAGGGAATAAAAATGCATCAGTCCTTCCCATATAGTAGGTGGAGACATTGTCATGAAAAGCAGAGCTATATACTATTTAGTCTACTTGCCACTTGATCCATTTAGCTCGGCCCAGGGATCCTCTGAATTTATGGAGGCTCCCCTGCTATCCACTTTGTTGACATCCATTCCTGCTGTGAGAGCTCCATCTGGCTCAGAAGCGCATAAGTCTTTCCCCAAAACTTTCACTCATTTGAAAGACTGTCCCGTGGAAATCTAAGAGCTTCATTTATTACTGTGACAGGGCAGATGGCAATGAGTTTTTAAGAGACTGCAATGTTAGTGGTGGAGGAACTTTATTATTTGTCACTTATTGATGGATTTTAGTGCTGGGTTTTGTGGCGAAAGGAAGATTCTTACACAGGCAATTAAACAGGGAGCTATCCGCCTTTAGTAATGCATCAGAAGGCTGGTGTCGTCAGTGCAATATTGACACCAAAATAGCCTTCCGTCAGGACAGAAAATGTGGAGTTCTAATGGACTTTTCAGGCAGATGTTTGGTCAAAGTTATGAATCAATAATTTTCTAATGGCTTGAATCAGTGGAGTATTTCTGTACCTGTTAACTTAAACCCAATAATGAAAACCCATTATGTAAAATGGAGTATCTGCTGATTCCAAATGAGTGGCTTGACTTCCACCATTGCCTTATAAATAACTATGTGGCAAGTGCTTAAAATCAGAAAGTAAAATCAGGATAATTAAAGGAAACTGAATGCCTAAGATAGGGCACTATCACACGTCCCGGAAGAGCCGCTTTTTTTTAAAAAGGCGTCTTTTCTCCTGCCATGATCTTGTGGTTCAAAAAGCGCTCCTATTTTCCTCACATCCGCGTCTGCTTTGCTATCTGTTGTTCTGCCCCCACGGGCAGAAGCTGCTTTTTTACGTGATTTGTTAACTGCGATTTCTGGGTTTGTGAGCCATTTATAAAAAACTTGGCTTTTTTACTTCAAAATTCAAAGTTGGTGGTGGTGGTGATGGGGGGAAGGGAACGAACCAACCAGCACCTGGGCAAGTGTTGCGCGCAGCAGGTGGCTTGCAAGGGCTTCCCGTCCCTCCCTTCCGGGCCCACCATCATGGACATACACAAACACAAAGGGCTTCTCACTTGCTCAGGCAATGGTGAATGAGCACGGGCGGTGATTTACAGCCTGCCCGCATCTCTCTTGGTAGTGGCTCCAATAAATTGCCGCCCGCCTGGCCGGATACAAATTTCCTGCTTTTGTATCATGGCTAATTGATTCCTTCATTCCACTTGGCGATCCTGTGCTTTGCAGGATTTTACTGATACATGGTGTTTTATTGATGTACCGAAATATAAAGGTTTTTAAATTTAATTATTTAACCTGGAAGTCAAGTGATTAGAAGCAGGCCTTCCAGTCGCCACCATGTAAGAGTTGTTTAAAAAGGCGGCTCTTAAGTGTAGCAAAAAAGTAGAACCCCCCCCCCCAGCAATGGTTCCCAGAAGATGTGCTTCAGGGGGCGTGGTGGGGTTTTTTTTTTTTTTTAAAGAAAAGGCACCTCTCTGTTAGGACATGATTTTTAGAGGCAGCTTTTATCACAGCAAAGTGCGCATTTGGCGGTCGTGAGATAGCGCCCGTAGTTTTCCAGAAATAAACACCACAAGATAATCTCACATGGGTCTGGTTAAAATGTGCATCATTAAGAGTTATATTTATGCAGTAGAATGTCTTGTCCACGGGATCACGATCTGCAGTTTCAGTTATTCCTGGTTTGCCCCTGCCCTATATACAACATACTGGCAACAAAAGTGAGTACACCCCTAAGTGACAATGTCCAAATTGGGCCAAAGTAGCCATTTTCCCTCACTGGTGTCAGCGGTTTAGATAATAGTGTGTTGCATTGTTTTGAGGGGACAGCACATTTACACTGTTATACAAGCTGCATACTCACTCCTTTACATTGTAGCCAAGTATCATTTCTTGAGTGTTTTAGAAAGATATACTAAAATATTTATGAAATGTGTGGAGGTGTACTCACTTTTGTGATATAGTTCAAAAAAGGATCCAGATGTGATCCAGGAATTTACTGACCAGTCAGTTTGACATGTGTCTCAGATAAAGTGATGGAAACCATCCTAAAAGATAAAATTTATAAGCACATAGAAGAGAAGGCACTGCTGAAGGAGAGCCAACATGGCTTATGCAAGGGCAAATCATGCCTCACTAATCTGTTGGAATTTTTTGCGAGTGTCAACAAGCATGTGGATGAAGGAGATCCAGTTGACATTGTTTATCCAGACTTTCAGAAGGCTTTTGACAAGGTCCCACACCAAAGACTCTTGAATAAACCTGCTAGTCATGGAATCAAGGGAAACGTCTTGTCCTGGATCAGCAACTGGCTAGGGGACAGGAAACAGAGGGTACCACTAAATGGACACTACTCCAAGTGGAGGAATGTAAAGAATGGAGTTCCCCAAGTTTCAGTATTGGGATCCCTGCTTTTCAACCTTTTCATAAATGATCTAGAAGTAGGAGTAAATAGCAAGGTAGCCAACTTTGCCGATGACGCTAAATTCTGCAGGGTAGTAAAAACTGAGAGAGATTGTGAAGAGCTCCAGAGAGATCTCTTGACACTGGGGGAGTGGGCAAGCCAGTGGCAAATGAGCTTCAACATTAGTAAGTTCAGAGTGATGCACGTTGGGGCAAAAATCCCAATTACAGTTATAAACTGATGGGGTCTGAACTCTGTGCAACAAACCAGGAAAGGGACTTTGGTGTCCTGGTGGACAGCTCAATGAAGGTGTCAACCCAGTGTGCCACAGGAATGAAAAAAGCAAACTCAATGCTAGCAGGGATCATTAGGAAGGTTATAGAAAATAAGTCAGCAAGTGTCATTTTGCCTCTTTATAAATCTGTGGTGAGGCCCCATCTGGAGTATTGTGTACAGTTCTGTTCACCATACCTCCAGAAGGATATTATAGAAATGGAAAAAGTGCAGAGGAGGGCAACCAGAATGATTAGGTGACTGGAACACCTTCCTTACCATCTGAGGCTACAACAGCTGGGCCTCTTCACTCTTCAACAACAGTGCCTAAGAGGTGATCTGATTGAAGTTTATAAAATCATAAACAATGTGGACAAAGTAGATAAGGAAAAACTGTTTTCCATATCACACAACACTAGAACTAGGGGGCACTCCGTGAAGCTTTTGGTTGCTAGATCTCAAACAAATAAGAGAAAGTACTTTTTGACCCAGAGGATCACTGGTCTCTGGAACTCCCTGCCAGAAGAAGTGGTGACAGCTGTCAGCCTTGACAGCTTTAAGAAAGGACTAAACAAGTTTATGGAGAACAAGGATATCAATGGCTATCATTATGGATGTCTAAGGACAACCTCTGGGTTGGAGAGATAGGCAGGATATCTCTCAATACCATTTGCGGGAAATCATAAGCAGGTAAAGACATCTGCTTGGGAATACCCTGAAGCAAAGGGTGAGCCACTGAATGAGACAGAATGCTGGACTAGATGGGCTCTGGCCTGTTCCAGCAAGGCTGTTCTTATGTTCTTACTTTATAGATAGATAGATAGATAGATAGATAGATAGATAGATAGATAGATAGATAGATAGATAGATAGATAGATAGATAGATAGATTTGCCCGCGCCATCCTTGCTTGGGTCATGCCCACTATCCCGTTTTCTTTTGCTACTGTGCCTGTTTGTTTTACTTGGTTTTACTTGGTTTTATTGTAAGCCGCTCAGAGTTCCCTCCTGGGAAGATGGGTGGGATATAAGCTTAATAAATAAATAAATAAATAAATAAATAAATAAATAAATAAATAAATAAATGCTTTAGTAAGAAAAGCAGATTTTTCCATATCTCCAATTAAGCTCAGTTCCTACTATTGGATTGGCACTTGATGTTGTGTTTGTATGTGCATTTGAGTGTATGTGCACATGCACATGTAAAGGGCATATTGACTCAAGAACTCTGAATAAGGACTTGGCTAGTAGACAGCTTCATTAGAGTGGGTTGGAGTGGGTTATATAGAGTTGCTTAAGATTGCTTAGAGGCCTAGCGTGGCATTTAGCACAATCTGGCCAGAACATCTGCAGATCAGGCAACCGTATTTGGCCCACCTCCTTTAAGAAAAGAAGCAAAACACTTACACATCTGGTCATCATCAGCAGAAGAAGTGAACCACCCCAACCAATCAGCGGGACAAATGCCCATGTAGTCAACCACTAAGCTTTTGTGACTAACTTGAGGTTTCAAACTGGATCGTCTTGTTCCACGTCTAGTACTACTTCGTTACAGCCTCTCTCATGCCAAGGCCAGAACATAATGGCTGAAAAAACCAAGCAGCAATTAATGTGCTGAACATGCTCGATCAAGGGGAGGAAAAGTATATGCACAACATGGGAATCATGCTGCCAAGATGTGCAGAAGCGAAACACAGTGCCCCTGGCCTTGTAGTGAAGCTGTAGCTACTGCCACCTCCTGAATATGTGCAGTTCTAAGGTGGGAGTTAAGAAAGCTTTGTGTGATGGTGTCTTTCTTCAAACATTCAGTGGTACTACTAGTGTTTATACCTCAGTAATGGCTAACCCTTTCCTGCTATAGAAGTGTGTTCCTGATTCTCCTTAAACACACACATGTATGCACATCTGTTGTTTATTTACACTGGTAATTGAATAATGAAACAAAATCAGTACCTATATTCACATACCTATTAGCAGCTAGAAATTTACTCACTGCTTCAGCTTTGAGGGGAGGAGGAGAACTGCATACCATTTAGGCACTAATTCCAAACTAATGTTTGGAAAGGAATAAATCCCTGTAGAATTTATATTTCATTGGTGGCAGCCTTTACACACAGTAGGCTGTAGACACTAACCGTCCTTTTTCAAAGGATCATTGACAGCGTGCAAAGAATGTTTATTCTAACAGGGGGATGAATTAAAGAATCCCCCATCCCTTTCTTGAGGCAAAGGGCTATTTTAGAACAAAATTGTTACTTTGCAGACCTTTCTCACAAATAGCTTTCTCAAAGGAGAATGATGATTTATCTTGTTCCTCTTTGAAGCCAGTTCAAAGGAGCCAAGGAAAATCCTAGTTTAGCTCTACTTCATTCTAGTCTACAGCATGGGGTAATTTGAATACATATTCCTGCTCTCCTTGGAAAGATGGGCTTTGAAATATTAATGGAGAGTCTTTTGGATTCTATCACCTCCCTGCACTTTTTTTTGGGGGGGGGGGTGACATTTAGCTAAGCATCTCATCCCAATGTTCAAAGTCACAGACATAATTCAAACCAGCCTGTGTTTACCTCAGTTGGGGCCTTGTTTGACAGGATGCTGAGTTCTTATCAGGTCTTACAAGGAGGTGCTGCTGAGCACCTGGTGTCAAACCAAAAGTGAAGTATATCCAAAAGGAGGAAATGTTCATATATTTTATTATCAGCCTGTGAAATGGACTTCAAACAAAGTGATTTCCCACCTTCCGCAACCAACCCTGAAGAAGAAAAGGACTGCTTTGAGTTATCAAGAACACCCGTGTCTGCTTGAAAAGGAATGAGAAACAGCTTATGAAAAGCTGAAGTACCGACTTACCACATTTTGAAGAGGGGGGACCAAAATGTATTTCCGTATAAAAATTGTGACCCTCCAGTGACTCTTGGTGATAAGTTCAGAGTTGAAAAACCAGCAGATCTGAAGTTCTTGGAGAGTGCTCATTTTGCTTACATACTATTCCATTGGGTATCAGTGAAGAAGCAAGGTTCCTGACCTTTTCTTTCCCACAGCTGCTCTTCTTCTAGTTTTTAGTTGTTGTTTTTTAAATACTCCATGTATAAATGCCTGAAAGTAATGGCGCCTCTTATCATCCTCATCCATTCACTCGAGGGCTCTGAAATGCCAGTCTATTACCATGGGGAGACACCCTTGTGTGTCAAATTTGGGGGCACCCCCGCTTTCACAGGCAGTGAGCTATTTGTTTTTGCCATTTGGACTTTTATCTATGCCAGGTTCAACAATGTCGTCTGTAATGACTCTGCTTAAGATGGCCTTTCCTGCACCTTTGGTATTCCAAATCGCTGGAAAGTGCTGCCTGAACTTCTCTGGCAGTTGAGGTTTTTTTAATCTTAAAGTGATTGAAAATACACAGGTGAAAAGAATCGGAAACCAAGGCCGCCTTTAACCATGGAGAATTGTTTGGGTTGGAATGGCTTCACACTCCAGTGTTCGGGCAGAGTCTCATGTTTCCCTGTTGTGTGACTTCATGCAGCTCTCAAACAGCCCTAATCGCAAGGCATTAAGGCTCTCATAAAGGTGCTATCAGCTAAGTGCTTATAATCTCTCTCTCTCTCTCTCTCTCTCTCTCTCTCTCTCTCTCTCTCTCTCTCTCTCTCTCTCTCTCTGTGTGTGTGTGTGTGTGTGTGTGTGTGTGTGTGTGTGTGTGTGTGTGTGTGTGTGTGTGTGTGTGTGTGTGTGTGTGATCATCTGCTGGAAGGTATGCCTGGCTGTGCACGATGGTGTCTCAGAAACAGGAACTTGAAGACAGCTAAGAAAACTAGGGTTGCACATGTGAATTTGAGAGTAGAATGTGGATCTCAAGATGCTATTGGACTGCAGATCCCATGAGGCTTCACCTGCATGGGCAGTAAGAGGTAATGTGAGTTCTTCTTCAAGTGTAGAACAGTGGCAATGAGTTGCATGATATGTTTTTTTATCCACAATAGGAGTTACAGTTCATTGGAATACCACACGTTCTTTGCCCCCTGAGGCCGAAATAAGCATACAAGAGGCATGTAGTGGGATGAAATTGGTTTAGGGTTAGGGTTAGGGTTTACAGGATGTTAACTCCCCAGGGGAGGGGTCTGGCGTAGTGTGGAAACCATGTGGGTCCAGGAGGGCTGCCCTGGACCCCCCTCAGTGATTTGCAGGTTAGGGTGAGTACTTAGCCCCTAGTACCTATTATCCCCCACCGGGTCATAGGGTGCCATCACTTGGCCGATCCCCTCCCTGGCGGGTGTAGCCAAAGCCTCCTCGCCCCAGACGCTGTAATCCCGTGATCAGCAGTGTCTGGGTGCTGGAGGTTATAGCATGTTATGGGTTCTTACTCACCACCTGCTTAAGATCATCCACACTACCGGCTACCTCCTTAAGCACCTGGCCAGATTAGCTCCCGTTGCCCCTTCGTGTCAGTACAGGATAGGTGAAAAATCCCTGTCTTCAGTGGCCAGGCTTGAAAACAGGGCAAAAATTCCTATCTGGCCGCTATTGGCAACCAGCAAGATCATACTGCCATTGAGTGGGAGGTTGGGGACGTTCGAAGCTGAAAGAAGGCCGGGGGGGGGGAGGCGGCAGCCTTTATACAGGCCCTCCCCCATTGATCCCAGCCTCGAGAGATGGCAGGATCACACGTCTTGCGGTGTTCTCAGCCAGGGGGAGGCAAAAAGGCCCCACCTGCACATTTGTACTGCGGGACTGGCCATTATTTCTGCTTTAATTGAACTGCAAAGGCACCATCGAGGTTGGTGTGCCAGAAAGTACAGTGGCAATTACAAAAGTGTATATTCTCTCTCTCTCTCTCTCTCTCTCTCTCTCTCTCTCTCTCTCTCTCTCTCTCACTCACTCACTCACTCACTCACTCACTCACTCACACACACACACACACACACACACACACACACACACACACACACACACACACACACAGAGAGAGAGAGAGAGAGAGAGAGAGAGAGAGAGAGAGAGAGAGAGAGAGAGAGAGAGATCATAAATACAGCAGTCCATTTTCATATTTACTTGAAAGGAAATCGCACTAAATTCATTGGGACTTCCTTGGATGAAGGGGCACAAAATTGCTTTCTAAACTAATCGTATATCATTCTGTATATCATGTGTATGACAAACTAATCTTTCTTAAAATGTGTCTTAGAAAAGCACTCTCAGTTCAAATGTTATATATATATATATATATATGTTAGGGTGAATTCGGGTTTCTTCCCGTGTAGAAATCTGGTTGTTTTGGCGACGTTTCGACGAGGTCTCACTCGTCAT
The DNA here is from genome assembly GCA_037367245.1 of Phrynocephalus guinanensis. Lineage (NCBI taxonomy): Eukaryota > Metazoa > Chordata > Lepidosauria > Squamata > Agamidae > Phrynocephalus > Phrynocephalus guinanensis. The sequence goes on from CM074736.1 coordinate 29,903,287, forward strand.
CTTCAGGCTGGTGTTCCGGCTTCTTTCTTCTTGAAGCAAAGCGTGGTCTCAGTTGAAGTCCTTCTATAAATACTGCTAGGGGTGTGTGGTTTGCTTGCTCTGTTGCTGATTGTAGGTTCGTTTGTTCTTTTGTGATCTGCTGTGTGGCTGAGGCGATCGTTAAGGGATTAACTGCTGGTGGGTTAGATGGCTGTTTAGAGACATCCTGTGTGGGTGGGGTGCTGGATGTGTGTCTCTTAGCCTTTTGTTTCTTAACGACCTTGGTGATGGGTGTTCTGGCAGCATCCTGGTCTTTGGTGGAGTGGGGTTCTGTGTCTTGTGAATTCATCCCCAGAGAGAAATCATCCAGATGCCCCAAGCTCTACGGCCTCCCCAAGATTCACAAAGAAGGAACACCTCTCAGACCCATAGTCAGCTCCATAGGCTCACCCCTACAAAACCTCGCCAAATTTCTGGCCAAACAACTCCAGCCCTATGCAGAATCCATCACTTCATACGTACAAAACTCGTTCCACTTCATAGAAATTATAAAGAAACAAGACCTACAACCCAATGACCTACTCGTGAGCTTCGATGTTGTTTCGCTCTTCACACAAGTTCCCATTCAAGAAGCCTTGACAGCTATCCACAACAAATACAACCCCCCCCCCAAGCACATCCTAGATCTGACCAACCACTGCCTAACCAACACATACTTCATCCACAATGGACAAAGATACAAACAGATAGAAGGAGCACCCATGGGATCACCCCTCTCACCGGTCATCGCAAACCTATATATGGAACACTTTGAAACCAACGCGTTACAGAAGTCTGAACATAAACCCAAACTCTGGCTCAGATATGTTGACGACACCTTTGTTATCTGGCCACACGGGAAAGACAAACTGAATAACTTCCTCACACATCTCAACAGCCTACACCCCAAAATACAATTCACTATGGAAATAGAAGCCAACAACCAACTTCCCTTCCTGGACGTCCTAATCTACAAAAAACCCGACGGCTCCTTAGGACATACCATCTACCGGAAAAAAACACATACAAACCGCTACTTAAATGCACAATCACACCACCACCCTGCACAGATCAACTCCGTAGCAAAAACCCTCATCTCCAGAACCAAACGCCTCGCTGACAAAGACCACCTAAAAACTGAATTACACACTCTCTCGAATGCTTTAATTGCTAACGGATTCCAAAAAAACACCATCACCAAACTAATCCAAAAAGAAACACCCCCCAAGAACCAAGAAACAGAAGAGAACAATGGCACTGCCCTCCTCCCTTACATCAAAGGCACCACAGACAAAATCAGCAAAATTCTCCACAAACACAATATCAAGACAGCCTTTTGCACCAAACAAAAAATAGCCAACATTTTAAGAAACCCCAAAGACAAGATTGAGCTAGAAAACCAAGGAGTCTATGAAATACCATGCAAAGTCTGCCCAGCCACATACATCGGACAGACAAACAGGAGAATAAGCGCACGCATCGCAGAACACAAGAACGCAGTCAAACAAGAAGAAAAATCTTCCTCTCTCTTCCAGCACATAAAAACAACAGGTCATGAAATTGATTTTGAAAGAACCAAACTCATCTCCAAAACTGAACACTTCAACAGTCGAATAATCATGGAAGCCATTGAAATAGAGAAACACCCAAACAACATGAATAAACGTGACGACACCTCCCGCTTGCCTGACATCTGGAAACTAGCCCTGGTCAACAGACGAGCCTCTGTCACAAAGACTGACACCAGGTCCAAAAGGACACAAGATGCCACCACCTTCCATCCACACCAAACACAAACCCAGACCCTTCCCACAGATGAAACGAAACCACCATCCAATAACAAAACCACGACTGTACCATCTACCGCTACACCCCACTCCAGTCACCACATGGAACACACTTACACACGCCAAAAAAACATTGGGAGACCACAGACCCGTAGCCAGACCAAAATGAATTCACAAGACACAGAACCCCACTCCACCAAAGACCAGGATGCTGCCAGAACACCCATCACCAAGGTCGTTAAGAAACAAAAGGCTAAGAGACACACATCCAGCACCCCACCCACACAGGATGTCTCTAAACAGCCATCTAACCCACCAGCAGTTAATCCCTTAACGATCGCCTCAGCCACACAGCAGATCACAAAAGAACAAACGAACCCACAATCAGCAACAGAGCAAGCAAACCACACCCCCCTAGCAGTATTTATAGAAGGACTTCAACTGAGACCACGCTTTGCTTCAAGAAGAAAGAAGCCAGAACACCAGCCTGAAGATGACGAGTGAGACCTCGTCGAAACGTCGCCAAAACAACCAGATTTCTTTTTTTTTTTTATAAATTTTTATTGGATTTTTAAGGGGGGGACAAAGGGAAGGAGTAAGGGTGAGAGGAAAAAGAAAAAAAAGGGGGGGGAATACAGTTTTTAAGACTTACATTGAGTATATCAAGCAAAATAGAAATAGTAATTAGACATATTGCTAAAATTGCCAGATGTTATCACAATACTAATAGATTTGTTACTTCTTGCCATCTTTCCCGAAAAATCTCGTCGTAGTCTCCCTTTAAATAACCAGAGAGTTTATCAATTTCGATGCATTCTCTTATCTTTCCATGAAGATCCTTCTCTGTTGGCGTGATTGGTTGTTTCCAGAGTTTCGCGTACAGTATTCTTGCAGCAACAATTACATGATGAAGTACATATCTCTGATCATAGGAAATATTTATATCTACTATATTTAACAGAAATAGTTCTGGTCTAAACTCTATTTTAATTTTCAAAGATCTTTCTAAGAAAAGTTTTACCATGTTCCAATACGCCTTAGCTTCTTTACAAGTCCACCACATATGATAAAAGGTTCCGCAGTCATAATTACATTTCCAACATTTAGGTGAACAATTGTACATCTTGGATAAACGATGAGGCGCAAAATGCCATCTATAAAACATCTTATAACAATTTTCCTTGAACGAAATAGATTTAAAGATTTTAACTGTGTTCCACAGAGAGTCCCATTTATTTAAATGAATAGTATAGCCTAAGTTTTCTGCCCATCTTATCATACAGTCTTTAACCAGTGTATCAATCATTTTTTCATTTAACAATATGCTATAGAATTTACTAAGAAGCTTGGAGTCACCAGAAGAAAGTATTTTATCAAATGGGGTATCAGTAGTCATAAAACCACCCTCTTTGGAAAGCTCTTTGAAGTGTGAATGTATTTGGATTGGTGGAAATATCAACAAAACAACCAGATTTCTACACGGGAAGAAACCCGAATCCACCCTAACATGCATATATATATATATATATATATATATATATATATATATATATATATATATATATATATATATATATATATATATATATATATATATATATATATATATATATATATATATATATATATATATATATATATATATATATATATATATATATATATATATATATAAAGTAACCCCCCACCAGTCGCGGGGGTTAGGGACCTACCCCACCTGCAATGCATGAAAATCCGTGATATGCGGAGGCAGGGGGCGGGGTGAGGTGATCTTACCTCCCGCTGCCACCCACCCGCCCGGCCCGAGGCTTCTCGGGGGAGCCTGGTTGAGCGTCGCGGACTGACCCAATTGCTCCACGCGCCCCTCCCGGCCGCCCCGAGGCTTCTTGGGGGGTGCGTGGGAGGGCAGCACGAAGCGACCTGGCCGATCCCCGCCCTGCCCCCACAGTGCAGGTACTGCGATCCCGTGATGTAGAGGGGCTGCAATACCTGAACCACTAAATGGCGTGTGTATACACACACACACACACACACACACACACACACACAAAGAGGTGCTCTGCCTTTTAGGAGAGATAGTTCCACTTAACTCTCACAAATGTATTAATTTCTCTTCTTATGATTTTATCTGGGGGGGAAATCCAGAAGAGCAAGGTGTGTTCAGCATTATGCAGGGCTGCATATGAGCTGTGGTTTTACTGTTGTGGTTGCTTGCTGTGACATGGGACCCATCCCTGTACTGGCTTGTCTCTCTGCACACAAAAAAGGCCAGAAACATAAGCCTAAAACAAACTTGAGGGTCCCCCCCCCACACTTCTTTGTATAGAAGGAAGACGCAGAGTTGGTTCCTGCCCTGTTTGTGTGGTTTGTGGTTTATATAGCTGCTCCCACCCCAAGCAGTGCACAAACCGATATCTTTCCAGCACAGTTTATCTTTTCCTCGCAAACCACATCTGGGATTTTCATTTTGCAGGGCAAGTGGATTATATTGATAACCGTGCTTGAAACAGCAAGGCATCCCTTTAAATTTAAATTGATTGATCCAGAAATTATAACTGCCCAGTCTTGTCAGGCTCATTTCCCATTGACTTGTCTGAGGGAAATGGCTGTATCCAGAAAGAGCAGAACTAAATCAATGGTGTTGGTCTAAAGATTATTGAGACAGAGACCCTGTGTTTGGGTAGGCTGAGAGCATTGCTTCCTGTTTCTCAGCCGAATGTGTATCTATTGTCTCCAAGCAAGACTAGAAGGCAAGTTCCTCTATCCCTTTGGGGTTTGTTTATTCTCTCAAGTTGCTATTAATCCTAATGGCCATTAAAGAGTATACATGTTGCGGCCACTGTTTAAACTGTTATTGAAGCAAGCTGGTGTAGCATCATTCAAAAAATATGAGTGACTGGTTTGTAAGTCCCGTATTTAAGCCTCACCTGAGCCATGCATACAGATTAATGTTTGGTTTCATTCCCCCCCCACCTACCCCCCCCCCCCACACACACCGGTGCCTAATGTGTTGTGTGCTGGTAATAATACACTGCATTCATCAAGGTAGTTGGTTACTAGTAATTACTACTAGGGCCAAGTGATCATAATAATCTTTAGAACTAAAGAGCTGCAAGGGATCCTGTCACTATACTGGACTGTATATTATCCAGTCACTGTGCTGGACTGTATATTGTCCCTCATTACTGTAATCTGCCTTGGGTCATTTTCCAAGGAGAAAGGTGGGGTAAAAGTACTCTAAAATAAATAAATAAATAAATAAATAAATAAATAAATAAATAAATAAATAAATAAATAAATAAATAAATAAATAAATAAATAAGGAGGTGTGGTGGGAATTCAGACTCTCAGCCTCTAACCCTTGAGCTATCCAGATACTGTAGTCCTAGTTGGGAATCTATTCAGAAAGATGCTTTCATGGATTAATTATTTCCATTGTGGCATTGCTATTCTAGGTAGGAATTGTATCATGCGGTTGTTTCTTGCAGAGGCTTACCTGATAATCATTTCTTCATGATAATGCTCTGCTGGACACATTTGCCACAGATCTATGGGGAATAGACATGGGCACGATTTGGCGAAATTGTCGTTTCCGTTTTCGGATATCATTTCCGTTACGTAACGGAAACGGTATCGACAATTAAGCTGTCAGTGTCAGAACTCAAACTCGAACCGAAAAAAGAAAAATTGGGTTTGATTTGTCATTGTCGTTCCTGGCATCTCGCGGCGATCGCACAATGCCAAGCGGCACAGAAAAAAAGTTTTAAAAATAAAAATAACCCAATTCCCGGCCAAAAACGCAGGCAAAAATATGCCTGCCTGAGGGCACCTACCACAGGGGTGGTTTCTGGGGGGAGGCAGCCTTCCCCCCCTCCTGTCCTGGGCTGCTGGTACCGGGCTGGGAGGGGGCATCCTCGGCGTCTCCATTTGCCATGTGGTGCGGGGGGATCCAAAATGGCGTCCGCAATATTTTTTTTGAAATCGTGGTCCAAAAACCCACCAAAGCACCACAGAAACATGCGAAAATTAGCTATTTTAAATGCTTGAATTTTTACAGTAGCAGCAGTGTTTTTTTATAGCAGTAAAAGGTTGCACTGATTTTATTTTATTTTATTTTATTTTTATTTTTTTACACCTGCACAATGATGGGCTGGCCATGGGATGGGACCATGCAAATTTTTGGACCCATTCTACCAATCGCATGGCCAGGTTTTGACTGACACTTCTGGATGTGCAAGAGGGCATAAAAAGGTGAGGCACTCCCAGAAGAGCCACAGTCCGGGCTTGGATATGGGTGGGAGAGGGCTGTGTGTAGCTGGCTGCTGTGCTAGACTAGTTTCGATTTCGCGGAGCCTTTAGATTTCAGTTAGGCAGGCAGGGAGGGAATTGATTCAATTGAATTTTTAGGAAATAATAATAATTCCTTTCATTCTCTGTCTGCTGTGGGGAATAGCAACGCAGTTTATTCTTTTTTATTCTCCTGCAGTTTGTTAGGATTTCTTTTCTGATAGTGCTTCAAAGGGGGGGAGGTTTGAGTGGGAGGGGAGGTGTGGATTTATTTTAAAAATTTCATTTGCTTTGTGGCAAGCAAGCCAAGGTCCTTTCATACCCTGCCTGCAGCTCTGCTGTGGGTGCACTGCCCACTTTGTTTGCAATAAAAATTGCAATTGCTTTATTCGATGCAGTCTTGTGCAGCAAGTCAATTTAAAGTGTTTTCCGCCTGCTCTGGGTCATTGCAGGACCCGCGCCTGCCACCCACGCACCCGCCACCCGTGCGCCCGCTGCCCATGTGCCCGCGCACCCGCCCCTCCCCCCTGCCGCTGCTGCCACCCGCCCATCCCCCCCGCCACCCCGCCCGCCGCCTAGGGCGCAAAAACACCTAGCGCCGGCAGGACGCCACTCGCTGGGACATCAAATTGCGTGAAATCACGGCAGCGGTAACGACAAACAACAAACGACACGATGAAACGACAAATTTTTAAAAAATTTCGCGAAAAACGGAAACGAGCCGAAATGGACCCGTCCCGAAAAACGACAACTCGAAAAAAAAAATTCTGGTCGTGCCCATCTCTAATGGGGAATGCTTTTGCGTTGTTGGCACTTAGAGGACAGCCAGACAGTCACGGAACTGGATCCTGCAAGAGGCCTGCTCTTGTGTCTTTTGCCTTAAGAGTAGATACACACAGTGAGATTTTGTTACAATAAAGATGCTATTGCAATAATTGATTTAGTTGCTTGCCTGACACTGGCTGAGTCAGCAGTCTCGCATTAATTCGTTCAGCCTCCTGCCTATCATATACAGGCTGGGCAATTCGTTATGTTACTATTAGAGATGGGCACGACTCAAAAAAAATGGTGTTTCGTTTGTCGTTTGGTCGTTTAGGGGTCCGTTTCGGTTCATTTTCGTGACTTTTTTGCAAAAAAATTCTTTTTCATTTCGTTAGGTAACGAAACGAAAAATTGCTGTTTTGTTAGCATTCTTTTAGTTCAATGCATCTGCTGCAACAAAAACAAAAAACACGGCAAATTTGGTTGTTTCGTTTTCGTTTTCGTTTTCGTTTTTTTAAATTTCGTTTCATTTTTGTTGCGTAACGACATGAAAAAATGAAAACGAAAACGAAACATTGCTCGTTTCGTGCCCATCTCTAGTTACTCTTGGTGGAACATTCTGTTCACTTTCCACATCAGTCTGCATTTTTAAAACCCCCATGAAAACCCCCACTTATTCTTGTATGCAGTTTCCTTAACAAACACGTATTGGCGAAAACCATTGTTAGTCCTACAACTGTGGTTATTGTTATATGTTGTCAAGTCAAGACTTATGGCTGTCCTCTGTAAAGGTGTAAAGGACTTTGGAGCACATTAGCTCCAGTCTAGGAATAGGCAACTGTCCCTTTTCCTGGGATTGTTGTTGCTGTTGTTAGTGTGGCGTGTCGTTACAGTCATGACCGACTCTGTGTGACCCCTTGTCCATGGAATTTTCATTGTCAATCCAAACCTTCTCTTGGCTCCCACTGATATATACCTACCTAGAATAAATCCATTGAAATGTATAGGAATTATTAGTTGTGTTTGCCTTAAGTCTTGTTGATTTTATTGTGTCTATTCCAGGTGGGATTTGCTGCAGAGTTTCAAATTTTGGTTAAATTCCTCTAGATGTGCAGCAGAAGTGCCAAATGGCTTCACGTTTTGCAATTTTGTTCATCCCTTTATTTTCTCATTAACTGAAACTTGCAGTCTCAATAACTCACTCTATTAATAATAGAAATAATAAAAGGTTTAGTTTATTTAAAGCTGAAGGAAGCAAACATCAAACTAAGAACAAACACGACTGCTTTGCAGCAATAGGCCTCAACAGACTCTAATTGTTCTCAATGGACGGCAAAGAGGAAAAATGGGCTCACAACTGAGACACAGAATTTTCTTTGAATCAGAGGCAGAGCAGAAAGTGTTGGTTAATGTTGTCAGTGATTGATGGTCACCCCACCCCAGATAGGCTTCACCTGACCACACCTTCTAGAGGCAGGATGTAAGGTTATAAAATTCCAACAGGATAAACTTTGGGCTTACCCCTTTGCACGAAATTTGCCATACAGTAGTGCATGTGTTTTTACATGCCACTTTTTCTGATTGTCACATTTATGTTGCATTTTGAATCACCCGCTGTATTGCAAAGTTCAGATAACAAGGTGATCTCAGGGACAGCTTTGTTTTGTTCTGCATAATTGTCCAGGAAATAGAAGTGATGTTGGTTTACTTACAAATGCAAACTAAATGGAATTCTCCCTCTTCTTAAAGTGTTCTGCTTATATACCACCCCATACCACTTCAAGTAGTTTCTGGGCACTTTAAAGTTTTAATTACAGTAATGCAGACTACACATTGCCCCCCCCCCAAGCAAGCTGGGTACTCATTTTACCGACCTTGGAAGGATGGAAGGCTGAGTCAACCATGAGTCTGCTACCTGGGATTGAACCCCAGGTCGTGAGCACAGTTCTACCTGCAGTACAGGCATTTTACCACTGTGCCACTGGGCTCTTACCCAAGCTCTGGTCATCCTGGGAAGAACAACAGAGCATTGGAAGGTCCTAAGAAAGCAGGAGTTGAACTGTGGAAGGATAAGGCAAGGTGTGTGTGTGCCTGTGTCTCTCTGTGTGTCTGTCTGCTTCCTTCTTTTTCTTTAGTTTCAGATAACCCTGCCAGAGACTAATGTTTTGTGCTTTTCCAGGGAGCTGTAAATCTTCCTGTCTAATGGACCAGCTACATTGCTTATGTCTGTATGTTAAAATGAAGGATCTGCAGACCTTTTCTTTAAGGCAATTAGTATTTAATATGAGGGTCTGTAGAGGTGAGGAAGGCTGAAATTCACATGTCAATATGAAGTAACTGGCAAACATTTGACAGCAGACCTTTAAAGTAACACAAGAATGTCGATACTCTACTGATCTGATTTTTGACTCATCTAGTAGCCAGATGTGTTGTCAGAAGTTGGCTGCAGGACCTCTTCCCCCACCCCACCCTTGCTCTTTGACTTCTTCCTACAAGTTGTGCCTACATGACTTTTCTGCAGCCCATCTGCAAATGGTCTCTCAGCTCTGTCAGACTTCAGGTAACAGCTTATGATAGGTTGGAACCAACCCATAAAAATACAATGTGTGATCTTGAGGACTTCCTGCACAGGAAGGCATAAGTTCAGACCAAATGGCACCAAGCGAACAATGTGACCTGCAGTGACTTTAGTGTAGAATAAACAAACCAGGTGAAGAGTTAACTTTCTGCTAAGGATTTTCTCAGCCGGTCTGAATGGATTAAAAGCTAGGTCTGCTGAAAGTGAAAATGCAGTTTCTTTCCCCCCAGAATTAAATAAACCTGTTCGCTGGGGTGTTACAAAGAGTGTTGGATTTCCTTCTCCAGGATAGAGAATCAGCAAAATAAGGCTCCACTCCCTTAACTGTGTAATTTTTAATTACGGCATTGCTGTCAGCCTTGGATTTCAAAGCCTATTAAAACAATGACCATGTTTCTAACTGCAGTGCATAGTTTCATCTCAAGTGGTAGGCCTTCCACCCCCTCCAGGATTTAGCCAAATATTTAAGGACTGCTGTGCTTTCTCATTCTTGATGTCACTACACTTGGACAACTGCAGCAGTGGGAAAGCCATGATGTCCCTGTTCCTCCTGCTCTTGGTCCCCCTCTCCTTTGCCCAATGGCTGTCTAATGAGCGGCAGCACAAGGGAAATGACTCATAGCCCAGGTTCTTTTTCAAAGAGTTTCCCCAGTCTAGCAAAAGCCTTTGTAATCCCAGCAGAAATTTCAGGGCTACAATTTCATTTAAGAAATAACTGTACAATACTTCATCAACCCGGCCATCAATCTGGTCTCTATCCAGACTCGAAGAATGGCCAGATCTGGATGGTGTAAGAGACACTGCCTCTGTTCCTCCATCATGGCTGTTTGCAGGCTTCCAGCTTTGCAGCAACTTGAAATATTAAAGACATCCAAAGCACAGTGTACTTTAACTTTAGTGTTCATCAACCACCCTCTTGCAGTCAAGGAAACCAAACATAAAAGCAAAAAGGAGGAGAGTGGGGATATATGATAGAACCAGTAGTCATCTGAACCAAGCTGTAGGGTGGTCCCAGAATTTAATAGCTATTATTGGTCATCAAATGGTTGAAGCAGGTCACCTTAAAATAGGGATCATTTCCATTCCTCACCAACCCATATGACTATTCTTGCAAGAAGTACTGGTGGTAAGAAACAATATAACCAGGTGCATTCCCCCTAACCCAGCATTCCAAATACACTGGAGAAAATTCAGAATTTGTTACGCATGGCATTTGGACAGCAACCTTTCATGGCCTGGTGTGCTCCAGGGGCTAGAGTGCCTGCATAAATACCATATTTATTCATCTGTATGAGCCCCACTTTTCCAAGCCAAAATTACAATTTCACTACCATGTGGTTCTCTCCTCAGCTTACTTCCATGTAGAAGACAACCCTCAATTTTTAGTCTAACAATTTTAGACAAAAAATATAGTTTTATACATGGGAAAATACTGTAATTCTGAGCAGGGTCAAAGTCTTAAAAGAGGGATCATTCCTATTCCTCACACACCCATATACAGATTCCACACATCCTGGACATAATCTGTTTCAATTGTTACCCTCTGGGCAACGCTTTAGGGCAGTGATGGTGAAACTTTTAGAGACCAAGTGCCCAAACTGCAATTCAAAACCCACTATTTTTTTTTTTGCAAAGTGCCAATACAGCCATTTAACCTGTATACAGGTGCTTATGAAGGGGTGATGTCGGGTGCCCACAGAAAGGGCTCCAAGTGCCACCTTTGGCACCCATGCCATAGGTTCGCCATCACTGCTTTAGGACATTGCAAACTAGAAAAACTAGATATAAAGATAGTTTATTTCCAAGTGCTATCAAACTGTTGAATAATTAATTTTTTACTTCTGTTCTTCCTTTTTAAATAATAGGTTATATTGTGTTGTTCTACTGTGTTTTTATTGTTGAATATATGATTCTTTTCCTTCTTATATATGGAGAGCATTTTTTACCAAAACAAATTCTGGGTGTATCCAACCACACTTGGCCAATAAAAAGGATTCTGATCTATGGGCTGTTGACCTGACTGTAAGTTTACCGATGTGCTTTTAAAGAGATACCAAGTTTAGGATTTAGGGCAGGCCTGCTCAAAGTCCGGCCCAGGGGCCAAATCCGGCCCATCAGGCCATTCTGAGTGGCCTGTGGCTGGCTGGCCTGCCCCTCCCTCCCCCTCCTTCACCCCATGTTTTTTTTTTAAATTTTCTGCCAACACTGACACTGCTGGGAAGCTTGGGCAGATGGGCCATCTGCCGCCACCGGCACCGCAGGGGAAAGTGTGGGGGTGGGCAGGCCAGCAGGCCTCTGCCACCGCCAAGGAGCTTTGGGGTGGGCTGGCAGGTGAGCCGTCGCCACCACTGGGGAGCTTGGGTGTGTGTGCAAGGTTGCACAGATCACCGCTTCCAAGGGACGACCTGTGGCCATGGCTCCCTGTGCTTCCTTTGGTCCCCACCTTCCTTCCTTCTTCCCTCCCTCCCTTTGTCCCCACCTCCCTCCCTCCCTCCCTTCCTTGTTCCCCACCTTCCTTCCTTCCTCTCTTGGTTTCCACCTTCCTCCCTCCCTCCCTAATGCAACACTTCCTTTAATATCAGGAACCCACCCCCCCCCCACTCCTTGTCTGTAGAATGCTCTGTGGTGCTAAAAACAGACTTTCTGCTCCCTAATAATGTTTTCAGCTGTGTGCATAGCTCAGTGGTTCAGGTGTCAGGCTGCTGGGCCAGAGGCTGGGAGCTTGATTCCTCACTGGCCCTCCAGTGTATAGAGCCAGCCAAGCTGCCCAGTCCCAGAAGCAGGGAACAGCAAAACTCATCTTTCTACTGAGGAACCCTGGAAAGGTTCAGCATCATTTTCCAGGCTGCATCCAGTTTCCACTTATATTTTCTCTTTCCATTTGCGGAAGCCATCCACTGGATTCCAGGCTGAATGTTTTGGAGCAAAACTCACAGAAATCCTAAACATTAGCTGTGCTGACTGAAGAAGTAGGACATTTAAGACCAAGCAAAGGGAAAGCACAGGTTGTGGAAGGGCTGAGCGGTGCCAAGTTGCAGTCAATTGGGGGAGAAGTTTTCCCTCATATACAATTCTCTCAATATGTCTCTCAGTCAAGTAAACCAAGCCAAATACTACAGCAGGGAGCAGGGGGCAATGCTTTAGATCCATCATTCATTCCATGGTCAGAAACTTTAGTCCACCCCTCTGCATCTCAGCCCACCAGTGTCCCCCAAAACCATCTCTGGAAGAGTCTTCAGCCTCCCAGAGCTGCTTTTGCAGAGAGTGAGCTGGGATTCCTTTCTTCAGATTTCTCTGGAAGCTGCTGTTTCCAGAGTCCTAAGAATTCTATTGGATCTTGTCCTATGTTTTAACTTTCCATTGCCAGTTGTGGTTGATAATTCTTCAGATCACATCTGAACTGTGTCACAAAGTCTGTTGGCTGTGGTTTAGGTCTCTGGTTGTGGAGCCAAAGGTTAAAAGTTAAATTTACCACTAGACTCATAAAGGTAAAGAGATCATTATCTATAGAGTATCTTTCAGCTCTACAATTCTTCTTCTTCTTCTTCTTCTTCTTCTTCTTCTTCTTCTTCTTCTTCTTCTTCTTCTTCTTCTTCTTCTTCTTCTTCTTCTTCTATCATCATCATCATCATCATCATCATCATCATCATCATCATCATCATCATTGTTTCCCCAAGCATTCTGGTCAAACGTTTTAGCATCCTCTTCTCCCGTTTTGCTCATAATTTTGTCCTGTCATTCAGTCATCTTTCTTCATCATCACATCCTGCCTACAAGACTTTAATTTCATGAGCCTGAGCCTGACTTGGATACAACCATCATTTGAATAATGTTCTTCCTTAATAATTCCATTGCCTACATCCGCAGAGTGAATGGGAGATATCAGGTTATAATCAGGCACTTTGTACTGCAAGGCGTGAAGGTTTCTCTTTAAAGACATAATTCAAGTAGCTACAGAAAAGAAAGGGCCCAGGAATGTGCGTTCTGTAAAATACCTGCTTCAGTCACTGTGTATGTATGTATGTATTTATTTATTTATTAAACTTGTATCCCGCCCATCTTCCCCAAGGGAACTCTGGGCGGCTTACAGCAATAAAAAACATATATAGACAACAAACAAACAAAAGGAGGCGATGAATCAACATGGCGGCAAAACCCAGGGCAAAAAAACAACAACAACAACACCAGACTAACAGAGGGAGTCGCCAAAAGCCTCTCTAAAGAGGTAGGTCTTCAAAGCCTTCTTAAAGGCGGGCAGGGACTCCAACAGGCGCAGCTCACCAGAGTGTGCCCACCACAGAGAAGGCGCGGTCTCGCGTACGCGATGTAACTACATAGGGAGGAATAACACCAAGTGTGTTACTGTATACCTGTGACCCAATCCTCGTTTTCAATTGCATTTGATTTCATCCGTGTGTTAAGCTTGTTTTTACTTTCCCACAGAAGCATCCAACAGCTGCTGTGCTCCCTCATTACCCTCCTTCGCCCTCCCCCTTTAATCTTGTCAACTGCAAATCCTGGTGCTATTTTATTAGCCACAAATTATCTTACAACCCGACCCCCCCCCAAAAAAAAAATACAGCCTTCCAGTCAAGGTTATGCATTGTTATATCACAATGATATATCCTTTTGGACAATGCATTCCCGTTTTCAACCAGTGACATAAGTTGAATGGGGTAGCAAATGACAATAGCTGACCAAATTTGTCTTGTACTACCATCCTTGGAAGTAAAAGCTATTAAAAAAACTTTGTTAAATGTATAGTGTGCAGCTGATTCCCTCATTCTTTTGTACTTAGAGTTCAGCATACAGGATCCTCACCTGGACTGGGCACCACTGCACATAGGTAATATTTAACATAGTATGTAATATAGTTCTAATCCCAGAGCCACTAATAATTATGGATTACATAATTATTGGCTGCTATGTACAGTGCACCCATTGAAAATTGAACAATGAAAATTGACCATTAAAGGTACAGGCACTCTGCCCTGCTTTTCATTTGGCCAACCTACTCAGCCAGTGAGCACCAAAAACATTGTACAAAATGAAAACAGTATGACTGAAAAACAAAAGGAAGATACATGCACTCTATGAATATCCTGAACTTTGCATAAATACAAAGAAAAGTTTTCAAAAAAATGCACACACAAAAATCAGATGCCAGCCAGTCTTAACTGAAAAATCTCTCACATGTCATATGTTAGAGGAGGAGAAAGCAGAAGCTGGCAAAAACTAGAAACCTAGTGTGTGGATATAGTAAAAATGAGGCTTCAGGAGACCTAGGTCCGAATTCTTGATCAGCCATGGAAACTGACTTGGGGAGTGGAACTTGTAAAAACCTTCCTTAAATATCTCACCCGAGAAGCCGTATTAGGGTTGCTATAAGTCAGTCCAAACCTGGCCAAACATCACACACACACACACAGAGTCACATGCATTAGACATGGGCACGACTCGGTGAAATTGTCATTTCCGTTTTCGGTTATCGTTTCCGTTACGTAACGGAAACGGTAACGATAATTAAGCCGTCAGAACTCGAAACTCGAACTGAAGAAAGAAAAATTTGGTCGGGTTTTTCGTTTCCGTTTGTGGCATCTCAGCGATCGCGCAATGCGAAGCACAGAAAAAGTTTTTTAAAGTTTTTTTTTAAAAAACCCGACTCCCGGCCAAAAAAGCAGGCGAAACTATGCTACCTACCAGAGGGGTGGTTTCTGGGGGGGTCCCCGCCTTTCCCCCCCCCCCTCTTCTCCTGTCCTGGGCTGCTTGCACCAGGCTGGGGGGGGGTCATCCTCGTCGTCTCGCCTTGCCATGCGGTGGGGGGGGGATCCAAAATGGCGACCACAATTTTTCTTTTGAAATTGTGGTAAAAAAACACACCAAATCACCACAGAAACATGTGAAATTTATTTATTTTAAATGCCTGAATTTTAATAGTAGCAGCAGTGGGTTTTTTATAGCAATAAAATGTCGTATTTATTTTATTTTATTTTTTATTTTTTTATTTTTTTAGACCTGCCCATTTGGGCTGGGCATGGGATGGGACCATGCAATTTTTTTTAACCATTCCACCAATGGCATCACCAGGTTTTTGACTGACACTTCTGGACGTCTCAGAGGGCATAAAAAGCCGAGGCACCTTCCAGAAATCGCAGTCGGATGTATGGATGTGGTTGAGGGAGGAGGGCTGGCTCCTGGTGCTGGTGTGATCTGATCGAGATTGAGGAGGGAGGCTGGAGGCTTTAGGATTTAATTTAGGCAGGCAGGGAGGAAATTGAATTTAGAAAATAATTTCTTTGATTCCCTGCAGCTTTGTCTGCTGAAGGGAATAGCAGTTTATTCTTTATTTCTTCTCTGGCAGTTTGTAAGGATTTTTTTTATGATATTGGATAAAGGGGGAGGTTCGACTGGGAGTGGGAGGTGTGGATTTATTTTAAAAATATATTATATACTACCATTTATTTTCTATTTTCCCAACTTCAATTTGCTTGCTCACACACACATTTGGGGTGCAAGCCAAGGACAGAACCTCTATCCTAAGTGATATCCTAACTGCCCACTTGCCCATCTGCCCGCACCGCTGCCCACCCACTCACCCGCCCGTGGCCGCCACCCGCCCATACCCCCCCGCCACTACCGCCTGCCCGCACCTCCCCCCTGCCACCCGCCCCGCCCACCCCGCCCACCGCCTAGGGTGCAAAAACACCTAGCGCCGGCCCTGATTGCGGGACGCCCCTATGCTCTGGGAAGTCAAATCGCGCTAAATTGCGGTGGAAATGACAAACGACAAATGATAAACAAAATGACAAATTTTTGAAAAATTTCGCGACAAACGGAAACGACCCAAAACGGACCCGTTCCGACAAACGAAAACTCAAAACGTCATTTTTTCTGGTCGTGCCCATGTCTACCATGCATAAGATCACACGGACATAATGAAGGGAAAAGACTGGGTGTCTGGCAGAGAAGATGAGGAAAGTGTGGGGGAAGGATGCAACATGGGGGGGGCATGGAAGGAAGACCCAGATCTCATTGAGAAGCCAGGCTTCGATCTTTGTGAAGGGTTTCCCATATGCAATAGTTTCAAAGGGCACAGCCTCCCTTTCCTGTCTCAACACATAAACACTTCATTATGGCGTTGCACTTGTTCTTTATTAATCTCACACCCACCAGCCACCAAGGCCTGGCCTGTGAGTGCATTCCTGCTGTTCTGTCATGTGACTGTTGAAAGCATGAAGGGATTTGCACCAACATTCCATGGGCCTTACCTCAGAGCTGAATCTGGGAACCTATTGTTAGGCCAGTGATGAGCATATTTGTTTGAAAAGTGTGGCCCAGTCAGCTTCAAGGAACGAGATGTGAACTATAATACTTATAAACAGTGTTGTTATCATAGAGAAAGCAGCTCTGAAGGGACAGTCCGATTTATCAGAAGTGGTTGTATGCCATAGCCATTTGGAGAAGCTTCCCCTAGTCCTATATAGGATCTTCACAACATTGCTGCTGGTAAGGTTGGACCCTTACAGTTCAGATATCATGAGGACTGTGAGATACTCTGCAAACCATATTTTCTGATATGCTTGTGTGATGCAAGGGTTGGTCCCGCACCACAAATCCGGAAAGTGGGGCCTTTTTGCTGCCCCGGGCCGGAAAGCTCGCGAGACTGGGATCTCCCGCTCTCGTGAGGCCAGGAAGCCTATAAAAGTGGGTGCCTCTTCCGGCCTGGCCTCTTTTGTCGTTGATCATCCCCACCTGCCCACCCTCTAGAATGGCAGTACGAGCCTGCTGGTCACTGTGGGAGCCGGATAGGAATTTTTTGCCCCGTCTTCAATATTGGCTACTGAAGGCAGGGATTTTTTTTTTGCCTATCCCATACTGCTACGTAAGGGTACTGGCTTATTCCGGTCAAGTGGCAAGCAGGGAGGCGAGTAGAGCGGATGAGATTAAGCAGGCGGTGAGTAAGAAACAATAACATGCTATAACCTCCAACCTCCAGATGCTATGGTTCAGGCGATTGCAGCACCTGGGGCAAAGAGGCTTTGGGTACACCCGCCAGGGATGTGACCGGCCAAGTGATGGTGCCCTACTTACTGGTGGGGGGGGCAATATAGTGCAGCCGGCTGAGGGGCTGCCGTTGGGCAAACGGCACCCTCTCAGGGCTAAATGCTCGCCCTTACCTGCATGGGGGTCTCCCCTCCTGCTGCTGCAAAATATGCAATAGCCATATGGGGGGGGGGGGAGTGATAGGGTAGAACTCCTGCACCCACGTGGCTTCCGCACTACACCAGCCCCCTCCTCGGATTGGTCATCATGTTGTACATTGTGATTAATAAACCTGGCCCACGTTCACCCCAATATTTGTGTCTTGCATGCTTATTCTGGACTCGGGGGGCAAAGGGGAAAGGTATTTGCAGATTAAATCGGAATCTTACCATCAGTCAAAAATTTAAATACTATTTAATCCCAAGAAAACTAGTTTTCCAATTAAAGTCAGTGTCCTTGTGTGAAACTTCCCTCTGTACCCTGACTTCCTCTCCAGGGCAAAGTTTACTTTCCCAAGATATCTAAAAAAAGTTCCCAGTATTCCTGTTGGCTTTCCCTTCTCTCTTCATATAGAATGAATGTAATAAACAAGGTCCATCTTGGTAATGCTGTTGGCTTGAAGGGAGATAGATGACTTCAAATTTACCATGATGGAACCCTTGCCTCAAACAAATTAACTTTGGAATTAACTCCCAACAAAGAATGTTATTTCTTGAAACCAAGGAGGGGGCCTCCCTTTGCTCTCTCAATCTTACTGTCTCTTTGCCTTTGCCTCTGCCTCAGCATCTCTGAGGTTTAGAAAAACAGGAAACAATTTCCACAGTTCATTCACACAACCAGTGAAATGTGAAATAGGCTAGGTTAAAAAGCCGGACTTCTTTTGTGTCAGATGCTAAAAGACTTCAGATTGAGCCCTTTTAAAGAGAAAAGAACTGAGACATCCCCGAAAGTAATAATGCTTACGTTTTCAGTTTTCCCCTCCTGTGTGTCCCATTTTGAGGATGACAAGAGAGAATGTCTATGTAATGTAGAAATTATTCTCAAAATTCTGCCCTTTTTCTCTCCTGGAGTTGAACGAGTCTCTCTAAAGAAGGAAACTCCTTTATTCCTCGCTGCCTGGTGATTAGCAGAGAGTGGGAAGAAGAAAAAACTTCTCACAGCTATCTAAGCAGACTAGTACCTGCGTGCTTGCCAGACTGCTGTAAATCTACACCAAAGATCAGAGATGGTTGCCACTGTTACTGCAGTGGGAAGCATAATCGTGCACCTTTTTCTCCTGACCCAAGAATTTCAGTGACCTGAATGTAGTAACAGAATCTTGTAAACTGAGCTGTGAAGATTAGAATGATCACAGAAAATGCAGCATAATTGATGTCCTTTTTAAAAAAAGGATTGCTGTCCCTGTAATTATCTTGACTGACACTTCATACTAAGTCTTTCCATTTGTTCCTTAAGAGTGAAGTTCCCACAGTGGGGGAAAAGGCATCCTTCATTCACTGGCACAAGGTAGTGCTTGGGGACTGTGAGCAAAGGCATTAACAGTGGACTACCCCGCCCCGGCCTATTTGTCTCAGACCCACTTCTCTTGCTATTCTGCTCTGCTGGCTGTTCACTTAGATCAGTGGTTCTCAACCTGTGGGTCCCCTGACGTTCCTGGACTGCAACTCGCAGAAGTCCTCATCACTAGCTGAGTTGGCCAGGATTTCTGGGTTGCAGTCCAGGAACATCAGGGGACCCACAGGTTGAGAACCACTGACTTTTAGATATTCAGGTGGGTTTCAAAGTCCTTCTAGAGAATCAAATACTGTGCTGCCGTTACTTCTAAAAGGTCAGCAGCATCTGGACAGGCCTTGTCTGAATGGAGGCAGGAATCTATTTTCGCTGTCTAGACGGAGAGTGCTTTTTCAATATGTCATCTGCTATTGAAAATTCAACCACCGATTATAAGAAATCAATGATTGAATTTTCATTAGCAGGTTGATCATTTCTGCTTTAGGCTTTTGTTATAGGGCAAGGGCTTTTTAATGCAGGCTACAGGTCAATTGATTGGCCTACACCAGGCATGTCCAAACTTCAGCCCGCCAGATGTTTTGGACCACAACTCCCACAGTCCTTTGCCATTGGAAATACAGGATTGGAATTCTGGGAGTTGTGGTCCAAAACATCAGGAGGGCCAAAGTTTGGACGTGCCTGGCTTACACATTCCTATATTTTGCATCACAGTCCACTGTGTCACTGACACAGAAGAAGGATGTGGTATGATTAAGAAATGAGCAGCTTGCTAATTTTAAGGAGTGTTGAATTGGGTATTAAATATATGACTGGGAAAGGACTTTATGAGGACTTATGAGCTGTGAGATGAGCGTAGATAGGGCTACAGGAAGTGGTGGTGGCGGCTGGAACTTGTGCCACTGAAAATGAGTATGGCTGCAACAAGGGACCATGTAGCATTCTTCCTCATTAATGATTGTGTTGATTGGGGAACAATCCAACAATATCTAGAAGGCTACATGATGCTCACCCTTGTATGATATTGCTCTACTTGGATGAGAAGACCCAAACTCCCCCTCCCCCCCGAAGTTCAGCTCAGCTTTAGGCTACTGGTTCTTAGCCTAATTTTTACACATTAATTTTTTGAGAGATAAAGTGAAATAATCTAATTTCTTTATGCCAAGTTATGTTTCCTGAGCTGGAAATTTTTATTTTTTTCTTTAACTGCTTGCATTCTCTTTCAGCTTTAATGTTGCATTTATTGCTGTAAGATGCCCTTCAATTCCCTGTTCTCAAACTTGAATGTATCTTAAATGTATTGGACTGTATGTCATCTCATTCCTGTAAGCCGCCTTGGGTCCTTTTCCAAGGAGATAGGTGGGGTAAAAATACTCAAAAATAAACAAATAAATATGGTACTAAATGGGTTTTTGAATATCCCCTGGCTGAAATAATATTGCATGATTCATGCCTGTGGAAGGATGATTATGTCACTGTCTGCAAATGATTTTCCATAATTAAAAAACATGCTACTTCTGTCCCATGCATTTCCCAACTCCCATAAAATGCTTTTAATTGTATGGAAGCCTTCGAAGATGTAATATCAAAATGTTTTGTTATTTTAAAAAATCACTGGCACCAGATGACATCACCAGCAAGGAAAAAGGCTCTGTAATAAAAGACTTCCTCTTTTCATCCCAAAACTAGATAGGCTTTAATTTTTTTCTGTCTCTTTCTCAGATCCACGGAATGTCTTTTGGTAATATTTTGGAGGGTACTATAACATAAGACAGGCCACGGTTTGTTTCCCTCTTGAGACACATGCTTTCATGATGTCAAAAAAAAAAAAAACATTTCCTGATCTAAAAAGACCCTTTCAAGGAAGACATTTATGGTATCTTCCCCCTGGGCCATAACTTAAATATAATCAGATAGGGAAAAGCAGCCCATTGCAACACAAATAACAGTGGCATGAAAGAGAAGACAGACACGTACTCTCCATTGATGATTAATAAGGCACCTGTGCCTCATCTGTAAGAACTTCTCTGAAATTTTTCCTTCTTGGAAATTATTTTCAAAGGGGATCTCTTTCCTGTCAGATTGCCCATTCGCGGTTCATATACTGCGGTCCTGCTATATCGCGGGACCACAGTATATGAAAAAAGACCCCCTGGGGTTAAGGGGGGAAAGGCCTTGGGTAAGGAGGGAGGGCCTGTCGGAGGCCTCAGAAATGAATTCCGGTTTGCAGGGAGACCCTCGCAGGCCCGTTTGGGGCAGCACCAGGCTGGGAGTAAGTACAAGAGGCCCCAACTAGGCAGCCCAGGCCCAACCCAACCTGCATCCGCATATTGTGGATTTTCAATTATCACGGGTCAGGTTGGGTCCCTAACCCCCGCGATAGGCGGGGCGTCACTGTAATGTTATCTTTTTAATGTTGCTCAGTTCCCTGTTCTCAAACTTGAATATGTCTTAATTGTACTGGACTGCACACTCTTTCGTGGTTCATATACTGCGGTCCCAGTATATCATGGAACCGTGTTATATGAAGAAAAAAAGCCCCCTGGGGTCAGCTGGAAAGGCCTGTACCAGGCCTCCCGCTGCCCCGAATGGACCTCCAATGGCCTTCCTGGGCCCATCAGAAGCCCCAAAAGCACTTCTCACCCAACCAGAAATGACTTCCAGAACACCGGTCATTTCCAGTTTACTGAAAAGCAGTTCTAAGGCCTCTGACATGCCTAGAAAGGCCCTCGGAGGCCCCAAAAGGGCTTTCTGGTGATTTGGAGGTCACTTCCAGTTTTTCAGAGCACAGAGAGAACTCCTAGTTCCCTGAGCTCCTTGCCCTCTGAAGATGCCAGCCACAGAGTCTGGAGAAATGTCAGGAAGAAAAACTTCCAGAACACAGTCAAACAGCCTGAAAAAATCACAACAACTATCAGATCCCGGCCATGAAAGCCTTCAAGAATACATTCACTTCTGGTTTGTCGAGAAGCACTTTTGGGGCCTCCAACGGGCCCGGAAGGCCATCAGAAGGCCATTCGGGGCAGCACAAGGCCTGGGGGAAGTACAAGATGCCCTAGATAGGTCTCCCAGTCCCAACCTGACCCTGTATCCATATATCGTGGATTTTCAGTCATCACAGGTCGAGTCAGGTTGGGTCCCTAACCACCACAATAGGGGGGTTACTGGCAGGTTGGGTCAGGTTGGGTCCCTAACCCCCACAATAGGTGGGGTGTTAATGTATATTGTCCCTCATTGCTGTAAGCCACCTTGGGTCCTTTTCGAAGGAGAAAGGCAGAGTAAAAATACTCTAAATATTTTTTTAAAATACTCTAAATAAATAAATGCTGAAATTATCTACCAACATTACATAATTTTTAAAAATACTCTAAATAAATACGTGCTGAAATTTTCTACCAACATACCTTTCAAAAAGCAAAAAATATAATGTGGTAATTTGAGAATGTGCCATCTGAGTCCACACCGCCGACACATTTTCACACTGGTGAAATCAGCAGAGCCATTGAATTTATGCACGGTGTCATTCTTCTGAAGAGTTTGTGTGTACATCATTTTGGTTAAAATAGGGTTGCTGAAAGAGGAGGGGCACATAAAATGGTTCGGAGGCCCACATCTGGACCGTAGACTGCCGGTTGGCATCTCCAGTCAATGTTATAATTTGAAGTAGAAGTATGGATTAGATAAGCCAGTGGACTTCCCACAATAAAACAGTGACATTCTGAAAATAAATTCTACTCTTCCCGAAAATAAAAATACTCATTTTCACGGAATGTGAAAAGGTGTGGAGGTGGGCTTTCCCCTCCCCTTGTAGTGCCCTGCTAATTTCTGCTTGATACACTTCACACTGTTTTTCCCTCATAATATTCATCACCTTCCCTTTGGGAAGATTCTGACTGACAGCTCCCTGCTAGAATGAGAAAACAAATTTCAAAGACAAACCGAAGGAAAAAAACGGTTTCTCCTTCTCTCACCAGACGTTTGTTGCTTCAGGTGTTGTAGGAAAAACAAACCTCTTCCCAGGCCTTGCTCTTGGTGTGGGTTATTATTGAGATTCACAAAGCAGGCCTGATATTGCCTTTCCAAACAGAGCAAGGAATTGCATTCATTTATTGATGTTCTCTCCGTGTGATCACGTTTCCCTTTATTTAAAGGACCCAAGCCTTTATTATTTTGTTTGCAGAAGCACTGTGGAGCACATGAAAGAGAGATGGAGGCAGGGATCCTTGGGTTCATTGGTCCCTGGCTGTTGATTGCCTTTTAAAAAAAGAGAAAAAAGGAAAATATTCTCTCAAGAAGCTTCTTGCCTGATTGAATTCTAATGTAGAGTGTCAGCATCTTAATTTTGCTCTTTTCTCTCTGAGAATATGTTGGTGCATGTCTGGTTTGGATGACATTTGGGGCCTGAACAAAATGGGTTGGGGGGGGGACATGTTTCAACATTTGGGCACTTTAAAGAGTCTCCAGTGCCCATGTGTCCCCTGTTGCAAGTCGCTTTTGTTCCTCTGGTTTAGGGGTTTTCAACAGGATTTTTGAAGTCCACCCTGCTAAGGTTTGAGTTGAACCCTTCACTACCCCTCTTATCTGCTAGTAGGAACAGATGCTGATATACATATTAAAACAAAAATGAGTCTTGACCAGTATGACTTATCTGCAAGAAAACCAGGAACACCAATTCTTATTTATTCATTTTATCCTCTCCTACCCAGTTAGTGCCAAGATTGGTAAAGTTGCTTTTTTTGGATTGTTCCTCACAGTCTCACTAGGATGTTTGGGCAACTGTAGTCCCCCCAAAATGCAATTTCATGTTTTTAAATTGCAGATAATTCTATTATCACAACTCAGCTCTACCCACTAGATACTGAGGGAAAACAAATCAACATGATGGGGACTACAAATAATTTTGCTCCTGCCTGTCAATGGGATAGATTTTCTTTCAATGTTCTCCTTCAATGTCCCTATTTGCCCCCACCCCCACCTACGCAAACCACTTTTGCTTCCAGGTGATCTGCAGAACTGTGTCCGTTGAGATCTCAAAGAACAGCACCACCGTGAGCATGGAAGCTTCAAAATACAAACAGGTCGAAAATGAAGCCATTTTGTGCTCTGTTGACTTTAGTGGGAGTGTTTGGCACATGCTGAATATTCTCTCTTATCATTAGCAAGTGTTTTGGCTGCCATGGGACTCCTACGGCACTTGCTCTGGGCAGGTGTCCTAAAATGACAACCCCTGCTGCTGGCACTGCTGTCTTCTATAACGTCCCCCATTCCCAAACCAGGTATACAAGTGTGGTGGAAAACTAGAACCCAAATTCTGCGTGACCCTGGCTTTGTGAAACAAACAGTGTGAAACAAGGATTGTAGGACAGATTTTAGTTATTGAAATCATTGATTATACGTGCTTTGTATTGTGTAGCTCATAAGACCCGGTTTGCTTAAGAAAAAGTTAGAGAATGTGCATCTGAAGATGAGACCAGGATAGACACCTTTGTATTATAGGCAATAGCATCAAATTTTTTTGTACCCATGCCAACTAAAGAATGATGGGAGACGTAGTCCTACACAGCTGGAAGGCCCCAGGTCCAGGAAGGCTGTTTTCAACAAGATCACTCTTAAGGATATGGAAGAGCTAATTACAATGCAAATATCAAAATTGTTAGAGAGAAGCTGTAGATCTTAAGTTAATTAATTACTAGTGCACATCAGTTGTCAGCTTTTATCAGATCATTTCCTTCATAAGCACCATCCTCATATTTGACTGGTGAAGCACTTACAGTGTCTTGGTTCTGTACAATGACCCATTGATGTTTGTTTATACTTTGCATTTGCACAATTTGCCGTGGTTAAAGGAGGGTTTCTTATGAGGTACTATGTTATGTCTCAATCATGTGATTGGTCTCGTACCTGATTGCACAAGCAAGATGCACTCTGGTACCTTATCAGATAGCTACCACATGTTATGCAAACTCTACATCAAGAGTGGGAAACCTTTGGCCCTCCAGATGTTTTGGACTGCAGCTCCCAGAATTCCAAGCTGATACTGGATTGCTGAAGGTTCTCACCCCCCCTCCCGCTCTACATGAACATCAATAAAATTCTGGAAAATACTATTCTAATGAATCCCTAACCAAACCTAGAAATGAAAATGAGCACCAGAAGAAATAATTTGTCTGGACAATATTCTTCTGAACTGCCTCTCAGTGTTCTTGGAAGGAAAGTTAGTGGGAAGTAGTTGTGTGTTACTTTCACTTCCTCAGATGATGTAGAACTGTATTAAGTACAGTTGGACCCCCCTCCCATATCCAAAGGATCAGTATACGCAGTTTCACTTTTCTGAAAATATTAAAAATACTAAAAAAAAACCTAGAAATATGCATTTTCATGATGTATTTACCAGAACTGGCCACTAGATGGAACCATAGACAACATATCATAGTCTTATTGAACAATACATAGCATGGTCTCTGCCTCACCCTAGTGGCCGATTCCTGGATTTCTTTTATCTTTTACCATGCTATGTATAGCATTCCCTATTATCCACAGATTTCAGCATTTTACGAGAGCATGAAACTAGAGATGGGCACGACTTAGCGGTATTCCCGTTTCCGTTTCCGTTACTCGGTTCCGTTACTCTACGGAAACGGTAATGGGAATTACTCCGCCAGACTTCGAGCTCGAACCGACGAACGAACAATTTTGGTCTGATTTGTCGTGCTCGTTCCTTGCATCGCGCAATCGCGCGATGCCACGCGGCACAGAAAAAAAGTTTTTAAAAGTTAAAAAAAACCCGGTTCCCGGCCGAAAAGCAGGCGGAAAAATGCCTGCCGTGCCTCAGGGCACCTACCAAAGGGGTTGTTTCTGGAGGTCCCCGGCCTCCCCCCCCATCCCCCGTCCTGGGCTGCTCTGGTGGGACTCGCCACTCGCCGCAGGCTCGCAGCCAGCCAGCAAAAAGCCCAGTCTCGCCGGCCGCCGGCCGCCGCAATTAAAGCGCAAGCAAGCGGCACGGACGGCACAGGAAAAAACTTTTAAACTCTCCCCCCACCCATTCCCGGGCCAAAAAAGCAGGCGGAAAAATGCCTGCTTGACTAAGGGCGCAGGGCACCTACCGGAGGGGTGGTTTCTGGAGGGGGGGTCCCGCCTCCCCCCCGTCCTGGGCAGCCGGACTCGAGTCGCCATGCCATGCGGTGCGGGCGGGGGATCCAAAATGGGGCGGCGAATGCAATATTGTTTTTGAAATCGTGGTCCAAAAACACACAAGCACAACAGAAACACGCGAAAATTTATAAACTGCAGTCTGCCAGATTTTTCACAGTAGCAGTGGGTTTTTTCTTCCAACAAAATGTCTCTCCTCTCCTCCTCTGTCCTCCATTGATTTTATTTTATTTTATTTTATTTACACCTGTGCAATGATGGGCTGGCCGAGTGGCCAGCCATGTGGGAGTGGACGACCATGCAAATTTTTGGAGCCATCCCACCAATCGCATGGCCACTTGGCCATGGAGACTTCTGGGATGTGCCAAAAAGCCCCCTAAAACCTGCCCTAGCCCCCTAACCCTAACCCTAACGCTTGACTCCGTACCCATATGTCACAGACTGTCTTCTTAGTGGGTCAGAGAGGCACCCAGAGGTGCAACCCACTAGCCCACCGTAACCTTACCCGTCACTAGCCTAACCCTAGCCCTTGCACTAACCCACCTTAACCCTAAGCCAGATGTACTTGCATTGCACTACACGCAAGTACAATTCCCTTCTGTGTGAGACATGGTGGTGCGAGAGCCGTAGTTAGGCATCTGATCTCACTGGCTCTGGGTTCAGTGCCATCCACTAGTCTTTACAGTCACTGTCTGCACATTCTGTTATGCAATATCCATATGGCTATTGCATAGCATTTTGCAGCAGCAGCAGGTGAGGAGGGGAGACCCCCATGTTGAGGGGTCTCTTGGAGCCTGCTTCCCCTTCCTAGTGGGTGAGGATAGGAGGCACCCACGGGTGCCTCCAGGAGCCCACTTTCCCTTATAGCGGGCCAGAGGAGGCACCCACTCCAGAGAGGTGCCTCCAGGAGCCCGCTCCCCCCAAAAAAACTACTAACTAAAACGAAAAAACAAAAATACGAACCAACTAATTTTTGTGAATTTTCGCGAAAAACGGAACCGGCCCGAAACGGAACCGGCCCGACTAACGACAACTCGAAAAATTTTTTTTTTCAAGTCGTGCCCATCTCTACATGAAACCAATCCCTCACAGATATGGGTGTTCTCCTATAAACAAACAAATGCAATTGCCCTCAGCCACAGGAATCCCAAAAGCCACACGGTATGCATGGAAGTCTGCTTATGTGACATTAGATCTTGCCCAGTAGTATAAGCACTGTGGTTTTTTTGCTTGCTTGCTTGCTTGCTTTTAAGAAAAGCTAATAAAAAAGAAAGCAATTTATAAAACCTTTTATGTAAGTGTGTGTGTGTGTGTGTGTGTGTGTGTGTGTGTGTCCGTCCACCTGTTTCTCTTCTAAGTTTGTGTTGCAAGAGCTGCTCCTTTCTTAAATAACAGTATTAATTCCATGCTGTCTACTTCTGGCTGGATTCCCCCCAAGACATGTGCTAGCCTTAATAGTTGGCGTTCCTGAGGAAGGCCCTTCAGAAGGCAGTCGGATACAGAAACGGGACATCCAAGGAAGTGCAGCGGTGTGTGTGTGTGTGTGTGTGTGTGTGTGTGTGTGTGTGTGTGTGTGTGTGTGTGTGTGTGTGTGTGTGTGTGTGTGTGTGTGTCCTTCTCTTCGCTGCCCCCTCTCTTTGAGGGCCCTGCTAACTTTGTCTTGCAAAATGTCACTTTTATTCCCTTCTAATCCATCACACCCCGGAGCACACAAACTTTATCTGGTGAAGCGGGGTGTGTTCTTTGCTTGCCCCCCCACACACACTCTCTTTTAAGAGGCTGAATGCAACACGGAAAGTTCACAGGGGAAGCGGTTGGGGAGATGGTGTGAGCGGATAGGGTCAGCAAGAGCTTTTAACTCCTCTTAACATTGCCGTCCTTTCCCATTTTTGACTTTTATCGGCCCATCTAAGGCTTTTTGTTTGCTCATTCATCCATTGGCTTGAAAGGGGAAAAAAAAGAAAACCTCGTGGACTAAATGGGGTGTGAAGAAATCGCAGCAGTGCTGCAACACCCAGCACTTCACTGCAGGTTTCTCAGTATCCTAGATTCCCTCTGCTTTAAACCGGCACACCTGACTAAGGTGGGGAAGGGATGGTCCAGAAATGTGTTTAAACCTGAACCTAGGAATGTTATGCGGGCAAAGGCAGACGTACCCCCACCTCTGCTAAAGGATCCATTTTCGGGTAAGCAAATGCTTGCCCTGGCAAATACGTACAGTCACACTATCTCCCCCCCCCTTCTTTCTCATGCAGAGGCACCTTTCTGGAAGCAGTTTGTCAAAAGGAAGGCCCATGATGTGTTACAACCACTTTAAGAACTTTAAAATGTCTAAGGATGGATGATCAGCCAAACATGGAGCACTGGTGGCCACTGTGGCTGAACTCCTGTAGCCCACCCGCTCTTTAAGTGCAAGGGAGAGGATGTCAGAGCTTCATCTGAGATGGCGACCTGATCCCGTTGGGATTGAACTCGGGTTAACCACTGTGATGCAAGGCTCCAAGGCAAAACACTGCTGATATTAGGTGATTCTGGGCATCCACATAACTCATGTTAAGTGTGACAATGTTGCATGCAGCCCCTCAAAGAAGTCTTTAATCACCATAGGTTTACTGCCTCTGCTTTACCAACACAGATTGCATGCACAATAGGATTACAGCCACTATTTTCTTACTTACTGATTTGTAACATTTCTTTTAACCTTCTTTCATCAGGAGTGATTCCAAGGCCATTAGTAGTTGGAATAGCACAGCAATTATAAGGAGTAAATCATGGTATACACAGTACCAGGTAAAACAGAATCACTGCAACATTTAGCAGGTTTAAGGCTTAATAAGCTAAAAGGTGGATCTACAAGGCATGAAACGTAAAAGATTCAGTGTGCCTAGAAGATGATGAGATTAGGCCAGTTTAACTTTCATCAAGAGTTAATATGGGGCACCAGGGACAAGGTGCCCTGTGTACCATATGCCCAAACTTAAGGCCATTCGCAGAACACAGGAAGCTTAACTTGTAGGCTCCAGGTAGTGTGAACTGTTGCTATTATATTTACCTATGGATATGATCAAGCCTTAGAGTTTAGCTTTCCTAAAGGTGGGCTATCAATGGAGTCTGTTTCTGCCCTATGTGGAAGTAGAATGGCATGCACAGAGAGGCTACTTTGGGTATCTTTATTGTAAACAACTGGTGAATGGGTTAAGCCTACAATTAGGGATGGGCACATGGGCAACAATTCAAATTTCAATGGAAAAGGGAGAACTCAACTCAACTCTCTCTGGCCCTTTGTACACGACCCCTAAACTCCACGGCAAATGGCTCCCAGCTCCGGAGCTTAAAATTGTTTCCCCACCAACTCCGGAGTTTACAGATAATTAAGTGCGACCACGCCCACCTAAGCGCGTCCAGCGCACTTTTCAGGTACCTGCTCTCTGGAGGTGAAAATTCCTGATGCGGATATAACGTAGTGACTGCCCGGCTCTCCTTGCTTCTGTTTGTTCTTTTTTTGCCCCCCGCCCCTTTAAGAGATCTGAATGCAGTGCCGGGACGGCAGAACAGAGGTGAGCAGCATTCTTTTCTTCCTTTTTTTCTCCCTCCCCTCACGCAGCCAGCAGCCAGGAGTGCGGAGGGGATGGGAACGCATGAACAGCGACAAACCCCTAAGATCTCTGGTCCGAATTTAAGTGGCCAGCGGATCTTAGGGGTCGTGTGAAAAGGCCCTCTGTCTCTGTCTCTGTCTCGTGTGTGTGTGTGTGTGTGTACAACAATCTCAGCAAGGTTCAATAGCCTGTCTGTGGACATGCCATAAATGTAATAGTAAAACAGTAAATCTACAGGGCTGAGATGGAAACATCTCTCCCCACCACCACCACCACCACACACACAAACATACACACACTCTGTCTCGCATTCGGTGCTAGAGCAATGTTTCTCAACATTGACATTACCAGGTAACAAGATTTGTTTGGCTGCGTGGTTGTACAACATCATCACATTCACTATGTGATCCCTCATGGGTTGCGATGACATTGAAGAGGAAGAAATCACAGAAACGTTGCCAAAGTGTCAACATGCCCTACTTGTGAATAGGTACAACCTTCTACAAGAGAGCCTTCAAGTAACAGGCAGGGGCTTCTGGGGTTAATCTCTTTCGAACAACCTTTAAATCCCACTTGCCACCTTTACTTGGAGCAGCACTAGTATTATTAAGTTTCTATGGAGATGATACCACAAGAGTAATATAATGGGAACATCGGTTTCCGAGATTTCATGTTCTTATAAACATTTTTACAATTTGATATTCATTTTATTTATTTCTTGTTCTAACATGCTGTCAGTGTCACCCACCCCACCATGTTGTTGTTCATCAGTCATTCAGTCGTGTCCAACTCTTTGTGACCCCATGGACTAGACCTCGCCAGGCCTTCCTGTCCTCCACTGCCTCCCGGAGTTTGGTCAAATCCATATTTGTTGCTTCGATGACACAGTCCAACCATCTCATTCTCTGTTGTCCCCTTTTCCTTTTGCCTTCTTTATAGTCCAGCTCTCACTTCCATACATCACTACTGGAAAAACCATACGCTGACCCAGTGAGTGAGTGACCTCCAACAACAACATGAGTGTTGTTCTTTTACATTACCACTGTCTTTGTATCTAGGACAGAAAGCATAACTCAGCCCTAAGAGAAATTAGTTTTCTCTTTAAAAAAACATGCCAATTCTTTATAAATTTAGGTGAACTCTCATAAAATTTAGAATTGGGTTCAAAATATTCCTTATGATAGCCAGGATTCAAATAATTACTTTCAGGAAAAGGGTAATTTATATCTCATACTTGTAGTTTCCGATTTCATAATTTAACCACTTCTGAACCTGAAACACATTGTCATAAATATAAACGTTAATGGAATATACTTGAAGAGTGAGAAAGTGAAACTCATTAAATGCCATTCAAATTAATAATTATTATTTTATATATAGGAAATGGATTCTACTTGCTTTTATCCCAGTTTAGAGTATAAAATTTGATAAAACTTTAGTTTGTTTGTATCCTGGATTAAGGTATTTTAAAGAAAGCAACAGAGAATAAAGATATTTGTAAATTGCCCATTAGATTACAAAAGGTCTGCTAGCATGTGTAAAACAGGAGTCACAGACGAATCTTCTGCCCCAGTAGGCCACAAAGCCTAAATCTTCTTTCTAAACAGAGCTTTTCTTTAGGTTTAACTAGATCATAAAGTAACAAGTTTTGCCCTAGACTTTTTACTGAAAGCTTCTTTGGCCTAGATTAACCCTCTTGTATTCACTAGTAGGCCTGGATTAACCCCTAAGAAGCTCTGTTTTGTTTCCTTTCATTACATTTACCCTATTATTATCCTTATTGTCTCTTACTGTCTCCTCTTTTCATCAGACAAAATAGTGCAAAGTGTAATCCTCTATCAGCTTTGTTTCACTTCAGGGGTGTCTGCTGAGGCTGTCTCTATGGATCTTCCATAGATAAAACAAACAGTCCATCTAAAAGAACCACATGAAGGCAAATGGTTAAATTAGACAATGTGGTGTACACAGTCCTCATTAAGTAGGTTTCTATGGAACCTGAGGTAAATTAGACAGGACAATGGACCTCACTCTCATGCCTCTCTTACTACTAGGCTTAGTCATAATGCTTTCTTTTGAGATTGTGGGTAACACTTGTTCACCACATTACATAAGGTGATCCAAGGCCATTTTTTCTCACTCATGCAAAGAAAGCCATTCCTCAATGGTTATTCAGTTGTGTGATGGCACATTTTGACTTGTGAGTGCTCATTTATGACAGTCTCCGTAAGTGAGGCCTCAAGGAGAATATGGAGATGAAGGTGACAGTGTTGGTTGGCATCATGAAACCCATTTTAGAAGGTGGTACTTCCACCCAGAGTAGGTCTTTCAAAAACAAGATGGCTTTAGTTGCTTTTTCAAGCCCACAACACTGCAACCATATATCTTCTTACAACAAGAAATCACTGACAACAATATTGTGTCATTAGGAACCCACACCTCCCTTCATCATATTAGGCACTGTGAAGATTACAGCTGAATTCAAAAGGAATAGGAAATGTTAAGGAGGTGCCTCAGTAAATCATCATCACTCTTTCTAATCAGAAAGTCCCAGAATTGAACTGCATCCATTCTGACAGCATTGCTGCAGTATAGACAATCACTGCAGCCACCACAGTTCCAAAACAGAAGTGTGTCGTGGACATTTTAAATCTTTGCTGTCATTCTGAAAAGGGAACAGACGTCTTTGGGTATGGGGAACTCTTCCTGTACCATAAGAACCAGTTAGAAGGAATTTAGCAGGAATTTAATTGAGATGGTAGACTCCTTGAACAAGCCCTTTGCTTGGACAGCCTTCGCTCATTGTCACCGACTGTTGGACCACAAATGGCACCTGTAGCTAGGAGTAAATATGCAATGATTTTTCCCTACTCATGTGAACAAAGAACACCTTGACACATTGAAGGGAAAATTGTGGACTACTGTGAGATTTTTTGCTGTTTCACAAGAGCAAAAATCCCAAAGGTGCTGCTTTTCTTATCATAAGTTGCATTCCCCCCTCCCAAAAAAGTGTGCTTTGTGCAATTAATGAATGAGTGAGAGAATGAATGAATGAATGAATGAATGAATGAATTAATGAGAATGTTGTGTGAAAATCCTTGTATTTTTATGTTAAAATCCATTATTTCTGTGAAAAAGACAAAACTGTATACAAAATAATTTTTGTCCAAGGACAACGACCACTTTAACAAAATTTCTTGAAAAAAACGTTCCTGGCTGAAGAACTAAAGATAATCTCCAGCAAGGAGTGCCTTTTACCAAGGTGATATGACAACTGTAGTCCTATATACAGAATGCTATCAAAATTATAATGTGTTTGTATGTGCTTTCATTATTTGTGGTAGAAGCATATTTGGGATACAGTATGCAAGTTCTAGTAATCACATCCAATATGGAGGATGAGAATACTTAGATCTATGTCAGTGAGAATAAAATATTTTTTTAAAGAAATAGGTTTAAGATGGTATTTGACACCAGTGAAAAATTGAATAAAATAAATGGTAATTTTTCTAAGATTTGTTGGAAATGTGGTAAAGATGCTGGTACAAATGTGGTGGGAATGTGAAAGGATTAAAAAAATTGAAGATCTATTTTTAAAGAATTAAATGATGTATTTGAAGGGTATATACAGTAGAAATTGCTTTATCGTCAATATTTGTTAAAACGGATTATGACTTTAAAACTAGAGAGTTGATCACTAATCTCTTGACAGCAGCTAGATTAATCATAGCTAGGACTTGGAAGGGGAACTATGAACTATGTATGGATGAATGGTATAACAGTTTGGAATATTGCCTTAAATGACAAATTGACGTGTAATTTAAAGTTTAAGAAAGGAGAGTTAAAAAGACATATTTTTATGATATATGGGGTAGATTTATTGAATATGTGCTTGTAAGAAATAAGGGTAAAGTTCCAATGCAGCAATCCATTCAGTTCTGGAAGGGAAGATAACAAAGGACAATATTGTTTAAGAGGTCCCGTTGGTGGAGGGAAGCACTGTTGTTTAGTTTCATTTTAATATTTTTATATATGTTTTGTATTTGTATTTTGTATTGTTTTATAAAATTTATTTTTTTTAAGTGAAAAATATCTGGAAGTTGAGCCATGGCAACTGCTGATTCTGGTCCTGAGCTGTTACCCCTCTTATGTAGGGCCATCCTCCTGTTTAATACTTCACACCTCCACAACCAGGGTCATACCTAAAATGGAGGACTCGCAACTAGCTTTTCTCAGACTGACAAAGCTGCTTGGTTGAGCAGCAAAATGTTTCAATCTCTCAAGAAAAGAAGTCCAGTTGCCATGACTCAACTTCCAGACATTTAGACATGTTTTTTAAAAAGTAAGAGATGTTTTGAGGTTGTTGTTTTTTTAAAGGAAATCAATATCTTGCCTAATGGCTTGCATTGAAAGAACCATGGCTGCCATTTCAGTGTTTGCAATCTGTTTTACTTCCTTTCATGGGGCATTGAGAACACCAGTGTTACTTAAATGAAGAATATTAAACTCTTAGGACAGAGATTTAGGAAAATAAATAATGCTTCCAACAGGATATTAAGCCATCTGAAGCAGATGTATCGAATCATTGAGCTGCTCGTAACCTCAAAGTCTTTCAAAAAGTCCCTGCTCCAAATCAGCTGGACCAAAAGAAAAAAAGGAGGTGGGGGATAAAGTGCATTTGAGCTTGACAGACTTCGTAGAGCAATAAGCCAAAATTGTTCCAGGGCCATCAGTTTGGTTCACACACCATCCTGTTTGCTTGGGCAATCAGGGCTAAAAACAACTGGGAGACAAGAGAACTTTAGGGCATATTCTGGAATTAAAAGTACAGCTGCTGAAACTCCACTGGGTTATGTCTTGGGGAATACCACATATAATATCTTCTGTTCCAATAATGAATATAAAGGTGGAGGTTTAGAAATAATGGCAACCATTGACAGTCTCTCTTGCCTAACAGACCTCAAAGTGGCCTCATGCCATTGGTTTACGTTCTTGCCATGTGGCCAGAGATGGGTCACTCTGTGGCACTGTAGGACAGTGATGGCGAAGTGCCCCAATTGCAATTCAAAACCCACTAATTTTCCCAAAGTGCCAATACAGCAATTTAACCTGAATACAGGCAGCTGTGAAGGGGTGATGTTGGGTGCTCACAGAAAGGGTTCCGAGTGCCACCTTTGGCACCTGTGCCATAGGTTCGCCAGCACTGTTGTAAGATACTAAAGCAGCAAATAAGGCTGTCTGCCTGGAGCTTGTCAAATGTGCCAGAAAAAAGTTGAATTTGGAGCAGCCTGGAGTATGCTTTACTGGTGGGTCCCAGATGCAGCCCCATAGCTACCAGGTGCTGATGCTGCTCAGTGGTGACAAAGCATGCATCTGAGATGAGCACATGATGTAGCATAATAAAGTAATATGGTCTGAATTCAATGGGTAACCCAAGAGTGGGGCCCATTTAATCAAGGGGATTTAGGAATAGGAATAGGAATTTTTATTGTCATTGCCCCCTTGCAGGAATAACGAAATTTCACGGTTGCTATATTCAATTCATATAAAACATTCCACATTTAAAAACAGCTACAACACATACAATATAACATATAAAATAAGCTGACTTCAGAGTCCAGAATTTCCATTTAAGGCCAATACTGCTCTAAAAAAGAAGCTATTTTTGAGACGGTTTGTTCTTGCCCTCAGTACTCTATATCTCCGCCCCGATGGCAGCAAATTGAAGGATATGATGGATCTCTTAATATGTCTAATGCTTTACAGTGGCACCTGGTAGTATAAATTTGTTCTAGGGTGGGGAGTAGAGATGGGCACGAAATGAACTTTTTTTGTTTCTGTTATTCATTATTCGTTTCGTTACGTAACGAAATGAATAACGAACATTGTGATGAAATTGGAACGAACCACAAAGATTAGGTTCGTTACGTTTTGTTTTTCGTTAATGGCGACGCGCAATGAAATGAGCTGTTTTAAATGTTAAAAAACACCCCGGACATCCATAAAAACGCAGTGATAATTATTTATACTGTCTGATAATACCTACCAGGGGGTGGGGTCCTTAAAACATTTTTTTTTCTTCTCCCATCGCGATGTATTTTTCTTTTCCCTGTAAGGATGACAAAATGTATGTCGCCAGCCACAAAATGGAGGCAAGCCATGTGATGGGATCATGTAAATTCTTGGACAATTTCAACCAATAGCATGCCCAGGTTGCAGACTGGGCAGGTCTGGCAGCCCCCGTCCTCCTTGCAGTCTCTGGTGGGAGTTAGGGTGGGATTGCTGTCTCTGCAACTCATTATTTTCACTTTAGGCCAGGCAGGCAGGTGTGTGTCTCTGTGTTCCTGCTGGCTACAGCCTGGCTCTTAGGGGAGAGAAAGAAGAGATTTCTCTCTAGCTTCAGTCTTGCAGCCTCCTTGTGTGCGTGCATGCATACCTCTCGCTGAGTACCCTTTCCTGCCCTGCAGTGCAGTCACTCTGCGGCTGCCTTGCACCCTGGGCAACGCCTGCCGCTGCCTTTGCAGCCTCCCTACGTACATAGTCTATACGGTGTCTCTGCCAGCATCATTTTTTAGTGTTTTTCCTCTGGTCTGGGGCGTTGGGGGACGCCCGTGCATGGAAATGCTTTAAAAATCATGCAAAAAGTAGGTAAAAACGAAAAATGAAAAATGAATAAACAAAACAATTTTTTTCAAAAATTCACAAAAAACGAATAAACGAAATGGACCCCTCAATGAAAAATGAAAAACCAAAATGCCATTTTTTCGATTTGTGCCCATCTCTAGTGGGGAGTGAACACCCCATAATACTCTCTGCAATTCTTATGTTTCTGTACAACATTGTCCTATCCTGATGAGTACAACTTCCGTACCATACACATAACCCATAAGTAAGCACACTCTCAAGAGCACAATGATAGAAGGCCAGCAGCAGCTTTTGCGGGAGATGGTTTTCCCTTAAAGTTCACAAGAAAAATAGTCTATGCTGAGCCTTTTTTGCAAGCACCCTTGTGTTGACACTGCAGGACAGATCC
This sequence comes from Phrynocephalus guinanensis, assembly GCA_037367245.1. Classification (NCBI taxonomy): domain Eukaryota; kingdom Metazoa; phylum Chordata; class Lepidosauria; order Squamata; family Agamidae; genus Phrynocephalus; species Phrynocephalus guinanensis. The sequence goes on from CM074736.1 coordinate 29,940,046, forward strand.
TCCTGTAACTCAATGCCCCAAAATCTAAAACCTGTAACCCTCTCCACACATGTGCCTTGACTGATGCAACTGATTCAGTGAGGCTCATTGAGGCCGTATTTACTCTGTGCATAGCTGTGGGAACGGGGTTTTATGTGTGATTGGAGCTGGACAAAGTCCATACCAAATGTTATCACGTACCTGCTCCACTGACAAACTCTGCTGACATCCATTGGGTCATTTGCAGACAGAAGGAGTGGAAGCCATCACACACATATAGACCCCAATCTCTGTACTATTTGCACTCATTTTCAGCCCAGTAGCATATTTTCTCAACCATGGCTGCTGCTACATCCCTTTCTTAGAGCCACAGATGGAAGGGGTTGGGATCAGTAAAGATGGGAAACAATATTATTAGCTTGCACAGTGTCAGCCAAAGTAGGTTTTCCACAAAATCTCAGAGGGGTTGTGAGGAAAGGGGGGGGGAGCTATATCACCTTGAGAACGTGTGAATCTGTGAGATTCCTAAGGAGTTTTTTGGGGGGAAAGGAAAAAAGGAGGAAAAAATGCACATGAAATAGATATGGCAAAAATGCATACATTTGAAAAGGAACCATTAAGTTGTTTTCTTCAGTAGACAAAAGTGTGTATGTGAAGTAAAATGAGTAAATGAATGTGAACAGAAATAAGCATGGACACACACACACACACACACACAGAGAGAGAGAGAGAGAGAGAGAGAGAGAGAGAGAGAGAGAGAGAGAGAGAGAGAGAGAGAGAGAGAAAAATGTGTGAATTTCGAGGAGTAGGGAGGCTGTCTCCAGTTTAATCTGAAACAAGGAAGGGAAGAAAAGGCAAGCAGGATTGAAGGGAATGCAATAAAATTGAGACTATAAGGTTCAAAACAGAGACCAGAGCAAGCCCATCACTAGACTTGGAGTTTCCGGAATAGGGTAGGATTTGTTATTTGCTTTCGTGTGAGATTTCTCAGCTCTGTGAGTTTCTAATTAGCTTGCTATTACAGTAATTGGTGTTTGGCTACTGGAAGGTAAACACCTGCAGGATTTCACTTGGGGACTTGGAAGGAAGGAAAGTGTCTTTAGAAGTGCCACACTGATGGGACTGGGTAAAAGCTGGAACGAACAGAGACTTCTGAATAAAAACTCATTGCAAAAACAGTGGGATGTTTCTGGAGAAACACCCAAACTACTGTATATTTTAGACCTCAATCCAAAAAAATTACAATTTCATTAACCCTTTATTAAAGCTACCAGAATGGAACAAAACAGCCTAGCAAGCCTACATACATACATACATACATACATACATACATACATACATACATACATACATACATACATACATACATACATACATACATACATACATACATACCAGAATAGCATCCTCTGAGTAGGCCAGCCCAACCACATTCACCAGATCCATCCAAATAGAAGGGACTAACCAGCCAGAAAATGCCCCTCAGAACAACATTCCACTACCTAGTCCACTAACCATATTGATTTCCCTGCCTGGAATTGGTACTGGAATGTTGTCTTGGGGAGGTGTCTTGTGGCTGCTTCCATCCACCCCCTCTAGTTGGCAAATTCGATTGGGCTATCCTACTCAGAGGTTGCTGGGCCAAGCTGTTTTTCTGCCGGATCCATTTTCTGTCCATACAGGAATGGGGAAACCCAGCAGCGTTTTGTGTCTGGTAGGTTCTATCGGTCCCATCTTGATTGGATGGTTCTGATGAATTTGATTAAGCTGGCCTGCTCAGATATTACCTGCAGAGCCATGAAAGCTTACGTTAAAGTATAACAGTAAATCTTTAAGGTGCCACAGCGTTCTTGTCTTTTTCATTTCTCTTTTTGGTTTTGCCTGATATGCTTGCACAGACTAACACAGCTACCTCTCCTAAAATAGCCACCGATAGTTATCCAGCGGGTAGAGCCATTGCTGTAATGTGCAGGCAATGGAATGGCATCATTAAGGAGGCTGGGCACACGGTGGCCACCAGCAGGGCTTGCGATGGGTTTTCCTCCTCATTTCCTTTTGGTCTGAGGAAGAGGAGGAGCCATGAAGGGGCTGGGTTTTATTATTAAGGCTTTAAAATTTTAGTTGGGGGCCCACTGAGAAACTCTGGGAAGGCTAGAATCGCCCCTGCTTTTAAATATGGGACTTTGGCATGTTGCAAGCATAAACAAAGTCACCTTAGATGCTGGGCTTTCCTTGTTTTTAGTGCACTTAAAGAGCAAATCACCCAGGAGTGACCTTACGCTTCCCAGGCAGCGCCATGTCCCACTCCATCCTGTGATGAACATGAAGGTTAAAAGGGTTGATGTGCTCCACTGAGCCTTGCAAGCAAAGCAGAGGGAGGGCATGCTAGTCTTAATGAGAATGAGGCAAAGTCTCCAAATTGTTTTTCAGCTTTGCTGGAAGGCCTGCCATCTATGACATGCTGAAGAATTAAAAAAAATACTGCTGAGAGCACCCAGCAAATCCACAACGCTATTCCACTTGCACTGTTATCTTAGGGAACTTGGAGGGAAAAACACCATTACCTTTCCAGCAATTAGACGGACTTTGCAACCTCCCCCTTCCCCTATCTCGTCCATCAGGTATCTTAACCTTACAATGGTGGGGGCTTGGGGCTCCTTGTGGCTAAAAAGAACCCTTAAAAATACTCACAAAGATGGGGGAAAGGGACTTACTACTTTGCTTAGTGCTCTCTTTTTTGACTGTAAAAAAGAGAATCAGATATATGCCATCTAGAGATGGGCACGACTTAGCGGTATTCCCGTTTCCGTTTCTGTTACTCGTTTCCGTTACTCTACGGAAACGGTAACGGGAATTACTCCGCCAGACTTCGAGCTCGAACCGACGAACGCACAATTTTGGTCTGATTTGTCGTGCTCGTTACTTGCATCGCGGCGATCGCGCAATGCCAAGCGGCACAGAAAAAAAGTTTTTAAAAGTTAAAAAAAAAACCCATTTCCCGGCCCTAAAAGTAGGCGAAAACTGTCTGAGGGCACCTACCAGGCCAGAAGGGTGTTTTATTTGGGGGGGGGTTCCCCGCCCCCCTCTCCTTGGCTATTGCTACTGCTGCGCTGCTGGTACCAGGCTGGGAGGGCGCATCCATTTGCCATGCAGTGCGGGGGATCCAAAATGGTGACCGCAATATATTTTTTTTAAATCGTTGCCCAAAACCCCACCAAAGCACCACAGAAACATGCGAAAATTAGCTATTTTAAATGCTTGAATTTTTACAGTAGCAGCAGTGGGTTTTTCTTGCAAAAAAAGTCTCCGTTGATTTTATTTTATTTTATTTTATTTTATTTTTTTACACCTGCGCTTCGCAATGATGGGCTCGCCCATTGGAGTGGACCATGCAAAGTTTTGGAGCCATTCCACCAATCGCATGGCCAGGTTTTGCTGACTGTACCAGGCTGGGAGGGCGCATCCATTTGCCATGCAGTGCGGGTGATCCAAAATGGCGACCGCAATATTTTTTTTGAAATCGTTACCCAAAACCCCACCAAAGCACCACAGAAACATGCGAAAATTAGCTATTTTAAATGCTTGAATTTTTACAGTAGCAGCAGTGGGTTTTTCTTGCAAAAAAAAAGTCTCCGTTGATTTTATTTTATTTTATTTTATTTTATTTTTTTACACCTGCACATTCGCAATGATGGGCTCGCCCATGGGAGTGGACCATGCAAATTTTCCACCAATCGCATGGCCAGTTGGCCAGGTTGACCACAGAGACTTCTGGGATATGCCAATCGGGCATAAACAGCCCACTAATCGTAGCCCAAACCCGAACCCTAAGCCTAACCCATACGCCAGTACACTGTCCTTCTAAGTGGGTCAGAGAGGCACCCAGATGCACCCCAATACTCACCCTAACCTCACCCGTAACTAGCCTAACCCTAGCCCTTGCACTAACCTGTCTTAACCCTAAGCCAGATCTACTTGCATTGCACTACATGCAAGTACGTGAGACACAGCGGGTGCAAAGAGTCTGCCAGTCCGTCACTTGTGGCTCTGGCTGTCTCCTGCAGCTCCCTCCAGGAGCCCGCTACCCCCCCAAACCAGTACTAACGACAACGAAAAAACGAAAAAACAAACTGACTAATTTTTGCGAAATTTCGCGAAAAACGGAAACGAGCCGAAACGGACTGCCTCCGACACACGACAACTCGAAAACGTCATTTTCCCGAGTCGTGCCCATCTCTAATGCCATCACATCGGAGCTGACATACAGTTTTCCTAATAGGGTTTTCCAGGTAAATGAGTTATTTAAAGAGTGGTACAGTACCCTCCCAGTAAGCGTCCATGGTTGACCAGAGATTCACACCCATATCTCTTGAGGCCTAGTCTGTGACTACATCTTCAACACTACACTGGGTATTAGAAAACCAGATAGCAGGGAGAGATTTATCCTATGTGTCTTTCTCCTGTGTAGTGTACCAGTGGTTAAAGCAAAAAAGCATGATTCTTATAGACCACCTCATAGCACTTAAAGCACTCTCTGGGTGGTTTACAAGATGATGATGCAGGCTACACATTGCCCTCCTCCAGCAAGCTGAGTACTCATCTTAGCAGCCTTGGAAAGATGGGAGGCTGAGTGAACCTTGAGCTTGGGATTGAACCTGGGGTAGCAAGCACAGTTTTGTCTGCTGTACAGCAGTTTAACCACTGTGCTACGAGATTAGAGTTTTGGATGGAAACAAAAGCTAAACACTGACAACCAGGGCCAGTGCCAGACTTTTTTGCGCCCTAGGTAAGACTAACTACTTGTGTCCCTCCCCCAACCAATTTTCAAAAACAGACAAATTGTAGGAAAATGTGCCTCTCTCAGGTCAGTTCTCTGACGCTCTGAGGTCAGTTTTGTTCCCCTCTCAGTTCTGTGCTCTAGATGGTCACCTAGTTCACCTAGTGCAGGTGTGTCCAAACTTCGGCCCTCCAGATGGTTTGGACCACAACTCCCACAGTCCTTTGCCATTGGAAATACAGGCTTAGAATTCTGGGAGTTGTGGTCCAAAACATTAGGAGGGCCAAAGTTTGGACATGCCTGACCTAGTGGTAACTCTGCTCTGCTGAAAACTCACTTCATCCTCTCTCCTCCCACCTACAGTATCTGCTGCATGGGAACCAACATGGGCTACAGCTCTTCGTAAAAGAGGGGCCCTTGATAAATGCAGTCATGAGTCACAAGGAACCATGACGCTCACTGGGTGGGATTTGGCAGGTCATCTTTTCTTAACCCGACCTGTCGTGCAAGACTATTGTGAGCACAACCTGTAGAAAAGGAGCATCATGCACTGTGCCCTGAAGTCAATAGATGAAAAGTTGGGTCTACATGTGACAAATCAATATATACCTAAAGGAGTTCATGGCAAATAGATGTTCTTAAACAATTTTATCACCATAGCAGCCCTGTAAGGGAGATGAAGATATTTTATGGCTAAACGGGCATTTCAGCCTGCACTCCATTTGAAGGGGAGGTGAACCCACACCAACCTTGAAGGAAGAACTTTTGTTTTTACCAGTTCCCATCCAAGAGAGTTTGCTGCCTATGGCAGAGTAGCGACGGTGCCCTTCCCTCCTTGTTTACTGGATACTGTACCCATGGGCATACAGGTTATCTTCGGCACATGAGGCAGAAAAACCCTCCAGTTCCTGTCCCCAGTCCTGGCAGTAAAAGTGCAAGACAATAACAAATAGAATAACTAACATCCGTGCTGGTCTTTCGTGATCCTTCAAACGTGCTGCCTGCGGCATCTGACGCACTCAACAATAAGGATGGCCCTGGCTTTAACATTACATTCATCCTCCTCTTAAGAGTGGGAGACATTAAAGCAAACTTGTTTCTGTAGCACCAGCCTTAATTATTCAAGGGATATCACCTATGGGCCTGGGTGTCTGTGTATGCAACGCCTGCCCCCAGCCCTCCTTTGAAGCAGCAGCACTCTTCAGATACATCAGAACTACATCAGAACCAGTAAAGTTGAAATACAACTTTATCAGGGTGTTTTTTAAAATCAATCAATCAATCAATCAATCAATCAATCAATCAATCAATCAATCAATCAATCAATCAATCAATCAATCAATCAATCAATCAATCAATCAATCAATCTATCAATCTATCTATCTATCTATCTATCTATCTATCTATCTATCTATCTATCTATCTATCTATCTATCCCACTCAACAAGTGGCATAGCCACTGAAAAGTACACAGCAGACCCAATGCACATAAACAGCAAGCAAGGAATATAATCTCTAAAAACAAAATAGCTAATAAAGAATAGTAACTATAAAATAAGTATAAACATTGAGAACAATAATATTAGGTGGCAAAAAACACGGCACGTTCCTATAACAACAGTCATCCAAGCAATGCGTACTGCTTATGTACCTCCCCATAAAGCACTCTCCGAGCAGTTTACAATTTAATTATGCAGGCTACCCTGACCTTGGAAGGATGGAAGGCCAAGTGAACCTGGAGCCAGCTACCTGGGACTGAACCCCAGGTTGTGAGCACAATTTTGGCTGCAGGACAGCAGTTCTAACCATTGCGCCACAAGGTTCCACAAGCAATATTAGTCAGAGGTAAGGCCATAAAAGGCTGGTGAAAACAGTTTTTAATTTAGAGATTAGAATTTCCCATTCAGTTTCTTTTCACCTCCAAAGCTTGCTGAGTAGTCCTGGGCCAGTCTGTGCCACTCAGTCAAATCTATCCTTGTAGGATTCTTGTGTGTTTTATAATAAAATTGGAAGTAGGGAGAGGAACCATGTATTAACTTCCCAGAACTCTTTGGATGAAAATTATAATAAACCTGCAATAAATAAATTACTGTTTCTCTGTTCTGTATTCTTGTGAGGATGAAACAGAAATGCTGAACCCTGGTTGGGTCAACCTGTGTGTGTGTGTGTGTGTGTGTGTGTGTGTGTGTGTGTGTGTGTGTGTGTGTGTGTGTGTGTGTGTGTGTGTTGTGTCATTACAGTCATGACCGACTCTTCGTGATTCCATGTCCATGGAGTTTGCTTGGCAGGAATACTGGAGTGGTTTTGCCAGTTCCTACTCCAGGTGCCTACAGCACCTGGTATTCCCCGGTGGTCTCCCATCCAAGTTCTAACCAGGGCCGACCCTGCTTAGCTTCCGAAATCAGGCGAGATCGGATGTGTTTAGGGCATCTAGGCAGCTCAACCTATGTGTACTATTGCAGTAAAAGCCCATGTAGCCAACCAGTTCAGTGGACTCTAGATGGCCTTGGAAATAAGGAGGGGGCAGCTTACCTGTGCCAGTCTACCTCTGCATAAACATGAGCTATACATGTAAGCCTTTATAGATTTTCCTCATTGCCTCTAAAAACCATTGCTCAGAATAATGATGTAAAGCATGCACTTTTTTAAAATGTTTGTTTGACTTTTAAAATTTGAGTTGTTCATGTTAAGAAGTATTGACAAGTTTGCATTATAGTGTATCCTGAAGGAGAAATGATGTATTTGGGTTATTTGGGAGGCATTTCACACAATATAAGGAGTAGAGATGGGCACGAATCAAAAAATGGCATTTCATTTGTCGTTTGTCGTTTGGAGGGTCCGTTTCGTTTCGTTTCCATTTTTCGCGAATTTTTGCAAAAAAATGTTTTCATTTCCGTTCATTTTGTTAGCATTTCGTTACCATTTATTTCATTTTTTGTGATTTTTTTTTAAAAGGATTTTAAGCAATTCACTCATATTGCAGTAACGGAAACAAAACGCACGACAAAATTTCCGGTGTTTCTGTTCGTTTTGTTTCATTTTAGAGACAAAATTCATTTGTCGTTTCGTTACATAGCAAAATGAAAAAACAAAAACGGAAACGAAAAATTGTTCGTTTCGTGCCCACCTCTAATAAGGAGAAACAAACAAACATGCTTCAGAATGGATCTTAGTACTGAGATACAGATTTTGTTTTTACCCGTTGATCCCCCCCCCCAGCTTCCAAAAAAATGAGCGGGGGAAAGCCAAAAGACTTCCTGGAGGCTAATCCGGTTTGGGACCATGTGATTTCTTTTCAGATTCCATCTTAAGAGAGTTTGGCAATAACAATGAGTTTTGCTGTCTGTGAACTGGAGAAAATCCTGTAGCTTTAGCTTGAACAATGGGTGGAATTTCAGTGCAGTGTGGCTGTTTGCTTAATACAATGGAAGTTGGTACAAACTGGACTCACAAGTGTCAAGTAGACAGTGTGGGAAAATCTGTATTACCGCAACTGAGTCAACAAATTTCTGAATGCATGAATGCTGACTTAACTGTAACTACAAAAACTATTGGGTCAGCTTCAATAATGGCTGAAAAGAGAGGGAGCTTCAGAAGGAGTTAAACACGGCAAGCCGGCCCTGATGGCTGGGAGATGAACAAAGTAGGCATTTCAAATGATTAGAAATGCCACACAATATGCAATCAGAATTACTTTGTTCAACTCCAACGCGAGTCTGTAACTCAGTAATTGAATATGAACTAAAGACCAAGAAAGACATTTCTGACCTTAAAGTAATTACATTAATGCATCGTGAAGGTTAAAACAAACAGTGATTAGAGAACAAAGGAGATGCCTGGTCAATCTTTATGAGGCTATAAATTAAACACTTAAGTGTGTTGGACAGACCATCTACAAAAGTGACAAGAATTCAATCAGACCAGGCAAGTTTGGGTTAACAAATCAGGTTTAAATGCCTCCAGTCTCCGGATCAAGTTTTGATTCAAGAGAAGTGATCTTATTTACCTCCCCTCCCCCAAAAGCAATGGGTTCCTGAGTGCCCTAGACAGCAATGGTTCCCCCGAGTACACAGTGGCACTTAAGGAACAAGAATCTGAACAGGGCAGAAAAGGAAGATTTGTTAGATAGTTAAAAAAAAAAACAAGAAGAAAACTTATCTCTAGGAAAGGGGTAGTATCTACTTCATTGCTCCTGATGCAACTCAGTGATTTCAGAAGAACCGCTTAGATGTCTTCATGAATTCCATGTTGTGTGGGTCAATTCTTTTGCCATTTGCTTATTCAAAAGGAAAGACTCGGTGCATGGGGATGACACACAAAATACACCACTCAGCTCAGTGAAAATATATCTACATTTGCATCACTGGTTTGAATTTCTGTGTTTTACTGACGGGAGCTATGCCCCCCCTTCTCAGGATTTGTGATGAGCAGAGCCCATCTATTCGCTATTACAAGTCACTTTTCTAATGCAGTTCCTCCCATGCATTTTTCCCATATTGAACCAATATCAAAAGGATGTTGTTGTTGTTTAAAATCAAGTGAGGTATTTACAGTAGCATCAGTAGGTCCAAAGGAAGAAGATGTCTGTATTGCAGGGATCGTCCTATGAATAAGTGTCCATATTTCCAAGTTGTGTGTGTGTGTGTGTGTGTTTGGAGAAAATAAAGCTCCCAGAATCCAGTGCCCCAAAAGCCACTGATCATGCTGTCTGAAGGATTCTGGGAACTGTAGTCCAAAAAGTAAAAATTTTTCAAGCTCTGGAGTAGCTTCGTGAGAGAAGCCATAATTCACAGATGATATGTCCCTTCACAGTGGCCAGCCGTCTAGCCTTAAAGGCTCATGCTGGAGATCAAGCATGGGTAGAAAATGGATCTTTGCTGTTCCTAAGCCTACTCAGCAGTCCTGCCGCCAAAGAAGGCAATTGGTCATTCTGCACCTCACGTGCGTTTACCAATTGCCTGGATTGGTAAGTGATGGAACACTTTGTATTTTTTTCACTTTGTAAATCGCCCAGAGTAGCCTTTGGGCTAGATGTCTGTGTTATATAAATCTAATAAATCTAATAAATAAATAAATAAATAAATAAATCCTCACAGGCTATGCAACAGGATTAGGATTGTGCTGAATCAACCATACAAAAAAGAATGCACACCCTAGCACTGTGCTAGAAAGGAGCAGGACGGCTCTTAAAGAGAAAGGATGGCTCGATCAAAGTAGAAATATTTGTGGATGCTGTCACTTGGTTGGAACCACACTGTACTAACTGAAGTTCATATACTGATCTATATATCAGACTAGACAAGCCCACAGGAGAATATAGATTCAGGAAAAGTACAGATTCTGCAAAAGTACAGATTGACTTCTGCTGGAACGAAATTGCAAAGATCAAGACTAGAGATGGGCACGACTTGAAAAAAATTGTTTTCGAGTTGTCGTTAGTCGGGCCGGTTCCGTTTCGGGTCGTTTCCGTTTTTCGCAAAAATTCGCAAAAATTAGTCGGTTTGTTTTTTTGTTTTTTTGTTTTCGTTAGTACTGGTTTTTTTGGGGGGTAGCGGGCTCCTGGAGGCACCTCTGTGGGGTGGGTGCCTCCTCTGGCCCGCTATAAAGGGAAAGCGGGCTCCTGGAGGCACCCGTGGGTGCCTCCTATCCTCACCCACTAGGAAGGGGAAGCAGGCTCCAAGAGACCCCTCAACATGGGGGTCTCCCCTCCTCACCTGCTGCTGCAAAATGCATGCATAGCCATATGGATATGCATACCAGTTGCAGACAGTGAGACTAGTGATGGCAGTGAACCCAGAGCCATAGGTAATGCCTAAGGCTCTCGCACCACCATGTCTCACAAAGAAGGGAATTGTACTTGTGTGTAGTGCAATGCAAGTAGATCTGGCTTAGGTTAAGGTGGGTTAGTGCAAGGGCTAGGGTTAGGCTAGTGACGGGTAAGGTTACGGTGGGCTAGTGGGTTGCACCTCTGGGTGCCTCTCTGACCCACTAAGAAGACAGTCTGTGACGTATGGGTAAGGACTGGAGTCAAGGATTAGGGTTAGGGTTAAGGGGCTAGGGCAGGTTTTAGGGGGCTTCTTGGCACATCCCAGAAGTCTCCATGTCCAAGTGGCCATGCAATTGGTGGGATGGCTCCAAAAATTTGCATGGTCGTCCACTCCCACATGGCTGGCCACTTCGGCCAGCCCATCATTGCGCAGGTGTAAATAAAATAAAATAAAATAAAATCAATGGAGGACAGAGGAGGAGAGGAGAGACATTTTGTTGCAAGAAAAAACCCACTGCTACTGTGAAAAATCTGGCAGTTTATAAATTTTCGTGTGTTTCTGTTGTGCTTGTGTGTTTTTGGAACACAATTTCAAAAACAATATTGCGTTCGCCGCCCCATTTTGGATCCCCCGCCCGCACCGCATGGCATGGCGAGTCCGGCTGCCCAGGACAGGGTGGGAGGCGGGACCCCCCCCTCCAGAAACCACCCCTCCGGTAGGTGCCCTGCGCCCTTAGTCAAGCAGGCATTTTTCCGCCTGCTTTTTTGGCCCGGGAATGGGTGGGGGGAGAGTTTAAAAGTGTTTTCCTGTGCCGTCCGTGCCTCTTGCTTGCGCTTTAATTGCGGCGGCCGGTGGCGAGACTGGGCTTTTTGCTGGCTGCGAGCCTGCGGCGAGTCCCACCAGAGCAGCCCAGGACGGGGGATGGGGGGGGGAGGCCGGGGACCTCCAGAAACAACCCCTCTGGTAGGTGCCCTGAGGCACGGCAGGCATTTTTCCGCCTGCTTTTCGGCCGGGAACCGGGTTTTTTTAACTTTTAAAAACTTTTTTTCTGTGCCGCGTGGCATCGCGCGATTGCGCGATGCAAGGAACGAGCATGACAAATCAGACCAAAATTGTTCGTTCATCGGTTCGAGCTCGAAGTCTGGGGGAGTGATTCCCGTTACCGTTTCCATAGAGTAACGGAACCGAGTAACGGAAACGGAAACGGGAATACCGCTAAGTCGTGCCCATCTCTAATCAAGACAATTAAGAGATGTTGATCTGGCACCCAAAGGGAATGTTCATGGTATATGTTGTCACATTGCCTCTGACTTAAGGCACTTGTATATCAAATGATCCTATTTCCAACAGACTAAAACTAGAACATAATACTCTTTAAAGCCACATAAGCCTATTATCGTGGCTTTCTGAAGGTTTACCACATCAAATAACATCTGTTCCATTCCTTTGTGGCAAAGTATTTGATTTCCTCATTTTCCACATTTTTCCTTTCATAACTAAAGAGCACTTTGTATAGCAGGTTATTGAACAAAAATGTGTTGCTTGAGCTTGAAGCGTTGGTTCACTTATTAGCATATATTGTTTCTCTTGTTGTTATCTCTAGTCTGGGGTCTCCAGCTGTGATGGCTTTTCTTTGCACAAGTTGGAACAACTCCTCTACTCAGCTGAGCTCAGCCTCTAATTCAGCTCCTCAAACACTGTCCCCCACAAAATCGAGAAAGCCGAAGAACAAAGGATCTCCAGAACAGAAAGAGATAAGAATCCAAGGAGGAGTCATTAAGGGAGGAAGGTTCAGGGAAATTCAGGTGCTTCAACCTGTACGAGTGTTTTCTGCTCAAATAAAGCTACCCTCGGATACAACTTGTTATGTTGTGTCTGCATCCGTCTGCATACCTTCTTTGGTACCTCCAAGCAGCACTTTGGGATAATTAAACAAAGTACTGTAAACGAAACATCAGCTGGATTCTTGCTATGTACAGTATACTTCCCTCTATTGATTCTCATAGTTGATGGGGAAAAATATTAATGTTTGTGGGTGTATTTTTTTTAAAAAAAACTTTCTGCTCAGCCCTACACTAAACAAACATCTGACTTTAAAAAAATAATTGTTAAGAAAATGAGCTCATCCCATTACAAATAAGTAAGTATCTGATTTTCCCCTTTTATTCTTCTTTACACAGAGTTATGCCAGCATGCAAATACCCATGTTTGAATGGCTGATATTTATCTTTGGTCTTCTTTTGTCTGCCTTTCTAGTCAGTGCTTTGGCAGAGCTCCATTTCATTTTGGATTTCTCGGGGCGGCCGGGGGTGGGGGGAGGGAGGACATGATTTCCCTTTCTTCTATACTCCCCACCAACAGGAGAATAAATGCTACACTTGTCTTTTGAAAAATACTATTACAATTTCATTCTCTGTTCTAGCCTCCCAGTTCTTGCAATGCAAGACACATTTTACAGTAATACCTTGGTTTACGAGCATAATTCATTCCAGAAACGTGCTTTGAAAGCAAGACACTCTTATGTCAAAGCAGAAATAATGGAAACTGAGATGATTCGTTCTGGGTTCCCATAGACTGCATACTGTACACACAAAATGCCAAAACTCACAAAAGAAGTTGGCTAGAAGTCCACGTCCATACCATGGTTTAGGTACCTGGCTGCGAATCTGCTCTGCTTGGGACTAACACTAGGATTTTTCTCTGTATTTTTAATGCGCCAATAATAAAGTGCTATTTGTAGCCCTATACACACTTGATTAGCTGTCCCATTACTAGAAATGGTTTGAAAAAATAAGAAAGGATATTGGAAACAAATTGAATAAAAATATAATCATAAAGAAAAATGAAACCCTAGCCCGCACTCCCCTTTGAAAATGTTCCTGGCTGTTGCAAGTGAGACCTGCATCCCTTCTCTCCTCCTTCCACTTTAGAAGCTGCCTGAGATGGAATATTCCAGACAATTACCCACAATCCAGCAGGAGGAGGGAGGCAGAGCCACCAGTGGCTCATTTGTGATCATGTGACCTGCTCCAGTGCTTGTATATCAAGACATTGCTTGTTGATCAAGACAAAATTTAGAAGAAACGTTTGTTTGTCTTGCAAAATGCTCTTAAACCAAGGTACTCTTTAAACCAAGGTGTCACTGTATATCTGTTTTTGGAATTACAGTTAAAATGCTTCACCTACCATTGTCAGGGGGGATTTGCTGTTGATCCTAATGCTCATATTTATGTGCAGGAAATCACCTATGTGATTTTCTGTGGCCTCAACAACAACAACAACAACAACAACAACAACAACAACAACCAGTCATGTTTTAATGCACACAAGCAGACTACCTCATTTTAACTGGACACAGGGAATGTGTCCCTGTTGGTGCTGTTGGATCTCTCAGTAGATTTAAATACCATAGACCATGTTATTCTTCTGGGCTGTCTCTCTGAGATAGGACATGGAGACACTTTATTGCAGTGTTTCCCATGATAGCTAATATCAAGATAAAACCACTAGGAGAGATTCCCTCAAGTTCTGGGGTTTGGTCCCACCACCATGGGCCAACCAGCTCTATCTCTTCTTTTCTTTTAACTCCAAGGAAGCCGTCCTGGTTCTAAACAGATGTATTGGTGCCTGTAATGGGCTGCTTGAGGGGAGACAAATTGGAACTTAATCCAGACAAGAGAGAAGTGCTACTGGTGCCTTAAAGCACAGGGATTAAACTGCTGTGCTGCTGCCAAGACTGTGCTCCTGACCTGCTAGCTGGCTCCATGTTGACTCAGCCTTCCATCCTTTAGTAAAATGAGTATTCAGCTCTTGGGGGGGGTGCAGTGGGGTTTGGCAATGTGTACCCTGCATAATTCAATTGTAAACTGCTGAGAGAATGCTTTAAGCACTATGGGTCACTATATAAGCAGCATCCTTTGCTTTATTCAATCCCAGTGTAATCACAGGTGCATTTGATGGGGACTCAAGTCAAGAGAGGGACTTCTCTATGACTGTTCAGAGGTTGCAGAACATTCTCACTTGAGAGACTTGCTGGGTCTTTGTTAAAGTCCTACAGGGCAAGACTGAGGACATTCTGGATGCTGGGCCTATGCTGCTATTAAATGTGTTTTTATAGCTGTTACTTTTTGGGATTTTAGTTACCATTATATGTTCCTTTTTTAAAAATGTAATTATTGTGCTTTTAGTCCAAGTTGTTTTTAATTCAGTTGTGAGCCATTTTTTGTCCACTCACTGAGGGAAAAGTGGCACAAACAGAGGAACAAATGAGGAATAAATGAACAAATGAACAAAAAAAATCCATAAATTTTGGCATAAATGTTTAGTGGACACATACATTATATACCGTAAGTCTGCTATCTACTAGTCTAGATTCATCAAGTGAATTCCTTTGACTGAAACCCAGTTGTGCCATTATGCAAGAGGTATACCTTTTAGGAGCAAATTGTAGTAAAATAATAAACCTCTGGGGACATTATTGGTTGCACACCAAGTCATGTGACTTGTTCCACAAATAATATTTGTAGAGATTTTTAGCTTTCAGCTTTTTATAATTATAACTTTCTTGAGGTTTTTTGTACCCGTGACAAAGAATTTCAGCCACTGAGTTATATACGTGCATATAAAAATGTGGGGTGGGGGTGGGGGGGCACTTGTCACAAGGACACAAGTCCCTTTTGGTGTGTAGAAGAAGCTGTTTTGGCTATAGGAAAAATACCAAAATCACACTGCAGTGATGTATTTGGCCCATGGGCTAGATGGATGACAAACAAACAAACAAACAAACAAACATTTACTAATAAAAATAATAAGGTGCCATCAAATTGGTTTTGACTTCTGTGAATCCTTCTCAGGGTTTCCTAGTCAAGTACATCCATTATGCCATCTAAATAGTCCCAACATTATGCACACTTTGAAGATTAAAAAAAAAAAGACTCTCTTTGTCCGGTATGACATTTTACAAAAAGAGGCCGGGAGAGAGGGGGAAGCCAGTTCGGTGTTAGAGCAAAATAATCTGTATTCTCTCTAAAAATGCTATGGGAAAGAAACTGCAGATATCAGAGTAGGGCTCATCAGATGTTAGGGAGCACGAAAGGCTCCCTGCATCTGAAAAGACAACTCCATTGCAGTCTATTGTGAGACCATTATAAGAAGACATCAGAAAGTTTTAGGTAACAGGCACTGTTATGGGTAGGGGTGATTTTAGATGCCTTGGTTCCCTACAGTGAGTGTTAACCATGATTTTTAGGATGGAGTTCCTTTAAAAGCACATTAAGACAACTGATACTACTAAGCAGTGAAAATGAACGAATGAGTTTCTTTGCACGAGTTACAATGTCTGTTAGTCAAAACATGTTGGGTCATGAAGGCATGATGATCCTTCTCAGGGGTATTCTGTACTCTTGCGGCTTGTAATGGGCTTGTAATGATGTATATAAAATTCCTAAAAACAGCTGTGGTAATATTTATAGCCCTCAATTACATGGAATGGCCATTAACTGTATATAATCATTGTGTTTCTTCATCCTTCTCCAGCAACACATTCAACTCTGTTTCTCCAAGTTCATCTCGGTGGCTTTGTTGAGGTCCCCCACCTTTTGGTGGTTAGGGATTTCAACATGCATGCAGGGCATGGGCTGTCAGGAGTGGCTCTAGAGTTCATTGAGGCCATCCTTGTCCCAGTTTGTCACTGGTCCCACTCACAGGAATGGACATACCCTGGACCTGGTGTTTGTTTCCACATATGTGGGCTTTAATCTGGGGTTCTGGAATTTGTGTTCCCGGCCTGTGTCATTATTTGCTGACTTTCCCCCTATCAATTGCCGCCCCAACCCACAGGGAGCCTGGCTCTACCATCTGAGCCCACCCCCAAAGGCTCCTGGACCCTGTGCTTTTTTCGGAGGCCTTTGGAGGCTTACTGGATGGTCTGGTTGACGATCAAGCTGCAGTTTATGCGTTGACCAGGAACTATGTTCAAGTGATCAGTGATGCAAAAAGATCTTTTGCCTCCTTGAGAATTGGTGGGGTCTTGATCTGCCAGGCAGAATTGTTCTGGTGGTTTAAGACCTCACCAATCCTGGTCCACCTCGGCCTCCTCCTAGTGATTTCACCATTGAGTCTTTTGCAGCCTTTTTAAAATCCAAAATTGAGGCCGATCTAGCCCCAAGTGTGGCCGGTGCTGCACCCCCTTGGTCTCCTTGGTTTGTTGATTTTGGGCTTGTTTTTCCAGCTGAGGCCTCCAGGGTACTGGTTCATTGCAGGCTGGCAGCCTCTCCATTCGACCCCTGCCTGTCTTGGCTGATTAAGACCGCCAGAGGGAGCATTCCAGCTTCTTTGATTGCCACTGCCTCCTTCAGGGATGGGGTTTTTCCTGTTGGCTGAAGGAGATTGTAGTGAAGCCCATTCTTAAAAGACCTGGCTTGGCTATGGATGACATGTCTAACTATCATCCAGTAGCCAATGTTCCCTTCCTGGACAGGGTAGTGGAGTGAGTTGCCGCCATGCGGTTCCAGTTGTTCCTGGAGGAGAACCTCATCCTGGATCCTTTCCAGTCTGGGTTCAGGCCACGTCATGGGACTGAGACTGCCCTGGTTGCACTGCATCTATTGAGTAGGGCTGACAGGGGTTACTTTACCTTGTTGGTCCTCCTTGATCAGTCAGTGGCCTTTGATACTGTTGACACAGTATGCTCCTCAGCAGGCTCTCTGAGGTGGGGATCAGGGGGCCCTTTGGCTGGCTCCATTTCTTCCTGGAGGGCCGAGCTCAGTGAGTGAGCCTGGAGGGTGATTTTTCATTCACCTGAACACTCTCTTATGGGGTGCCTCAGGGGTCGGCTATCTCCCCCATGCTCTTTAACATCTACATGAGACTGCTGGCTGAGGTCATCTGGAGTTTTGGAGTTTGGTGACATGCAGCTCTATCTCTCCTTTTCCAGCTCTGCAGTGGAGGCTGTCCAGACCCTTGACCACTGCCTGGCTGCAGATCTGGAATGGACCAGGACCAACAGGCTCAAACTCAATTCTGGGATGACTGAGGTTCTGTTTTTTGGGGGTACTCCGGATGGGTACAGTGGCCCTCTCCCCAGTCTGGATGGGACTGTCCTCCAGCTGGCGGATAGAGTGAGGAGTCTGGGCATTGTCCTGGACCCAGCATTGTCCCTGGAATCCCAGGCAGCTGCCAAGTCCAGGTTGGCCTTTTACCACCTTAGGCTTATCACCCAGATCCACCTGTACCTTGATGGGGAATCCTTGAGAATGGTTGTGCGAGTGCTGGTCATGTTGAAGATGGATTATTGTAACACTCTCTACATGGAGTTTCCCTTGATGGTGACTGCAGCGGATGCAGAGTGTGGCAGCCAGATTGGTGGTTGGTGCGGGCATCACCCCAATTCTGGCTCAACTGCACTGGCTGCCCGTTCCCTCCCGAATAAGGTTCAAGGTGTTGGTTTTGGTTTACAAACCCCTCCATGGCTTGGGCCCTAAATAGCTGGCACAGCACATCTCCCAAAGGTTAGTGCTGGCTCGGCCCACCAGAGCCTCTATGGTAAGGTTGCCCCTCGCAACCGGGCCTTTTCGTTGGCCAGGCCGGCTACCTGGAACAAACTATCAAGTGAGATACGCCAGGCCCCAACCCTAGTTGCATTCAAAAAGCTGCTAAAAACTTGGCTATTTAGGGATGCATTTGGAAATTATGTGTCTTTTGTGCTCCCCGTGTTTGATGTTGTTTTGTTACTATTTGGTCATTGCCTCTTGCCAGATTATTTGTCTATTTTCATGGTCTTCATTGTATAAATGTTTTGATTTTGATTGTTGGTTTTTTATATGTTTTGGTTTATGTAAACCTCCCAGAGTTCCCTCTAGCAAAATTGGTGTGATAACAAACAAACAAAAGTAAGTCATCATATTCTTAGAATATTTGGGGGGTTAAATACCCTACGACTGATATACCCTAACCCTAACACAAGGTTCATTCTTTCCATCAACCATGAGGTCTATTCCAGTCTCCCACTGGGAAACACCAAATTAGTGTTGTTGTTTTTAATGGATAGCTTCATTCACCTTTACGTCTGGTGGTTCTTTACAGTCCTTCTATGAGAAGGTGCTCTGCAGATGTTTGGATCACAGCTCCCATCACTCCCAGCCATAACAGCCAATTGCAAAGAGTCTGGGGAGTGGTATGTGTAGCTCAAAATACCTGGAGGGCACCATGGCGGAGGAGGCTCATTTCCACGTTTGCTTCTTGGTGCAGAGGTATCAGAATTGACTTGGGTTCAGCACACAATTCTACATCATTTGTGTACAGTTAAAGCTGCTGCAAGGGCTTTTGGGTAGGAAAAATGCAATTTAAAAATATTTCTTTGAAAAACTAAAAACACCCATTTGCATTCTCTAGTGGTCTCAAGAAGGAGGAGGAGGAGGAGGAGGAGGAGGAGGAGGAGGAGGAGGAGGAGGAGAGAAGAAGAAGAAGAAGAAGAAGAAGAAGAAGAAGAAGAAGAAGAAGAAGAAGAAGAAGAAGAAGAAGAAGAAGAAGAAGAAGAAGAAGAAGAAGAAGAAGAAGAAGAATTCTGGCAGTATAGGGGGCATTGATTGTAAGCCCTTCAAATAGTCAGAATTGTCTCCCATGTGTCCTAAAGTGTCTGTAGGAATATTTGAGTGTTTTAAAATAACTTCAACTTTTGGGAGTTGTTTTGAAGGCTGCGGACCTCTGTTTTAAGCCTTTCTTATAAGCCTGGATCTACTACATATGGTGAGATTAAGCTGCTTGTTTTTGTTTTGTTTTCCTGTCACAACCACACATAATGGGAGACTTAGATGATGTCTCTATTTAATTAGCATTATTTGTCTACTTTATGATGTCATTTATTTTGTAACAAAAGACCTGGACTGTTAATTTAGCATGATACTTCCTTCCTTTTATTTCTCTGTGATTCTCTTCCTATCTTCCCTTAAATCAGTAAATGAACTGACAGTCATTTTGACTGTTTTGTTTAAAATGGACACTGCAGGGTTTGGAAATAATGAGACATGCATTGCTCATGCTGTTTATTTGTGCCACGATCCAGCCAAAGCTAAAATGTTTGGAGTCTTTGCCACCAGAAACATTTAAACCCATACTGCAAACTCTCCCCTTAAGATCAACTGGGAATAAAAGTGCTTTGTGTTCATTGAATTGTATCACATTTCACTCCCTATCTCTCTTTCTTCTTTCTCTCCACCAGGTTGAGCAATAGGTAGCGTGAAGGATGCCACCTTTTCTGCAGTCCTGGCTTGCTTGCTTAATCATAACTGCTGGAAAAGTTGAGGCAAGATTTGGTGGTACCCAAGCACATCTTGGGATTGAGCATTGTCTGCATCAGAATTACTGTACTCTAACTCTGAAGATTACATGCAGATCTGCATACTCTGTACAGTTCATGGCATGGGTGAGTAAATCTTTGCCTGGGAGCTCCTCCAGCAGGGGCATTTCTAACCCTTTAAATAACCTGCAAACCACAGGGTCTCTCCCACCATCCAACCAATGTTTTCTTGGCCTGGCCTCTATAGACATAAAGGCCAGATGCAGGGGAGTGGTATCAGGAGACAGCTATCTAGTCTTGTGCACTCCCAGAGGCATCTTCCTATGTTATTATGTTCTTATGAGTGTGGTGGTGCTGCTGTGCCAGGATTCCTG
This sequence comes from Phrynocephalus guinanensis, assembly GCA_037367245.1. NCBI lineage: Eukaryota > Metazoa > Chordata > Lepidosauria > Squamata > Agamidae > Phrynocephalus > Phrynocephalus guinanensis. Next base: position 29,960,239 of record CM074736.1, read on the forward strand.
CACCTTTTTGTCCTTCCCCAACCCTTGGCTTATTTTGTGACTCTTTATTGGGCATATCTCCCCAGCCTGAAGCTCACCTTTGCCTTGCCTCTTGCCCACCCACCCCCATTTAAAATGTCCCTGGGTCCTGCATCTAAAAGTAAGAGGCAGTGGTTTTGTGCTCTGGTGCTTCAGCCTGGAAAAAACAAAACGTGGGGGGAGTACCACTATTTTCCCACGCTCTGTCTACACACGCATCTCTTGTTTCTATGTCATTTGGGCCGCTTTGTGCCACTTGTCTTGGTCCTTTTAGAAAATTCTTTCCTCTTCAGTCCTTTCACCACAATCTCCCTTCGGCCCGTTCTCCCTTCTATTTTCCACTAGGTCACTTCATCACCCTCTGAACCGTATTACTATGGTTCCAGATTACACAGTCTAGTTTGCCAGACTTACCTGTCTTCATCTGTCTGTATCCCTAGCCTTATTGGTGATATCCACAGGACTTGTGCATGCCCATTCTCAGCCACCACCACAACTATTCATTCATTCATTCATTCATTCATTCATTCATTCATTCATTCATTCATTCACTCTATTTTTTGGCTGCTTGCTTTGGGCACCACAGAGGGAGAGACAAGAACAGGCAACTAATTGCCTTGGTTGCTCCACCGCTTTCTTCTTCTTCTTTTCATTAGCTGGGGCTTAAATCCTGAAAAATCTCAGCAAATCCACGAAATCAACTGACCAATAATAGGGCAGTACAAATATCCTTGTTCAAGGATGTTTAATTTTTTTATGTGAGGCAATCTATAACATATAAAGATGTTTGAACCATCTGAACCCATTTTGAACTATGGAGTTAGAACTCTGCACAGCCTAATTAAACCATTGCACATTTGCATTGGTGCTGGCATATGTCAAATACGACACACTAGTTGTGTATCCACAATATTACATATTTGTAAGATTGCTCAGGGTAGTGCCTTTGGCGCTAATTGGAGCAGTATAGAAATCTAATGAAAGAACGAATGAACGAATGAATGAACGGACAAACAAACAAACAAACTAATGTCTATGCATGTGTGTGATCATCCTGTTATTTTCTGGGCTTTGTAATCAGGTTGCAGAGGGAGAACGGCAATGTGGGTATGCAGTGGCACTGCCATTGTAGTGTTTGCAGTTACTTGGGAGCAAGCTCAGTGGACATTCTTTCAAAATGGCTGGAAACAGAGCCTTGCAGCTAAAATATTGAGAGTTACAGGGTCTTGCCAAAAATACTTTCAAACAGACACTCCATTTCTGCCCCCTCACCCTTTCTCTCTGCCCATATATGCATACACATTGTGCCTTTAAGGTTTACACATATGTTTATAAACTCCTATTTTTTAGTGGAGATGGGAGCACAGCACAGTTGTCTTCTGCATTTTACTCAGTTCCACTCTTCTTTCATCCTTGCATTAATTTAAGTTGGTAAAACATCATCATTTCTGGAGGTGGGGGGAGAGGGGCAGGTAAATGAAACTTCACTCCTGAGATCACCTGCCCGAGCAGGCCCAGACAGCGAGAAATGCATTGTACAAACCAGGGGATATTTGTCTTCTCTGCATGGGATTTTGTGTTTGTTTTTTGGCTCAAAAATGTGTTCAAGCGTGAAGAGCTTCCCTTATCTGAAAAATCCACAAAGGGCCAAAACATTAGCTCATAAGAGTGCTGTATGACTAATGCGCAATGTTCATGGCTGGGTTGCAGTTTTGGCTGATGTGGGTGAATTGGAATTTGCCGCTTGTTTAAAAGAAAACAAACAGACTGGTGTAGTTTTTTTGTTTTGTTTTGTTTTTAAAAAAACGAAAATGCCTAACGAACACATAAGGCTCTACAATTCACTCCCTCCCTCCCCATATTTCTTCTGTCCCTCTCCTCGAAAGTGTATATAAAGTTGATTATACAGGAAATATTTTCACAATGCCGTCTGGACTTAGAAATGCACTGACTGTGGTGTGTTTTGAAAGGACAGTGAAATCTTTGTGTGGGCTTTATTTTGTCCTGGCTTATTTTTGTCTTACAGATAATACAAGGCATTGTATCAATAACATATAGGCTTGCTAGCAAAATCAATACATTTGAATCTCACAGCAGAAGCCTCTTGCACTAACACGACTGCCCTTGCTCCTGCACGGTCTTCTGCGTTGGCCAGTGGAACTGCTGTGCTGGGTGCAATCAACCCACTGAAGGGCCAAACAAGAGTTAAGTTATGGCAGATCGAACCCCCTCTCAGTCCAGATTCATAGGCAATTACTTCACCTCCTAACTCGTTCCGTGACTACGTTTGTGCCGTGACAGCGTTGTTCGCAGTTATGTGGTTTTGTCCCTCTTCAGTGCCTGTTTCCGTTTACTCACGGGCATGATTACTTGTCTCGTGACAACTGTTACTTAACGGTCTTGTTCCGTGACAAATTCTGAATTTGTCTTGCTTTCTTAACCCTTTTTTTAAATATCGTAAATAAAACTTTTTCGATATTTCGATTTACTGGTGTTCCAAGATTTAAACGTCAATGCTACAGAATTTTCAGTACAGTACTTTCTTTAATAAACATTTGCACTGCATGGTGTTTCCCATAGGGAAACTAATGTTGAATGCAGCTTCAGCTGCTGACCACTAGGTGGACACTGGTTGTGTGACAGTTGTTACCTCATGGTCCCTTGTCTCGGAACAGGAATCAGAAACAAACCGTGACAAGAGAATTCCCCAGCCCAGGGGCAGGTACAGCTTGTCACACTCTGTTCCCGGTTCCAGGGGCGTGTTCAAGATAACTTTTTGCCGTCACGATATGGATGTGAAGTAAGGGGGTTTTTTGTACCGGTCCCAAGCGGTACAGCAACAGGGATGAACGGGACATGAAGTAACCGCCATATGCACCGACAGTGCAAAGTGAGGACAGAATCATGACAGTCGGAATCAGGTTGCAGTGTCCTTAGATGGGGAAGGATAGGAGTTCAGCCCAGTCTCAGGTGGCCTCAGGTTGGCTCAGTCAGTCTTCAGCCCTCTTGGCTAGTTAATACTGTACCCTCCACCTGTAACTGACAGCGAGGCAGTTCCCATTAAACCTAGGAACACTTTAGTCCAAATAAATTGGTTTTAGATTGTGTTCTAAAAAATTAAACAGCATCTGCTCTGACACCTGGAAATGACATTTTGGAAGAAACCTCTTCCTCATGCATATCAGTACAGTTGTGGCTTAATTTTATTATGCTCTCTCAATCATTTTTAAAAAGTTATTATTAAGTAAGAATGAACTCGGTTATGGCTGATTAACATTATAAACTAAGCTGAAAACCGAGGGCACACCCAGCCACTCTTGTACAGTTTGTTCGCTGTTGTCCTATGGCAGTGGTGGGGAACTTTCGGCCCTCCAGATGTTTTGGACCACAACTCCCACAGTCCTTTATCATTGACAATACAGGCTTGGAATTCTGGAATTAATATCAGCCACTAAAATAGCTCCAAGTTGAATAACAGGAATGATGGTTGGAATGAGAATGAGGCATGTGTAGCAAATGTGTGGCACCAAATTCTGGGCAGATGCTCTCATGCCAAGTGTGTCAGTTTGGTCATGTACGCCCGAGTTTGTCCTTTTGCACTGAACCTTAGGAGAGGGCTGTGGAACCTTGGTCACACAGCTGGAATTCAGCCATACCCCTGCCATCCATGCCATTGGCCTTGCTGGAAAGAATTATGGAATGTGTTGTCCAGTGACATTGGAAGCCTGCAGGCTCTCCCAGTCCTTACCAAAGAAGGTGATCCATCAGAGACTTTCAGTAGGACAAAAGCATGTATTCCTTCCTGATATATTTTGTCTTGGTTATATGCTAAAAAAAAGGGTATGTAGTTCTCTACCTGTGTGACAGACAGTATTCCAGAGAACTTCAGACAGTTTTAATAAGTAGAATGACCTATGCGTCTATTTTTCTGGAATACATGTCATAATATCATCTCCCTCTGTGTTCACTTCACGTAGTGGTCTATATTAAAAGTCAACATTTTATCCCTATGAGTTCTCAAAGTGGAACATTCCAGTTACAAGTGATAATTATGGCCATATTCTAATGGCACGGTTTTGTTTTTGGTTCTTTTTGGCAACATGTAGACGTATTTATATTCCTTCAATTTTCTGAAGTGAATTTATGCTAAAGGGATAGCTTTATGGCCCTAATATTAGTTAATTTGAGATATTTCTAAGTGGTTTGTCCAGTGATACAATATTTTTAAAGCAATGTAAATTAAAATTTAAAATTACCTTTAAAATCACCAGAGATGTTTAAAGTGTGTGCTTCTTAACCACCGTGGTGCTATAAATGTATGTTAAGATGATATACAGATACATTTAATTGAAAACATACTTGAGCCTCTGCTCAGTGTTACACTTCCATGCAGGTGATAATATCTGAAAGGGCTGATATATTTAGGACACTGATTTGGGGGTATGACCAGAGAGTTTGTTTATTTGAATTAGGCTGATCACCTGCTGTTTTATTAAAGCTTCTACCTTTCTCACACTTGGTTCATGTTATGGGCTCTTGCTTTTGATTCATGATTGAGTCTTTTGGAAGAGAGAAGAGCTGTGCCTTTATATTTTCAACAGGAATACCAAGCCAAGCTACTGAAGTGTTCAGCAAGCAAAATATGCCAAATGGGAGATATTTGTGATAAAGAGGACATATGAATAACTCTTGTAGACTGCTGCAGCTTCTCCAGCACACTTTCAGATACTGCCAAGAATATACATTCCATTTAAGCAGGATGTCTCGTTCATTAGTTAGCCGATTACAAGAGAGGGATTTTTTTTTAATCATGAAAGGGCTACTCTTGTGCTTATACTGTACATAAGGACGAAAACTTGGTGCAGTACCTGTTTGCTTTGTTCTGCCAACAACATTCATCATGGACTACACACATGTTATGTTTCAGGGTGAATCGTTGGGATTGCTCGGGTGGCTAGTCAAATCCAAAAAGGAGTCTGTTAATGGGGAGGGAATAAATTGGATAACTACAGCCCAAAAGCAGAGGAAGAGAGAGCAGGGAAGAAAGGAACTCACTCTGGGACAGGTGGTTTGAACTAAAGTGATGGCATGCTGAAGAGTTAAGTGCTATTACGAATCCCCAAGTCAGTTTTCAAAGGGGCCTGTCGAAAGGAGTCAAAGGGTTTGTCCCCACCCCCACCCCATGCTGTTGGCAGTTTTACAGGGACCTCATAATAAAGAATTGTCAAAGTTTTCTCCCACTCTTTGGCTCAAACATGACTTCTCTCAGCGTCAGACATGACTGACATTTTCCTCCCACCACTTTATTATTTCTTATAAAAGGCTCTTGTTGCACAGACATGCCTGAGCTCTCGTGCTCCAGCCCCGTTCAAATTCTTCAGCCCCGACGTCATAGTCATCAGGACAACAATAGCAGTGGAGGCTTAGACATCCACCTGGGTTTAAGAAACACACCTATGTATGACAGGTCAAAGAGGGATTTGACCCACTCTTTCAATGCCAATCTTTTGCACCTTTCCTGGCTTTGAAGTACAGTGTGAGAACAAGTGACAATTGGTGGAGGAGGGGGAGCTATAGCATGTGAAAGTTGGTGCCAGCTTTGACATGCTTTGTGGCTGAATGCAACAACACACCCTTGTTGCATCATGCTGCTCCAAGGGTCTCTTTGCTACATCGTCTGTTGAAAAAAGTAATCCTACTGACTTCTGAATCCTGTGCCTCTGTGTTTGTAATAAGACTCTTAACAGCAAAGTTTTCAATAGCCCACCAAAAACAACAGCTGAAATCCTTATTGCATAAGGTACACTGCGTAAGGTTGATGGTGTCACCAGCTGTGGTAATTTTTTGGAAATTATACACTTCTGATTCCTTCCCTGAAGGACCTGAGGCTGGAAGAGGATGTACTTACTTACCCAAAATCACCACTGCAGGGATCAATTTTATATATTTAGTTTTATTTGTAGGTCACCTTTCCCCTATTTTTGGGGGGGGGGGATCCAAGGCAGCTCACAGTGTAAAATTAAAAGCACAATAAATTGCACATTAAAAACAATTAAACTGTAATGATAATTAAAAATACATTAAGTGATTAAAAGCACTTAAAATTAACCTTAAAATGTACCTTAAAAATTATCCAGGGATTCATTTCTGGTTCTTGAAAGTCTGCCTGGAGAGATGGGCTTTCAAGAACCAGAACTTAGCAGAAGGATAAAAGGAGCTGGCCAGCCTGATCTCCTGAGGGAGAACATTCTATAGACCTAGGAACTGCTACAGAGAAGGCCTTCTCTTGTGTTCCCATCAAACCTGCCTAGGATGGCAATGGGACCAAGATGTGGGCCTCCTCTGATGATCTTAAACACCAGGAAAGTTCATATGAGAAGATACATAGTCCTTCAGATAGCCCAACTGTATAAGGCTTTGTAAATAATAACCATCACCTTGAATCAGGCCTGAAAGTAGAGAGGTAAACTGGTCCAGAGTTGCTTTAGCAAGGTGGTTATATGCTTCCTATAATTGGCCCCAGTCAGCAGTCTGGAAGCTGTATTTTCCAAACTATCTTCAAAGGCAGCTGCACATAGAACATGTTACAGTAATCCATGCCAGATGCAACAAAGGCATGTGGCACAGTAGCCAAATCAGACATCTCAAGGAATGGGTGCAACTGGTGCACCAGTTTTAACTGTGCAGATGCATTCCTGGCCACTTCCAAATCCTTCTTAAACTTAGATCTAGAAACCAACAAATAATGTTGCTGACCTACAAATGTGGGGTTTGGGATGTCTCCTAATAGGGATTCCAGTCCCAATCTGTATGGCCTGTGGGTTGAGGGCCTTCCGTACAACCTATTCACTATACATTCAGAGGGAATGTTCTAACCCTACCCCTCTGTCCTCACTTCCACCACCTTCCACACTTGGATGATGGCTCTCTGAACAGGGGAGAGTCCTGCCACCTGTGAGTGATTTTTTCCTGAATTGGAACAGGGATTTTTCCAAGGCTCAAATTTTCAAGGGGAGTCCGATAGGTAGCAAACGTGCTGCTATTCAGGATCATAGCCCTCTTCATTTTCAGGGCAACAGGCTAGAGTGCTGCCTTTGATTGTGCAATGAATGCACCTGAATATTAACATCTGGATAGGGCCAGGACAGATTATGCTGCACGTCTCAGAAACATGTCCACGCCTGTTATGTCCATAATGTATCGTTCCATCCAACTGCTGTGTTAGCTGCTGCATTGGTTCAATAGTAACCCAGAATCACAAGTGCTGTATCCCCCAAATCCCCTTCTAATTTTCACCCCTGTTTTGGAAATTTACAAGGTGCTCTGTCACCATCTTGTAATTTTGCCCATCCCTTTTGGCGCTCCCTTTTGTTTGTTCCTGCCTTTTCTGGCCTGCTTTGCATCTGTGCAGGATTTGTGAAGGGTTTGTTTTAAGGATTGGATGTCTCCAGTCAGCTTAGACGACCTGCCTATGCAGTCACATACCAGATTGCCTTTTTACCCCTCCTTACAGACCCCTATTTATTCCTGCATCAGACGGGGGGGGGGGACAGCAAACATTCTGGTCATGCACCACTGCAGGCTTTTGCTTGAAGATTCGTTTTCTTTAGGAAGTCAGCTATCCTTAATGACATTTTGTTAACCTCTAGACAGATTCAGGTGGTTTCTTGGTGTGTTAGAACCAGCATGTGTTAGCTTGCTTTCATTTATGAGCAACTCAGTCCCAGTCGATACAAGCAGAAGAATGAAGTAGAAAAACTTAGAAGAACAGTGCCATCCAGAATGTTTTCAGAATGCAGGTAGGAAAATCACAGAAGTGGAAAGCAGATAATGGGTATGTCAAAACTCGCACACCTGACAAGATAGCTTTATAGCCAAAGTTTTCTTTTGCGAGTAAGTATTCAAAAAGGTTAGACCAGTGGTTCTCAACCTGTGGGTCCCCAGATGTTCCTGAAATGCAACTCCCAGAAATCCTGGCCAGCTCAGCTAGTGATGAAGACTTCTGGGAGTTGCTGTCCAGGAACATCTGGGGACCCACATGTTGAGAACCACTGGGTTCGATCCTGTGGATTGTATAAACCGGCACAGTCCATTCTAGCCGGAGATTGGTTGGGGTTAGTTAAAACCTCATTAATGCAATTTTTAAAAATGATATACCTGTAGATCTTGGTGGGAAGATTTTTAAGTGCCCACCTATTGAAAATGGGAGATGGGGGCTACTCTAACTTATTTTGGGTTAATGTGCTTTGAAATTCCATCTGTGATGTTTGACCTGCAATGGTGTGTTCACAAATGTAAGTAATAAAGTGACAAAGGATCTGTAGTCCAGCTCTCAGATGCACGTTGCATGGAAAATATATCATCAATTCACTTCATGTTCCCCTTCCATGCCAAGAGACCTAATATTTTGAGACCTGGGCTTCCCTTGTATCTTGAATCACACTGACAGCTCCCAACATTTCTTATTGCTCAGACTTTATCATCATCTCTGTTATCGCCTTTCCAAGGTTAGGAGGTCACGCTGTTTCTAATGGAGATAGAGCTTCAAATGCCACAAGTCCTTTCTCTTGGACATGAATTGTGTCATGGGTTGCTCTCCTATTAGTGTACTGAGTAGATGACACCCTGACCCGTAGAGACAGCCTTCCTCTCTTTCTATCATTTACTCTGGAAATCTACGAACACCGAGCTTTGCTTCCCAAAAGCTGCTAGATTTTGTAACCCTTGTTCATCTTGACCCCGGGTAAGATAATGAGCTCAACCCCAAATGAGAAGACTTTGATTAACTGGTAGGGCTATTAAGGTTGAAGGGAAGCATGCCCCCGCTACAGTTGCAAGACAGCAGGAGCTCTTTTACAAAGCTCAGTGTGATCTAAATAACATAAGAGTAGTTTGAATCATAATCATCCAAACAAATACTTCTCCAGAATGGTAAGGAGACCACTCCGCCAAAGGGAAGTGGCAGTCAATTTATCTTCAGGCCAGCAGCCACTTGTTATGTTGAGAAAAATCTAATAATTGACACTCAGAAAATTATTTGTTTTTGTTGTATGAACAGACAGGCAGATACAAACAACCAAGACATTTCTGGATCATGCTTCATGCATTTCTTTACCTGATAAACAGGAAAGACCAGACCTAAAGTGGGAGCAGCCCATGACCAGGGCAGCTGGCTTTTCATCAAAAATATTTTGGAGTGTCATGCCCCCCATCTTGATCCATGAGCTGGCCATCACCTATTATCCAGTATCACTGTGCTTCTCTATTGAAGATTCTTCCTGCATTATGAACTTTGGTGACCTATATATACATGCAGCATCTGCCGGCCAGCATGGCATCTGGTTGGGACATTAGCATACAGATGATGTATGTTTATGGGCCGGTTAATAGATTATAATTACCTGGCACATTGGACACCAACATGGATAGGTGCTGTTCAGTAGAGGCTGTTATATTTACCTCGGCCGTGAACTCAAATTGTGGTCAAGTTTTCAGATCCAGGAAGGACTTTCAGACACTGACATCATTGGATTGACTTGCCAATGGAATGAATGCAAAATGTTGCATGTCTGTTAGATACTGTGTCAAGTATTGAGTGTATGTAAGGCGTCAGATATACTGACAGCCTGTTCATTTCTGCATGCTTGATAACAGTTATCAATGGCGTCAAATGTGACCTAATACTTAGTGGATTCTGTGAAGCAGCAACAGCTGGAATAAAGCAACTGTTAAATATTCTCAACTATTGGCAGGTTCATATCAGATACAGTTGAGTATTGATTATTACTGTATAATCTCTGGATGCCAAAGGCTAATAGTCAACAGAAAATATCCAGAGAATGTTGGCATGGTCTGAGATATTCAAAACCGACAAGAGAAACATATTCATTTCTGTCCATTTTCAACAATCCCTAGCATTGCAATCTCACACACAGCTGCCTGGGCACAGAGCTCTGAATGTTACATTTTGAAAGGAAATCATAGTTAATCGTTACTTCTTATCAACTGAGCTACCCTTATTGTACACATTGCACAATGTGTACAATGCATATTATTAACACATTGTATTGTCACTAGAGATAGACTGGGAAAATGCAGAGAAATATTCTCTTATTCCTGCATCTCAAGAAGATATAAAAAAATCCAAAAGGCAAAACCAAAACGAAAATATTCCCTTGCAAATAGTGATTTATAACTGTATGGAGTAAAACCTGGAAAGATCCTTTGAAATGCCATAAACTATCATTAAAACTAACTTTAGGAAACAACACCATAACATACCCATAACACCACCACCATGGTAATAACTTTGCTTCCCTTGACCAGCCTTAACAAGTAGTGACGGGAAGGCATTCTGTTTTGATTTTTTTTAAAGTACCAACAGATAAGATAGGTGCTGCTGCTCCTCTCTCCCACCTCCTCTGGCTCAATCTGCCACTCACCAGGCCCAGCATGCTGGCTTTCTGCACGTCTTCAACTTATCTTCCAGTCCCAGCAACAGCTTGAGCTTCTCTGCCCTATCTCTCTTAGCTGATTGGTCACTCAGAAAAAAAGGCAGATTCAGTGCCCACCCGTGCTACACTTTTACAGAAAAAGTGGGACAAATCAGTTTGTGTCCATCTCTATCTGTCACTATCTCTCTAGTGCCTATCTGGGGTATAGGCCCAAAGTTCTTGAGTCCCTCAATTTAGGATTAAGTCTGGGCTTTTATAGCACTAATATATAGAAATGGACATCTTTTTCAAACCTTTATTATCACCCGATTTTTGGAGGTGTATTTAAGTGCATAATCCAACAGAGATTGCAGAGAGACTCAATGAATTCTTTGCTCCAGTACTCATTGAAGAAGACAGAGACCACATGCCAAAAACAGAGCTTATCTTCATAGGGAGGGAAACCGAAGCATTAAGCCACATAGAAATAAACAGGGAGGAGGTCCTTGCATGTCTTGTTAAACTAAATGCTAACAAATCACCAGGACCAGATGGTATCCATCCACAAGTTCTCAAAGAACATAAAGATGAAATTGCTAATGTCCTATCCAAAATAACTGTATATAATCTTTCGTACAAATCAGGCTTTGTGCCCAATGACTGGAAGCCAGTGAATGTAACACCAGTCTTCAAAAAAGGATCCAGAGGTGAACCAAGAAATTACCGACTGGTCAGTTTGACATGTGTCCCAGGTAAAGTGATGGAAACCATCCTAAAAGATAAAATTAATGGGCACATACCTATAGAAGAGAAGGTGCTGCTGAAGGAGAGCCAATATGGCTTTTTCAAGGGCAAATCATGCCTCACTAATCTGTTGGAATTTTTTGAGTATCAACAAGCATGTGAATAAGGGAGATCCAGTTGATATTGTTTATCTGGACTTTCAGAAGGATTTTGACAAGGTCATGCACCAAAAGGCTCTTGAATAAACTTGCCAGTCATGGAATAAAGGGTCAGGTTTTGTCCTAGATCACCAACTGGCCAAGGGACAGGAAACAGAGACTAGCGCTAAATGGACATTTCTCCAAGTGGAGGGAGGTAAACAGTGGGGTCGCCAAGGTTTAGTATTGGGACCCCTGTTTTTCAACCTCTTCATAAATGTACCTACTTCATAAAAGTAAATAGCAAGGTAGCCAAATTTGCCGATGACACTAAATTATACAGGGTAATAAAAACTGAGAGAGATCGTGAGGAGTTCCAGAGGGATCTCTTGACACTGGGGGAGTGGGCAAACCAGTGGCACATGATTTTCAACATTAGTAAGTGCAGAGTGATGCACGTTGGGGCAAAAAAAAAAAACCAATTACATTTATAAACTGATGGGGTCTGAACTCTGTGCAACAAACCAGGAAAGGGACCTTGGTGTCCTGGTGGACAGCTCAATGAAGGTGTCAACCCAGTGTGCCGCAGCAGTGAAAAAAAACGAACTCAGTGCTAGGGATCATTAGGAAGGGTATATAAAATAAGTCAGCACTCAGCAAGTGTCATTTTGCCTCTATAAATCTATGGTGAGGCCCCATCTGGAGTAATGTGTACAGTTCTGGTCACCATGCCTCCAGAAGGGTATTATGGAAATGGAAAAAGTTCAGAGGAAGGCAAACAGATTTCCTTCTTCCCACAGAACTTTTCATGAACACAGAAATCCAGTCGAGTACACAATTCCAGCAATAAGAACAGAGCATCCAACGTCCAAACAGCCAAACTGTCAAGTAACCAAACAGCCAAACAGCCAAAAAGACACATGCTTGTCTGAGCAGTTTATATAATATCATCCAAACATCTTGGCTCTTTACACCACCAGAGCCATGCCTATTGCTTTTTTTTTTTTTACATCTCTGTACATCTCAGAGCTTCACCTTCGCTTCTAGCTATGCTTCTAAGACCTTGAAGCTTTCACCTCTCTTTCAAGGCCCCTCTCTCAAGGCCACTGAGCTGTGCAACCTCTCCACACAGCTGGACCTTAATTACTCTGGACTTTAAAACTTTTTTTCTCTAGGCACTTATTTGAGATGCCTTGACAACCTATTTGGACATTAACGAAAATGGTGAAACAAAGGTGTGAGTAAGAGCAACACATACAACAGAAAAGCATGCACAAAATGTAACCTCTTGGGTAAACTGATGTTGGCATGGCCACTCTGCAGAATGCAGACCAGAAAGCTATGTTTCAATGAAGTGGAAAACCTGAAGAAAAAAACCTATACTGAACAAAAGCCCTGTTTTGTGTGCATATTTTCCAAAAACTGTCCCTTCCGCCTTTTAAAATAAAAAAGAGGCAGACTAAGAGTGAGGTGAGAAAAGAGGAACAGCTAATATGAGACAAATGGTCTCAATAAAGGAAGCCATAGCTGTTAGTTAGCAAGAACTGAACAGAACTTATTGGAAAAGACAATATCGGTGGGGCATAGGGGAGTAGGAAAAGAGAACAACTTGAAGTGAGATGTTCTTGGTTTGCAAGATCTGAGCAGAACTGTTCCTGAATGGATATTTTGGAAATAGAATTAGAAATGACTTGATGATACAGAATAGAGATGGGCACGAAAAAGAAAAAGGGTGTTTCGGTTTTTCGTTTGTTGTTGAGAGGTCTGTTTCGGTTCGTTTCCGTTTGTCGCAAATTTTTTCGAAAATTTCATTACCGTTTTTCATTTTTTCGTTTGTTGTTTCTACCCGCTTTTTGCGTGATTTTCAAAGCATTTCCGTGCATGGGCGTCCCCCAACGCCCCAGACAAGAGGGAAAACACTAAAAAAAATGGATGCTGGCAGAGACACAGTATAGACTAGGTTCGCAGGGAGGCTGCAAAGGCAGCGGCGGGCTTTGCCCAGGGTGCAAGGCAGCCGCAGAGTGACTGCACTGCGGGGCAGGGGAGGGTACTCACCGAGAGGTACGCAGCATGCACGCACACAGGGAGGTTGCAGGACTGAAGCTAGAGTCGCAGAGACAGCAATCCCACCCTAACTCCCACCAGAGACTGCAAGGAGGACAGGGAATGCCAGACCTTTTTATGCCCTCTGTGGCTGCCAGACCTGCCCGCCCAATCTGCAACCTGGGCATGCTATTGTTTGAACATGATCCCACATCACATGGCTTGCCTCCATTTTGTGGCTGGTGGCGACATCCATTTTAAAGGGAAAAGAAAAATACATTGCGATGGGAGAAGACAAAAACAAACTTTTTAAGGCCCCCAACCCCCCTGGTAGGTATTATCAGATAATATAAATAATTATCGCTGCGTTTTTACGGATGTCCAGGGCGTTTTTTAACATTTAAAACAGGTCATTTCATTGTGCGTCGCCATTAACGGAAATGAAACATAACAACCACAATTTTCGTGGTTCTGTTTGTTTTGTTTCATTTTCATCACAATTTTCGTTTGTCGTTTCATTACGTAACAGAAACGACAAACGGTAACGGAAAAGAAAAATTGTTCGTTCTGTGCCCATCTCAAATACAGAACATTTTGGAGGTTTTTTTTCCTTAATTAAAAGACAATTGTATAGTGACAAGATGGTTGAAGTGCTTGAGACTGTCACAGGATATATGCTAATATTGAGTAAGACCATTCCTCAGTCAGAAAAAATAGTAATTTCACAGCTTAAATGAGTGAGATTTTGAATATTTGTTATCTATTTTTTTAATATATTTTAACATATTTTTGCAACCAGATGAAGAATATGCTTGCAACCATGCATGCCTGTTTGACCAAGAACAAGTTAAAAATCAAATTAGATCCTCACTAACAGGCTCAAAAGTTCATATTGTTCCAGACCTGGAGCATATTACCCATTTCAAGATTTGTGTCAGGCGCCAGGCCTCAGAAATCCTTTGAAAAGTTTTTACTGAAAGCCCTCAGAGCTCAGAAAAGCACAACTCCTCTTTGCTTTTCTAATGCTGAAATACATGGGATATGCCTTACAAATTTGTATACCAATTCCCTGAAAATAAATGGCAATACATACCTTTCTGGAGGAGTGTTACTCCTTTACTTTCTTTAAAACAAAACCTGTTTTTTCATTCATTCCATAATAGCTGTGAATGTTCATTGAGCTGTAATTTTTCCTCACCCAAATAATACATTGTATCATCTACCTGGCAAGCCCATGCCAAACATGCTTAGTTTAAAACATAGTCACTGTTTATCCCATCTGAGATGCCTCTGTTGAGGATCAATATTTCAGCCCTTGGAGAGATATTCTTTTGTGTTTTTTTGTTTTTTTGTTTTTTTTTCTATTAAAGAGTTTTATTGATTTTAGGGGGAAGAGGGAGGGGAAAGAAGGGAAAGGGGGGAAGGGGTACAGTATAAGAAGTTACATTGAATACATCAAGCCAAAAGATAACGATTATACATAACAGGATATCACAAAGTATTGTCAAAGTGTTAGTAGGTTAACTACTTCTTGCCGTCTTCTTTTGGAGATCTCTTCATATTCTCCCTTCAGGAATCCAGAAAGCCTGTCGATTTCGATATATTCTCTTATTTTGTCATGAAGATTTCTCTCAGTAGGCGCTTCAGGTTGTTTCCAAAATTTCACATATAATATCCTTGCCGCAACTATTACATGATGGAGTACATATTTTTGATCAAAGGAAATATTTATGTCTATTATATTTAATAAGAAAAGTTCTGGTCGAAGCTCTAACTTAATCTTCAAAGATCTCTCTATAAATAGTTTTACCATTCTCCAATATGTGTTTACCTATTTGCATGTCCACCACATGTGGTAGAAAGTACCGCCATCGTGTTTACATTTCCAACATCTAGGTGAGCAATTGTACATCTTAGATAAGCGGTGAGGTGAAAAATGCCATCTATAAAACATCTTGTAACAGTTTTCCTTAAAGGCTATCGACTTAAAAAGTTTTACTATGTTCCACAGGGAGTCCCATTTACTTAAGTGAATAGAGTAGCTGAAGTTTTCTGCCCATCTTATCATAGTATCTTTTACCAGTGTATCAATCGATTTCTCATTTAACAAAATACTATAGAATTTACTAAGGAGCTTTGTATCACCAGAGGATAATATTTTGTCAAGTGAAGTATCATTAGTCAGAAAACCACCCTCTTTAATGAGATTTTTGAAATGTGAATATATTTGTTGGTAATTCCACCAATCTATTTTCCAACCTTCAGATACTAATTGAGTAAGTGGCTTCAAGGAGCAATCAGCATTCAAAAGTTGTCTGTAGGTTAAAGATTTAAGGGTTGCACTTGTATGGGAACCAGTTATTGCTCCTAATGGAGAAAGCCACATTGGAGTTTTGACATAAAACTGAATTTTTATGGATAACCATATTTTAATTAACACATTCCTTATCCAATGTTTTTTTGAAGAGAGTAGGTATGTTACCCTTAAGCCATAAGTAATGGTGCCAACCCTTGTCCAGATCGTGACCTTCGAGCTGTAATATTCTGTTATTTGTCATTAAAATCCAGTCTTTGACCCATGTCATAGCTGCTGCTTTATAATACAATATTAAGTTGGGTAGGGCGAAACCACCAACTTGAGTTCTATCTTGTAAATAGACATTTCTAATCCTTGCTTTCTTCTTTTGCCATATAAATACCCGTATACTTTTTTCCAAATCAGAAATAATCTTAAAATTAGGTAATATAGGTAAGCATTGAAATAGAAAATGCAATTTGGGTAGGACAGTCATTTTAATCACAGCAATTCTACCCATTAGTGAAAGCTGAAGTCTTGACCAAATTTCCAAGTCTGCTTTAATTGCTTTTATCACACTGACAGTTATCTTCGAGAAGTGTGTTACACCGATTGGATATAGTGATGCCTAAGTATTTTGCCTTGTGTACATGTTGAAAACCCGACAAATTAACCAACTTCACAGTCATAGATGGGGTCATATTTTTGGTTAACATCAATGTTTTTTCTCTGTTAACCTTTAATCCTGAGATTTTAGAGTAGGCATCTAAAATCTTTAACAGCTCTGGAAGAGAAAGCTGTGGATCTTCCAAAATAACCAGCAGGTCATCTGCAAAGGCTTGCACCTTATAGACTTCTCCTTTAGTACACAGACCCTGAATTCCTTCAGTATTTTTTATTACATGCAGTAGTATTTCTAAGGATAAAATAAACAACAGGGGAGAGAGTGGGCACCCTTGCCTAGTGCCTTTATGTATCATAACTGTATCTGTGAGGTAGCCATTTACTACAATTCTAGCATTTTGTGTGGAATAAATTTGTTCTATAGCTCTTAACATTCTATGACCACACTGTAGGTAGTCTAGGAGAGCTGTTAGTAATGACCAGGAGACATTGTCAAAGGCTTTCTCAGCATCAATAAATGTAAGGGCAACTTGCTTCTCAGGGTGGCATTCATAGTATTCCAACACATCCAGCAGCAGAATTCTGACGTTGGATTGGAGATGTCTCTTTGGGAGAAAGCCATTTTTATCATGGCGTATCAGGGAGGATAGGATCTTCCGCCATCTATTTGCCAAAATAGTTGCAAAAAAATTTGTAATCCACGTTTAGTAAAGCAATTGGCCAGTAGTTTTGAGAGAGAGATTCTTTTCAAATTAAAAAAAAGCTGGTGGGGCCAATCATTCTCTTTCAAGATAAGCAAGACTGGTCTTTGGAAATAATATGCACTTTTTAAAATCTGGAGACATTCAGGGTCACCTATTTCTGAACAGAAAGGGACACTTTTACTTTTAAAATGCATAATTCAATAACGCTTTGCCCAAACTTCCCCAAGTTTGGCACTGGTCAACGAAAATTATCTGCTACACTTGTGCCAAATTTGATGCTGATCTAAAGTCCAGTTCAAAAGTTATAATTATTTGGGTCGCCCCATTTTTAGAATTGTCTTGAAGGCTGATTTCATTTGCTGCAAAATAGCAACACTGCATTCTTGTACAGCTTTCATATGTGTTCAATAAATTGCTGTATTCAACTGCCCAAACAAAAGGTACAGTTGCTCCTGTTGGAGATATGTGATACATTATTTTGCCAAAATAATTGTGCTGTTTTACCATCAGTACAGCTCTGGGAAATTATGAGTAGAGATGGGCACGACTTGAAAAAATTTTTTTTCGAGTTGTCGTTAGTCGGGCCAGTCCCATTTCGGGTCGTTTCCGGTTTTCGCGAAAATTCGCAAAAATTAGTCAGTTCGTTTTTTCATTTTTTCGTTGTCGTTAGTACTGGTTTTTTTTGGGGGGGGTAGCGGGCTCCTGGAGGCAGCTCTGTGGGGTGGGTGCCTCCTCTGGCCCGCTATAAAGGGAAAGTGGGCTCCTGGAGGCACCCGTGGGTGCCTCCTGCCACTAGGAAGGGGAAGCAGGCTCCAAGAGACACCCCTCTACATGGGGGTCTCCCTTCCTCACCTGCTGCTGCTGCAAAATGCTATGCAATAGCCATATGGATATTGCATAACATAATGTGCAGACAGTGAGACCAGTGTGAGAGTGATAGGGTCATACCCGCCCTTCACAAGGCTCTGGCACCACCATGTCTCACACAGAAGGGAATTGTACTTGCTGCGTGTAGTGCAATGCAAGCAAGTAGATCTGGCTTTAAGGTGCCTTAGTGCAAGAGCTAGGGTTAGGCTAGTGATGGGTAAGGTTACGGTGGGCTAGTGGGTTGCACCTCTGGGTGCCTCTCTGACCCACTAAGAAGACAGTCTGTGACATATGGGTACGGAGTCAAGGGTTAGGGTTAGGGCTAGGGCAGGTTTTAGGGGGCTTTTTGGCACATCCCAGAAGTCTCCATGGCCAAGTGGCCATGCGACTGGTGGGATGGCTCCAGAAATTTGCATGGTTGTCCACTCCCACATGGCTGGCCACTTGGCAGCCCATCATTGCGCACTGCGCAGGTGTAAATAAAATAAAATAAAATAAAATCAATGGAGGACAGAGAGGAGAGAGAGAGAGACATTTTGTTGCAAGAAAAAAACCCACTGCTACTGTGAAAAATCTGGCAGTTTATAAAATTTTCGCGTGTTTCTGTTGTGCTTGTGTGTTTTTGGACCACGATTTCAAAAACAATATTGCGTTCGCCGCCCCATTTTGGATCCCCCGCCCGCACCGCATGGCATGGCGATGGCGACTCGCGAGTCCGGCTGCCCAGGACGGGGGGGAGGCGGGACCCCCCCTCCAGAAACCACCCCTCCGGTAGGTGCCCTGCGCCCTTAGTCAAGCAGGCATTTTTCCGCCTGCTTTTTTGGCCAAAAAAATGGGTGGGGGGAGAGTTTAAAAGTTTTTTCCTGTGCCGTCCGTTGCCGCTTGCAATCATTTTTTAATTGCGGCGGCCGGCGGCCGGCGAGACTGGGCTTTTTGCTGGCTGCGAGCCTGCGGCGAGTCCCACCAGAGCAGCCGAGGACGGGGGATGAGGGGGGAGGCCAGGGACCTCCAGAAACAACCCCTCTGGTAGGTGCCCTGAGGCACGGCAGGCATTTTCCCGCCTGCTTTTCGGCCGGGAACCGGGTTTTTTTAACTTTTAAAAACTTTTTTTCTGTGCCGCGTGTGGCATCGCGCGATCTCGCGATGCAAGTAACGAGCACGACAAATCAGACCAAAATTGTTTGTTCGTCGGTTCGAGCTCGAAGTCTGGGGGAGTAATTCCCGTTACCGTTTCCGTAGAGTAATGGAACCGAGTAACGGAAACGGAAACGGGAATACCGCTAAGTCGTGCCCATCTCTAATTATGAGCAATTCTCAGCTTACCAAAAAAAACTCATGACAATGTTAGTTCTGTGGCACTCTTATACATAGCTTTCAAGGGTGTGTGTGTTTATAGAATCAACTGCTATCAGATGTCAAATTATCACTTTACCTCATCACTCTTTATTGTTCTTGTTCATTCATGAAGGGGAAAGAAGGCTGGGGAAAGGCTTTGGCCAGTATAAACTACAACTATAATCTACTGAACAATACATTACACCAAAAGTTGGAATGGTGTACTCATGTGAGAACCAGGTTCACCCAGTAAGTTTCCTCAGGGACTTTGGCTCTCAAAATATCTCTTTGCATATCCGGATTGTAGTGAGGTTAAAACAGACAGTGTGTGCCTTGTACTACATGAGCTTCTTAGAAGAAATGTGGTGTTATAAATATAATTTAAGCTATTAATGCCGCTGTGTTCACACTAGTGTAGCAGAAATAAGAAAACTAACACAACATATCCATTATCTTTCTCCATCTGATTCTGTACAAGGGGACAGTTCAGGAAAAGGTTTAATTCCATTTACACCTTACTTTTCCTTCAGTGAGCTCTCACTAGCGTACATGGTTTTCTTCCCCCATCCACTACATCCTCACAACACTCCCAGGTGATACGTTGAAGAGACTGAGTAGCGGAAGGAATACCCTACAGTAAGTTTGGTCACTGAAAGAGGATTTGAACCCAGATTTCCTAAGTCACAACTGAAGGGGGAGGCGAGAGAAAAGCAACTGGTCCTACATCCCTCCTGTACCGTAGTCTATCTATTCAGATGGTTTGTTTTAACAGGCCTACTTAATCAGAGGCTTCCTGTGTCTTCTTGTAAGTGCTGGGGGCTTTAAACTTGTTTTTCCCCACGTGACATTAAATTCTTATAGCATAAAGGCAGCATAAAAATAAAGTTATTATTATTAAAGTTATTATGTTGAAAACCCACACCATATTCCATCTGTCCAAATGTTGTTTTCATAGACCGTATATTCAGCTGTTAAATGGTGCTTTCTCTCTCTCTCTCTCTCTCTCTCTCTCTCTCTCTCTCTCTCTCTCTCTCTCTCTCTCTCTCTCTCTCTCTCTCTCTCTCTCTCTCTGTGTGTGTACTTTTATTTTACTTATCTCTGTCAGTGGAATCATTCTAATTTCCTCTATCTCCTTGAAATGGGTAATATGCTCCAGACCTTATGGCAAAGGTCTTCCTGCATCTAACTCTTCCAATCCTGACAGCTTCATTCATCTCCAGGTATTTGGTGGGTGGCAACTGAAGGCAGGGCTTTTTCAGCTGTGGCACCCAAGCTGAGAAATAACTGAGGAAAGTCTGGTTCCTTCACTCTTTTCTTTAAGGAGGACAGTGAGAGGAGGAGCACAGAGCAAGACTATGCACACTTACTAGTTTTGGTGGATCTTAGTTGTCTGTACATAGGACTAGCTGCATGTCTATGAAAGACAATCCTTTCTGAGTTGGTCTGTAGAGCTGGTTCAGCAGCTGAATGTGCTCTGTGCAGAAGCCAATCTTAATTATATGAAAATTGTGTGACTTGAATGCTTTTGGAAGTAGGCAATGATGAGTTGCTTAATTGTATATCTATAAATGTTCAAGAAGTATATCAACTATCAGTCATTATGTTGCACAATATTTCGAATCCCAGCTTGTCATATCATAATGGAACTGTCAGAGCCCATTTATATCACTCGTATGACCTTTGCTTATGTTTATTTAATAGGATTGACAGAAGCTGATGTGAGATGTAATTCCAGTCGCATTAAGATAACCGTGACAGACCCACTGTTTTGAGAGACACTGGATTTAGAATTCTTTCAAAATACATTTCAATATTTTAAATGTGCTTGGTTCTAATTTAGAAAAAGAATGTGGTTTTGTTTGGGGTATATATTTCTCAAACGTGACCGGTAAGCTTTGTGGTAGCAGTGTTTCTGTGAATAATGGTGTTACATTGGCCAAAATCCTGTTGCTTGGTGCAGTAAGTCGCACTAAAGTTGGCTCATTGAATCAATGGAGATTCAGTTAATCAACTCCATAAGCTCCATTTACTCAAATGGTCCTTATCTAACAGAAATTTAATATGCTAAAGGGAAAGCAAATAGATTTTGCTCTGCTTCTGGAATGGTCTAGCATGCTGTAGTTCCTGGTGATGGCACAGTGTAAGGAGAATTGCAAACCAACCTGATCCAGATCCATGCTCAAGCTCAATTTTTTTGATCCAGCTGTCGGGCTACTAATTTTTGCATCCAGGCTGGACTGGTTTACAAAGGTCAGTTTAAGAAAGACGGATTTCTGTAAAGTGACACGTTCTTGTGTGATCAGACACGCGCCTTTCCTGCATCCCAAGTCACATGAATACACTTGAATTAATGGGGCATATGGATTTTTTTCACGCATTCCCGGTTGAGCCAACGAGCCTATTTTAGTGACATTTGCTATGCTAAAGCAACTGGATTTGGACCGTTTTCAGTGAGACCCAAAACAGTGGGAAGTAAAACTAAGTGTCAAAGTATATATTGCTTCCTCCAAAACATGTACGTAAGTCTGAGATAAACTGAGTGCTCAAGGGCTGAGTGTTAGACCAATTACCGCTCTTAGAAATTAAATGGTTTACATTACAATGGGTGGGTTTTATGGAAAAAAGAGGCTCATTCAATGTATGGCCCCTTGGGCAGATACAATCCAAATGCCATACTTGGGCAACACTATGTGGGACTTTATCTTGAGCAAAGCAGGGAAGGCAGCGTGATTCTAAACATGGTATTCTCACTTCAAAGATGGTTGAGAATGATAGCGCTGAAACAGAGTGCAAGACTGGATTAGCATCACAGGGCAAAAACCAGATTACATGGTTCACCCTAGGCTGCAGAACCAAATGGGAAGCATGGTTGCTCCTCTAGTTTGAAGGTATAAAGTCTTAAGGTTACTCAGTTCTGTCTTTGCCTGCATCCATCCATAGACACCATCTGTCCTAAAACAGTGGGTCCCTGTCTTTTGGTTTTCCCCCCTATGACTTCCTGTGTCAAAGAAACTGAATCTCACTAAGAAAAAGAAAAAGAAAAACAGCCATAATTTCTCAGGAAGTGGACTTCACCCTTTATCAGCATTCTACTATTATATTTGTTATTTATCGTAAGTTCTAAAAACACATAAAACTGAAAAAAAATTCTGGGGATCAACACAAACACAAATAATAATTCCACCACTACCTGAAAATTACAATACTGTCATTAAATATCAACAATTGTAAACACATACAACAACAACAACAACAACAACAACAACAACAACAACAACAACAACAACAACAACAACAACAACACCCTGTGTCCCATCTTCTTTATCTTAATACTGGCTGTATGTTTATTCCTGGTTGAAAACCACTGTCTTAAAGCATGCCTGCTAGAGAGAGAGAGTGGCTCATGGTTGCCATCATTTTGGGTCCCCAGACTGTCATTTTGTCTCTCATACTCCCAATTTGGTTTTCATGCTTCATGCTTACTCTGTTCAAGAAGTATATCCAACTCTCAGTCATTATCTTGCACAATATTCCAGTTTATCTGGAGATATTCAAATGCCAGATCTATCAAATGAAGTCAGGTTGCATTTGCCGTTCCCACCAACAGCCTCAAGTGAAGTAGGGAAGACAGTGCCTCAGACTTCTGTAAGATCTACCCTGGGGAGTCCTGAAGGTGCAGGTGCCAAATCTTCTCTCCTCCCTAATGTAGTGACAACCCTGTTATCGCTTACTAATTGGCAATTGCGAACATTGAGCTCTTGTGTGACCTTCCCATTAGCACTAAAACACACCCACGTGAGTGAGAGTCAGGCATCCCCTTGATCAACAAAGATGGACATTCATCCCTGTCATTTGTGGTCCTGGAATTCTTGTTTCCCTTTGTTACCCAGTTTTACCAGAAGAACAGAAGCACTGGCCTTAAACTGGCTGTAATTTTAAAAAAAGCAGTGTTACTGACATAAATAAAGGCAAGGGTTCCCCCCCCTGCACATGTGTACTAGTCGTGCCCGACTCTAGGAGCGGTGCTCATCTCTGTACTCAAGCCAAAGAGCCAGTGTTGTGCAAGCCCGTGGCCATTTGGCCGGCATGGCTGCAAGGAAACACTGTTTTACCTTCCCGCTTTTTACGGTGGTACCTATTTCTCTGCTTGCATTTACATGCTTTCAAACTTCTAGGTTGGCAGTTACAAGATAGTTGGCTATCTTGTGAGATTCTTGCCCTCAGTTGTCTTTGTGCTTCTCTGTGGATGGACCTGTGGATGCATGTGCATGAATGGACACACAAGAGACACACACAGAGAGAGACAGAAAGAGAGAGAGAGCAGCCACTGGTTAACATGATCATCTTTTTTCCCTTTGTCTTTTTTTGGGGTTCCTTTTATTTATAGTCTCTCCCTCCTCTCTCCTTTCTTTCCCCCCTTAGGGCAGCACCTAGCTAAGCTCTTAGCTAAGCTCCTAAAAAAGACTGTAGGGAATGAGCTGGATGTTTCTGGAAGGCCATAGTGGAGTCATAGCCACAGAGACCCATAGCATTCTAAACCTGGAAGGGTCCTCAAGGGTCACCGTGTCCAACCACCTGCCAAAAGAGGATATGCAGTAGGTGCATAATGTCAGGGTTTTCAAGAGTTTGTTTTTTGGGCAACAGCTCCCATAATCCCCTAGCCTGTGTTCATTGCTGTGGGTTGACTACTTTCTGTATACTGTTTGCATAGAACCAGTACAGGTGGTTCTCTTTTTTTTTTTTCCATTTTTTTTTATTGAACATAAAAAAAGACAAAATAACAATAATAAACAATTGTATAAAAAAACAGTAATAGACAATCATAATCAATACAAAGTGCCCCCCACCCCCAAGAAACCGTCCAGTATTCTTGCATCTTCTCTTTCTTCTTCATCTTTTTTTTTTTCTTTTTCTTCCAATAGGCTTCTTAAGGTCCTTTACGCCAGAACTGTGTTGGGTTATAAGTTGGTTGTATCCCTTTCCCTTTTAATAATACATGATCTATAAATTTCCCCCAAACATCATAGAAAATATCTTTTTTTATTTCACCTCTCAAAACTTTTATATTACAAGATAGTTTATCATTTAACGCTATGTCCCACACTTCCTTATACCATTCAGCAATTTTAAGGTCTGATTTCAATTTCCAGTTCCTAGCAATAATCAGTCTAGCTCCTGTCATAAGATTTGCTATTAATTCTTTAGTTTTCACATCATATTCATTAATAGATGGTAATGATAACAAAGCAATTTCCGGTACACATTTAATATCAGTTTGTATTATTTCTCTTATCTCCTCAATAATCTCTTGCCAAAACTTTTGAACTATTTCACATTCCCACCATAAATGAAAATAGGTACCTGTCTTTTTTTCGCATTTCCAGCAGAGCTTAGAATATTTTGGATTCATTCTATTCATTCTGACCGGAGTCATATACCATCTTAAAACTAGTTTGAAGTAGTTTTCTTTTATTCTGACTGATAATGACCGTAGAATCCTCAAATTCCAAATTCTTTTCCATTTGTCATTATTTATTTATTTCTCTATGTCTTGTTTCCATAGCTCTCTTATTGTGTCCTGTTCCCTATTCTCAAATGAATCTTGAATTATTTTATATAATTTACCAACTGTTCCTTTCCCTGTATTTCCTTTCTCTGATTCATATGTTGTCAGAAATTGCTCAAATTTTGTATATCCTCTAAGTTGTGTATTTCTCCTAATCCATTCTTTCGTCCAGCTTTCTAACTGGGCGTAATTCAACCAGGACAATTCCTGAGTTTGCAGAATACGTTTAATTTCTTGTTTTGATGTCATCTTTTTAATCCAATCTTTTAGTCTTGCCACTTTCCTTAATTTAAATAAGTCTCCCAATTTCTTCATGTTCGTGGGGAAATTTATCTGATCGATCACCGCGCCAAGCGGGGAACCTACCTGTATCAATTTCTTTCCATACTTTTTCCAAGTGAGCAATAGGGAACTTAGAAGCGGATTTTTAATTGGGTAACTTTTCCTTTTTTGGGGGAAACTAAACACATATTTATTTATGTCTTCATTTAGTTCCTCTGATTGAAGTTCCCACCATATTAGTTTTTGAGGTTTAAATAGTATTTCCCCCAAGGAGCTAAGCTGATTAGCTATGTAATACATTCTAAGATTAGGTATACCTATACCCCTCTTTTTGAGATCTGTACCATAAGCTTTTATTTATTCTTGCTTTTTTTCCACCATTGCAGAATTTATTTAAAAGATCTTGATAAACTTTAATTTCAATTTCTGTATATTGAATAGGTAACATTCTAAAAAGAAAATTTATTTTAGGAAGTATTTTCATTTTTACCATTGCTATTCTACCAAACCATGATAAGTTTAATTTGGAGTAATTTTGTAATTTATTACTAATCTCTTCCTTTATTTTTGTGTAATTTCGTTCTTTCGTTTTGCTAATGTCTTTATCTAAAAGTATCCCTAGGTATTTTATACATTTACAAATTTTCAGTTCGTAATTGGAGATCTCTTCCATGTCTCGATTATCCTGATTGAAAAGCATGATTTCTGATTTCTGCTGCCAGTTGACACATAATCCGGTTGTTTCACCACCAAATTCCTTTAGATGTGCTTTTATTCTTAATATATTTTCTACCGGATTTTTTATTGTTAACAAAGCGTCATCTGCAAATAAACTGATTTTTATCTTGCCTTCCTTACCCATACCTTTAATAAGTTGGTCCTCCCTTATTGCATTAGCTAGTAGCTCTATCACTATGCAAAACAGAACTGGCGATAAAGGACATCCCTGTCTTGTTCCTCGGCCTAGGGTAATTTTTTTCTGTCATCCCATCATTGACAATGATTGATGAGGTGCTATGAGAATAGAGTTGGTTTATTACACTTAGAAATTTTTCGCCAAATCCCCATTTCACTAATAAAAGTTTTAACGCAGGCCATTGGACACAATCAAAGGCTTTAAATAAATCTAGAGACAAAATGCATGCTTTATCCTGTGATCTTCCCATCTTATAAAGAACATTCAAGACTCTTCTTACAGTGTCTGACATTTGTCTACCTTTGATAAAGCCCGTTTGGTCTTCTTTAATATATTTGTCTATAAATGTGTACATTCTTTTGGCTAGAATTGCTGTAAAAATCTTGGCATCTTGATTTATAAGTGATATTGGTCTGTAGGATCCAACATCTGTTGGATCTTTATTAGGCTTGAGAATTAAAATAGTTAAGGTATGTTTCCAGGAGGAAGGAACTTGCTCGCCCTCCCAATATCTCATTATAAAGTTTCTTTAACTTAGGAATTAACATTGATTTGAATACCTTGTAAAATTCTGGTCCCAATCCGTCATCTCCTGGTTTTTTGGCATTCTTTAGCTTATTTATAACATCGTCTATCTCCTCCTCTTTAATAGCTTTTTCCATTTCAAGCCTGTCTTCTTCCGCTAGTCTTACTTTTAAATTTTTGTCAATATATTGTTCCATAACTTCCTTACTACTTCTATTGGCTGTATATAAGTTTTGATAGAATTCTTGAATAGCTTTTAATTTTTCTTTCATTTGAGTAGAAATATTGCCGCTTAAATCCTTTATCCTTCCTATCATGCTTTTTTCTTTCCTTTTCTGTGCTAATTTTGCTAGCATCTTGGAGTTTTTATTACTGTATTCGAAAAAGTTTCTTTTCAAATATAGTAGATTTCTTTGGGTTTGTTGTAGATCTATATCTTCTAATTCCCTTTTCCTGGCCTCAACCTGAATTAAAAAATTTTTTTGTCTTTGGTTAGAAAAAATTGAGATTCAAGGTCTGCTATAGTAGCCTCCAATTTTTTTTTTATTTTGCTGATCTCGACTTTTAATAATAGCACTTTCTTTTATTATGTAACCTCTAGCCGCTGCCTTCAGAGTGTCCCAGATAACTCCTATTTGACCACCACCTTCTTCATTGATATTCCAGGTTTCTAGCCATTCTCTTTGTATTTTTTGTACTGTATCTGGGGTTTGAAAAAATTCTGGGGTTTATTGTCCACCTTCTTGCTTCCTTATAATTCTTCTTATTTTCTATTTCAATAGACATTAGAGCATGATCAGAAATTTTTATCAATTCTATATTTGTATTTACAACTTTAGATAGCAAACTTTGTGAGATAAATATAAAATCTATTCTTGAGTAAGCTTTATGGGCCGATGAATAAAAAGTAAATTTTCTTTCATCGCCCTTTAATTCTCTCCAAACATCCTTTAATCCTGTATTTGCGATGAATTTTGTTAAGATTGTATGTCTAGCCCTGAAGTCTACCTTCCTAGTCATTGTTTTATCTTTTATTTTGTCCATAACCATGTTGAAATCTCCTGCCAAAATCACATGTCCTTTCTGTACCTTTTCTATCTGCTCCCATACCTCTTTGTAAAACAGGTTGTGATTAGCATTTGGTGCATAAACATTTATCAGTGTATATTGTTCTAGTCCAATTGTGGCCTGAAGGATAATATATCTACCTTCCAAATCTTTCACAGTTTTTTCAACAATACAATCACAGTGCTTTGATATTAAGATTGCTACCCCCCTTGCTTTAGATGTACCAAAACTTTTCTCATAGATGTTGATGTTGGGTAGTTTCAGTTCGTTTTGGCCATCTTTCGCTTGGTG
This sequence comes from Phrynocephalus guinanensis, assembly GCA_037367245.1. Lineage (NCBI taxonomy): Eukaryota > Metazoa > Chordata > Lepidosauria > Squamata > Agamidae > Phrynocephalus > Phrynocephalus guinanensis. The sequence goes on from CM074736.1 coordinate 29,988,088, forward strand.
TGTTTCTTGAAGAAAGACGATGTCCGGTTTATTCTTCTTAATTAATGACTCTATTCTGTTTCTCTTCGTGACAGTTCCTAGACCCTTGGCATTCAATGTAGCTAATTTCAACAGTCTACCCATATTTTCATTCTATTATCGATCTGGAACGGTCTCTTTGTGCACATATACAAACAAACATTACATATAATAAAGAAAAAGACAATGATTACCCAAACCCTACCACCTACATTTATTTTCTGTTCTCCCATCCTCTTGGCTCTCATACACATCCTGTATGCGCCCTTATAGGAGGGAGGGGGAAGGCACCCGTACACTTCCTGATGGCTAAATAATGATTCAGAAGCTCTAAATTAGCGTTAGCACTGTCTAGTCTTGTTTACAGTTGTATACGTGAAAAGTTGAAAAGAAAGAATGTATTAAAAAGATAACATGATAATGTGAATTTTAAGATCCTTCTATTCACCTCCTTTCCTCCCTCAGACCCCTCCCCCCCCAAAAAAGACCCAAAAAATAAAAAAAAATAAAAATAAAAATAAAAAAAATAAAGAAAAAAAATAGGGGGGAAAAGGAAAGATATGCTGGGAAAGAATAAGGGATAAGGAACAGGAAGGGAGTGGAAAATTATGGGACGGGCAAGTCCAAATATAACCAAAATAAAACAAAATGGGCTAAAAAAAAAAGGGAATATAAAAAAAAACGGGAGGGAAGGGAAGGGAGAGACAGGGAGAAAGAGAAGAGGAGGGCTGTCTTCTGTAGTGCAATGCTCTTCAAATCGGTCTCCATTTTGCTTGCCCATTGAAAGATTTAAAGAGTTAAAGGGTGACACTGACTTCACTGCAGATGCTGAATTTGGGGTTCTCTATTCTTCTTCGATTTGAATGTTCCATGCCTTGAGAAGTTGTTCACCTTCTTCCAAAGAATAGATTTTGTGTAGAGTTGGACCCTTCCACACCTTGAGAAAGATCGGGAATCCCCAGTTGTATCTATAGTTGTTGTTTCTCAGAGCATTTGTTACAGGTCTCATAGTTTTCCTCCATTCAAAAGTCTCCCTGGAGATATCCTGGTAAACTTGTAGAACTCTTCCCTCACGCTTCAGCAGGTCAGGCTTTGCCCTAAGAGTTGACATCAGTTGTTCTTTCATGGCATAAGAAGTAAATCTAATAAGAATTGGTCTTGGAGTAGCTTTCATAGCACTACCTATATAGTGTATCCTTTCAATATCGGTCTCAGCAAGATGTTGGGGGAGGATAGAATTAAGCCAAATGAGGATTTCTTTCTTCATTTCTTTTTTATCCTGGAGTTCAAAATTAATTAATTTCAGATTAGACCTTCGAGAATAATCCTCCATATAGATAAGCTTCCGCTGTATGGCATCGATCTCTTCTTCATGTGCAGCGATAGCTCTTTCGTTCTTGGAGGCTAGAGTTTGAACTTGATTGATTTCTCCTGCTAGTTTTTTCAGTTCAATGCCGTTATTAGATACCTGTGACTGCAGGGTCTGTATTTCTTGTAACAGGTCCTTCCTTAAGTCTTTATTCTGTGATGATAAGGACTGGAAACGGTCTTCGATAGTAGAAGTTACATCTTTTAGAGCTGATTTGATAAGGGAGCTGACTTCTGCTTTCAAGTTTTTGAACTCCCTTGAGAAATCTGGCTGATGTGCTGGCACTTTGCCAGAATCAGACGCCATTATGTCAGCTTCAACAACAGCTTCTGCTCTCTCAAGACGAGCTCGTTGATACGTGACGTCTGAGGGTTTGCGTACCCACTTTTTTATCACAGTAGGACCCTTTTTCTTGGGTGGCATGCAGAAAAACCAAGTAACTAAACTTTTTTTCTTTCTTCCTAGCCTCAAAGCAAAAAAACAACATCTCTCACAGTCTCTCACAGTCCGTCTGCCCGGGACGTGACTTCGGCAGAAAGCGAAAGTAAATCACTGCTTCAGTAATTCATTGTTATCTCTCCCCTTAAAAATACACAGTTTTCAACCTGTCCTCCCCAAAGGTTTATGATCTTTTTACTCACGATTTTGGTATCATTAAAGACAGTATTTCAAGTTTTATTCATCACATTAAGCGGAGCTGCTGGATCACCCTGCCATCTCGTCGTGGGCGGAAGTGCCCCCCGTACAGGTGGTTCTCAAAACAGATGCCCGTAAACAGATTTCAGCTGTTCCCAAATGGGCAACATTGTTCTCAGAACTGCAGGATTCACCTTGATATCATGCCTGTCAACTTGTTTGGATAGCTTTTTCTCATAACGGCTAGTCACACAGAAAGGCTAGCTTTTTCCACAAACAGTTGATCTGCACAGTTTGCTTTATACCTCCGGTCCTGCGAGGGTTATAAAGTTAAGCTTGGAACCTGGCCAAGATGATGGCCCAAGGCGGCCCAGAGTAGCACCTGCAACATCTGGGGGAGCTGAGCTAAACAGGTAACAGGCAACCCAACTATATAGAATGCTGCTGCTAAAATGCTATGGAGCCCTAGACACAATTTCAGAAAATAAAAAAGAAGACTCCGCTATAGTCAGTGTGACATTTTGTGACAGTTACACTAAGATTATGTATTTTTAATTCGTTTAGATGTGTTGTTGTATTGCTGTTGTTGTGTATAATCTAGAAATTTCGGTTTATTATAAATTTATTATAAATTTCGGTTTATTATATCATTATTATATCATTCTCCGATATTGAAAAAGAAAATTGGTTGAGAGTCACAGTCACAACCCCACACCAGTGAGAAATAAGATGCAACACCATCTACCCAATTAACGACTTCCTTGGTTATGCCATGGGGAGGTGCCAGCATCACATCCACCCTGATCTTTATGTAGTTGCCTTATGGACCATGTACAGAACACATTTCATCATTTCACTACAGTGGAACCTTGACTTACGTCATTAATCCGTTCCGGAGGTCTAGACTTAAGTGAAACATGACTTAAGTCAAACAAACTTTCCCCATAGAAAGTAATGGGAAAGTGGATTAATCCGTTCCAGACGATGAAAAAGACCCCCCCCAAAACAGCAATTTAACACAAATTTGACTGTCTCCCCCCCAAAAAAACACACATACACACACACTTCCCTTGCCAAGTGGGCCGGGGGTGGTGAGGGGGGCTCCTCTCTGCAGCCCAGTTTCCCTTCTGAGGGGAAAGAGGAGCCTTCCCTGCCCGGACATGGCCCTTTTTGGGAAGAGGAACCGAGCAGGCTCCTGGCCTCGCCACTGGTGACCCCTGGAAGGCCAGCCGAGGCGGGTGGGGGTGGGGGGAGAAAGCCCTGCTTGGGGAGCGCGGCCAGGAAGGAACAGGACGGGGCAGAGGAGGAGGTCTGCATCTCAAGAGCCGCAGGGATCACCAGGCATTAATGCTGCCGCTGCCGCCTCCTGCCAGGGAGTTTTCTCCTGTCGGACCTCAAGAGTGTGGGTGATTTGGTCGTGGCCCCTGAGCTGGTCGGCATGGCCTCATGGCGCAAGAGGCTTCCCTCGCCTCCTTCGCCAGAGTGGTCGGCTAAGCCAGCGGCCCCAGCCAGGAAGGGCAGCCTCCCCTCCCCCAACCCCCAGGTGCATGGGTCCCGAGAGAAGGCAGGGCTCTTTCCCCCACCTTCGGCACCCCCTCTGGCCAGGTAGGCCCCCCTCCCTCACCCCACACCCTCCCGCATTTGAGGGGGGGTTTCCTCGTCCCTCCCCCTTCATCCACGGGCTTGCAAGTGGTCATCCACTGCCCCTCCCATACACACACACACACACACACACACACACACACACACACACACACACACCTGAGGCCAACTGGCAGGGGGGAAGGTGGCTGGATCCTGGCCCTTCTGCCCTGCCCCCCCCATTGCTCACCTGTTTCTCTGCCTGCCGCTGGCCGAGGAAGAGCTCCGGGTGCTTGGAGCTGGCCTCGCCAAAGCCGCCGCCGCCGGAGGAAGGAACAACGGCCTGGCCCTTCTTCCTTCCTCTGGTGGCAGCGGCGGCAGCTCCCGGCGAGGCCAGCCCCAAGCACCCGGAGCTGTTCCACGGCCTCGCCAAAGCCGCCGCCGCCGCCGGATGAAGGAAGAAGAGCCAGCTCCGGCGGTGGCGGCTCCCGGCAAGGCCAGCCCCAATCTCCCGGCCCTTCTTCCTCTCCTCCGCTTCGGCGAGGCCGTGGAACAGCAGAGAGGCAGCAGCAGTTTGGAGGCAGCAGCCGTGATGCTGGGTCCTAGCTGCCGCCCTATTCTGGGGCCTTGCGCTGGGGCTCCGAGACGTAACTCGGAGCCTGCGACGCAAGTCAAACAGACCCCTAGTGGATGTAAGTCAAATATGACATAAGTCAAGAGGGACGTAAGTCAAGGTTCCACTGTAAATGTTGAAACCACGTCTAATGGTCTCTTTAGTTCCGAAGTGTAGAGCCTGAGTAGTAGTTAGGAAATTTGGCCCATGCATTTTAAACAATTCAAGATTGTTTCAAATAACAATCCTATGTGTACAATAGCTACTCGTAAATAAAATCCATTGAGTTCAGTTGGATTTACTTCTGTGTAAGGGTGTATGAAACTACAACCCTATATTTGTATAAGAAGCTTCATTCTTTTTCTAGACAGCCTTGTCGGAGAAATAAGGAAAAGTTATGTAATCAGTTGATTTGAAAAATCTATGAAAATTTTACATTTTGTTTACTTGAAATCAGGCAGATCATTGGATCTGAGATCTGTCTAAGAGTCCCTGATAAATTCCATTTCTGCTTCATACCTATTATCCCAGCCACTACTTGCATAGTTCTGTTCTAACCACTGAATTTTGCAAATGATAGGCTTTTAATGATCCTTGCAAAAATATAAAGAAAACATTGCCATTCTATAGCCTTGACTGCTGCTGGAAAAACTATTGATCTGTAGATATTTGCTGTGGCTGGAGCATGTTTTGCCATGCCCTGGATTGACTTCATTATTGCACACTTTTCTGTTACAGTTGAACATCTTGGTGACCTCTGACTATCCTTTATAAACTGTACCCTTTTTCTTATTGTATACCATTTATTGCTGGGAGACCTTGTAGCTGTGGTGTCAACAGGGACCCCTTGGGGACCAACACTGTTTGCTTGTTGATTGAGCATAATAACACTAAATTTTAGTCTCCTGCTTGTTCTCAGCACCTTGGAGTGCTTCCTAGAGAACTTTGCGCGGTTCTCAAATCTTACATAAACTATCTTGTTTTTAGAACAGTAATGGCTCCTTTTTCTCTTTCCACTACCATAGATGGCCTACTGCTGAATGAACTGCATGGATATTCTTTGACACACTCTCCCTAGTTATAAAAGGATGACAGTACTCATTTCGTGAAATCAATAAGATTTTCTTTAAGATGTCTTTAAAATTTGCATGGAAGCCTATGTTGAGAATGCTTCGTGAAAAATTCCTTTCATAAAATGCACGTGCGTGCACGCGCGCGCGCGCACACACACACACACACACACACACACACACACACACCACTTCTGGTTCATGAATGTGGAATATTATGCTTCTGTATTCATGATTCAAAATGCCAAGAAACAGACTAGTATTGATACACAATATTTTGCCTGTGTTGCAAGCAAGAAAAAGAATGCCGAGCTTTGCATAGCAAAGGGCAGCCTTAATGTTGACAACACCAATGACAGCAGTCAAGATGGTCTACAAGATATACTCTTGTGCTCACTATGTAAGTGCTATATTCACAATTCTCCGAAAACAGACAGAGACTAGGACTCAGGGCAATGGTTTCAAACTACAAGAAAAGAGATTCCATTTGAACATCAGGAAGAACTTCATGACGGTTAGAGCTGTTCGGCAGTGGAATATGCTGCCACGGAGGGTGGTGGAGTCTCCTTCTTTGGAGGTTTTTAAGCAGAGGCTGGATAGCCACCTGTCGGAAGTACTGTGATGGTGGTTCCTCCATGGCAGGGGGTTGGACTGGATGGCCCTTGAGGTCCCTTCCAACTCTATGATTCTATGATTCTATGAGGTTAACTAAAGAAAAAAGGAGTCAACTCCTGACATTTTTCTCCTGCTTGATGTCACTTTGTGAATGGGAATGAAGTTTCCAAGTTACAATTTTCTATTTGGGGTTCCCCCATTTTTTAAAATTTGCCTTACTTAATGTTGGTTTGTTCTGCTACACTTCTATGCAGCAGTAACATCTGTAACATATTTTAGTTTAGTAATGCCAGTTGCCTTTCTGGAGGAGAAGGAGGAGAAAGGAAAGAAAGCAGCATTTGCCAGTTTCAAAAAGTTAACAAGTACACCTTCACTATTTAAAGAACACAGACTCTGTACAAGACCTAATATTTATAAAGCTGGCTAAATATGGGGCTTCTCTAGTCCTACTTGGATAGAAGGCCCTTGAGGTCAATATGAGAAAAAGAGAAACACAGCAGACATATTTTCTTCTAAAAGTTACACATGTTCACGGCACTGGTAGAGAAACAATTAAGAGCAGGGACCATATAACTTTGATTGATTTTTATATTGTGTAATTCTCTTTTTACTGCATCAGTGTCTTATGTATATAGTTCATTTATTAGGTGTGCTTTCTGTGTGAAACTATGCATATATAACAAGTGCTATACTAAGAAAACTTCTACAGTAAGTGGAGATGAAGTCCTCAGGAATTCAATGGACACTACTCCCACATGTTTATAGAATGGCATTTGTACATACATTCATACAACAGTCTTTCGATTTTGTCATGTAGTTTTTTGTTTAAAGATCTGAAAGACCATTTGAGGGTTTCAAATTCTTTCTACATAATCTCATGAAAAGTTTTGGCCCCAAATTTGTATTTTCATTAAAACAGAATTTGTATCTTCATTAAAAGAGAAGCTTGCATGGGAGTTTCCCAGCAATTCCTCACGATGAGGAGTATCACCTGTTTACAAACTCTGGTATGCATCAAGAATGCTTGGCTACAGAAGCTGATGAGAGGTGCGAACAGACATACTTCTTCAAGGCCAGTGAAGGAATATTACAACAAACAGAGTTTTGTTTTGCTGTGCCTTTTGTTTAATCTTTATGCAATGAGCTAGGCACACTAATTGATTTTCTTTTGCAGAAGACAGGTTCCTGTTAATTCTGGGCTGATCCCAATGCAAAAAAATTTTTTCCCTTCTGGGCAGAATGAAAAAATGTGGAATTTGCATCCCCTCATGACTTTATATGCATCCCCCCCCCAAGAGCTCTTTGTAGAGTTCATAAATGTTGAAGTTTGCTGCAGATTTGGGCACAGATTAATTAGGTTTGCTCCTTTGTCCAGCTTGTATGGGCATTCAAGTTGCAATCCTTCCTTTCTGAGGCAGGATCTACTCGTCATAAAACAAAGGCCGAGTTCTGAAGGGCATCTATAAGTATTCTAATGACTAATACCCTCCGTTCCAATTAGGGTTGCCATCTGACCTGCTTTTTTGCCAATCAACTCAGCTTTTTTTTTCTTTTAAATTAAGTGGTGCCTCAAAGCTGGACAATAAACAACTTTAAATATAAATGATGTAAATGCATTAATTAATGCAAAGGACGAATGGCTGTTTTCTTTATTGAGAGATGGCAGCCACCATTTCAGCATTCTGTACTACAGATGTCCACAGCTCTTTTAGAACAGGATGTGTCCAGCTAGGCTTTCACAAAGAAAAGAAAAGTGCCATTCTAATACAGTCTACAGGAGAAAATAAAGTGTTTACTCCTTTGAGCTAAAGCAGGGCTGTGCCCTGAAACTGTTACATGGGTCTGTCTATTTTATATCCAATTGCAACTGCTAACTGAAGCAAACCTTTCAGGTTAAATCAAGGTGCTGTATTTCATTTAGTAAACAGTGTTCTGCACATCCTAGGTAAACTATGGCAAGCAGATTACACACCTCCTGTGCATACATTTTATTAATGATTGTTCAGCTTTTCACTAGATCAGAAAATGAGAAAGAACCATGAGAGGGTTTCTTTCTTTCTTTCTTTCTTTCTTTCTTTCTTTCTTTCTTTCTTTCTTTCTTTCTTTCTTTCTGTCTGTCTGTCTGTCTGTCTGTCTGTCTGTCTGTCTTTCTTTCTTTCTTAGCACTCGGCTTCTTTCTAAATTTAGAAAGTGAGAGCTGATTTTTTTTAATAAAAAGAACACACTTTATAGGAGTTCAAAATAATACCATTTAAGAAGAAAATTGTGAAATTGCTGATTAATTGGAACATTTATGGGGGGGAGTTGAAAGAAGAAATTAAAATCAGATAAGAAACTCTTCTTTTTCTTTGTAGAGACATGGACACAGATCAAAACAGACATTCCTAAATTGAGTGAATAGGTAATAGGTGAAACATGTAGCAGCCATTAGTAAAAAGTAAAAAATATTCAGTGTTGCTGAAAATGAACTTCCCAGTTGCACTGGAATAGTCTTACTCCAGACAGACACTAAGCAAGTTTGAGAATAGGGTGTATTGCATTAATTACTTCACCTCAAGGAGTGTGTGTCAGCCATCTTTAAAGGATAATGAAAGAAATAACATGTAAAGAAACTGGGATGACAAAAGAGAAAAATGCATAATTGGCAAGCTTGAGCTTAAGCATAAAACTAGGTTAAAAACAGCACTTACTTATATAGAAATGATGCAAATCAACACTCACACACAACCTATTCTAAATGGTTTCATCTCCTGTGTAGGGGTGGAGAGCTTGACCAGTCAGGTTTTCTTTGTGCCTAAAGAGCAACATCCAGTTGATTCAGATCAGCAAAATGAATTGAAAGAAGCTGCCCACAAACCCTACGGTAGGTGAGAAACAGTGTCCTTGCACTTCCTCCGGCCTCATTTAGGGAATAAATCGTGCCCAAGACATTGGAATTACGAAATGAAAAGGTGGGGTGGATTCCAATCTCTATGCTTGCATACATATCAAGACCATGTCTATTTTGTTCATCCGACAATACTATGTATTTTATTACATTTATGTGGAACCTAGGGCTGTTTTACACAATATAAGAAAGATAAATGTTGCCAAAACCACAAAAAGTAACAATATTAACAAAATGTTTGCATATACTGTATATACTGTCGCATTGGAAGAATAACTGAACAGTAAATAAATAAATAAATAAAAATTCATTTCAAAAAAGGCTAAAAGGAACTAATAAATGTCTGAAGGGGGGAACCTTGCCTGAACAGGAAAAAAATTCACCTGAGCTGAAAGAACAAGAGGGAGGAAGTCAGTTTGCCCCTCCTCTTGAAAGGAAGTGCACCCCCAGCGCCAGTGTAGGAGAAGACACCCAAATGCCTTCCTCAGTTGTGTCTTTACCTGTGAGGGAGATGGAGCCAAGAGAAAGCTCATCTCTGAAGATCCTTGAACCCAGGGAGGTTCCTGTGGGGAGAACCAGTTCTTCATGTTTTAATCCATATCCTTGAACAATAAAGTATTTTTTTAAAAAAAAAAAACCTGCAGAGCCAACAGAGATGAAAGGGAAGACTTGAAGGGCAGAAAATACTGGGCAGTCCATTTGAGCCCCCAAAGGCAAGACATGAACACTAGTCGCACTAAAAGAAAGGGACAGAAAACAGGCAAAAAGCAAGGCAGAAGTTCTTAAGGGACTGAAGAAAAGATACAGTAAGAAAAGGCAGCCTCAGTAGACAGGATTCCGACTCAGTTCTCATGATCTTCACCCACAAATAAATATAGGACTAGACTAGGTGATATCTTTAGGCTACCAGTAAAATAACAAAAACAAAAACAAAAGTGCATTAAACAAGGCATGGCTGGCTAGATAGCTTAGTGGTTTATGTTTCTGTCTTCAGAGCCAGAGTTTGGAATTTCAATTCCCCACTATGTCTCCAGGGAGATGAGCCAGCCTGTGTGGCCTTGGGCAAAATTCACAGTTCCAGGGCACCCCTGGAAAAAGGGAATGATAAACTACTCTTGATTTTTCTGCACCTGGAAAATCCTTAAAAGGGCTGCCATAAGCCAGAATAGACTGGATGACACATGATGATGATAATTAAACCTAGTAAAGATGAGAAGATTAAAATAACTACAGCAATCCTTCACCTAGCAAACAAGGTCATATATTCCACATTTTTCTTTTTGGTTGCATCTTGAAAAACACCATGGGGCAAGAGATGGGGTCTCATTGCGGCTGCAGTCGGAACATAAAAGCAATGTGAGGCAAGAAGGGGTTTCCGAGGGAGGGACACACAGATGCACGCACACATACCCCTCAGGCAATGAGCAGACAGAATGTTTCATGTACACAGTCAACCATATGGAAGAATGAGTGCTTCTTTCTGTTCAGCCCAACAGAACTCATGTGTCAAGGGAAGTGGAGATAGAACCAAGCTAATAAATAGTGACTAAAATATTGGTTGGTCCCGGTTTATTTATGGTGACTTCACATGATGCAAATTCCAGCTAACACTTTTGGCCATAGATTTTCAGGAATGCCAAGAACTATATTTAAACAGTGGGGACAAAGGGCTTTCATTTGAAAGCTGGCATTTGCAGGCGGCCTGCACAAATGTTCTTGCACCAGTGGGCGGGTGTATGCTGCCCTCTTCTGGAATATGGCCACATTAGTGCCTATCTCTGGACCAGAGACATCCCCCATCGTTAACATGAATTGTTGCCGCTGTTACGAGTGCCTTATCCCGTGCAGTGTGTCTCCTTGCTTGCTTCCCGCACCGGTTGTTTTTCTGTATGTTTGATGCCATTCAATTCAAGCATGCATTTGTCGCATGTAAGAAATAGTTGTCTGAGGCTTCTTCCGGGGCTAACGCTGTCAGCTTGGAAGATTATTTTATAGTCTTGGCTTCACGGAACTGTCTTTTTTGCACATAATCAAGTGACACATGTTTTAATAAATAAATGCATTTCTACACAAATAATTTCTAACTCGGTGTCATAGTATTATAATAACAGTTCAATTTCTGACTGAGTAACTGCTACTGCTGTATTGCACAAAAGTAACAGTGTACTTTTGTTGTTTAGCATTTATTTAACATCAGCAATATGCTGTGTACTGCACGGAATCTGGAAAGGTTCTGACTTAGTGACTCTATAGATTATGACCCCTCCACAGGCTCTATGTATGTATGTATGTATGTATGTATGTATGTATGTATGTATGTATGTATGTATGTATGTATGTATGTATGTATGTATGTATGTATGTATCAATGAACCAACGAAAACCTTCATGGTTGAAATTAAAGCTAGTGACAATCAGATGAGGAAAATCTGAAATGAATGAAGTAAAAGCCAACAAATAATCTTATGTCACCTTAAAAGGCTAACAAGTTTTGTTATTAACCTTTGTGTACTCCCACCTCCTTCTTCAGAGGCAGTAGACAAAAGTGTGTGCCAAATAAAACATGTATTTAATGTACCACAAAGATGATGTGGTTTGGTGGCAATGGGCTATGGACTGACATGGCTACCTGTATCAGAATGAAAGGCCTCTAATTCTGGAACTAACACATAAGAGTGGCCCTGTTTAATATCATATTTTAAAATTGTGACTCTATGTAGTTACTTGAGGTTATGTACGATCCTGTTTCTATAACTGTGCGCCATGATGGCGATTCTTACTCATGCAGCCCTTTCCAAGTCTTTCTAGGTAGTGGGTATCAGAAGTGGTTTACAGTTCTCTTTTTAGCAGGGTCTTTCTGGGACTGGGCAGCTTGCCCGTGGCTACATAGCCTGGCTTTTCTCCCAGGAGGCACAGTGGGGAAATCAAATTCCCAAACTTTGGCTCCGAATATCTAAACCACACAGCTTAATTCTGTTTTTATTGCTCTGGTTCCATTGTCCAAAATTCTAATATTGGTAGGTGATTATGCTAAAAAAGCGAACTCTACAGACCACACCGAACTACAGGCTCTCAGGAATTTATAGAATTTATAGAATCAGTGTGGCCACACAGGCAATTTTAATCAATTTCTTTTCAAACTTTTTAAAAAATCAGGTTCAAGTCACATAGTATTTAAATCAGTGGCCATGTTCACATGCACCAAATGGAAATCGATTTATTTCTGGCCATTGAAACCAGTTTTGGCATCTACACTCCTGAAATCAACTTGTCACTAAACCACACTGAATTGAATCAATTTTAGAAGCAGCCAGGGCCTGTTCCCACTGACAAAAAAAAAGACCCTGTTGTACCAGGTTTGACTTTAAAAAACGCAACACAAATTTAAGTGTACAAACAAGACACATGCAGGCGGAGACTACTACTGTGCCAGTGGTCTATTTTGAGGTAGATGTGGAATCGATTCACTAGAACACCCCTGCCACTTTTTTCGGGGGGGGGGTCCTGCTATCTAATGCAGAGCTATACCAGATAGCAGGATGATGATGATGATGATGATGATGATGAATCTATTTAAATGATGCTTACATGAGTTTATGACCACCACCTATGTCAGTTTAAAAACCAGAAAACTATTATACCTTAGTGCGTTAGAGCACACAGAGGCTCTGTGTTTGTGCTGCATTAAAACCAAACTCCAGCATCTCTGCATGTGTTGTTTCCTCCTGTCTTGGTCCCAGTCAATACCAGCATTTCCGAAGATTGTTGCCCTCTAATGGGCAGAACTGTGTGTTCCTGCTGCATGGAAAAATCAAAATGAGAAGGCAACAAGAGAATTAGCTGGGTTCCCACTGTAAAGGTGTTAATTGCCTAATTACAAGCCTACTTTGGCTATTCAAAAAAAAAGTGGTGTGAAAAGAAGCAGTGTGCCTGATGCCTGCTCTCTTTTCACATCACCAGGCTTTGACCAAAGGGAAGAAGATATGATTTCTAGCTGCAATCTGGAAGAATGTGTGTCTTGATGCAAGGGAAGCACAGGCCTCTCCTTCTGGGGTGGGAAACTGCAATCTACTGCTATCTCCCTTTTCAGTTCCAGACAAGGACAAGCACTGCACTCGGTGATTGTTTCTCAGCGGATGGAATCCAGTTTTTTTAGCATAGGAAGTTACTACTGAAGTCGACCCACTGGGGATTTGGAGAGTCAACTCTCCCCACCCCCCCCACGGTACATTCCATTGATTCAAGTGGTCATACGCTAGTGCCGAACATTAGCATGGTAGGCCACCGTTAGAGTAAGCCAAACCCCCTCCTCCAATTCAGTGGGCCCACTCTAGTGCAATGTACTGTGCTAAGCAGCAAGATTTCAATTTGCTCCATAAGGTCTCAACTCAAGGAGTACTTCTCAACAAGCTAGTGGTTGAGAAGTACTCTTTGCAACCTTCACATTGTCCAAACTGGGCTTCCTTTCTTCTCTCTGAGATATGTATTGAAAGGCATGCTTAGAAGCTGCAAAATATGGCAAAGTAGTGATAAGGCATCAGCTTGCCCTCCATTTTAGTTTGAGTTATCTTCCAATCCTGACCAACAGGCATGTTCTCGCTTTAGAAAGTACTTGTAAATCAGTGGACAGGCGTCCCCCTGATTTTCATTGGGTGTGGGATTTCATCCAGTTTCTTCTATGTGATGACAGCTCAGATCCCACTAACTTGCTGGCCAACTGGTTTCATCCTGACTTGCCCAACTCACTGCTGCCATAGGAGTCTTTCTACCATCCGGTTTCTATAAAATACCAGACTGGTTTAAACATCGGCAGTCTATGCAGGGAATACAGAAGCAGGATTTTCTTCCGAAACCGTGGAGCGAGTCCCATCACACACACACACACACACACACACACACACACACACACTTTACCCCCAGCTCAAGGCCATAGCCCCCCCCCCCCATGGATTGGGTGAGCCTTTTGTTTTTCCTCATACATGATTGATTTAAGGGGAAACCCATTGTTAAGGCCTAACTGGAACAGACTCGCCAAAGAAGCAAGAGCTGTTAAGTCAACACAGATATAAGTCCCACTGAATCAATGGGTCTATTTGCACACTAGGAATAACAATGGTGATTAACCCATGATGGACTGAAACAAATGCTTTCCCCTATGCATTGAAAAAATATGTTAGAGGGGTATTTCATCGGCTCCTCGGGCTGGTGCAGGAATGAGGAATGTGTAGCCTTGCAGATGTTTTTGAGCTGCATTCAGTGTTGGCTGCACTGGCTATGGCTGATTGGAGTTGTAGTTCAACACATGCTGGAGAACTCTGTGTTACCCCCAAGGCCCTGTTAGTGTAATCTCACTAACCTCATTGAAATTATGCAAACATAAAGTAATTATGAACACGATGAATTATTGAAAGGGGTGTTCTTAAAACTCTTATGAACAGGAAAATTTCCTTGATGTTAAGAGGCTATATAGAAGTAGCATTTAAAAGGCCATTGCAAATCATTCATTTAAATTTGGTTTCCCACTGCAACTTCTCCTATTTCCTAAACATGCTAATTACTTGAACCATGTTATATATGTTTAGAACTACATGTAGTATTATTATCCAGGCCTCCTATCATCAGGTGTGTGTTTCACACACTTTCTTTTTTCACCTATTGTCAGGATGTCTCCAAAATATTCCCATATGCTCTCTCTCTCTCTCTCTCTCTCTCTCTCTCTCTCTCTCTCTCTCTCTCTCTCTCTCTCTCTCTCTCTCCTTGTTCCAAGATTACAACACACACACACACACACACACACACACACACACACACACACACACACCACCACCACCACCACCACCACCACCACCACCACCAATGTGTGTGTGTGTGGGGGGGCGGTTTCAGGTATTGTAATATAAGAACATGTGCCTTTGACAATATTGGCTGCTCTTCTTCTTTTCAGCATCGCTTCTTTCTGTTTCACTCTTACCGCAGCGCTTGTGGTTTCTTTTGTTGGGTAGACTGCAAATACTTCTGTCCGAGAAATAATCACAATGTATTTTTTCCCCATTTGCACACAAAGTCCTCAGTGCATCTGAGGCCTTGATTCAGTCCAGGTATGAACTATAAGGCCGGCATAGTTTTATTCATATTATTTGATATTAACCTAATGATTACTTATGATAAATAGCAACAATGGCCCTGGTCTCACGACAATTTTGCTGTTCTTTTTGCTGCGAAAGACTGTGCAGCAAAAGATCGTGCCTTCACTCGGAAGAGCAGTATTTTGGAACCCCGGCTGACCACGTCCCTAGAAGAGCACTTTAACCGCAGCATTTTGTACCACCGCTAGGGGTTGTGTTAAAATACTTCTATTATTGATGCATAGTTTTTTAACTCCTCAAACGAGGTGTGACCCCAGAAAATTCATGCCAATTAGATTTGTACCCCTTTTTCTGCCACTTCCTGTAGGTCTGCCTTGGTAATCGTTTATGATATTGACTTGGTGGCATACTGGCATGCTGGCACAATTTTTACTGGCTTTCCACCTGCAATTACAATCGATTTTAAGAAGAAAAACTGCTACCTGGCTGCAACGCAGGTATTCACCACAAGGGAAAAAAACAGGGGAAAGATGCACAGTAAGCAATCAGGACTGACGCAGAGAAGTAAAATACTCCCCTGTTGTTGGGGCGCTAACTGCGCATCCAACGTCACATGACCGCCCGAAAAAATAGTATGCATCATATTAAGATGCGCAGATAATGGTAGTGAGACCGGGGCCAATGTACTATCCAATCAATCCTAAATTATGCCAGCCCTTTTTGGCGTTTTCCAAGCAGGCAAGCGGTTTACCATTCAGGGAGTTCCCTTGCACTGTGCTGCCTGTCCAAGGACACACAGGCTGGCTCTTCTCCCAGGAGGCACAGTGGGGAATCGAACTTCCGGTGACTCTGCAGACAGATATATTAACCAATGAGATATCCAGCAACCTAGTATTTATATATTTTTAAAATTTTGTTTATAAAAGTCCAATATGAAAAAACCTTTTTTTTAAAAAAGATAGTCATCTTTAAGCAACTGTGAAAGCAGTGCACATACCCCGTTTCCTGCCCCTAAAGCAGAGATGGACGACATGCCTCCCTCCAGATGTTGCTGCAATCCAACTAATCATCTTTAAACCTTGCCCATACTAGCTAGGACTGCTTGCACTAAGGGGTTCCCCACTGATTTCAAGGGAATTTCACTGGATGTCAGGTTTTCCCTCTCTTCCCCACCCCACTTCTGTCCTTTCTCGTTCTAATTGGCTATTTGGTGCCACCCAGTGTCTCCTCCCTTATGAAGACTCTAGCAGAATTACTCCAAGGTATATGAGGTATTTAAGGATTGACTTCTCCAGTAGGTCTTCATAGCTGTGTGGGGATTTCAACCTGGGTCTTCTGAGACTGAGTCCAACACTCTATCCACCCCACCCCACTGGTTCCTTAGTCCTTGGCAGCTATTCGTGTGTGTGTGTGTGTGTTATGTCGTTACAGTCGTGACAGACTCTTCATGACCCCATGTCCATGGAGTTTTCTTGGCAGGAATACTGGAGTGGCTTGCCAGTTCCTACTCCAGGCGCCTACAGCACCTGGTATTACCTGGTGGTCTCCCATCCAAGTACTAACCAGGGCCGACCCTGCTTAGCTTCCAAAATCAGGTGAGATCGGATGTGCTTAGGGCATCTAGGCAGCTTAGCTATTCTAGTACAATAACTCAATAAAAAACCATAACATAAGCCCTTCCTGCTACAAATCAGATCATTTATCCCTCAAGTTGCCAGGGGGGGAAATTACTCTGGAGTCCCTTTTCACCCTCTTTTCTTTTATGTGTGTGGGTTTTTTCTTAACACACTATACTTCGATTTACTTTAAAAAAAAACATTAATTTTGTGTTAAAAAGAAATGTTTCCTTGCAGATAAGGCTCTCCATTCTTTCCCAAATCCAATGCTTTTTGTTTAAATTTTTATTCACTTGTCAGCGCTGTGAATGCTTTGGTTGCTCCAGGCCATTGACTTCAGGAGCTGAAATGCTATTTTTCCTGTTTATCATAATTTATTGTCTCGTTGTTGGCTGCACTTTACACTCTGGCTAGTTTTCCCACACAGTCTCCAGGAAGCAGCTCTATGGCATCAGGCTTCCTCCGATTGATTCTTGCAGGGCCGAGGAGGGACCAGCCCTCTCCTGTCTGCTTTGTAATGCACAGAAGCACAGTAAACTGTCCATTTGGAGACTTCCTTCCTAGTACCCACTGGATCTCAGACAGGGGTCCAGGCCTGTCTGCACCCTCTGCAAGCTCTCTCACGTAACCCCTGGGAAAAACTTGCCCTTATCTACGTTTGGAGCCGCTGTCACTGCTTGCCTTGCATCTGTTTACCGTGTTTATTCCCATCGTCTCTGGCCTGCCTCTTCAAGGACACCGAGTGAGAGGAAAATGCAGTGAGAGCACGATATTTATCTGAGCTTCTTTGTCATTTGGAAGAAGGGGAGGGGAGATGATTTAAAAATCATTTAGAAAACCTTAATGAGTTATCTAAAGTTTCAGAAGACCTTTCCTGGCAGCTGCGTGCTCAACCATATCAGGCACCTCTAACACTCGCCAGCTATGTACATAAGCAATGTCTAACATACAGTACTGGGAAAGGAAATGGCAATAGATGATAAAATCCATAATCTTGTGCTGACAACTCTTCCCTCCCTTTGACTGCTTTCCTGGGTTTCCAGGGCTTCTCCTGTCACTGTACCAGCTGAATGCTTAGTAGCAACATAAATAATCTTCATACTTAGCACATTTCAAGTACTTGGAGCACTTCCTGTACAACAAGCTTAGGAGCCTTTGCAACATGACCCCAGGCCATGTGTAAAATATTTATTCCCCACCAATGTTTTAGATGGCTCCCTCCTCGTTTATGTGCTTGTTCCGTGCAGGCCAGGCGAGGCAAAAACAGCAGGGCAGACCGCAGAGTACCAGCTACGGCCGCATTACCCAAGGTTGCAACCCCCTCCACCGACTCAGCTACTGGTAAAGGCTTCTTCTGAGGAGTTCCAGTCTCAGTAAACCTGGGTTAATCAAGATTGGGGAACCAGGGACCTAAGGCAGTACTTGGAAAGGGATAGCTCAGTGGTCCTCCACTCAAAATATGGAGGGAGCTTCTAGATATACAAAGCTGTGTGGGTACAGAAGCCCTCTCACAAATGTTCCAGCTGAAAACCTGAACTCTAGGGAGGCAGCTGTCAGGAGTCATTTGATCATAGCTGTCAACTCACCCGATTTGGCCATGAAAACCTCATATTTAATCCCCTTTCATCTTTTTTTCCCAGGTGGTTGATAGTCCCAGAAATATCCCGAATGCCCCCCTGCTCTTCCCCATTCACTCAAGCAGGGCATTTTAAAGGAGGGTGGCGGGGTCCCCGCTCCACCTTATCTGCCACCCAGATGCCTTCCTGCCTGCCTTGGTGGGGGTGGGGGTGGGGGTGGTGCGTGGAGGAGATGCAGCAGGCGGGAGCCGGAGGTGGAGTGGAAAAGGGGATGAGGCTCCCCTTGCTGAAATGCTGCCTTGCCTGTGTGTCTCTCCCATGGCTCCTCCAGGGCCAGGAAGAAGGTATGCTCACCCGACAGTGCAACCCAACTCAAGCAGCTTTGGCGAGGGGGGGGGAGCCAGCTGGTGCTCGACAAGGTGGGAGGGGCAAAGCCAGATGTGTGCATGCATGCGTGCGCATTTGTGTTTGTGTACGTGCGTGCATGCACATTTGTGTTTGCATGCATGCATGCATGCACATTTGTGCTTGTGTGTGTGCGTGCATGGGTTTGTGTGCATGCATGTGTGTGTGTATCTGGCTGAGGGGCCAGAGGTTGGGAGTTCGATTCCTCCCTGTGCCTCTTCAACAGGCACTGCACTTGGTCATCCACAGGGTCCCTTTCATCTCTGTAGTTCTGAGATTATTATCTCAGTTCTCCAAACCTGCCCATCGGAATCTGCACCGTGTGAAAAATTATTTTATACAGCCAAATTTGCACGCGGTACACATGTGCTAAATATTCTGATTAATATGAAATGTTCATAATATGCAGATTTAGCATATTAATTGTTTCATTATTTTCCTCATAATATATATTTTAGCCTTGGGATCATTTATACAACAATCATTGATCCAGGGGAGTCAACATAGTATAATGGTTAGAGTGCTGATCTTGGAACAAGGATATGTAAGTCCAAATCCCTGCTAAGTGGAAAAGCTCATTTGGGTTAATCAGTTCTTCTCAGCTAAATTTCTTCGAAAAGGTTCTTTTCAACATAAAATGTGGATATGAGGACTGCATTAAACAGCCACACACATGGCTGGTGCACAGAAAGTAAGAAAGAATGAAAAGAAGAGAAGAGAAGAGAAGAGAAGAGAAGAGACATCCTGCCACACATGTTGGTCTTCTGGTACTATTGTCATTAGAGTGCTGGTATTTTTGCCATCAGTTTTTTTTATTAATGGCAATCCTTACACACAAATTGATGACAATACTACAGGAATCCCCCATGAATGATGGTCCCTTGATTGACTAAGGGAAACAAAGTGCAACACAAGGGCGAGTGACAAAGACCGCTATCTCACCTGGGGGAAGAGCCGGATATTGTGAAAGTCCGGCTTTTCTTCTTTCTTGGTCACATAACTGAAGATATGGGATCTCCTTTCTCATGTACAAGGATTCTTTTTAAGTGCCGACCATCCCCAGGGCCAGCAGGTGGTGCTAGGAAAAAAAACAGTGCTGACAGCCCGAAGGCCAGCTGATCAGCACTGGGGGGGGGGGTTTAAAATAAATAAATAAATAAAAAAGCACTGACAAGCCCCAGGAGGATCTGACTGGCCCTAGAAAAATAAATAAATAAATAAATAAAAATAAATAAATAAATAAATAAATAAATAAATAAATAAATAAACCAGCTCTGACAGCCCGAAGGCCAGCTGATCAACTCTGTGGGCAGTGGAAACTAAACGTTTTTTTTTAAGTGCCCATGAGCCCCAGGAGGAGCTGGTCAGGGCTGGGGGGGAGCAGAAAACAGGATCATATGTGAGCTCCTTTGGATTTCTGGCTCACATTTTTTACCGGAGCAAAAAATTCTCAATTTCTCTTGTAGGTCTTGACAAACTCGCTAAAACGGGGCATAACCTGTTTATTTTTAAACCCCAGTGGCCGGGGGGGGGAGATTTTTGGAAACGCTTTATCTTGAAATTTAATCAGCATTTTAAAGGATGTGTGATAGAGTCCAAAGAGAGACAAATTGTGATTTCCTTTGGAGGTACACATTGAATGTTTTATTGGAACTAGAAAATAATATCCCAGTTTGTCTTTCTTTGCCCTATTTGACTTTTCACACACCTCCTCCCACCCACTGTCCAGAACAAGAACAAATCCAGCAAACATCCTACCTCCATCCTAAACCTCCATCCTTATTAGCGATGTTTTTTGCTTTTGTTTTTTGGACTGCTGTGCTATATTGAAAAACAGATTCACTGCAAAATTCATGGCAACTGGAGGGTCAACAATAACAATAACGACAAGGAACAGAATCTTGTTGTCATTTACATTCTCTCACACCACCCCTTTCTCTCTCATTTGCCAGCTTTAGTTTTCCTCAGGAGAATACCTAACAAAGCTCTCAATAAGCTCACAGAAGCCTGAGGAAAATAAACTGCAACTTTATGTCTCAGTCGAAGGAACCACAGGGGCCATCAACTACAACTCCCTGGTGAAACTAGAAATGGAATGAGAAGAAAAGGTTCCCTTCTTGGGGACTACATGTCCCATATAACCTTTCAACTAGCATTCATTGCTATGGGTTAATTGCCTTTTCAGCATTGTTTGCATAAAAACAATACAGGGATCTGTTCAGACTGATTTCTGGAAACAGATTTCAGCTGTTTTCAAAAGGATTTGTTTTGAACAATGTGTCATTTACACTGTGAAATTAGGATTGGCTTCATCAGCGCCCCCCCTTTTTTTTTTAACCAACAGTGGGTCAAAGCACTGACTGTTCATTTTGCTCCATAACTGTAGGGCCTGGAGACTTTTTGAAAAGTATGGAATTCAAGTTAAATGGTGGCCCAAATGGACACCAGGTGGCATCTTTAAAATCTACAGTAACTGAACGGCATAAAGCAACCTTTCCCAACTCGGTGCCTTTGTGGTGCTTGAACTACAGCACCTATCATTCCATAAAGAATCAGAAAGAGATTTCTTTGCCACCAATAATTATAAGTAGTTAAAATGAAAAACCTTATTATACATTCATTCACTTCCTGAAGTACTACTTTGAAAAATCTCTTAGACTTGCAGTTCCACTCCCTCCTGCCCGTGAGGACCATATGAAAAGCTGATAGTATCAGAGGTCGATATTTTGTGTGGATTTGGAGAAGAAGGTTCATTGTTAAACGAAAAACACAACTACACAGTGAAGTCTCACAGTGGAGTTTGGGTTTCCTTGAATTAACTGGCCACACAGGGAGAGAGGAGGAAAACCGTTCTTTCTGCAGCTTGTTAACATAACTTTTTTACAGCTCAGCAAGGGGTGCATGTACAGAACAACTGCTTAAAAAACCACAACAAACTGTAAACAATGGTCGACTGCCAATTTCCTCCTTTCCATTTCTCATTTTCTATTCCTTTATTTGTAATGCTTCTTTTTCTGATAAGAAGATTTTCTCTCTCACAGCCTCTTCACCCTTGTACTAATGGGCAATGGACATGAGTAGAAAAAAAGAGCAGGAATAGCTAGTGGTAACATCATACACATACAGCACACATAAACATGGGGATATTATGTGTTAATTCTCAATGCTTTCTGGAAAAAGATTTGGCAGAAAGATATCTGGCATTACACACACACACACACACACACACACACACACACACACACACACACAGGAAAATGAATGCAAATTCATCCTCTCTATACCTGTTACTTTTTTTGTTAATGTGGCCATTAAAGGGAATTTAATCTTAACTCCTGAATACTAGCTAAAACTTCTCCCCTATATACATATGAATTGTGGTCTTAGGATCTGTGTGTGCACCAAAGAAAATGCTGTTGGTGCTTAAAAGAGGTGAGAACCAAGAAGCGTTACCACTGAAACTTTCTCACAAAAAGTATGAGGTGTTTTGCCCCTGGGTTTAGACTGGGCAAATTAACCTGTTATTTGACTGTCTCCTCCCTCTGGGGCACAAGAAGGAAATACCAACTTGCTGTCAATTCTGGTGCATGGGGGTGCACTGCTAGCATTAATTCAATGCAATTAATACCATTTTCACAGTTAAGGAAACCAGGAGCCAATTGATTGTCTTAACTTTTATTATTGCTTTAACAGAAAGACTCACTTTGTGCATGCCTGATAGTGGGTGAAATCGATGTCTTTTCTGTGCATGCTTGGAGCTTCTGAGAGAAACATTAGTCTCAGAAAAGATTGTTCTCCTATTAAAACAATAAACTGGATGAATCCCTTTTCTCCAAAGGAACTGCTACATGAAATATCATACAAGAGCAACATTTAAGTTGCAGCTTCTTTCCTTCCTTATCTTCGTCTCCTTAGTTTCTTTGCCTCTTAGGTGATTACTTCATGTCCCTCTCATCACTGTTCGCCACCCCGCTTGGCACCGGTACAAAGAAATATAACCGCACGTCCATTGCGTGACGACAGGAGTTCGTCCTGACCATGCCCCCTGAACTGGGATTTAAGTGTGATGAGCCATACCTCTCCATGGCCTCGGGAATCAGCTTGTCTCAGTTCTCGTTTTGAGACAAGAGCCAGTGAAGTAAGGCTCGTTGTGGAATGAATGCATTATCCATCTAGTGGCAGGAGTGTGAAGTGCCATTTGCCATTACATTCCCTATGGCGTTAGCAATGCAGTGCAGAGAGATAAAAAGACATAAAACCTCAAACTTTGCTTTTTAACGCATGGAAGGCAAAGTTACAGAGATTCGAAATATCAAAAAATGGAAGGTTGGACAAAAAAAAGGGCAAATGAAGGCAGGGAAGTACAGATGTTATCACAAAACAAGGACATGCAGTAACAGTTGTCACGATACGCTCAATCATGCCTGTGGGTAAACGGAAACAGGGAGAGAACTGGGACAAGACCATGTGACCGTGAACGATGTTATCACACAACGAACATCATCTCGGAACGAAGAAGGAAGTGAAGTAACCGTCTTAGTCCTCTTTTTAAAACCACAGGTGGCAACTGCAGCATCTTTCTTGATAGATTTGCTTTTACTCAACTCTCATTTTCTTAGTTTTACTTTTACTTTCTTTGTTGGGGCACCACACAGGCTGTGTAGAGATGCAAAAGGGGCCTCTGAGCTGCAAAATTTTGGGGAAGCTTCGCCCTGCACCAACTTTCCCTCTTCTCTGGCCAAGCAGGGGCCATTAGCCTCCAAGTGCCACATGGAGAGTGGGTGTGAATGTGTTTAAATGATATATGTCCCTATCCCACATCCCTTTAAATGCAGATTAAATTTGTAGATAAACCATGTCCAAAATTGCCATCCCCACGACCACCAGGCTTTTTGGGGGGGAAAGAGAGAAAAACCTTAAGCGGGGTTTACAAGACTTACCGGAGAGGTAGGGAATTTTTTGCCTCGCTTAAGAAATCCACCTTTTAAAGAGGCAGATGTTGTGGGACCGCGTAGATGATCCGGTTTTTTCCCTCTATTTTCCCCCTCATAGTGCAACTGGCTGTTCCTGGGGCCAATCGGCACTGGTTTTTTATTCTTTTTTATTTCCCCCCACCCTCTGAGCACCTGCTGGCCATGGGGCTGAACTGCTCTTAAAAAAACACCTTTGTAAAAGGGAACTGCTATCCCACATCTTCAGTCACGTGACAGGAGGAAGAGGAAAAGCCGGACCTTCAGAAGATCAGGATCTTCCCCAGGTGAGATAGCAGCCTATGTCACGTTGTTTGAAGGACTGGGACAGTAAACATAACTTCAGATGCGGCCTCACAACATCTCTGCTCTGGGCCTCAACTAAGAAACTACCTGTCATTTTTTTTCATCTTGCCAAGAACTTTACATCTAAGAACTGACTCCTGGCAATTCCATCTTTTGCCATGTTTGAACTTTTGGTACAGCTCTGAGGAAGAGGGTGTTGCCCTCAAAATATTAGCAACTTTCTTGTTATTTTTATTAGTAGCCTTAATGTATCACTTGATCTAGTTTTGTATTTGTGTGTGTGTGTGTGTGTGTGTGTGTGTGTGTGTGCGTGTGTGTGTGTGATGGCTACATGGCGTCCCAACTTGTTTTACCCATACTCTCGTCACACAAGCATGCGTTCTGTGCCAGGATGTTGAAAAACTGACTATAAACATTCAGTAATCATGTGGGAAAATGAGAGCTTAGGTAGATTATATCCTGTTCTGAAAAGTTCCACCTAAGTGGGAATCCCATCTCTTCAAGGTGTTGGATCAGATTTTTGGGTGATAGTTCCCAGAACTACTTTTCTTGATAAAAGAGTCTGTGAAAGGCAATATAAAAACAAACACGTCAAAATTCTGGAAATAGCTCCATGCTGAACTCGCTAACTTTGCTGAGATCTATGTTTTCAGGCTAGGAATTGTGAACTATTTAAGAATGAAAACAAAAAAGGCGAAGTGATAACATCCCCCTCTGGAAAGTTTGGGACTGCTGCTCTCTCAGTGTTTCCTTTGTATCTTTGCATGCTATCTGTCATTTGTTTGACTGGGAAGGACTTTTCCTGGCTGGGGTGAATGTCTGTCTGTCCAGCCTTAACCATTCATTCATTCCAGCCTCACCTCTCTGCTGAGAGTTCTTTCCCTCATTCTGTTACAAGCAGTTACAATAGCACCCCAGTATCCGCTGGGGATTGGTTCCAAGCCTTCCCGTGGATAATGAAAACCGTGGATAAGAGAGAACACCAAAATGTCCCCAAAATGGCTGTTTTGTGATAGTAACTTGCTTTACAGCTGCTGTTTTGCAACAGTATGTTGCTTGCTTTACAACTGCTGTTTTATGACAGTAGCTTGCTTTACAGCTCCACTTTGTGACAGTAGCTTGCTTTGGCTGCTAAATTATTTATTTATTTTTTCCTCTGCCAGCCGTGGATAACTGAATCAGTGGATAATGAATCAGTGGATATGGGGGTCCTACTGTATTTGCTTCCTGGTGACCATTTTGTTTGATTGCTAAGTATTATTGTAGTGAAAACAGCATGCACAACTCAATAATTTCAAGCAACCGTGAGTAAAGATTTTTTTTTATTCTCTTTCCTGCAAGTGTCTCAGAGTGAGTTACTGAGACTTTAAGTCTCCCTCTGTTTCAATTCATTTGGGTTGATGCCTGAATAGGAAACACACACACCTTTCACATGAACTTCTGGTAAGATTGTCCTGGAGTTGGGTTTTTTGATGCCTTGTAAGTTTGTAAATTTGCATCCATTTGTGATCATACCCCACAGGGTGCTGAGTTTTAGTATGAGCATTGATTGATCTGAAATGTGATAGTGTTGCAATTATAGTGGTCTAATCAAGTAATCTCCTCAGTCACTTTCAAAATGCTGCTTGACGCATTAAGATTAATCCCTCACCTGTGCACACCAGGGCTCTATGGAATTGACAGGGGCCTTGCTTTTGTTTTACATTGGCTATGTTTTGATGGAGAAACTGGAGAGCAGGGCTCCTTTCCTCAGACAGCCCTGTCTGGACATTTTTATTTGCCTCTTCTGCAAGCGGGGAGTTGCCGTTACAGTGAGCAGCCATTATGTATCTGCTGAAAAATATAGATTTTTCTAAAGAGAACGGATTGCTTCTCGAACAACTCACACATTGTTTGATGTACTATGCTAAATACCTGTCCAAAGAAACAGCAGGGACTGAACCTACCTTAGGGTGCGACTAGAGAGGGAGGGGAATGCAAATTAATTCACATTATCTTGCTGTGAAGTCACACTCTTCAACATGCATGGCTGCTATCCCACAACCACTTAGAACCGCTTCAAACTGCAGGAAAATGCAGCTCCTAAAATTGTGTCCCCACTTAAAAAAAAAGTGTGGCCATGCCCACTTTAGTGCAACCCAGTGAGTTTTCCAAGTACGGAAGGTGCTTTGCCTAAGCAATAGTTTGCATGTACTGTTACTGTATGCTCAGTTGGTTTTCCCTTTCTGCAAACCCACAACTAGAGTCACTGCGGGGCAACCCATGGCACCCCAGCAGAGGGGCATGGAATAGTACTAAGAACAAATACTATTTTGTCATTTTGGTACCTCCCGCAGCAGGACACCTGGGACACATGGTATAATTGCAGAACACCTGCACTCAGCATTGGTCCTTAGCCATTGGCTTCTAAATAACATTTTATCTTGTTTCCAAAGAGTATTATAAGCCTATTTTACACTGCTTTAAGTCTATTTAAATCATGTTTTAATACAGTTTGAGAGCTTAAAAGTGCTGCTTAAAAGCAATGAACAAATGCAATACATACGTAGGTACATACATACATATGTATGTATGTATCTTATTTAAGGGGCGTGATAGCTCATTGGACTAAGGATCCGAAAACTGTTGGCTGCAAAGTCGGCAGCTCTGCAGTTTGAATCCCAGGTGCCACGCAGCGGAGTGAGCTCCCACTGTTAACCCCAGCTCCTGCCAACCTAGCAGTTTGGAAGCATATAAATGCAAGTTGATAAATAGGTACCGCCGTAAAAAACAGTAGGGTAAAACAGTGTTTCCTTACAGCCATGCTGGCCATGTGCCCATGGACTTGCACAACACTGGCTCTTTCTAGAAAGGCTCCAATTTTCCCCAAGGGACTTTGGGTAGTTTACAGTGAAAGCCAAAGAAATGGTCAATAATTAAAATTACAACAAACCAAAGGAAAAAAATAATCCAAGAAGATCAAACAGACAGATCTCTCTCTATACATGTCAAACAATCACAATTAAAACTGTACCATGGTTACAGGTTTAAAATACTATACAAAATGTTAAAAATAATTAAATATTAATCAAGATTATGAACAAAAATTAATTTTAAAAACACTTTAAAAACATTTCTAAAAATACCTCAATGTTATAAACACTGTGTTTCCTAAGTCACCACATTGAGGTCTTGGCTGAAGAGGAAGGTTGTTGCCCAATGACGGAAGGTTAAAAGAGGGGGAGCCAACCTGGCTTCTCAGGGCAGTGCATTCCAAGACATGGGAGCAGCCTATGAGAAACCATTCAGACAGACAGACATGGGCTCTGCTGAGATATCTGAGATTTACTCTGATGTAACTATGCTAAAGAATCTGCTATTGGTTTGGAGAAATAGGGGTGGAGGGAGAGAGAAGCACAGAAAACAAAACTGTTCTTCCTTGCATTACTGGGTTAATTTCATGAATTCAATGATAGTTCCCATCACTCATAACTTTTACATGGAATTTTTACTCTCTCTTTAGCTGCTCGCGTTCTCTTGTAGCTTTAATATTATCCCTCAATTCCCTGTTCTCAATACTTGTATATGTCTTAACTGTACTGGAATGTATATTGTACCTCATTACTGTAAGCCACCTTGGGTCCTTTTCAAAGGAGAAAGGCAGGGTAAAAATGCTCTTAATTAATTAATTAATTAATTAATTAATTATTTATTTATTTATTTATTTAATTATTTATTTTATTTATTTATTATTAGAAACAATCACTTGTTTTCCCCCACTCCTGTGTAATGTGCTGGAGCAAATTTAGAGGTGAGTTCTTCATTTTGCAAATACTGGGAGGTAAGTTTGAGTCCCATCTTTGGCTCATCCACAAGTGCTTTGAAATAACTCTAACATCTGCAGTAAAGGTGGCATCTGGATAAGTTTAGTTCCTTAAAATATTGTCATCCATGTGCAGCACATGGATATAATGCTTTTAAAACAAATGTGAAATTTTCAACTTAACATGTATTCTAGCTCATAGTGAGAAATGAAACAGGGGGTTTTCCATTAGACTTCTGAATAGCATGCCTTAAATTTGCCAAGTAATCCGACTCCCTGTGAGTCAATAATAGCAGTAATGAACATGTGGGCTTCCAAATAAATTAGGCTTCTGAAATGGAAAAAATTAAATAAAAGGGAAAACTAGAAATGGATTTCTGCCTGAAAGAAATGCAAGCTAACTTCTGGTACTAAAATACTTCTGGTATTAAAATATCATTTATCCCTACTGTGACAGGGTGAGTTTGCCAGCTGGCCAACACACTCACAGCAAGCCACTGGGCTCCTTTGAGAAAAAGGCTAGAGCCCAAAGGAAGTGGAGTGGGAAGAGACCTAAGAAAGGTTCAGAGCAGCTTAACCTTCCTGAGGCAGTCGGGAGCCAGATAAGAGGAAAGGAAGACAGGGCTTTGAGAGGCAGCTGACTGACAGAAGGAAGGGGGGGAGGCCGGGCCTGAGTTAATGCCCCGGAGATAGTGCTTCTGCGTGACAGAGCTGGGAGAATGGGATGACCTCCTTCCACCTAAGCAGCGGCTGCCAAATGACAGCAGAGCCTTCCCTGGGTCATCATCCTGGACAGCCAAGGAGCAGGGAGAAGGCACCGGCTGGTCTACCAGATCCTCCATCAAGGACAATGCAAACCTTCTTTGAGATGGGCAAAGTCTTGTTCTGACAGACTTGAACTAAGGCGATACTCAGGGAGTTTCTCTGAATATCCTACTGAGGGAGAGAGTGTATCTAAAGATAGGTGCATGGCTCTCAACCAGCACCTCTTCAGGGTGCAGGGATTCTGCAAGGCTGCGTTCCAGCTCTGAATTCCCGCACCCACAGGCTTGAACCCTGAGGTTGAGCTCATAGAGTTTGTGCCAGGGAACCCAGCCACTGCCAGTCCTGTAGTGCCCAGAGGCTGACTGCGCCTACACATACATGTTTTCCTGATGGATCTCATGGGCTTAAAGGAGGGGGGAAAGCCCTAATGGAGCATCATTTAGCAAGCCTGAAGTCTGCCTCATGCAAAAGAATAAAAACAGGGCAGTGACTGTAGAGAGTGTACAAAGAAATTAAAATACATAGTGAATAAAAGTAACCCATAGCTGGTAATCTTCTGTTTGAAAGGTAAGAAATGGAATTTCAAATTTAGGGAGTGTCTGGAGATCTGATAGTCCTTGCAGGGTGCTGAGCTTCTATGGGGATCATTTTTTGCCAAGCATACTTAGAGGCTCCCCTCATCCCTGGTTTTGCTATGTGTTGTCAACTCATCTCTAATCCATGCCAACCCTATGAATGAGTGATCTCCAGAATGTCCTATTGTTAGCAATACTGCTCAGCTGCTGCAAACTCTAGGCTGTGGTTTTCTTACATGGCATCAATCCATCTCATATTTGGTCTCACTTCTTTCTAGCCCTCCTCAACTCTCTCATCTCTTCCAGTAAGTTCTGTCTTCTCATGGTGTGCCTAAATTACAAGAGCCACAGATTTGTTATTTTTGCTTCTAGAGCAGTGATGGCAAACCTTTTAGAGACTGAGTGCCTAAACTGCGATTCAAAACCCACTAATTTTTTGCAAAGTGCCAATACAGCAATTTAACCTGAATACAGGTGGCTGTGAAGGGGCAATGTCAGGTGCCCACAGAAAGGGCTCCAAGTGCCACCAGCGCTGGTCTAGAGGCACCTGTCTTCCCTCTATCCCTGTATTAAGACAGGAATGTGTCGACCAAGAATGATGTTGGCAAATAAGTACCCAATAAATACTTCTCTCTCTCTCTCTCTCTCTCTCTCTCTCTCTCTCTCTCTCTCTCTCATGTCTCATTCCTTAATCAAGTAAAAGAGAGACACAGCAAAAATGCTAGTAGAGATTTTACACACTAAAGCAGAATTATAGATTTAGCATTGGTCGGTGCACTTGAAGTCACAGAGGTATCCAGATAATTTATCAAAATGTAAACAAATTGTTGGAAACATATTAGAAACCTGCTGAAAACACAGCCCCATGAAAAGCAGATGGCATCACGGCAGAATGTATATCTGTGTCAGTAGACTTGCTGAAGGCATCAGTGCCTGCCAACAGCGACCAACCACAGAACAATTAGATATCATACTGAGCAGTACTGTGTGCTTGTGCGACTGTGGAAGAATGACAGTTCTATGAGTCTGAAGCAGATAGGCAACACAGTGAGGGTGCTGCAGGGCCCCCAAAACAGCTACTCTGGCTTGTTTACAACAGCGTCATTAAAATATATTATAAAACCGTCCAACTTCAAACAAAGACTATAGATACCCATTTGCATTCCCTCCTCATTAATGAGAATGCTCCTCTTTAAAAACAGAACTCACATATAGAGATAGTCTGAAATTATGTTGGTGATCATAGTCAGATGCGACCAGAGTAAGCCCTCTGATTCAATGGAACTGATGGATTCGGTGGACCAACTCTGAAGTGGTGGTGACTCACAAAATCCCCACTGATTCAACGGCTCTATCCTAGGAATAACTGCCATGTTAAATAACAGGATATCAGCAATAACATCACAGATCACTTTAGCATGTTTCCTATGGAGTACAAGGTGGGACGGAATTAATCGGTATGAGCAGGGCAGGGGTCTTCCACCACCACCCCATTTCAACAATTAAGCACCAATTCTATTAATGGTTTGAAACATGACACTGTGCTGAGATTTGTTATTTTGGAGGAATGCACATTTTGGCTATTCATTTTCACATCTGAATTGATTATTTATTTTACAAAAAATTGAAGCTCACATGCTGATGTTACTGATTATCAACATGTCAACTAAAAACATTTTTTTTTGCTTTTAAAATGTGTAATTGCCCCATAAAACAGCCACTGTTGATACATTAGCTTCAATGTGAATGTTTCTCAATTTTGTGAACCTGTTTCCCTTCACATTTTTTTCAAATAATCAGTATGCCCAGGATGTAGCTTGTGCAAACATACCTGGATAGGGCTGCAGCAGTGCATTGTAAATAATTCTCAGCATTGGCCATTGTGCCCAGATTGTTAGCCTCAGGTTGTGAAATTCTGTTTGCTACTTGACACGATTATACAAACGGGATGATACAAATAGGCACAGGGCAGGTGTAGGGCAGGTTTCCAACACATTTCCATATTGTTGTATCTCTCCCACATGCATCCTCACTCACAGATACGTGCACATCACTCAGTGTGTGATGGTCCTGTTCCTTTAGTAAGAGGCTCACTCTGCTACAGAAAAAGGTGTTCTCTTACAAGACTTCGAAATCCAAATTTATCCTGTTCCAGCACTTGTGTTGTGTGTTGTGTCATTACAGTCATGACCGACTCTTTGTGACTGCATGCCCATGGAGTTTTCTTGGCAGGAATACTGGAGTGGTTTGCCAGTTCCTACTCCAAGCGCCTACAACACCTGGTATTCCCTGGTGGTCTCCCATCCAAGTACTAACCAGAGCCGACCCTACTTAGCTTCTGAGATCAGGCGAGATTGGATGTGCTTAGGGCATCTAGGCAGCTGTTCCAGCATTTACAACCTTGCAAAACTATAATCACTTCCACTAAATTTGTGCATACCCCACAACCATGTGCTAGTTTTTAGAAATCTTAACAGTCTCTGCTTTTGCTAAGATTGGGTCTTTTGGAAATGATTTTTTTCTATATTGAATAAAACCTAATTTACAGTCCAGGATAGGGTTTTGTTTTGTTTTGTTTTGTTTGCTTAACCATCTGTTTTGTTCACTTAATATGTATTGGGCTGCTTGCCCTTATGAGCAAATCCATTTTCTAATAAAAGCTCTGTGGTAACATGTACTGTTCTCCAACACAGTTGTTATGTATATTTTACTCTTACACTTGCAAACCAAACTCCTTAAGGAAATAGCCCTATGTGAATGTGAGTTGTTGGGGCCAATCTACCAGGAGGCATTATGGCCAAATTGAAAAGATTTCCTCGTGTGTATATTATCAGAACGTGTGCAAGGTTGTGCATGCACCAAAGGAGCATAATTGCCCATCTCTGCTGGCAATGTGCATATTGAGGGCAGAGCATAGATGACCCCCCCAATATATAAATGAATATATAAAGCCATACTTCCTCCCCCACCATCCACCTCCTCTGATCAATCTCCTCTTATTTGGTTAAGCTTTTAGTAGCTACCTCAATGGAATTGGGCTTTGCCGCTATTAAACTTAATTTTAGTCTGATTTTAACAGATATTTTGCATGGACTTTTGGGTTAAAATGTCTGTTCTATGACCTACTCTGAGTGTGCAGAATAGAATGGGCTTGAATTTAAATAAACAAGTTAAGTACTTTATTTGGAAGATAACACTCAATGGCATTTGATATGGCTTAGGCTCCCGGTAACTAGACTAATGTTGGCATTTATTTTCTTTATAAATAGATTGCTTACTTAGAGAAATACAGAGTGCTGGAACAAATTCAGCTTTACCATTTATTCTCTCCAGTCTAAAAGGAGCTACATCTGTTTGGTTTTTAATCTGCCTTTCGGCATTTCCAGCAGGAATGGAGTGGCATGGAGTAGGCAAGGAAATTCCAGATAGCAAGGTGAGTCCCAAACACATTCCAGATGATCCGGAATCTATCTTAACAAAATGTTGGGAACCAGAATTTTGAAAGTGCAGCATCTAAGCCTGCCACATGTCCTCTCTTATGGAGGACAACTCTGTCTAAAAGACTGCTTAAAAGGACAATCCTTTTCAAAGTGTCCTCGTTCGTTTAAAGGGCCATCTAATCCAAGTCTGAGGTCTGAGCTACAATGTTGAATTAAATCAGGAGATGCTTTGGGGTTGTTTTTCTTAAAGAATCAGTATAATGTGGGTTTTGGACCTGTGTGTGCATCCTCATGGAGGCTGCACCCCCCACATCTTGTCTTTAAGCTGTTAAGTGGACATGGAAGGGAGAATGGAGGGAGGAGTATCTCCAAGCCTTCCCCCTCAGTGGAAGCATCTCTCAGGCTTGGGGGGAGAGTGGTAAATTGTAGCCATTGCTCGCACTGAAAACCACCCCCTCTGGTTTCTCCAACCCCAGGGAGCTCTGTGGAACTGAAAAGGAAGGTCCAGTCCACATTCCAATGTAGTGAAGCATTTTACAAAAATGGTTAGGGGAGCAAATCTGAAGGGTTTTAACGCAGCTATCAACATAAGCATCCAATCTCCCCATGGTTTTATTATTTAATTTTTTTTAAAAAAGCTTTGAACTAGCATAGCACTAGATCAGTGCAGGGACAAAATAAAAACAGGTTTATAAAAATAAAAGAGTTGGAACACAGGGTGCAGCGTTAGTGTGCTTGCCCCCGTCCGTTTCATGGGCTATTAAGGACAAACACCACTTCTGATTTTCCTCTATCGCTGCCACCAACTTGCTTTGCTAGTAAATTAAAGCCTTCAGACTGTTTTTAAGTTGAATAAAAATAAAAGAAGTTTATTGGGTACAAAGTTGAAGCAAAATCGTGAAAAGTAATGTGCTGAAGTATAAACAAAAAGAAGAATATACTTCAAACTAGAGATGGGCACGACTTAGCGGTATTTCCGTTTCCGTTTCCGTTACTCGGTTCCGTTACTCTACGGAAACGGTAACGGGAATTACTCCCCCAGACTTCGAGCTTGAACCGACGAACGAACAATTTTGGTCTGATTTGTCGTGCTCGTTCCTTGCATCGCGAGATCGCGCGTTGCCACACGCGGCACAGAAAAAAAGTTTTTAAAAGTTAAAAAAACCCGGTTCCCGGCCAAAAAGCAGGCGGGAAAATGCCTGCCGTGCCTCAGGGCACCTACCAGAGGGGTTGTTTCTGGAGGTCCCCGGCCTCCCCCCTCATCCCCCATCCTCGGCTGCTCTGGTGGGACTCGCCGCAGGCTCGCAGCCACCAAAATGCCCAGTCTCGCCGCCGGCCGCCCGCAATTAAAGTGCAAGCAAGCGGCACGGACGGCACAGGAAAAAACTTTTAAACTATCCCCCCACCCGTTCCCGGGCCAAAAAAGCAGGCGGAAAAATGCCTGCTTGACTAAGGGCGCAGGGCACCTACCGGAGGGGTGGTTTCTGGAGGGGGGGTCCCGCCTCCCCCCCGTCCTGGGCAGCCGGACTCGCGAGTCGCCATCGCCATGCCATGCGGTGCGGGCGGGGGATCCAAAATGGGGCGGCAAACGCAATATTGTTTTTGAAATCGTGGTCCAAAAAACACACAAGCACAACAGAAACACGCGAAAATTTATAAACTGCCAGATTTTTCACAGTAGCAGTGGGTTTTTTCTTGCAACAAAATGTCTCTCCTCTCCTCCTCTGTCCTTCATTGATTTTATTTTATTTTATTTTATTTACACCTGCGCAATGATGGGCTGGCCAAGTGGCCAGCCATGTGGGAGTGGACAACCATGCAAATTTTTGGAGCCATCCCACCAGTCGCATGGCCACTTGGCCATGGAGACTTCTGGGATGTGCCAAAAAGCCCCCTAAAACCTGCCCTAACCCTAACCCTAACCCTTGACTCCGTACCCATACGTCACAGACTGTCTTCTTAGTGGGTCAGAGAGGCACCCAGAGGTGCAACCCACTAGCCCACCGTAACCTTACCCGTCACTAGCCTAACCCTAGCTCTTGCACTAAGCCACCTTAAAGCCAGATCTACTTGCTTGCATTGCACTACACGCAGCAAGTACAATTCCCTTCTGTGTGAGACATGGTGGTGCCAGAGCCTTGTGAAGGGCGGGCATGACCCTATCATTCTCACACTGGTCTCACGTCTGCACATTATGTTATGCAATATCCATATGGCTATTGCATAGCATTTTGCAGCAGCAGCAGGTGAGGAAGGGAGACCCCCATGTAGAGGGGTCTCTTGGAGCCTGCTTCCCCTTCCTAGTGGCAGGAGGCACCCACGGGTGCCTCCAGGAGCCCACTTTCCCTTTATAGCGGGCCAGAGGAGGCACCCACCCCACAGAGGTGCCTCCAGGAGCCCGCTCCCCCCCAAAAAACCCAGTACTAACGACAACGAAAAAACGAAAAAACGAACCGACTAATTTTTGCGAATTTTCGCGAAAACCAGAAACGACCCGAAACGGGACTGGCCCGACTAACGACAACTCGAAATTTTTTTTTTCAAGTCGTGCCCATCTCTAGTTCAAACCCACTTAAGTTTGATTACTAATAAAGATAAATAAATGCACACCCAGTTTTACAGACACTGTAAAATCCTATCTCTTCTTTAGCCCTCTCTGATTCTCAGATGGTGCCAGACCCTATCTGTCCTTTAGCCCTCTCTGGACTTTTCTTCAGAAAGTGTAGGACCCTATCTCCAAGTGTAGGTCTTCCTGTCAGCCCCCATCTGGTTAAAACAATGCTGTGCAGTGCTTTAAATGCTCTCAGGCCACTCCCCAGACTCTCTCATTGGTCCATAAACTCACCAATCTCTCACACATTATGCATCATACAGGTAAATGCCACACTGGGCATCTTACAGTCCAAAATTCCTTGTACTTGGCACCCATTTTTACTAACTCCACAACCTTTCCCCCAAGAATCATTACATTCACACATCCCAAAATGATTCAAAATAAATTGAATCCATAATCGAGTTAATTTAAACAACCCCCTATGGGTGTTTAAAACCATGTGCTTAGCTGTACATCACGTTGATGAATATTTTAAAATCGATTTCAAGTGTGTTAAACTCAACACAAAATCTGCAGTATTATGACATGTCAACTGTGCACTGAGTTAAGGACAAAGAAGTATGTCTATTACATTGAGTATCTATAGCAGATTCAGCAGGTTCACAGGTTACCTGGTTACTGCATTCCTAACTCAAGTGAAAGGGTTTGCTATTTTCTTTAGATTCAGGAAATCATTTCTGACCTTGTATCTGCATATCTTAGCATATGCAGTTTTATATAGACTGTGGCCCCGTTTTGTCCTCTCTTTTTAAATGATAGATGCTCTCCTTGCCAGTGACAGTGGGCCCTCTGGATATTGAACTTGTGAAATTTGAAAGGGAAATCCAGTGATGGTGACTTAAGAGTCATAACTCGCTGTCAAGTCCAATTTAAGTTGCACCTGTGATTCAACTCAGGGGTTTTGGGGTTAGAATTGGATTTAACGGGTGACTCAGAACCATTTTTTTGAGCTGCATTTTGAATCACTAAGTGGTGGGCCTTCCTACCTGCTGTTGCCACCATCTCTGCCACCGCCGTCCTTGGAGGCAGTGAGACCAACCTCCCTTCTGGCAGCGCAGCCTGTTGCCTCTGCCCACATACCTGCCACCCAGCTGCCTGCTCAGAGCAGTTGCAGAGACTGGCTCTGAGAAAGGAAGTCGGCCCACGGTCACAGCCCGTGTGTTGGCCTGTCAGATGGGTGATAACACACACAGTCCAAATTTTTGAGTCCCAGTCCTGAGTCCCAAGACTTATTAGGGTAAACAACTCAAGACTCAAACTTGAGACTTGGGACTCAGGACCAAAGACTTGAACTTGAACTTAGGACTTGGGTCCAAAGACTTGCCATCATCCCTGGGAAAATCTCCCCTGCTCCCAATGAGCCTTTTGGAACTGCTACTCCCAGGATCTGCAAGTCAACATGTAAGGACGTATGTGAGTTATAGTCCAAACAAGCTAACTTTTCAAAGTTCTGGGAACTAATGCCTGAGTGTTCCAGTGTGTTATCAAGTAATTCTCTAGGACATGTGCATATGAATGGCCAAATGCTTGCCTCAGGCAGTTTGTAGGGTAGGGCCGTGTTCATCTGGATGAATGAGTAGGGGAGGGCTTTATGTTTAGTAAACATAGTGCTTTATCACTATTAGTGTTTACAGTGCTTCTGCATGAAAATAGGCCACTCTTATTTTAGTTTTTATTTATTTTAGAGTATTTTTACCCTACCTTTCTAATTAGAAAAGGACCCAAGGCGACTTAATGAGGCACAATATACAGTCCAGTACAATTAAGATATGCTCAAGTATTGAAAACAGGGAATTACATTAAAGCTACAAGAGAATGCAAGCAGTTAAGAAGAGAGTAAAATTCCATGTAAAAGTAATGAGTGATGGAAACTAACATTGAAAACGTAGTGTCAATGCAGTCACACAAGGTTATAAGTGGTTATAAACACAAAGTCTATGTGGTCATATAGATTCATATAGTCCATCATTCAGGGAAAGCTTGCCTGAAGAGAAAGGTATTTGCCTGTTTCCGGAAAGCCATCAGAGATGGGGCAGTCCTGGCCTCTAGTGAGAGGGAGTTCCAGAGTCTGGGTGCCACAGCCGAGAAGGCCCTTTCATGGGTTCCCATGTGACATACCTGTGAGGCTGGCAGAATAGAGAGAAAGGCTTCTCCTGATGACCTTAACACTCAAGCTGGTTCTTACTGTGAGATTCTCTCTTTGAAGTAGCTTGGACCCAGGTTGTGCAGTGCTTGTAGGTTAAGGTCAGCACTTTGATTGTGCTGAATGGCGATGAATTGAAATGGAAATCATGGGAAAGCAGTACTCCTTTTACTTGTCCGCCTCTTCTGGAAGGAATGCAGAATGAAACATCCAGTGGAATGGAGAGCCAAAGCTGGCAGAGGATACGGTGAAGTTCGTGTTTGCTGTTGGCCACCATTAATATTCCAGAGACATGACCAGTCTGATTACTCAGAAACAAAACATCTGTTCAAGAAAGAATAGCCTAAAATTGGGAACAATGGATCTGGAAATGGGGCTGAGTAATTGCAGCACCCAAAGCCTAAGCTGCTTCCCCTAATGTTCTCTTTGGCAGCAGCGGGTGGTTGTTTGGCTGACTGCAAAAGCAGCTGTGTTGGCACCACATGGAAGGCGTTTGGGTCAAGTCTCTCTGTGTGTGTTTGAGTAGCTTACCTCTGCTGAAACGTTCTCTCTGAGCTACGGTGATCCTCTTGATTCCCTCCTTTGACTACTCTTTGATTCTGAAGGAGATTAGCTGATTATGGGTTTAATGTTCGCATAAATCCATCCCAAGAAGGCTTTGCAAACCGTTTTGTAGTTGACATTCGAAGCTCCTATATATTTAAAAGAGTGCTTTTGGGAAATCCAGTTTTGTCATAGGCTTGAAAAGAGAACTGTATGTGTTGGGGTGGGGGTGGGGAGGAGGGTAGCTTGGATGGGTTGAAGCAGGTACCATTTGATCCTCTGTGGCTTTTATTGGGGACATTAATTAACTTGGTGTGGCTTATTTCTGAGTAAACTTAGGATCGAACTACACCATACAAATGATTTCTGAGGCAGGAGCGAGGGTACAAGAAATGATTTCCTATCCATCTTATTGTAGTGGGGATGCCAGTCTTAATACTCAACTGAGTTGAGAACCACACATCCAGCAAGGTCAACATCCCACATAAATTGTCACGATGCTTCCAAAATCTTCAGCAGTGTTCCCAGAGGTTCTGAGAGGGCTAGCCAAAATGTGCTTTACTATCCAAGGTGGAGAACAAAATGGCATGCCTGGTATTCCAAGTGAAGCCACCCAATAGCAGTGCCATTGGCTCTTTGGGGAGGGGGGGCAAGGGTTGTCCACTGCAAAAGTAGGCTGCACATGTTAGCCTTCTGGCCCTTTTATTTTCTGCATGAACAACTCTTAGTATGACTGGGGAGTGCCCAGGCCTAGCAGAATCCTTTCTAAAAACACAAGGAAACTTAAATGCATTCTTGTCCTATTAAAATAAACCGGACTCATATGAGAACTTCCTATTAAATCTTGTTCTAAATTCAGGTCCCTTCTTTCAGATAGGTTTAAACACACACATTGTCTCTCATTCACTATGTTCTATACATGGAACATTACAAATCTGTAAGTAAGATGTTTCTCCTTGTGTGGGCTCTACATGCAAAGCCAAATCTCACGTTCCCAAGATTGTTACTTCCCTATGCAGCACACACATGAATGTCTCACCTGCAAATGTTTTGCTTGCCATTTATAGAAAGCAGCAACAAAGTGCTGAGGAGTTAGCAGTCCCCCTGTATGCTTATTGAACTTCTCTTAATAGGGAATGACTGGATGGGCCTTCTCACAAGTTTTAAAATCAGTTCTAACAGTCACAGAAGCAGTCAAAAAGGCTGCAGAGCAAATAATCAATCAGTGGTTTGAGGCAAGAGCAATTATAAAACAGACCCACAAGAAAATAAGAAAGTCATTTAAGCTGTTCTATAATTACATCCTAGCATGTCTTGAGTATAGTCTAACAGCATACACAAAGTACTTTACTTGAAGCAGGGTAACAAAAAAGCACATCATTCCCCTAGTAGATAACTAAGCTAAATAAAGTAAAGTAATTTCGGTCAAAGTTTTCATTTCCAGACACTTTCAGGGAATCTTCCAGTCAGGCATTAAATTTCTTGAACTTTCACAGAGAGTGACTTCTTTCATCTCCCCTCCTTGAGAAAAAGCCATTTTCCTAACTAGTTCAGTGCTAATAATTGAGTCCAACTCAGTCTTGAAGCACTCTCATAGAGATAAGCTACAGGTGTTTCTGCCTTCCAATTACTGGTAGACAATCTCCTTTCTCTCAACCAACTCATCTCAGGCACTGACTCCAAGGCAAAAAAATTCCAAAACAGCAACAGAGTCCATGAGTCCTTGTTATTCCCAATCTCATGACAGCATGTTTCTGTCACCAATGTTGTTTCCACATTGGAACCCATTAGTGCTGCTGATACATTTCTTTTCTACAATAATCTGGAGTTAGAATTAAAGTTAGTGCCATTGAAGCATTAATATAGCCCCATGTTACTTTTCAGCATCCTACTATAATGTTTATGACCAATGTTCTCCTTTAATACTTACTGGTATTTATAAATGTGCTGGTTGGGCAGACCATCCCAGCAACCTTAAATGAAATGTTCTTTCATGTAGCCTCATCCCGTATAGGCTTTTATTTCTCCCATGAAGAATTTGTCTGTTTTAAAACAAATAGTAAACAATCATAAATCAAAATGAAAAGAAAGCAGTAACCCTCCTCTCCAGGTACAAAAGCTGATGTTGTTCTCATAATGTGGTCATTCAAGGACCACCGAACGGGTTAGGTTGTTATTGATACACAGAGTCACCTCCAACCCATGGCAAACTTATGAATCATTCTGCTACAAATTCAGCAGCAGAAGAAGCTGAATTTGCAAAAAGAAAATAAATAAAAGCAAAAGAGGCCTTTAAAACTTCAGTCATAATTTGGCTATTCATTGAAGAGGTTGCTGTTGAAGTAGTTTTATTGCAGCCATCATAAACACAGATAACAGCATTAGAGATGGGGATGAATCAGAAAAATGGTGATACAATTTCATTTATTATTTGTCATAGATGACGACTCACAAATAACAAATTTACAATTATTTCTTATGAATTGACAAATTTTTTTTTATTCATTTATGCATGTAATACCCTATAAAATGCCCTTCTAAGCACCTAGAGGCACCAAAATTTCAGGGAAACTTCATCAGGCTCTTCTCTACAATCCCGGCAAATTTGGTAATGATTGCATAATATCTAAGTTGTGCACCCCAAAGTATGCTCCTTCAAAAGTTCCCTCCAGGGACCCAGAGACACCAACACCAAACATGTTGAGAAGCTTCTCTAAACTCTCCTGCACAATCCCTCCATGTTTGGTGATTATTGGATTTTAGATACCTGAGTTATACACCCACAAAGTGCCCCCCCATGGGAAAGTGCCCTT
The DNA here is from genome assembly GCA_037367245.1 of Phrynocephalus guinanensis. NCBI lineage: Eukaryota > Metazoa > Chordata > Lepidosauria > Squamata > Agamidae > Phrynocephalus > Phrynocephalus guinanensis. Next base: position 30,028,532 of record CM074736.1, read on the forward strand.
AAACAACTGGCTTTAGGAAACCCAATCTTCACCAAACATGGAGGGATTATAGAGGGAGACTCAAAGGAAATTTCTCTACAACTACGGCTTGCAGCACCTTTTACTTGATCCAGCCGGTATACCCGCTACACACATTATTGGAACAATTACAGTTTTCGCCACCCAAGAGATGAAGGGTCAAATCATTCAATGTAATTGGATGAGAAATACTTTGAGCTGTACTATCAGTCACTGTTATTACCTAGGCTCATTTTGCCTTGTTCTTGACAGACCAGACAGGCAGGCAGAGTACATAACAAAGGCAGAATGCTGTGTTATTTCTTTTATTTCTTGCCATTCTAACTTGGTTTCATCTCTATTGCAGGGTGATCTTGTTAGTTTTATGGTGTTGTAGCCACTAACAAACAGCAAAAATGAGAAGAAAGACATTGCCTCAAAAGAAGACATGGACAAAATATCCATGTGTGTGTGTGTGTGTGTGTGTGTGTTGTGTCGGTACAGTCATGACCGACTCTTTGTGACCCCATGTCCAGAGAGTTTTCTTGGCAGAAATACTGGAGTGGCTTGCCAGTTCCTACTTCAGGCACCTACAGCACCTGTTATTCCCTGGTGGTCTCCCATCCAAGTACTCACCAGGGCCGACCCTGCTTAGCTTCTGAAATCAGGCGAGATCAGATGTGCTTAGGGCATCTAGGCAGCAAAATATGCATATATTACATACCAATTTAGAAATAGTTTCTCTAATTCTTTTTTTTTAAAAAAATACAGCATGTCTCTTAATAGGGAATAGAGATGGGCACGAAACAAAAAAATGGCATTTCGGTTTTTTGTTTGTCATTGAGAGGTCTGTTTCGGTTTGTTTCCGTTTGTTGCAAATTTTTGGAAAAATTTGGTTTCCGTTTTTCATTTTTTTCATTTGTCGTTTCTACCCGCTTTTTGCGCAATTTTTAAAGCATTTCCGTGCGCAGGCATCCCCCAACACCCCAGACCAGAGGGAAAATACTAAAAAAAAATGGATGCTGGCAGAGACACAGTATAGACTAGGTACGCAGGGAGGCTGCCAAGGCAGCAGCAGGCGTTGCCCAGGGTGCAAGGCAGCCACAGAGTGACTGCACTGCGGGGCAAGGGAGGGTACTCACCGAGAGGTACGCAGCACGCACACAGGGAGACTGCAGGACTGAAGCTAGAGTCGCAGAGACAGCAATCCCACCCTAACTCCCACCAGAGACTGCAAGGAGGACGGGGGCTGCCAGAGATTTTTATGCCCTCTGTGGCTGCCAGACCTGCCCAGTCTGCAACCTTGGCATGCTATTGGTTGAACATGATCCCATCACATGGCTTGCCTCCATTTTGTGGCTGGTGGCGACATCCATTTTAAAGGGAAAAGAAAAATACATCGCGATGGGAGAAGACAAAAACAAACATTTAAGTACCCCAGCCCCCTGATAGGTAATACTTTCAAATAATTATCACATTATCGCTGCATTTTTACAGATGTCCAGGGTATTTTAATACCCAAGAAATCAATCAATATTAGGCATCTGGGAGCCATTTTGGGTCGATGTCCCCTAACTCCCCTTAAAGGGAAAAAATACAGTAATTTGAGAAAAGACATAAATGCACCTTTTAAGGACCCCAACCCCCCTGGTAGGTATTATCAGACAATATAAATAATTATCGCTGCATTTTTACGGATGTCCAGGGCGTTTTTGAACATTTAAAACAGCTCATTTCATTGCGCGTCGCCATTAACGGAAACAAAACGTAACGACCGCAATTTTCATGGTTCTGTTCGTTTTGTTGCATTTTCATCACAATTTTCATTATTCGTTTCATTACGTAACGGAACAAATAACGAATAACGGAAATGAAAAAATGTTCTTTCCGTGCCCATCTCTAATAGGGAAAGATTATGAGCCACTGACCCATGTTCAGATGCTAACCAGTGATGGAGAGCAGCAAAATTCCACTGTCCCTTCTTACAGGGTATCTTCAAGAAGGATGCTTGCTGAGAAATTGGGGCAAGTTCAGAGGAATGCATCAAGGATGATTGGGGTTCAAAATTGAAGATAAGCGGGATATAAATATAATAAATAAAATAAAATAAATAAATATGAGGAAAAACTGAAAGAACTGGGCATGATTAGCCTTCAGAAAAGAAGACTAAGGGGAGATACAGCAGCACTTTTCAAATCCAGTACTTAAAAGGCTGTCATCCTGTACAAAGGAGGATCAGGCTCTGTTCTCAAGCATCCCAGAGTACAGGACTCACAACAAGGGGGGTCAGGTTACAGCAAACCAGTTTTCAGCTAAATATCAGGAAAAACTTCCTAACTGTTAGAGCAGTATGACGGCGGAACAAATTACCATGATAACTGGTGGATGCTCCAACATTAGAGGCATTCATGATAAATTTAGGCAACCACCTGGCATGTACCCTTTGATTTATTTTCTTGCATTGAGCAGGGGGCTAGACTTGATGGCCTTAAAGGCCCCTTCCAACTTCATGGTGCTGTGATGCCATCGTTTAACCTGGGTGCGGAATGAGCAGCCTTTCAAACCAAGAACAGGTCTGTTCAAGGAGAGGGTTGCTGTGTATCAAGCCAAGAATGTGGCCACCTCCATTTTAGTTCCCAAAGGTTTTATTTCTATTTTTGCTGAGACAGATTGAAAATTCAATAGGAAGCATACTGTTGCAAAAGAGGGCATTTATCTTGCCATGCCATCAAGGAGACTTGAAACATAAGCTGAGCATTTTTTTAATGGAACATTGCTGCTTTTTAAATTTCTGTTCCTTCTGCTGCACATTTCACTTTGAGGCTAGCGCACATTTGATATAACCTGAACTGAGTATGACCTGGCAGTGCCAATCTAGATAGAGCATTTAGTTATATAATTTAATGGCCTTGCTATTTTTCTTTTTATTTTAAACTTAGGTGTCTGAAGTGTGTTTCCTCCCCCCCCCCCTGCAAATCTCATAGTAACCTTTGCTCCTCCGTGCTTTTAAATCACATTCTTAAGGGATTAAACTGTTATGACAAAAAGAAGAATGTTTAGATACAGTGCTTTGCCACTAGAAATTTGTCAAATTAGAAACTGGGCATTAGATAATCTGAAGATCAAAGGAGCTTTCCAACAAAGCTTTATGTTTGCTATAATATCGCCTCCCCGCCCAACCTTTGCTGAGCCCAAATTGTTTCGGATTATCTCACATCGGGTTCACTGAGTAAACCTAGCCAAATGTGGGAAGAAAATTCCCTGCCACATATTTTAAACATCTCACATGTGCAGGGCATAAGGTGGTAAGCTGCAGCTATTAGTTTCTGAGAGAGGTGAAGCTACCCTGAACAGTCTGTTAAACTTTAGTTGTAGAGAGAGATACTTTTCCCGGATTAATATGACAAGAGGAAAAATATCCTTCTGAGCAGCCATTTATTTTCTATTAAGAATGCTGTTCACTTTCCTTAACTCAATGACCCCTTAACTCCTGTAAAAACTATATTTTATAGATTTTTTTTATTACATCTCTCTGGATTAAGTATAAATTGACTGCTGCAGGGGCAGGGGGGAGCATTCAATTTCCTTGGCGTGATTAGTCAGGACAGAATAGTTTTAGTCTTTATCCATCCCTAAATCTAGCAATCATGCCCCCCCCCCCAAAACAGTCACTAAGCAGCAATCATTCAGAGTTCACATTGCCAGTCAAGGCAGACGCTGCTCTCTGAATTCTATTATACTGCTGTGGTGAATTCAGCAGTACAGAGATTAATGCAAAGGCTAAATTCTCAACAGTTTTATTCCAAAGAAAGCCACGTTGATTTCATCTGAACAACCCCTTCAAGCAGTGTTTTTAGGAGTGCAGTCCTGTTATGTGTTGGTTGGTCAACCGACTGTTTGACTGAACATATTATAGCCCACTCAATCTAAAGGGATTTACACAGATAACAGGAAAATGCTGCACCTCCCCCCCCGCACTATTCCTCGTCACCAAAAGGAAGCTTGAATAAAAAATATCTTCTATTATCTCTGGAAAAGATACAGTAGCCTGCCTGTTCCTCTCAGAGAGAGAGAGAGAGAGAGAGAGAGAGAGAGAGAGAGAGAGAGAGAGAGAGAAAGAGAGAGAGAGAGAAACGGGTCATTGAAGTGGAAACAGAGAATCTGGAGTGACCATACTCCCTTTGGTGCTTTTTATACTGAGGAGAGAAAAAGCTAAGATTAGTCTAACATGGACTCTGGACCTTGAGAAACCTAATTTCAGTAAGTTTCAGAAAAGTCCTACAGCATCTTTTTTCTTTTCCTGGAAAAAAAATGTTGGCTGAAATCCTGTTGCTTTGTCACACATGTCAAAAGGAATGAAGTAACATCAATTTACTTCCAGCCAGCAATTAATGAGTCTCTGCTGGGATTCTCAGGGGCGCATGCATCCCCTGCCTTGGCATACATAGTCAAAAATCCCAGTGATGATCGATTAATGGGCAGCTGGAAGCAACGGAATGTTATTCCATTAGCCTTCCACATTTGTGACAAAACAATAGGGTTTTAGCCACTGAGTGAGATCCCATGGTTAGAAATATTTAAAGAGAAGGAACTTGATGATGCATGGGAGGTTCTTGAGAGAGGACAGTAGGGGACATCTTAAGAAACTGGAGAGGCTACAGACCAGGCTTTCGGAGGAGCTAAGCTTTAATAGGGGGAGGAGCTAAGGTTTAATAGGGGGAAATGAAAGGAGGGGCAAATCACCAAGGAGTACAAATGAGCAGCCAGTGAGTAAAGGAGGAAGTTTATTCCTCATCAATTCAGGCATGCCAGGCAGATGAGCTGTGTACAAGGAAGACCCTGAAAAATGTTCTTTCTGATATACACTATAAACGGAGCATCCTCAAAGAATAAGTGAGGCCTCTGAAGACCAAAGAGGAGCACGTATTGTCCTCATCTCCCCTCCCCCCCAAAAAAAGTGGAGTGGGGGAGGAAAGAGGTGCCAGCCAGTTACTGACCAGTCAGCTTGACATCGCTACCATTAAAGATTCTAAGACAGATCATAAAATAATTGGTCTGTGAGCGCCTAGGAAGGAACACAGTGTTTATAGGTTCAGCCCCAATGGTTTTGCCAGACTAACCTGATCTCTATTTTTCGATAGAGTTGCAAGCTTCATAAGTGAGGAGATTTTAACAAGGCTTTTGACACAGTCTGGCAGAGCTTTCTTGTGGTCAAGATAATGAACTGTAGACAAGACAATGCTATTCTTAGATGGACTTGTGGCTGCTTGACAGGGTGCATCCAAAGAATGATCACCAGCAGTTCCTTGTAATTACAGTGGGAAATAAGAAAAGGATACACCCAGATTCTTTCTTGGCCTCATGTTGTCCAGGATCTTTATAGATGATATGGATGGTGTTGTGGTGGGGATGCTCATCAGATTGCAACTTGGAGGGGTGGCTTTAAAACTAGGCCAATACAAGCAAAAGAAGTTTCAATGTGACGTTCTGAAGGTATGCAAAAAAAATCAAATGGACAAATACAGCATGCGGGACAGTTAGCTTGCCAGCAGTACATGTGAAAAAATCTAAGGGTCTTGGTCAATAGTGTAATATGGCAGAATAATAATACAGTCACCCCCTGCCATTTCGCGGTTCAGATACTGCGGTCCCACTATATCGCGGGATCGCAGTACCTGCGCTTCGGGCCACGTGGGAGGGGCGGCAGGGGGCGATCGCATCACCCTGCCCCCACTCCTCCAAGAAGCCTTGGGGCGGGTCACTGGGGGGGGGCGGCGGGGGGGGGCGATCATGCTGCCCCGCAATCTCCATTGAAATGCATTACCAATGTATTTCAATGGAGAAATTTTCCCCATTGGAATGCATTGAGCCAATGCATTCCAATGGGGAAAATTTTCTCCATTGAAATGCATTGGTAATGCATTTCAATGGAGACGGCCCCGGACAAGAAGTCTCGGGGTGGCGCAGAGGGTGGCAGTGGGGTGCGATCGCATCTTCCCTCGCCGCCCCTGCGATCCTCTGAGAAGTGGGGGTGGTGGGGGCGATCACGCTGCCCCGCAATCTCCATTGAAATTCGGACAATGGAGACGGCCCCAGACGAGAAGTCTCGGGGCAGTGCGGCGGGCGGCGGCAGGAGGTCAGATTCCCCCTGCTGCCGCCAGCGTGCGCCACCCCAAGACTTCTCAGACCGGTGCGTGCCGGCTGCGGCAGGGGGATCGGATTGCCCCCCCCCCGACCTCCCGACTCCCTGACCCGCTTCCGCATATCATGGATTTTCAGGCTTTGCGGGTCGGGTGGGTCCCTAACCCCCGCGATTAGGTGGGGGGGGTTACTGTAGTAGTAGTAGTAGTAGTAGTAGTAGTAGTAGTAATAATAATAATAATAATAATAATAATAATAATAATAATAATAATAATAATAATAATAATAATAATAATAATAAAAAGTATATTTCTGCTGCTTCCGAGATTGTTCATCTTCCAGTAATTCTACAGGACCATGCCCTGGTTGCTCAACAATGGGACCCGTGACCTGCAGCCCATTTATTGATAGATGTCCAGGTATGTCAACACCCATCATGATCCTTGTTAACCCGGGCAACGACCAAGTTGGTATAGGCTTCTTTTGATTATATTTCATTATGATTCATGGGTTGTTGGGTGCACTTAGTTCTGTTCCTCAATCGAGACCTCTCTGGTATGGTTGGACCTACTGGTAGTTTACACTACCTCAGAAACTGAATGGTTGTAACACCATCAAAGCAATTAATAGCTGGGACATACCAGTCATCAGAATTGGAAAACAGAATTGTTTGTCAGGCACGAAAGCTATGGATTGGTTAGCATTAAACGAGGGATTTTTCAAGGTGACTCTTTGTCACCTCTGCTATTGACTATTGCCCTGATTCCACTCTCAATAATTTTGCAGAAGATAAATTCAGGGTACCAAATTGCTAAAAATTCAGGGAAAATTTCTCATCTATTGTATATGGATGACTTAAAGTTGTATAGAAAATCAGAAACTAAAATACACTCACTGCTCTGTTGGACCTCACATGACTTAAAAATCCCCTGATGTCCAACTGTGGTTTAAGTTCTTCTAATTAAGTTCAGTTCAGTGAGTTATGTAGTTTCATGTTATTATTTATCACTTGTTGTTGCCTTATAATTGGTATTGTATTAGTGTCATTTATTTTGCTTCATAGCTGCCCAGAGAGATTGCATCACGCTACCGAACAGTATGTAAGTTGGATAAATATATAAATTAAATCTAGTCCTGTTATTCAGATTCTCAGTGTGGATTCTTGTCAAGTAATGTAACTTTTAACAAAATGCATGTAATATAATATTTAACAGATTCAAAATGGTTTCTGTGTATAAGTGCATAGTCATTTGGCAAGACACAGGTGAATAGTGTATTCACATGTAAAAGGTCAGAATAATTATATCCAGGTGCCATGGATAACTGATTAACATTGTCTGCCTATGTGTGCTCATATGATTGGTTTATATGATGTCTGCCATATGTATAAAAGGCAGGATTGTAACCCATTTTACTTTGGGACTAGTTTTGGTGAGATGAGCAGTTTCCCTACTACTCTGTAATATTTATGCTGTGTGTTTTATCTCATTGTGTATTTGTGTATGTATGCTTTTGTAATACAAGTTTTTATGCTTAAAGTTTACTTCTGTCTCCAAGTTTCAAATCTGTGCTGAGCAATTATCTTTCCACACCACTGTATCACCCTACTCATCTATGAAACATTTAAAACCCAACACACTTTTTAACAATTCTAGAGAGAAGGGTTCAAATCCCCACATGGCTATGGAAACTGACTTGAGGGAGGGCAGCTGGTGAAGCTACTCTTTAAATGTCTCACTTACCTTGAAACCCCTATTAAGGTTGTTAGAAGCCGTATCAGACTTAAAGGCACAAACACAGTCCTTTTCTCCAGTTAGTAAAAACATTTTTTTTAAAAAAATGTAACTTTCAATCTTGTTGGTTTCCATGGGGATAGGTGTACAATTAGAAACACTGCTAGGAGCTTTAAAATGTCATTTTAAAAAAAGCAGTCCCTTCAAACTTTATTGGATGCTCAAGCAAAAATATTGTTGGTCATATTGTTGTCCTTCTGACTTCAGTTGCAGTTTTCCCTTGACACGTTTGGACTTTTGTACCTGCTTTGATAAAGAGGGCTTGTGCTCTCGAAAGCTCAGCAAACTTTTTTAAATTTTTCTACTAGCAGCCTATGAAGGTATCACCCATAGTCTAGTTTTGATTTTGTTTTTTTTTAATGGCTGCATGGTTCCAAACCTCTTTTTACTGCAATGGAACAAGATACCATGAAGAAGCCGCTTCCACCTTGAAGAAGGCGAAAGAAACACCTACAGCAATAGGACATTAACACTACCTACTGTGATATCATTTCCCCTCAATTGGGTCTTAACTGGATCTACCAGTGGGACATTTTTTTTAAAATTCTTCCCCCGCCACCAAGAAAAAAAACTTTCTTCACCACCCCCTAGTGGAGAGCATGTGTATTTGCATTAACCTCCTGCTTCAGCCCATCTCCGGCCAAACAGGAGCTTTGCTTTGCAAGAGCCAATAGAGAGGTAATTGTTATAAACGGGAGGGAGGTGCCCATGCCATGCAGCTCTTTGTTTGACTTGGCCTGTAAAGTCCAGCTCCATTGGACCATGCTGCTGCTCTGAGCCTTCCAAGAAGAAGCCTGGCATCCATCTTGCCATGTGGATTTTTAAGAACTCTCTCCTGGCAAATTGCATCCCTTGCCAATTTTGGACTTTTATACCTGATTTGAAAAAGAGGGCTTGTGCTCTCGAAAGCTCAGCAACTTTTTTTAAATTTTTCTACTAGCAGCCTATGAAGGTATCACCCATAGTCTAGTTATGATTTAGTTTCCAAAGTGTTGATGATGAGTAATATGTCTGTTTGAAGCTGTATGTACCAATTACCTGGACACATAATCTTGTTGGGCTGCTGGGACGCATGCACTTTGGTTTTGCTAACTAGAATGGTCAATGTGAAGCAGAACAACAGGAAAGCACACAATAGCTCTGATTATAGGATACTTCATTAAGCTTCGCTTGTCAGGGAGTGAGAAATGAAATTGCGTTTGTCCAAAACTGGACCAAGAGTCTGAGGTTTGTGCAGATGAGATTTCAAGCCATAACAGTGATTTTACACTTGAATGACACAAACACAATTATTTGCCTGCGTCTTTGTTGCCTGTAGGCATGATTAAATTATGGAATTGTATTCTTCAAAACGACAGGGTTTATTACTTTTAACAGCTTTCAGACTGAAGTCTCTATAAATAAAGCAAGTTGCAACTCAGAAGGAAGAGGGGTAGGGTGGGGAGCCAAACCTCCGCTCCCAAAGCCCCACAGGGTTTTTCATCATCTTTTCCATCATCATTGAAAAACTACAACCACGACTAACATGCAGGGCCGGCGCGTCCATTAAGGCGAACTAGGCATTGCCTAGGGCGTCAAAATGGACAGGGGGCGCCAAAATGGAAAGGGGGTGCCACCCCCCCACCACTGCTGGCTAGCCTGCTGCCCCCCACCACCGCCCGCCAACCCGTCGCCTGTCCTCCCGTGCATGCCTCCCCTGCCGCTGCTGCTGCTGCCCACCCACAGCCCCACGCCCCACGCCCGTGCCTCCCCCCTGCCGCCGCCACCACAGCCCCCCGTGCCCCCCGCCTGCCCGTGCCTCCCCCTGCCGCTGCTGCCACCGCCTGCCCACGGCCCCCTTCCACCGCCACCGCCCGCCCACGCCCCCTGCCACCGCAGCCCCCCACTGCCCCCCGCCACCCCACCACCCCACCTGCTGCCTAGGGTGCAAAAAAACCTAGCGCCAGCCCTGCTAACATGCAAACCCTTACAGATGACAATATGTTCAGATTTATCCACAGAGTAACAAACATCAAAGTGTTCTGCTTATATACCGCCCCATACCACTACAAGTAGTCTCTGGGCGGTTTACAATTTTAATTACAGTGTGCAGGCTACACATTGCCCCCCCCCCGGAAGCTGGGTACTCATTTTACCGACCTCGGAAGGATGGAAGGCTGAGTGAACCTTGAGCCTGCTACCAGGGATTGAACCCAGGTCATGAGCACAGTTTTACCTGCAGTACAGGCATTTAACCACAAGAATGAGAAGCAGCTTTTTGTCAGGAATCTGTGGTTGTGTGTTGTAACTTTCAGACGTTAAAACAACCATAGCCCTATTTGAGGTGTTATTTTATTCCTGCACCTGTGAACATGGTAAACTTAGATTGCCTGGCCTGACTTACACAGCCTCGTGGTGCAGTGGTTAAATGCCTGTACTGCAGGTAAAACTGCTCACAACCTGAGGTTCAATCCCAGGTAACAGGCTCAAGGTTGACTCAGCCTTCCATCTTTCCGAGGTGGGCAAAATGAGTACCCAGCTTGCTGGGGGAGCAATGTGTAGCCTGCATACTTTAATTAAATCTGTAAACTGCCCAGAGACTATTTGAAGTGGTATGGGGCGGTATATAAGCAGAACACTTTGCTTGGCCTTTCTTCCATTTTCTCCAGGTGAGCGTGGGCAGTCTGAAAAAGAGGGTTTTCTGATCACATGTAGGGTCTTCATACAAGCAAAACCCTAGCTTTTCAAGAATTTTTTCTCATATGTAGATCCTACAACTGAGTAGGAACCTGACGGATATGTAGATCCTACAACTGAGTAGGAACCTTCAGACTAATCACTGCTGGCATGGAGGAAGCAGCAGAAGATGGGAGAGGTCTAGTCAATAATTGACTCTAGGACATTTGTAGGAGAAAAACTAAAATAATTATCTTTTTCACTTACAACTGCTTGGCATTTCAGATATTTGCATAACACTTTACTGCACACATACTAGCAACTGACCCAACAGATCAACAGCAACAAACTGTCACCAATGATAGGGATAGAATGGTCACCATGCCTCTCTTCTCAGCTCCTCTTTTCCCACCTTTTCCCCAGTCAGGCAATCTTTTTGAATCTCAAGAGCTGGAAGGATTTGTGCTGGTTGGCTAGACAATCAGCCCAACCCAGAAAAGTACATCTCAAACTATCAACAGCATGTGAGGTCCAACAGAGCAGTAAGTCCCAAATCTTCCAGAGGTTTACACTATCACTTTGCCTTTTTATAATTCTCAAATTATTCATATTTCCTAGCCTGAGAACATAGATCTCAGCACGTTTAAAGCGGTCTCTTTGGCACCAGGTGACTATGACATGCCTGCAAGCTCTTAAAATGGCTTGGGTTAAAATCAGAGCCAATGAGGAACTGAAGTACCCCTTTCATTTATTTCCAGTAGTGGAGGGAGGAAGCTGTCCTTCCCTCTTTTCCTATCTGATGCCTGTCATAATGCTGGGTCTCTGTCTGGGAGGGGCATGTGTATTTTTTTCTATCGCTTTTTGTAGGCAGGGAGGTTGGAAGGATTAAACTTGCTATCTCCTTAGTGAAATTATCCAGATCTCAGCAGGGTTTAGTTGGAGCTCAAAACAAAGCCAATTATTTTCAAAAGCCAAAGCCAAACTGTGACTGTTCTCTACATTCCTATTTTCATCTTTCTTGCTGCCTTTCATACTCCTCTTCCTGTTTCTTTTCACTCCCTGATCTTCAAAACACATCGGCCACACAACAAGGTAGATAAAATGGGGTAGTGCAACTTGATTTATGTCAGGAAATAATTAGGCTATGAGGTGTTTTTTTTAATAAAAAAACCCCACCTATTTCAAGCTGCCTTCTGGACCTGCTCTCCTCAGTTACATTGTACTCCAATTCTCATCCTCCCCAGTCAACATGGTCATTGGCTGTGGAGTGTTGTCTAAACGTGCAGTTGATCTAAAGGATATCACATATGATTGATTTAGATAGTGTTGAAACTATTATAGCAATGCAGGAATTGATAGGAGACCCAAAGGTTTATCATATGAACCATATGATTCTGCATCCTTAGAGAAAGTATGGTGATTGTAATGCAGGTCTACTGAGACATAGATTAGTTCAGCTAAATTTATTCCAGAGCAAAGTCTTGTTGGGGGGTTAAACAGCCTGCTTTACCCAGTATTATGAGCAAGTGAGCACCTCACCTTAACACTTCTGTTAGTACTTTCCTTGTGAGAAAACCAACATCTTTGAAGAGGAAAGTGTTGTATTACAACCTATATATGTTACCTTTCAGAGGTTTTGGCTGGGACAGACTTTTCTAGGCTGGGGTTAATTTCATTCAATCCAGTTGTTCCCTTTCTGCCTCAGGATTTTAAAGACAGCCATGCCTCTCTTCTCAGCTCCTCTTTTCCCACCTTTTCCCCAGTCAGGCAATCAGGAAACAGAGTTGTGTCCTCAGTCCACATGTCAGCTGGTCAGTGATTAAGCTAGTGAACCAGTTAAACTCTGTTCATGTAAGCAATTTTTATAGAGAATGCTGTTTGTTTTGATCTATGAAGAACTGAGACAGCAAGTGCCAGTTGAGGAGAACTAAGAAATAAGGGAAGATCTGAAGCCAATTCTGTTCTGTAGCTCTCTGAACATTGATCCACTGTGTAGCCAGAGATTTTTAAGCCACAAATTTTTTACACTCTGCCCAGAGATAGGTCTCTCTTCATATGGAGAGCTTTCCACACAACTACCAGCCCTGTAAAATGAGGTGTTTCTCACTCTTCAAGAAAGCTATAGCTATGTCTTCTCAACAGTTCCTGTGTGCTTCCCTGTTTGTATGTTAGAGAGGGGGAGGGAGTAACACCTGATAAGGGGATGCTGAGTAGGGTGGGAACATTTGTTATTTGTATGTCTCACTGAATATTTGCAGGACTATGGGACCAGAATTTTTTTTATTTTATACGATATTATTCTGTGAAGCACCAACCTCACACTTGAGGCTGTGCCAGTACCCACTTAATTTCATTGTGAACCAACGATTATTCTTCCTGCCAGTGCCTTCAAATTAAATTAGCGTTGACTGAATAGCAGGATCAAAATCAACTCTGCCAGCCTCTTTACATCCTTCTTTGCATGCCGGGGAGTTAATGTTTTCCTCCGCAGCACTTTAGCCTTCTGCCCTCAGCACTCGGGAAGTCTTGAATTTCACCCTCTTCGATACGAGGTGCGCGCATAACCATTTTACGTTGTTGACAAAGGCAGACAGAAATGCCATAAAGCCAGGGTGGCAAGGCTGTAATTATTTTGCTGAAAAACGTCTGAAGGGAAGGCGACAAGCTCCTCTAATTGATTCACAGATTTGATCTTCCCTAATAAATACACTAATTGAATAAATGTACATTTTAATGAAAGGCGTGCAGCTTTAATGCCAGCCTGAGTTCACATCCTCCCGCTTCCTATTTGATGGAATTTCATGGAGGCACATGTTGTGTTTGCTTGCTAAGTCAGCATCAGGACGCTAACGGGTACAACCTTTGCCCCAATGGCCAAACCATCAGAAAATGTGTTTTGGGCTGCCCTACTCTATCACATTTTGCTGGAAAACCTTATTTTTCTCTCTCATGGAAAGGACACCATCTAAGGAGAAGCCTGAAACAGGGTTGCCCAAAGGGGCCAAAGAGTCTGGGAGCCATCCCAAACCCCTCCGAATCACAAGGTGTCCAATCATGCCTACAGAGCTTACTGTTCTGACCTCTTCTCATGCCTTTGGCTTACAGCTGACGGAAACGAAAGGCCTAGAGGTCGAAATGAGCAGCTGGTGTCCTCAGGATGTTTTTTTTCCCCATTTGCTTTTGGAACACCTTCTGTGCCAGAGTGAAGGATGGCCAGCTAACAGTGGCTGGGGACATTTTGTGGAGCGAGGCAGAGCAGAAAACGATGCTTCTCAGTCAACCCAAGTCAAGGTGCAGAATGTCCACTTGGGCAAAGTGACAACAAAAGAGAGAACCTCTTGTCATTCCTGATGGTAAAGATGTAAAAATAACAAACTTAACAATTGGCTGCTTTTTCACAGTATTCTAAGTCCTTTGGCTAAAGAGACAAGAAGTTGGGAAGCTTAAGAGTTACCTCAGGAACCATGAGGGATGTGCAAAATAAGTGAATGCAGGAATCCCTGTCTGAATAATGACCCTCCAAATGTTGTCAGACTGTAACTCTCATTGGCTCTCATCATTGGCTGTGCTGGATAAAAATTGATAAGTATTGCTTCTTTTACTTCCTTGCAGAGATTATGAGAACCATTCTGGCATTTATAATTTATTTATTTTATTTCGAATATTTTTACCCCACCTTTCTCCTTGGAAAAAACCCAAGGTGGCTTACAATAATGAGGGACAATATACAGCCCAGAACATATAAGACATATTCAAGTTAATAACAGGGAATTAAAGGAGGCAGCTTAGAAAATTACAAGGTAACAGTAGAGCTACAAAGAGTGGACAAAAACAAAACAAAAAGGAAAGTAACATAGAAAACACTGGTGTTCTTATGAAATCAATCTATGCAATCATGTATGGTAATCCATATAACATTATATAGTAGGAAATCCCTAATTCCGGGAAAGCGTGCCTGAAGAGGAAGGTCTTTGCCTGCTTCCAGAAAGACAGCAGGGAAGGGTCAGTCCTGGCCTCCTGCAGGAGGGAGTTCCAAAGTCTGGGAGCAGCAACATAGAAGGCCCTTTCATGTGTTCTTTTGAGGTGCACCTGTGAAGGCATTGTATCTGGCTGCAACCACCCAGAGTCCTTTTTGTAAATCAGTGTGGTCTATAAATGCAAAAATAAATAAATAAATAAATAAATAAATAAATAAATAAATAAATAAATAAATACTTTCTGTTGCTGAGTTTTGCATGTTGGTTAATTTTTTTATCTGTGCCTCAAAAGTGCAGGGATTTACGGAACAAAATCAACTCCAAGTTCCCTGGATTAGTCCACTCTATTTTCATATTTAATTGGCATTTACAATCTTACTCTGAGACACTGGTAAGATAAAGAATAAAAGTTTTCAATGTTTAGAGAGAAAGACAGCAGAAAGCTTTTTAAAAAATGACTGCTTCATCAACAGTCCTCAACAGACTCACTGCTTTCAGCAGTCTCTACAGATGTGGAAAGCTCCTAGGACAGCATAGCTCTTTTTGAATTCAGAGGCAGCAAAGAAATGATTGGTTACTGTTGGATAGATTGACAGTCAACCCAGCCACACCTACTATGGGCAGCATACAAGGTTCCAAAAAAAAACAAAACCTCCAACATTTTTCTGGCTCAACTCATCCCTCTGAGACTTCCAGCTGGATAATATCTGGCTCAGATCAAAGCATGGAAAATACATTTTTTAGAAACACAGCACAAATTAGGAGTCATCAGGACTCTAAACCATAAACGAAACAACATTGCCACCTCCACAGAAGCCAAGAAGACAGGCACCTGAAATCAGCGCTTAAGGCCAATGGATATCCAAAGTGGGCCTTCAACAAAGCATTTCCCCATCCCAGAAGAGCAGTGGATCAGTCTGAGACCCATAGCCGACAGAAGAACCTGGTCATTCCTTACATGGCTGGTGTGTCTGAAAAGCTTTAAAGGATTTTGGCAAACACCACATACCTGTTCACTTCAAACTCATAAACAATCGAAGGCAGAGACTCTTCCACCCTAAAGACCCAACACAATATCGTATACAGGCATGTGGTCAAATGCAGGGAGGAGTCCGCAGAGCTCTATATTGGAAAAATTGAGCTGCCACTAAACAGGAGGCTGGCCCAGCACAGGACGGAACAGATTAGGACCAGAATCAGCAGGTGTACCTTTATTTGAAGGACAACGGACATTCATTGAAAGAAGAGAAGTGGTTCAAGAGAGATGGGGGACAGGCACAATCTGTTTCACATGTATCATGCTGCCCTTTAATCAATCCCCAGACAAATCAGGACCACACGTCCACCAGGAAGACTACTAACAACCCATACTTAATGGGCAGTTTGTAAGGATTGCATAGGTGTGACTTTCATACACCACAAGCATTTCTCCATCTAATGAGCCTACTCAGGTCACTGTCCACCTAATGAGCCTATTCAGACCGGGGGTGTGTGTGTGAAACCAAAGTGAACTATAAATTGGAAACCTCCCACAAACTTTTCTCAGACTGAAGCTACTTGGATGAATAGCAAAACGTTTTGATAAGACATGGGTGTTTCGTTTTGGAAGGAGACTGGTTCTGAAATGAAACACAACAGCACAGCTGGCCTTCAGAACACAGTTCCACCCTCCAGAACAAAATCAACCACTGTTTTTACCTTGCGTTACCTCGCACGGGGTGAAACTCCAACCAGGAAGCAGCCTCTGACACATCACCTTTCCATCTCCATTATGCTGGACAATCAGGAGCTGTGCAAAGACATGCATCATCCCACCTCCCTGTCTGATTGGCCAGCACCAGGGAGAGGGGAAGATGATGCATCAGAGGCTGCTTCCTGGTTGGAGTTTCACCCTGCAGGAGGTAAAGCAAGGTCAGACAATGGCTGATTTTTTCCAGAGCATGGGACCGTGTACCGAACGCCAGCTGTGCTGCTGTGTTTCGTTTTGGAACCAGTCCCCTTCCGAAATGAAAAACCCATCTCTAGTTTTCAATCCAACAAGAAAATACATCCAGTTGCCATGACTCAGTTCTCAGATAACCTTACCTGGATGACTGAGAATCTCCACAGACAGACATTTTTTAGACTGCAACTCCAAGTATTCCCAGAATTATGAGATTTGCATTCCAGACAAGTAAAATTCCAAGCTTTGAGGCAGAGCTAAGAGAATATCAACAAAGCAATAGCATTATGGTAACTGAAGCCTTTAGGAAGGTTTCTCACTTAGCACTTGGTAGGATCTTTCTTTGAGCTGAAGGACTATAACCTTCCTAGTCAATAAGACTCACAGTTGGGAGCAGGAATGTTCTGGCTGGAAATTGATGGGCCTGACTGTCCCTAGTTCTAGGCATCATTATTCCTAAAATGATGTAAAGTAGCTATTAGAGATGGGCACGAAACGAGCAAGTTTTCGTTTTCATTTTCGTTTTTCGTTTCGTTACGTAACGAAATGAAAAACGAATTTTGTCTCCAAAATGAAACGAAACGAACCGAAACAACAGAAATTTTGTCATGGGTTTCGTTTTCATTGCAGCAAATACATTGAACTGTAATGAATGCTAACAAAACAGCAATTTTTCTTTTTGGTTTTCGTTTTTTCGTTTCATTACGTAATGAAATGAAAACGAATTTTTTTGCAAAAAATTAATGAAAAACGAAAACGAACCGAAATGGACCCCCTAAACGACAAACGACAAACGAAACACCATTTTTTTGAGTCGTGCCCATCTCTAGTAGCTATATTGCAACACAAGGGAAAGATCCTTGAGGACCTGACTCAATGAACTTACAAGTAAAATTTAGACCATTGAATGGGGGCTGGCAGACAGGAATTACTAAGCAAAAAAGAAAAGGCTGGAGGAATAGGACTGGTGAGTGTAAAAGAGATGAATGCAAACAATAAATGCCTTTATACATCCTTGGGCTTTGATTCAGCTGGGGATGGTGTACATCACAAAGCAAAAGCCAGCTGTGCTCTGTGTACCACAAAAAGGGTGGAGGGGAGGAGCTGTCCCTTCAATTCATACATTATTCAGAACTGGCCTTAGTGAAACATTCCAGAAGGTTCCTCAAACTTCTCCAATCTTAATCTTCCTCTTTAACGCGTCATTTCAAAATGCAGATTTGATGTGCTAAGAAAGCACCTGTTAGGGGAGGATGTATTATTGCTTGACAAAGAATTGGCCCCCTCACAGAGCTAAAGATTGGTATGCGAACCTTCTTGGCCTTCTCTCGTCTCAGCATCTTCCCCTGCCCCCCACCCCACTCCTACTCCTCCTACTCCCGGTTTGTGTTGACTTTGTACAACAGCTGTGGGTAATTGAATCATTCTCTAGCCCTAGCCGCTGCTAGCCAGCTGGCACGCTGCAAGCTGGACCACCTATGCCAGAGCCATCCAGCTGCACATGTATCATTATCTCTCCATCTGTAGCCCATGCCATATGCCGTGCCCCAAAAACCCAGGGAGAGCCCACACTTAAAGTGAAACGTCCAAGGCACAGCTTGAAAGTCACACCCCTCCACTGTTGCAAAGACGCTTTGAACCACTCTCTTGTGACTCTGCTTCATTTCTCCAGAAAGTGGTTTGGAGAGCAGGATCTCTGTGCAGAACTTAAATTTACAATGGCGTTGTCAGGCCCCAGAGAAAGCATCACTCAACATGACACAAATCTCATATATTTTGTAGAGATCCAGCGCAAATCTTAGCCAGCACATAGACTGCCCTGGTCTGCTCTGAATCATCCTGTAAGCCTAAGAGATTACTAACTTTAAATGTGTGTGTGTGTGTGTGTGTGTGTGTGTGTGTGTGTGTGTGTGTGTGTGTGTGTGTGTGTGTGTGTGTGTGTGTGTGTGTGTGTGTGAAGCACTGAAAAAAGGAGTGGAAAGTTGGTGAGAGATGATATATGTGAAAATATATTTGTCTCCTGGTAAGGGAATACTTACTCATCTGACAGAGATTTGATGCTCTTTACATCTTTGACAGCAATATTTCACACAGATGTGTCTACTTTTGTCAGTGTTTTGATTGCATTCAGAAGGCTTGTAGGAGAGACGTTTATGGTAAATGTTATCCTTAAGAAGAGAAAAATGTCACAGCAGGAATTTAAGCATGCCCTTTCTTTCTTTCTTTCTTTCTTTCTTTCTTTCTTTCTTTCTTTCTTTCTTTCTTTCTTTCTTTCTTTCTTTCTTTCTTTCTTTCTTTCTTTCTTTCTTTCTTATTGTTTCCATAATTTTAAAACAAACAAACCCTCTCTCTGTTTCATAAAAATAAAAACTCTGATTCTTCTTATTAATGAGTCAAATAATGAGTCGAATATCATTTCTTAAATAAATATGAAACGGGTTCATTTGTATGTCTTGATCCTCTTTAATATGAAAATGTCCAGTAGAGTTTAATTGTAATTTTCTTGTGTAGATGGTGCTCACTATCTATTCTTTGTCTTTACCACAACAGAAACTTCCAATGCAAAGCAAAAAGTTGATGAAATCAGTTTTTTTTACAATTCTCAGTGCAGTCAAGTTGATGGAAATATGAAAAATCTAGTCAAAGTTAAATTCAGCATGAATTTAACACACGTAAAACAACATTGATAATTTCTTAAAATTTTCAACACCTCTCCCAGCCCCAGGAATACATTGCTTGTCATATGCCATCCGGTTGAAACTGACTTACGGCAACACTAATGGGGATTTCAAGGTATTTGAGATATCTATCAAGCAATTTTACCATTGGTATGTTCAAAAGGGGGATTTGAACCCATGTCTCTTGAGTCGTGGTCCATCACTCTATCCACTAGATTTCAGGGCAGTTTACAATGTACATTTGCAAGAAATGCTTTGCCCCTTGGTGAAGTGGGTACTCATTTTATGGACCTCAGGATGGAAGGCTGAGTCAACCTTGAGTTCGCTATCTGAATCTGTGGGGTTGGAACTCAGGTTGTGAACAGAGGTTTGACTGCTGTACTGCATTTTTAAGCACTGTACCGCAAGGCTTAGTAAATATATCTGAAAGATAAAAACATATGGCAATTTAAAAAGTAGTAGCATCATTTGATAAACCAGTCATGTGTGTTGTCCCACTGCCATGCTGTATGTATTGTCCCACTGCCTGCTAAGAATCAACCTTTCTCCTACTTCTCCAGATTTTTCCTACAAGCACAAAAAGTCCTGATCACCACACGAGGAGCCCTACATCCAACCTGCTTAACAGTGCCATTCAGCTGCACATTGTGCCAAATGATGATCATTTGTGCACTCTTCTTTGGGGCCTTCAAATGAGTCCTGCCATCTTTTTCCATCTCACCTGCCTGTAAAATGTCTGACTATAACAGCAAAGGCACAATGGACTGCCTTGTTAAAATTCAGTAGGTTTTATTATTATGGAAAACGTTAGACCTGGAACCGTGCCATTACTGAAGTACAAGAAAGGGAACGATAGAAAAAAGTCTTGCAAACTAAACAGCTCTGCAATCCGTCTGACAGTCAAGATAATGAATCTGTTTAATTTTTTTGTCCCACACAGGTGCTTTTGAAACATTTTTGTAATGTGCTGAAGATTTTATTTGTCACCAAAAGCACCTACCTCAGCAACTGGAGGAGCTCGGCTGGAAACTTGGCATCTTACCATGTTGGACCAAACAAAACCTTCCAAATAAAATATGAGCCCTGTGGCACAGTGATTGAATGCCTGCACTGCAGGTAAAACTGTGCCCACGACCTGGGGTTCAATCCCAGGTAGCAGGCTCAAGGTTCACTCAGCCTTCCATCCTTCCGAGGTCAGTAAAATGAGTACCCAGCTTGCTGTGGGGGCAATGTGTAGCCTGCATAGTGTAATTAAAACTGTAAACCACCCAGTGACTACTTGAAGTGGTATGGGGCGGTATATAAGCAGGACACTTTTGCTTTGCTTTCCCCTGCTGCATCTCGATGTATCCCCAAATGGTCACCCAAGAAGCTTGAATTGCATGGAGGTGGTACGTTTCTCCTGCTGCTGGAGTTTCCTAGGCATAAAGTATTCAGACATCATCTACTATTCTCTTTTGGTGGCACTCTGGGACTGTGCAGCTTGCCCAAGGCTACCCAGACCAGCTCATCAAGTACCTGGGTGTTCACTTCAATAATAAACTGGACTGGACCCATAACACTGATGCCCTATACAAGAAAGGTCAAAGCCGCCTCCATCTCCTGAGGAGACTGAGGTCCTTCAGAGGCCTATGTTACGGATTTTTTATGACTCTGTGGTAGCTTCAGCTCTTTTCTGCACTGTAGTCTGCTGGAGTTCAGGTAGTACTGAACGGCAGTGCTCCCCAACCTTTTTGTCCCCACGGACCGGTAAATGTTTGATGATTTTTCCGTGGCCCGGGGCTGGGGGTGGGGAGGGGGGGGGGGGGGGATGGGGGGGGGGGGGGGGGGGGGGGGAGGGGAGGGTGTGTGGGGGAGGGGGGAGGGGGGGAGGGAGGAAGGGGAGCGGGGGGGCTTGGCGTGTGTGCCTTGCGGGGGGGCCACGGGAGCGGTGGGGGCGGAGCCCGGGGCTCCTGGGCGGGCGGGCCCCCACCTCCTCCTCCTGTCGGCGGCCGCGGTGGCCACGGCAGCCGCCCGGGTTCGGCCGCCGCCGCCGCCGCCGCCGCCGCCGCCCACCTTGGTGGGGTGCCTCTGCGCCGCCGCCAGCGGCGGCGCCAGCAGCGGCTCGGCGGTCCCAGTGGCACCCTCGGGCCGGAGCCGCCGCTGCATCGCCTTGCCTCCGGCTGCGGCCTTCGGGCAGGCGAGCGGGAGGGGGGAGGGGAGGGAGGCCAGTGGGGGGGTGGCGTCTCTGTGCTGGCCGGCCGGACAGCCAGCGCACGCACACCGGTCCGGTTGGGGGGGGCTCGGGGCCCCCAGCCTCTCTCTCTCTCTCTCTCTCTCTCTCTCTGGGGGGGGGCGGGGGACGGGAGCAGCCGCTCCTTCCTTCCTTCTCCCTCTCCCAGCGGAGCGGTGGTGGCGGCGGCGGTGTTCCGGCTCCCGGCCCCCCACCCTGGCCTCTCCTCTCCTCTCCTCCAGCGGGGCCTGGCGGGGGCTTCCCTCGTCCCTCCCCTGTTCCTCGCGCCTCCCCCGCGCGCCCCCTCCTCCCCGCCAGCCCCCGCGCGCCCTCCAGCCTTCTTCTTCCATTGGCTGCCCGTGGGAGAGAAGAGGAGGAGGAGGAGGAGGGCGGAGGAGGAGGAGGAGGACGCGCCGCCGCCGCCGTGGCTGCTGCTGCTGCTGATGGTGGTGGAGGGCGAGGAGGAGGAGGGCAGAGGAGGGAGGCAAAGGCAAAGGCAAAGGCGGCGGCTCCTCCTGCGCTCCTCCAGCCTTCCTCCTCCACCGGCCACCCGCGGGAGAGAAGAGGAGGAGGAGGAGGGCGGCGGAGGAAAAGGGGAGGAGCCTCCCCGGCCTCCCCAGGCGGCCCGGTGCTGACCGGTCCACGGACCGGCACCGGTCCGCGGCCCGGGGGTTGGGGACCACCGCTGAACGGGATAAGAACAGACTGAACAAGCTGGTCAGGAGCGCTAGTTCTGTCTTGGAATGCCCTCTGGATTCTGTGGAGGAGATGGGTAAGAGGAGCATGTTGGCCAAGCTGACATCCATTATGAACAATACTTCTCACCCACTGCACCAGACAGTGGAGGCTCTGCATAGGTACTTCAGTGGCAGACTCAGACATCCCCGGTGTGGAAAGGAGCGCTATCGCAGGTCCTTTATTCCCACTGCTGTGAGACTCTTCAACTCTAGAGTTTAACATATTCATTCATATGGGATATATATACTGTAGCTTCTCTTTATATTTATTTTTATAGACAAATTTTTAGTGCAATATTTGTATATTGGGTTTCTTATTTTATTTAATCTCTATTAGCTATTTTGTTTTCTCTCACACACACTTTACACTTTTTTGTGCACCTAGCTATCTTTACTTGTTTTTTATATTGGGAGCTGTGTAACAAGTAAATTTCCCCAGTTGTGGGATCAATACAGATCTATCTTATCTTATCTTATCTTATCTTATCTTATCTTATCTTATCTTATCTTATCTTATCTTATCTTATCTTATCTTCTCCTGGGAGTCACGGTTGATAATAAAAAATTCTGACTCCTGTTTCTGCAACCAGGTATTCGGACTCACTGAGATTTCCAGCCAGCAGTTTCTAATACTGAGCAACGTATCGTATTATTTAGTCACCTGTTACATTTACAGGGTATATCCCGAGTCCCGACTTTCATGCAGTGGACTCAAGGTGGCTCACTGGTTCGTCTCCCCCACTTTGCCCCCGCAACAGTCTTGTGGAGTTGGTCAGTTCAGAGAGTACAGTGGTACCCCGACTTAAGAGCAGCTCGACTTAAGGGCAATTCGACATAAGAGCAGAAAACTGTTGACGTTTTAACTGCCGCCTTACAAATTTTAGATATGGTCTGCTCGACCTACAAATATTTTTTCCATGTTTTTTATTTTTTAACTTATTTTTTTCAATTTTTACATAGGTACCCCGACTTAAGAGTAGTTTGACTTAAGAGCATGCATTCGGAATGGATTAAATTCATAAGTCGAGGTACCACTGTATGCCTGGTCCAAAAAATCACACAAGAGTGGAGGGGAGATCTGAACCCAGTTCTTTCGAGCCCTAGTCAGATACACTAACCACTATGCCACCCTGGTTCTGTTGAACCATGTTCTCCACTAATTGTTGAAGCACACCATTCTTCCTTGCTCAGCCAATGCCGGGTTTCAGAATAGACTGAGTTAGTGGTATATAAGAGATTATTATAGCAAAGCCGCCTCTAGCAGTGGTCTTGTCAGATCACATAAGCAAAGTAGTAATGGGATGGAACTGCTGTAAACTTCTAAGATACAGCATAGGCTGTCCTAAGCAGAGATGTCATAGATCTTTCACACTTTATAGTACTAGTTTTAAAATCCATGTCATCTCCAATGGCAGATTGTCTATCAAATAAGGTTCATGAACAGTGCAAAACAGGGTATATCCATGCATAGTCTCATTACCATCCAAAGAAATCAAGGAACTTTCCATGGGAATACTTTGTGCTCTCCACCATCACACAGGGCATTTCATGGATTCCAACGTACTGCTTCATCTTCTTTAGCCAGGAGTGAACCTCCTGGTGCAGTAGTTAAACTGCTGTACTGTAGCCAAACTCTGCTCATGACCAGCTAGCCAGCTCAAAGTTCACTCAGCCTTCCAAACTTCTGAGGTCAGTAAAATGAATACCCAACTCATGTGGTGGTGGTGGTGGTGGTGGGGCGGTAGCCTGAATTATTGTAAACTGCTCAGATAGTGCTTTAAATGCTGTGGGGCAATCTATGAGCAGCGCACGTTGCTTTCTCTTTTCTTCTTTTTTATATACTTTCAAATTGTCAACTACACCACATAATGTCTGCCATTGCTAAAGCATGTGAAACAACTCCAGTGGCTTTTGAATTCTAATGGATTCTGCTGCTGCTCTGTGTTTTGCTTTGGTTTGGTTCTGTACTTTGATTTTAACTTCTTGTATGCATTTGAGCTTCTTTTGGAACACTTGCAAATACAGTCATACCTTGGATAACAAATGCCTCGGATAACAAATGGAAATTTCCAGTTATAGGGCTGCCTCGGATAACAAATGTTCCCTGTGGGCTGCCTCGGATAACGAATGTTTCAAAATGCCTTGCAAACAAGTGTACCCAGGATGTATTGCACCCCCCCCCCCCAGTTTGTGGAGGGGTGGGAGGAGTTAGAGTGTTTCTTAATGGTGTTTTTGAGACATTCTGGATTTTTTTGGCTGATGAATTTGGACCTTTCAAACTTGGAAAGGTAGGGAGCTAGCTTTTATTATTCCCTGCATTGCTTTTCTTTGCATTTTTGGTGGGAACATGCTGGAGTAGTCTTTCTGCTTGTGTTTGTGTCTGTTTGCATTCCTCCCCTTGCATTTTTGGTGGGAAAAGGCTGGGGTGGTCTTGCTGCTTTCTTTTCTCCATGTTTGCATTGCACTGGGCTCTGGGTGTGTGTGTTCTAGCACTGCATGCCTTTAAAGTACACTTTATAAAGAGGTCTGGGGGAAACAGCTTTTTTGCCTTTTTTCAGACCTCTGGAATGGATTAATCGGTTTCCCATTCATTTCAATGGGAAACCATGTTTTGGATAACAATTTTTTTCAGATAACAAATTGCCTCTGGGAACGAATTAAATTTGTTATCAGAGGTACCACTGTAAATGTATTCTCAAAGGCTTTCACGGACTGGATCAGATAGTTGTGGCGACTTATTCGGGCTGTTTGGTCATGTTCTGGAAGTTTTCTTCCTGACGTTTCGCCAGACTCTGTGTCTGATATCTTCAGAGGGCAAGAAGCTCCTTGCTCTCTGAAGATGCCAGCAACAGAGTCTGGTGAAACGTCAGGAAGAAAACTTCCAGAATATAGCCAAACAGCCCGAAAAACCCACAAAAAATTGCAAATATAGTTTCATTTTTGAAAAGATATCGGTTTTAAAAATCCAATTAAATCAGACAAAAAATAGATCCCCTTCATTTCCAATAAGATATGAAGTCCTTTTAATAAAAACTTGAGATTAAATCAAAGCGTTCAACAAAATAACCACTTCCCTTTTAATGGCATGTCCTATTTAAAGCTGCATTGAAGAACTATCTATGCATCTCCAGTCTTCTTCTGCAGCTTTGGCTATAAATACATCCCTCATTTATTTTTTATGCAAGCCACTTAGGTGCACTGTAGATGGCAAATATCAGCTATGACAAGAAAAAGAGGCATACTGTCAGCTTCCGGTCAAAGCTGGTTTCTCTCGAGAATTGAAAGGCCAACAGCCTTACTGTAAATAAGCAGGCACCTCTGTGCAGTTTGTGAGGAAAACAGGCTCACACAAGAAATGAAGGAAAAACAAATCCAGAGCAGATGTCAAGAAACACTTGCTCATCTCAATGGGGAATAAACATATCCACAGAGCTTCCGAACGATGCTAACAAAGTTTTATGGAGGGGAAATTATCAGTATGAGGTACAAGCCCAACCCAAATTAAACCAAAATAAAAATAAAAAAATAAAACAGCCATTCTGTTGTTATCCACCAACTTGTATCAGAAGACTATAGCATTGTATATTTCATGTAAACTCTGGAGAAAATGGACACATGGTGATCTGTATGCAGATGCTTCTAATTGGTTATGGTTCCACTGATAACATCTACAGATAATATAAGCTGTTGAAGGAGATGCTAACCTACTCATCTCCATATACCTCAGGCAGAGGTATGATAAGAGCAGAAAACTGTGTAGTTGTGTTCAATCACCAGAGTGTAGAGGAATAACTTTTTGGGACCAAAACACCCCCAAAGAACCTCAAATCAGTATAGCCCCTGGTTCTAGATACTAGCTATACAGAGAGGCTTTCCTAAGCTCTGTTAATCAACCAAATGCAGACCCATTGGAGGCATTTCTTTTTTAAAAAGGCTGGTGGTGAGAAACAATGAGGAAGGTTTGTTTTTGTTGCATCATGGGTCCTGATTAGAGATGGGCACGAAATGAACTTTTTTCATTTCCGTTATTCATAATTCGTTCCGTTACGTAATGAAACGAATAATGAAAATTGTGATGAAAATGGAACGAAATGAACAGAACCACGAAAATTGGGTTGTTACGTTTCGTTTTCGTTAATGGCGATGTGCAATGCAATGAGCTGTTTTAAATGTTAAAAAACGCCCTGGACATCCATAAAAATGCAGCAATAATTATTTATACTGTCTGATAATACCTACCAGGGGGAGTTGGAGTCCTTAAAATGTGCATTTATGTCTTTTCTCAGATTGCTGTATTTTTTTCCTTTAAGGGGAGTTAGGGGACATCGACCCAAAATGGCTCCCAGATGCCTAATATTGATCTCTTGGGTATTTAAATGCCCTGGACATCCGTAAAAACGCAGCGATAATGTGATAATTATTTGAAATTATTACCTACTAGGGGGTTGGGGTCCTTAAAACCTTTGTTTTTGTCTTCTCCCATCGCAATGTATTTTTCTTTTCCCTTTAAGGATGACAAAATGGATGTTGCCAGCCACAAAATGGAGGCAAGCCATGTGATGGGATCATGTTCAACCAATAGCATGCCAAGGTTGCAGACTGGGCAGGTCTGGCAGCCACAGAGGGCATAAAAAGCTCTGGCAGCCCCCGTCCTCCTTGCAGTCTCCGGTGGGAGTTAGGGTGGGATTGCTGTCTCTGCGACTCTAGCTTCAGTCCTGCAGCCTCCCTGTGTGTGCGCGTGCGTACGTCTCAGTGAGTACCCTCCCCTGCCCCGCAGTGCAGTCACTCTGCGGCTGCCTTGCACCCAGGGCAACGCCCGCCGCTGCCTTTGCAGCCTCCCTGCGTACCTAGTCTATACTGTGTCCCTGCCAGCATCATTTTTTTTTAGTGTTTTCCCTCTGGTCTGGGGCGTTGGGGGACGCCAGCGCAAGGAAATGCTTTAAAATTGCGCAAAAAGCAGGTAGAAACGAAAAACGAAAAAACAAAAAACGAAAATGAAATTTTTTTCAAAAATTCATGAAAAACGGAAACGAACCAAAGCGGACCTCTCAACGAAAAACGAAAAACTGAAATGCCATTTTTTTTATTCGTGCCCATCTCTAGTCCTGATCACCCAATATGCCTGCATTGTCCTGTGGGGGGAGAGGAAGGGAGCACACTTTTCCGCTTTTGAGCCCTGGTGGAGATGTTCTGGACCATGAGTTGAAATTTGGCAGCTTTTAAAAAATAGAGCCTATGTGTGTGTTTTTAAAAAAATATATGTAAATAATGGGTTGTTTTTAAAAGAGCAATAGGTTCAAAGAACATTATAGTAAAACAAAATAGACAGGTCCCACTGAGTTTGAATTAAGAAATACGGTCTATTGCCTATATGTATTAACCTAGCCCAGAGAGATTTTGGATATGGTTCTGCAAAGTAGCCAAAGGTTCCTTCTCCTCGCTTCCCAATGAATTATTTACATTTATTCAAGAGGTTAGCTTTGCTCGGAAATTAGGGCCAAAGTATGACCGCCTCATAATTCTTGGTTCTACAGGGATCCAGCTAAGCCCATGGAGACCCCCTTCCAAATGGAGCCCAACCTGAAACCAAAACCTTACAATTTCTTAGTACTTAGGGAAGTTGGCCACAGTAAGAAGGTCATGAAATTTTGAATTTGCATTCCCACCCAAGGGCATGGCAGTGATGACAATCCACTCCTCCAAAAACAAACACCTTCATTCATTTTAATGGGGCCAATCTGTCCTAGCAATGTTGAAATGAATGGATATAGCACACCAGCAATGCTTGGTTGATTGTGACAGCTGTGTTCTGTGGGACCAGCATGGTTGGGTGTACACAGTAATAAATGGCAGAGATAGTCTGTCCATCTACATTTATCCCCCCATGTGTTGTTTTTAATTGCATCACCCCAAGAGTATCTGCATATCTGCTTTGACATCCAAGGGTTCATTCTTGAATGTGAAAAATCCACAATGGATGTATTTCTTCTTTTTGGCTGTTAATTTAATTGATCTGCTTTGACTCCTTGCCCATTTTATTATTACCTGCATTATCGAATTAAACTTGAAACTGTTTTCCTGACAGCAAAGGACAAAGTGATTGATAGCATTTGCCTTCTGTGAAATCGAATGCTGTGATCAGAGAGCAAACCTCCCCTCAACCTGTAGTACCAGACAGCAATTTTTATTCTGGATGCTTATTTATCAAACCTGTGAAAATATGTAAGAAATGTTTTATGAAATATGCCATACCTATACAGTACCTCAGACCAATGTAAATAAAATACTGAGCCAAGGCAGCATATTACTTACGAGAATGTATTATATTACACCCGTGTCAAAAGCTGAGAAGATTTGTGCAGCTTCCTTAAGTGTGTAACTCTTTTAAATCTTACATCTTGGAAACATTACAAGACTGCCACCAGTGAGGAAATGTCAACACCAAGTCCTAGGATCTTGAACAATAGCCCCCTTCCCCTAGAATGGGATTGGCAACACAAAGCCCTCCAGATGACGTGGGGCTACACCTCCATACATTCTTCATCCTTAGTTGAGCTGGCAAGAGCACTGGGATTTCTAGTCCAACAACAATGGACAGGTGGCGCATTGTCCCTTGAGTGTCAGATCTTTCTATCAGGCTGGGAGTTTGATTCCCTGCTCTGCCTCCTGGGAGTACAGCCAGCCTTTGTGGCCTTGGGCAGGCTGCACAGTCCCTGGATGCCCCCTGAAGAAGGGAATCATCAACCACTTCTGAGTACCCTCTACTTTGAAAAACCCACAAAGGGTTGCCATCACACACACACACACACACACACCATGCATGCATTACAGATACAGCAAATATTATCTACATCTGAAACATAATTTGACATGTTACTTGTTGGCAGTGATGGTCCTCCTTCTAATTTTTCAGTAGTACTTTAAAAAAAAATCAGGTAGATGACCATTCCCTGCATTTGAAATCTAAAGCGGGAGATGTTTCCATGGGCAGCACCCAACAGAAGATAACCGGAGTAGCACAATGCCTGACTATTACACACTCTGCAAAGAAAATGAAGGTTGTCCATGCAGTATTTTCATTTCTTTGTGATTTTAAGATTTAAGCACGTTGCCTCAGGAGGATCTCATGGGGAAATGCTGGGAAATGTTGTAAAGAATGTGCTGCGAATGTTGAAAAATACTCAAAATAAATAAATAAATAAATAAATAAATTTGAGCCTTTGGGATATGATGTCACCCGCATATAATTTAACTAACTTTTCTAAAGTAAACTTTTCTTTGGCCATACAGTAGGTCAAGAAATGGTTGGAAATTTCTAGAAAATCTTTATCTGATCAGCATAAACGTTAAAAAGGATATTAGATGAAAAGATGGGCTGGGTCATAATCACTTTGGTTCTTAACCAGTAATGATATGTGGTGTTTAGTAAATGTCACCTGTAAAAAAAAAAATCAACTTGTGCGAACGTGTCAAGAGCCCCTAAGCAGAGGCTGGAGAAAGGATCTATGACCTAGAATGCTTCAAGTGAAGAGCTGTCAACATCTTGCTCAACCCAAATGGAAATGTATATTTCCCTCCAGAAACATAAAAAAATATTGGTGCTTCATAGCCAAGATCTATAAAGCAGACTACATGTTTAGCATCCCCTTTGAAGTGTAACTTGCTCACTTTCCATGGGAAGCAGCATTGGTTCCTGGAAGCAAAATTAGGCCCTTACTTCACGAGGCGCGGCGCGGCGCTCCGCAGCGATATTGCCTTCGATTTGAATTCGGAGGCGGTCACGTGGCAGTCACGTGTTCTCGCTTCGCTCCCGCCCCTGTTTCTCCGTACTCACGAGCTGCAGTTTTAGGACCGATTCGAGCACAACCTCACGTGCTCCCTTCGCATTCGCATGCCACTTTTCAACGTTCGTTATTTCCCATCTGTCCTTTAAAAAAATTCCTACCGACGGCGTATCGATGCACTGATGCTGGACTGTCAGTTGCAATGGCTCTACTGATTTCAACTGTTTCCTGGCATCATTGGCAGCCCCCCCCGCCGCCGCCGCCGCCACTACTCGGGGGGGAGCCCCGCATGGCACAGCCTCCCGCCCTCTGCCGCTTGCATGCTGCCTGCCCCGGGTGCCCTGCTCTGGCCGGGCGAGGCGGCAGCGGCTCCTCCTGCTCCCGCCGCCGCCGCCGCCGCCGCCCCTACTCGAGCGAGGAAGTAACAGCGCAAAGCGATGAAACGATATAGCAATGCATCGATATCCCTGTTTGAATATTTTTTTAAAAAACTTGAAATAAAAGCCAAAAACCGAGACCACACGTGACGTTGGGAGCGAAGCAACATGCGAAGCAAAAAGATTCCCGGCAGCAGCCAGGGGAACCACTCGCCCCGCTTGGAGCACGGTAAAGGGGGCGTGGTCGGGGTGGCATCGCAGCCAAAAAGGAGGAGCGTGTGGACTGAAACGATCGATTCGCACAGAAAAGAAGGCTAGCCGCGAAGCGAGCGGCTCGTGAAGTAACAGCCTTAGTTAGAAGCATACATTACAGGGGGTAACCCGCTTTGGGAAAGAGCACAACATTTTGTGTGTGTGTGTGTGTGTGTGTGTGTGTGTGTGTGTGTGTGTGTGTGTGTGTGTGTGTGTGTGTGTGTGTGTGTGTGTGTGTGTGTAAGGTACTGAAAACATGCCTTCGGGAAAGAAAATTACATACCGTGCATGTTACAAGTAATGAAATTCCTGTAGTTCAAAGTGCAGTTAGTACATACATACTCAAATCTGTCTCTGAGGTCCCCCTAAAATTCACTAGTGCCTCCTTGGTTGCCTTCTGGTGTGTATTAAACAGACATTTGGCTTGCAGTGGCATGGAGAAAACTGCCCAATATGCAAAGCGATCTCCACAGAAACAGGCTGTGCAAGCATCTGTCTGCACATGACTGGCAGACCATTTTGAAGCAGCTGCTGTCAGCAGCAATTTCCAACAGCTTGTAGGTGTTTTGTGCTCACTAGCCCTTGTGATA
The DNA here is from genome assembly GCA_037367245.1 of Phrynocephalus guinanensis. Taxonomy (NCBI): domain Eukaryota; kingdom Metazoa; phylum Chordata; class Lepidosauria; order Squamata; family Agamidae; genus Phrynocephalus; species Phrynocephalus guinanensis. The sequence goes on from CM074736.1 coordinate 30,059,667, forward strand.
GACCCTAGTGGAATATGGGCTCCCCCGGATAACACACAGTAAGGTGACTTTATCTGCCCATACAAGCAACAAAGAAGAGCTGCAGTTAGGTGGTAGGCAGGTTTCAACTTCTTCCCCCCCCCACACACACACACAGAGGGGGAAGAGGGAGGGGGAGAGAGAGAGAGAGAGAGAGAGAGAGAGAGAGAGAGAGAGAGAGGAGATGGGGAATGTTGCAATGAGCATGTAAGCCAGAAGTAGGCAAAAGTTCTGTCTCGCTGACTCTAGGTGCTTTAACAATAACAGGACAAAAGGTCTCCTTGGCCCATTCTGAACCAAGCTGCTGGTTAGCTCAGTGGTTTAGACCTCTGGCTGCAGTGGTTGGGAGTCCAGTTCCCTACTATGCCTCTCCAACAGAGATTGAACTCAATGATCCATAAATATTCTTTCCAGATAAAAATTCCTTCAATTCTAATGAAGTAAAGAAACCTTGGAATAAATAACTATAAATAAGCAAGTGTGGTTTTTTGTGTTCATTTAGATTGTGAATTCTGTACTGCTCCAGTACGCTAGATTGCTGGCCTCTATATTCTAGATTTCTGCATTCTAGGCATCTAGAAATCCCTTTCTGCACTTAAATCAAAATGGAGGACATCCTGCTCTCCATTCCTTCGTGAGCAAAACAGTACACACCCTTTTGGTGGTGCTCTTCTACATCCATCAGTGCTAACCTGGACTGGATTTGATCATATTGTTTTGTCTTGTGTATTAAGTAGCCAGGTCAGGCCCTCATACAAAGCGGATCTCTTCTGACATGCTGTGTCATTGGTTGAATCTGCAGATCTCTTTAAAGATGTGCAAACCTCTAAACCAGTGGTTCTTGACATTCCTAACACGGCGACCCTTTAATGTAGTTCCTCATGTTGTGGTGACCCCTTGCCCTGCTTGGAAGAGGCCACAAGCCCCCTTTGGAAGGCCACTGCCAGAGGTGCCATAGAGAACTTCCCTCTACAGGCACCCTCAGCCAATCGCAGGCTCCGGTGCCATTGAATGACAGCCCCTCCAACCTATCAAGCTTTAACTCACTCTTTCCCCCCTCCCTCCTCCTCCAGACCAAAGCCCTTGGTGCCTTCTTCTTCACTGGGTCATGGCACCCCCTGTGAAATGGTTGTTCGACCCCCCCAAAGTGTTCCTGACCCCCAGGTTGGGAACCACTGCTCTAAGCAGTTCTTACCATTTCTGTGCTTTGGGGGTGAAATTGTTACTTCAAGCAGCAGAGCTTCTGAGATGCCCCTGTTGCAAGTCAGGATCCCCCACTAGTTCTGGCAAGCTTCTGCTTCTTCTGCAAGGTCTAGTGCTCCAGTGCACTTCCGTTTCCAAAATGCCTACCTTCCAGCAGTACTCTGAACCATGGCCCTCTACAGAAAGGCCGGCCTGGAAAATTGACTATGCTGCAATATAGATGATTTTTCTTGGCCTTTCTTTCATACTTTTTGGCTTTGAAGACTTTTAGGAAATAGAGCCAGTCTTATGGGGAGAGGTGCCTCCACTTCTACCCTAGCCTGGGTCTGTTAGGCAGGTGCTCCCTTCTTCACCTCCTCCTCTGGTTGGAGGGTGGATTGAGCAGATGTTGTCACCACCCCCTTCTCTGACAGTTGAATGGGGAGGTGCAGATGTTTGTTCCATGTGGTGTAGATTAGAGATGGGCACGACTTGAAAAAAATTTTTTTCGAGTTGTCGTTAGTCGGGCCGGTTCCGTTTCGGCTCGTTTCCGTTTTTCGCGAAAATTTGCAAAAATTAGTCGGTTCGTTTTTTCGTTTTTTCGTTGTCGTTAGTACTGGTTTGGGGAGGGGGTAGCGGGCTCCTGGAGGGAGCTGCAGGAGTCAGCCAGAGCCACAAGTGACGGACTGGCAGACTCTTTGCACCCGCTGTGTCTCACGTACTTGCATGTAGTGCAATGCAAGTAGGTCTGGCTTAGGGTTAAGACGGCTTAGCGCAACGGCTAGGGTTAGGCTAGTTACGGGTGAGGTTACGGTGAGTATTGGGGTGCATCTGGGTGCCTCTCTGACCCACTTAGAAGGACAGTGTACTGGCGTATGGGTTAGGCTTAGGGTTCGGGTTTGGGCTACGATTAGTGGGCTGTTTATGCCCGATTGGCACATCCCAGAAGTCTCTGTGGTCAACCTGGCCAAGTGGCCATGCGATTGGTGGAAAATTTGCATGGTCTACTCCCATGGGAGAGCCCATCATTGCAAATGTGCAGGTGTAAAAAAATAAAATAAAATAAAATAAAATAAAATCAACGGAGACTTTTTTTTTGCAAGAAAAACCCACTGCTGCTACTGTAAAAATTCAAGCATTTAAAATAGCTAATTTTCGCATGTTTCTGTGGTGCTTTGGTGGGGTTTTGGGCAACAATTTCAAAAAAAATATTGCGGTCGCCATTTTGGATCCCCCCCCACCGCATGGCAAATGGATGCGCCCTCCCAGCCTGGTACAGTCAGCAAAACCTGGCCATGCGATTGGTGGAATGGCTCCAAAACTTTGCATGGTCCACTCCCATGGGCGAGCCCATCATTGCAAATGCGCAGGTGTAAAAAAATAAAATAAAATAAAATAAAAATAAAATCAACGGAGACTTTTTTTGCAAGAAAAACCCACTGCTGCTACTGTAAAAATTCAAGCATTTAAAATAGCTAATTTTTGCATGTTTCTGTGGTGCTTTGGTGGGGGTTTTGGGCAACGATTTCAAAAAAAATATTGCGGTCGCCATTTTGGATCCCCCGCACTGCATGGCAAATGGATGCGCCCTCCCAGCCTGGTACCAGCAGCGCAGCAGTAGCAATAGCCAAGGAGAGGGGGGCGGGGAAACCCCCCCCAAATAAAACACCCTTCTGGCCTGGTAGGTGCCCTCAGACAGTTTTCGCCTACTTTTAGGGCCGGGAATCAGGTTTTTTTTTAACTTTTAAAAACTTTTTTTCTGTGCCGCTTGGCATTGCGCGATGCAAGTAACGAGCACGACAAATCAGACCAAATTGTTCGTTCGTCGGTTCGAGCTCGAAGTCTGGGGCAGTGATTCCCGTTACCGTTTCCGTAGAGTAACGGAAACGAGTAACGGAAACGGAAACGGGAATACCGCTAAGTCGTGCCCATCTCTAGTGTAGATGCCACCACAACACTATGCATGTAAAGGCAGGATTATGCTCCTTGCCTAAGGTGAAGAAAAACCGTCCCCCTTTGGACTGTGCCATTTCAGATAGCAAATGCAGGCTGAAAACTTCGAATTAAGAGCCACCTTGTTCCGGGAAGTCTGGCCTAGTAATAAAAGCCTGATATATGCAGAGAGGTCTGCTTGTTTTTAACATAAAAAAGCAGTTGATAATTCCTGCAGCTGCAGTGAGGAACTGATCTGCAATCAGCTTTCAAAACATTTGTTTTCTACTTGCACCAAAATGAAAGAGACATAGCTTTGACCAGCTGGATAGCTCTTTAGTTGTGCCATTGCATTTTCTAATAATTACTCATTTGATTGTAGGTCCAAATGGCGCTACGGCATTTGCATGTGTAATGACGATTTGCAACAATGGTAATCTTGACTTCCTGAACAAATTAAAACGCTAACAGGTTTTATTTGAAAATCAGTTGGACTTGCCCAGAGGTAATTGTGAGAAGATGTTTATCGCTTGCTAATAAAACCAAGTAAATGGTTTATTTATCTAACTCTATTCAAAGGGACAGCCAGATCCTAGACAAAGCCAAAATGATCAGCAACTCTGTTAAAACATTTGGCTCACTGGCTATAAAACAAGGTCTAAATTGATTATAGTGTTTCAGAAACTGAGGGCGTTTATACACGACCCCTAAGCTCCGCTGCAAATGGCTCCCAGCTCCGGAGCTTTAAAATGTTTCCCCACCAGCTCCGGAGCTAACAGAAAATTAAGTGCGACCCCGCCCACCTAAGCGCGACCCAGCGCACCTTTCAAGTACCTGCTCTGGGAGAGTAAAAAATTTTGATGCGGAGATTGCCGGCCTCTCCTCACTTCTTTTTGTTGTTGTTTTTTTGCCTCCCGCCCCTTTAAGAGGAACCAGGAAGTGACGGGGGGGTCGGAGCAACTTCCACCAGCACTCCGGAGGTAACAGTGCATTCTTTTCTCCCTTTTTTTCTCCCTCCCCTCACGCAGACAAAACAAGGAAGTGCGGAGGGGGTGGGAACGCAGGGAGAGCGACAAACCCTCAAGATCTCTGGTCCGAATTTAAGGGACCAGTGGATCTTAGGGGCCGTGTAAAAAGGCCCTGAGTTTGCTCAATTGGCACGTTTGCCGCCACCAGGAAGATGACAGGCCTGTTCATTGTGTGGCCAAAGATAATTAGGCAGCAGCATTTTTCACTGCAGGACTTCCTCCTCTTACATTTCTTCACTGCTAGTCTCATGGCCCTCCAGACTCAAAAAATAAGGAAGGAAACTGGGGGAGAGCTACATCTGAGGACTAGGGTAAGATGGCTTTTAGTGGCGGGGGCCAGCAAAAGGAAACTGGAGGGCTCCTCTCTGGCTTGCGGGCATTTTGAGTGTTTTGTTCTTCAGCTCAGATTCCAAGGTGAGCTTCAAGAACCCTTGAAGTTCATTTCCAAACCTCACCACAGAGAATGATTCGACTTTTTCTGCTTCTTGAGGGATGGCAAGAATGTTTTTGAACAACATTTCAGAATGCAGCCAACAACAGTACCAGGAAAATTACAACTCTTCTCCACCTTGTTTTTGAGTTCCACTTTTTTTCCAGGGCCAGCTATCTGGTCCTCGGCGAGACAAACTGAGAATAGCTGGTCCCCATCAATACTCTAGGGCAGTGGTAGCAAACCTTCGGCACTCCAGATGTTTTGGACCACAACTCCCACAGTCCTTTGTCATTGGCAATCTAGGCTCAGAATTCTGGGAGTTGTAGTTCAAAACATCTGGAGTGCCAAAGGTTTGCCACCACTGCTCTAGAGTCTTAAGTCTGTGGAACTGGACTTCTTTTCACTACCCATACAAGTAGCTTCTTCAGTCTGATATCCAGTTGCCATGACTCAACTCCCAGAGTCTTAATCTATACCCGATCCTCTGGGGCAGTTCATATGTTGTTTCCCTGATTTCTGAATTTTTTGAGGGGAAGAAGCCCTATCCTTCAGAAAGATCCAGTTCCACAGGTTCACAGTAGATATTCTGTTCAAATAAATATTGCATCTAGCTCAGTTCTGTCTCTCTGCCCAAGAAGTAAGACTCAAATAAATCTGAGGAGTTAGAGAAATGACATCTGTTTGTTCAGTTTCTGAATTTTGAGCTGCCAGGGCAAAATTCCCCATGTGTACAACTTTAGTTTGCAAAGACTAGTTTCTAAGAGGAGTGGCATCAAATCCTTTTTTCATTTGGAGGTTTAACACTTGCCATTTGCCAATTGGTGTAACCTAGCTAAATGCCTTATTTGGATAGTGCCACGTTTAGTTGGCAACTACCCCAAATTTGCAGATGTTTGTCTCATGCTTTAAATAAATCTGCTGGCTGAGAACAATGCCAATGACAAGGTTGTGAAATACAAGGAAGTGCCAACTTGATTAAGGGCATTAACTGCCCACGAGTGCACCAGAATAGCTGTAAGAAGTTAGTACTGTGATAATATTTGGCAATCTATCAATATGTTAAATCACTACTTTTACTTTGCTTGACATATTCAATGTATTTTTTTTAAGAAAAACTGTACCCCTTTTTTTCCCATACCCCTTCCCTTTGTTCCCTCCTTAAAAACCCAATGAAATTATTCAATTAAAAAAAATAGCTGTAAGAAGTTGGTTGGTTGCCCTTACACTTTGCTCAAGCTAGGGAGGATGAAAAATCCAGCACTTCTGTAAAAGGGGGGATGGACAGGAAGCTTCAGAGCTGAAAAGTTGCTTGTGGACTACAGTTCCCCAAATTCTTCAGCCTATATGGCTCTTGCCTGTGGTGACTGGTACCTGTTGTCCAGAGAAGTGATTTCTTCTCAATTCTGTTGACATTGATCAGGCTTTCTACATCTAGTGGCACAAAAGTACTTCTACAGTTCACTCCAATATCAGTTTACAAGAAAAATAAATTAATGCTTGTGGCACACTGCTTTGGGCATTGTGTAGTGTGGACTAAACTCAAACAACCCATGGCTAACAAAAGGTTGTAAAGGAAAGTTTCGGGAACTAACTCGGGTGCACAGACCCTTCTCTTTTAAAACAAATATATTACTCTTCAGTATGTTTCTTTGAATGTGGTAGGATGTACAGAATGTGGGTTTCAGGTCAGTCTTTGAACATGCCATCTTATTTATTAGAGATGGGCACGAAACGAACAATTTTTCATTTCTGTTTTTGTTTTTTCGTTTCGTTATGCAACGAAACGACAAACAAATTTTGTTCCCAAAATGAAACGAAAAGAACAGAAACGCCGGAAATTTTGTCGTGCGTTTCGTTTCCATTACTGCAATACAGTGAACTGCTTTAAATGCTAAAAAAATCACAAAAATTGAAATAAATGGTAACGAAACGGTAACGAAACGAACGAAAACAAAAATGAATTTTTCGCAAAAATTCACAAAAAACGAAAACGAACCGAAATGGACCCTCCAAACGACAAACGACAAACAAAACGTCATTTTTTGATTCGTGCCAATCTCTATTATTTTTTTATTTATTTTTTTATTTATTTATTTAGTCTTTCATCTGTTTATTTGCACTGCCTCTTTCTTCTCAAAAGGGCCACACGCTGGCTTACAATATTAAAACAATTAGCACTAAAAATAATTTTAAAAACTGAAAGCAAAAGTGCAGTTGAGTTGTTAAGTCCCCTTTCATAAAAGCAGCCAGTTAGTGAGAAGCAGCCTGCCTGCCTGAAAAGAGAGGCAAACACCTTCATGCAGGACAGTGAAAAGGGCACCAGGCAGGCTTCCCAAGAGAGGGAGTTCCACAGTTTGGCAAGAGCAGTAGGGAAGGTCATCTTTTGTGTCCACATTAAATGCTCCTGTGAGGGTAAGGGAACCAAGGGGGTTGGGGGGGGGGACAGCCCAGATTATTTGAAAACCTGGGCAAGCTCTAAAAGGGAGATGTCATTTTTCAGGAAGTTTGGACCCAAGTCATTTTGGGTTTTATAGGTCAAAATCAGGACTGTGACTAGTGCCCAGAAACAGGTTAGCAGGCAGTAGAGCTGTGGCAGGAGACCTATGCAATCCTTGTAACAAGCTCTTTGAACAGTTTTGCAGCAGCATTGTGAACTCAGCAAAGTTTTCATTCACTTTCCAAAGGCAATCTCACATACCGATTTTTTTAAAACCTTGAATGTTATGTATTATTGCTTTCACTGGATTATAGAATGCCTTGTGCTTTCCATTGTTGTATTTTCCATTTCTCAGAGTGGCATTTTGTTAAACTTGTACACTTATTCTTCCTACCTTTAATATTAACCTTTAATATTGCCTTTCTATGATGTAAGATGCTTCCTGACCCATTGTTTTCAAATTTAAATATTGTCTTTCAGCGTTGTAAACCACCCTGGGTCCTTTTTGAGGAGAAAGGGTGATTACAAATATTTTAAATAAATAAATAATAGAGCATGTTGCAGAACTCCAAATGGGACATACAGTAATACCTCGTAAAATGAAAAATTCATAAGACGAATGTAATTTCCAGGGATAGGAAAAACTCGTAAGATGAATTTTTCCTTCCCATTTACATTCATCTTACAAGGGACCACTGATCTTTGCCCAGCCTGGGCTGTTTGCAAAGGAACAGGCGGTGAGTGAGGATCACTGGGTCCCTGCTGGTCCCTGCTGGGTAAGGATCACTGGGTCACTGCTCTGCCCACCAATCTGGTGGTCACAGCAGGGATTCACGGACCTTCGCCCTGCCTGTGCTGCCTGGAAGGGAAGCAGCAGTGGCGATCCAGTGCTTGCCTTCCATGTAGCACTAGCTGGGACAAGATCCATGGGTCCGAGCTCTGCCTGAGCAGAGCACAGACCCATGGATCGTCTCCCAGCCCAGGAGGGTTGCAATGCAAGGGGCAGCGGCACATTGCCAATGCCACTTGCCTTGCAAGCCTACCGGGCTAGGAGAAAATGCATCTTAAAATGTCCCTCCATGAATGCTCTGGCTAGGGCTTGCCTAGCAAGGCACCCAGGCTGGCCGAAGATCCACTGTTCCCTGCTCTGCTCAATTTTTTTTGTAAGATGAATTCACTCATAGAATGAATTAAATTCGTCTTACGAGTAGAGATGGGTATGAAATGCTAAAATAGCATTTCATTTCATTTTTTGTTCTGTTCCGTTTCCTTCCATTTCATTTCATTTTTAAAAAAAATTATTTTTGTTTCATTTGTCGTTTTGTTTTTTGTTTTTCTTAACGTGTGTGTGTGTGTACTCTGTGTGTGTGTGTGTGTGTGTTGTGCTTGTGCAACTTGTCTGTGTGTGGTGCTTGTGCAACTTCTTCCCCTCCCCCCAAGCCCCATGCACCAGCTGATTGGTGCTGGGGTGGGAGTGAAACCTTTCCCCCCCACCCCAGCACCAATCAGCTGGCACACGAGTCTAGGGGGAGGGGGGAAGTTTTAAAAGCTGGGTGAGGAAAACCCTAGGTTTTAAAAACTTTTCCCCCCACTGGAGTGCCAATCAGCTGCTGCGTGGGGCTTCGGACGGGGAAAAAGTGTCAAAAGCCCATGGTTGCCCCGTGCCCAATCAATGCATTCCTATGGGGAAATGAAAAAACGAAACAGAATGAAATGAAAATTTCCATTTTGTTTTGCTTCATTTTTCTTTGATGAGTAACTTCGGTTTTTGTTTCATTAGGGAACAAAACAAAAAATGAAAAATGAAACAAAAAATCATTTCGTGCCCATCTCTACTTACAAGGCTCTACTGTATAACTAAGACATTTGTCACTACAGCCAAATTAGACATCAAAGATATCAAATTTAACTGTGTGAGTGCACACCTAGCCACAACTATGACTCTACGATCTAGGCTGAGGGATTAATCCAGGAGCACACCCAAGCTATGAAGCTGTGTTTTCAAGGGGAGCATCACTCCATCCATCATAAGCTGAAGCCCTATGGAAAACCACTGAGAGTTCCAGCATAACCAAGAGGGACATATCCCATCACCCAGTTCACTAATGATATTGTACACCACTCAGAGCGGCCCTTGGGCCTGATGTTTTGTGGTCCAGAAATTGAACAAATTATGTTTTCCCAAAAAATGAAAATTTCAAATTTTAAAATATGTAAAAAAATTGAAAATGTACAATTGCATCATATTTCATATCAAATGAAAGCCCTATTCAAAGATTTCAAATGACACCTTTACCAGTTCTATAGCTATCATAGGCATTAAATGACATTTGAAGTTATGATGGCTAGTGAATTTTGGCAATTATTTTGTAATTTTGAAAATGCAATACATGTATCTCAGTAATGGGTGGACCAAAAATATCTGATTTTTTTTAAATCTCATGGTTGGGTACAAATGTACCAAAGAATGAACCAAATCAATGACATCAAGTTCCAAAATGGATTTTTCATTGATTGATTTGACCTGGAATGACCCTTCAGCCCTATCACTGCTGCGACATAGACCTCCTAATGGGCTCTTGACCATGTTTTATAGGGACCATAGAGTCTACTATCATCCTCTGTCCATAGCGTCCCAAGTTCTTTCATCTCATCTTACATCTTTCTCCCCCTAGTGAAAAAGTCAGTTATGGAAAAAAGATGCAATAGCTGAATGCTGTCTTCTAATTACTAGCACAAAGAGGGATGTTCTCTGTCATACATTAAACCCCCTACTTCAGGAAGTCTGTGAGTCGATGCCTTTTGCCTCCAGCCTTCTCGAATCATATATTACAAAGCAACCTGCTATCCTGAGCCGCCTCTGTCCCTGAAATGATTACAGAAATGGATTCAGAAGAGGACTGGTGGTAAGTGAATCCTGGATAACATGTTTGCAGTGCGGTCAGGGTTGAATTCCATTCACTAGTCAAACGTGGGCTGCTTCCTTCCCATTATGCTGTAATTGTGCATCATAGCAGAATTCAATATCTAAGTACGGGCTGTTCCTGTGGACGAAATGCCCCAACATGAGCCTTGGGAATGAAAAGAAAGGATTGTTTCATTACATTGTGTAAGAACACCTGAAATATTAGTGGCTGCCTTCATGCAGGAAATGGCTCAGTTCCCTTGCCTTTTCAAAGCGCATAATCCTCATGTATTTTTACCCACCTGATATCACACAATAAGGTCTACTTCTAAAGCTAACCAAACTGTTGGGGAGAGTTAAATGTTTTCCTATTATTAGCTCATGAAGAAACGATACTCCTTCATTTCTTTATGCACTGAACTGGAATTCTTTTGTTACTGGGTAACCTTTCATTTTTATGAAATGTGAGGCAGTGACAAATGGAATCACAATCTGACTGAAGTCCGTACTGTATCTACAGTATAAATACTAAGCACATAATGTGGCAAATTCTCACTAGATTTTCCACACCAATAAATAAATAAATTGGCTTCTGTGAAATGCTTTTCATTTATAAGACAGCCTAAAACCTTTTAATAATGCCATTATAGGATTGTGGATTACGGTATGTTCCCTGGGTATAAACTACAATTGTGGCTTATACAAAGAGGGCTTGAACTACTTCATTAGAAACTCAATGGTGTTTTTTTTTTTTCAAAAAAAAGGGGGGATAGTCAATTTTTGATATCTGAATGGTTCAAACTAAGAATAAATTATACTACAAAAGATAATTTCAGGACATTTCCATAAGGTGTGTTATCCATTTAAATGGCAATATTAGAAACTCTATAAAACAAACAGAGGTGTGGTAAAATAAGCTTCACAAGATACACTGAGGCAACATATTTATATAATTTATATATGAAATGTTTACCCTTTCCCAAAAGCCCTTTTCATTTTCCATTTTAAGGGTGATGCAGGGAGCTGAATTTATTTGAACAATTAGCTATGTAGATACAGCACCTTCTAAAATTTTAAATGATATATTAATTCATTGGCTATCCCATGTTGTGACGAAATCAGCAATGAAAGGGTAAAGTGTTCCCCCAAGTCTGTAAAAAATGCTGGAATGAGTTGGATAGGAGAAAGAATGCACTTTCCAATTAGCTAGCCTATTCCAGTTGGTGCAAGAATTTTATTTGTGGCCTTGAAGTGTGGAGAGTGGTGGAAGTGTTGTGAGAGGCCAGATTTGCTCGAATTCATGCGGTATACAAACTGGCCACAGCTGGCTTATCTGATGAGGTACTCATGCAGAATGTCGGTGAAGATTCTTAGTCATCCAGGTGAGGTTATCTGGAGGCTATCTCATGACAACTGGACTTCTTTTCTTGTGAGATTGAAACGTTTTGCTGCTCATCCAACTCACTTCGTCAGTCTTCCAGAAGTTACCAATTTGCTAGCTAAGGAAAGCTGCCATCATGCTGAACCATCCACCAAGGGAACGATGGGATATAAGGCTTGCTAGACGAGTAGTTCAGCTAAGATGAAGTAGCATTGAGGAGTAGCTTCCACTTGCTTGTTCGATGGACTATGTAATCACAGTCTGTTATTCTACTCTTGTGTGTGCTGGAACTAGCTGTTTTGTAAATATAGAACTACACAGGAGGGATGTTAGGAATCTCGGTCTGAGTACCGAGTTTGAGCCTCTGGGAACAGGTCCAATTCTTTAGTACCAAGTAGAGATGGGCACGACTTAGCGGTATTCCCGTTTCCGTTTCCGTTACTCGTATCCGTTACTCTACGGAAACGGAAACGGGAATTACTCCGCCAGACTTCGCGCTCGAACCGACGAACGAACAATTTGGTCTGATTTGTCGTGCTCGTTACTTGCATCGCGGCGACCGCGCAATGCCAAGCGGCACAGAAAAAAAGTTTTTAAAAGTTAAAAAAAACCTGATTCCCAGCCCTAAAAGTAGGCGAAAACTGTCTGAGGGCACCTACCAGGCCAGAAGGGTGTTTTATTTGGGGGGGGGTTCCCCGCCCCCCTCTCCTTGGCTATTGCTACTGCTGCACTGCTGGTACCAGGCTGGGAGGGTGCATCCATTTGCCATGCAGTGCGGGGGATCCAAAATGGTGACCGCAATATTTTTTTTGAAATCGTTGCCCAAAACCCCACCAAAGCACCACAGAAACATGCGAAAATTAGCTATTTTAAATGCTTGAATTTTTACAGTAGCAGCAGTGGGTTTTTCTTGCAAAAAAAAGTCTCCGTTGATTTTATTATTTTTTTTTTTTACACCTGCGCATTCGCAATGATGGAGTGGACCATGCAAAGTTTTGGAGCCATTCCACCAATCGCATGGCCAGGTTTTGCTGACTGTACCAGGCTGGGAGGGCGCATCCATTTGCCATGCAGTGTGGGGGATCCAAAATGGCAACCGCAATATTTTTTTTGAAATCGTTGCCCAAAACCCCACCAAAGCACCACAGAAACATGCGAAAATTAGCTATTTTAAATGCTTGAATTTTTACAGTAGCAGCAGTGGGTTTTTCTTGCAAAAAAAAGTCTCCGTTGATTTTATTTTATTTTATTTTATTTTATTTTTTTACACCTGCACATTCGCAATGATGGGCTCGCCCATGGGAGTGGACCATGCAAATTTTCCACCAATCGCATGGCCACTTGGCCAGGTTAACCACAGAGACTTCTGGGATGTGCCAATCGGGCATAAACAGCCCACTAATCGTAGCCCAAACCCGAACCCTAAGCCTAACCCATACGCCAGTACACTGTCCTTCTAAGTGGGTCAGAGAGGCACCCAGATGCACCCCAATACTCACCCTAACCTCACCCGTAACTAGCCTAACCCTAGCCCTTGCGCTAACCGGTCTTAACCCTAAGCCAGATCTACTTGCATTGCACTACATGCAAGTACGTGAGACACAGCGGGTGCAAAGAGTCTGCCAGTCCGTCACTTGTGGCTCTGGCTGACTCCTGCAGCTCTCTCCAGGAGCCTGCTACCCCCCCCAAACCAGTACTAACGACAACGAAAAAACAAAAAAATGAACTGACTAATTTTTGCGAATTTTCACGAAAAACGGAAACGAGCCAAAACGGACTGCCTCCGACACACGACAACTCGAAAACGTCATTTTCCCGAGTCGTGCCCATCTCTAGTACCAAGTCCTGAGTCCCAAGTCTGAGTCCCTATAAAAACACCCAGCTCCCCTCCCCTCAGCAAACAAGGGAGAGTTATGAGTCAAGTTTGAGTCTTTAGCCCTACCGCACTTAGGTTTTGAATCGCCTTTTGCTTAAAGTCAAATCGCCTTAAAAATTACCTACCGCATTTACAATCGCTTTTTCTGCAGAGCCCCCTTGGCCCACCCCTTTTCAGCCGCTGTGTCGGTTTTTCTTACGACGGCCACCAGGGGTGGTGTTTTTTAAACCAATTTCTAGACCGCTTTTTGAAGCGATTTGGCTGAAACTGCGGACACCATGCACCGTTTTTTTCTGGGTTCCCCCTCTGTATGCCTTATCCTGCCGCTAGAAAAGCGGAAAATTAGCTACATTACTTAGAATGGACGAACAACGGCATGACATTACCCTAAAAAAAGAACCAAAATAGAAGCAGATGATGGAGAAATGATGGACAAAATCAGAAGAAAAAGTGGTTTAGCAAAGTGCAGATGGGGAAACCAGTTCATGAGAAAACGCCAAGTGTGGAATGCTGAATCGCTTCAGTGATCACGTGACTGGGTGAGGGCAGAAGGTGATTCAAAACAAAAAGCGGTTGCTGTTTGAAGTGCAGTAGTGGCCAAATTATATGCCACCATGTCAGAACTGACTTGTAGCAGCCCTGATCAGGCTTTCTAGGTAAGTGAGATACTGTATTTAGAGAGGTAGTTCTATCCGTTTCATACACCCCAATAAGTTTCCTTGGCTGAGCAGGGATTTGAACCTAGGGCTCCTGAGTCCTCCTCCATCACTCTTTCCTAAACACCAGGGATGGGGAACCTTACTGATTTCAGGTCTAGTCCGTATTAGACAGCTTTCTTATTTTTTATTTGTTTCTTAACTGCCAGCATTTCTGAATGAATTTTATTTTTGCTTTCCCGGTGGAACTGCTTCGTGTCATATAAGTATTCTGGAAGCTTTAAGGTTACTTCTAAACATGTATGTTCTTTTGAAATATCTTCACTAAAAATAATATTTTACAGCTGTGTTCTCACAAAGAGTCTTTAAAAGATGGGCAATACTAAAGAACAGTGCTTCACATTCAGAGGTTTTTAATGTACTTGATTTGTTTGTTTGTTTTGTTTGTTTTTTCTACATTGTCAGGTTGGTTTCCAGCCACAAATAACAACATGCAAGTTTTTTTCCTCCCCAGAGCACCAAAGGAGACAGTTAGATTCAAGGGAAGCTTTCATCACCAGTATCTACAAGAGCTCACATTAAAATATAGCAGTGAGTCTTAAGGTTCCACAGAATTTTTGTCATTTTTTCTTTTTACTTTTGTTTTTTGCCCAAGTCGCATGAGTCAGTATGCCACAGATGCCTACAGAGATTTCTTCACTTGAGGCCGTTTACCTGGAAAAGCTGTGCCTTGCGCATAGCAAGGCATAGGTATGTTGTTAGTTTGTTGGTATTGTTTTCCCAGCCTTTTTCTTGCCGGAGTTTGTGTTTGTGGTGTGGATGTGGTTGTCCGCTTTATTTATTATTTATTTATTATTTGAACTTCTTAACCGCCCCATTTTCCCATAGGGAACTCGGGCAGTGTATAGCACGTCACCAAGGTGACTACCCAACAATTGAACCCCAACACAAATTTCGGTCAAAGAAACATTATTCAATTTTTTTTGACAGCCCTAAATGGTACACTGTTTGGGAAGGCCACTCCCTTTCTTATGTTATTTATTCTTGGGAAAGATTACATATTCTTTCCATTGAAGCTGGGTGCAACCAGCTGCCAAAGCACATGAGCTAAAATGCATTTTGAGCCTGTGCTCAAGATGTCCAGGTCCCAGTGCTGTGTCACATATGTACAGAAGTGTCTAAGGGTGTTTATACACGACCCCTAAGCTCCGCCGCAAATGGCTGCAAGGTCCGGACCTTAAAAATGTTTACCCACCAGCTCCGGACTTTGCAGACAATTAAGTGCGACCCCGCCCACTTTAGCAAGACCAAACAGCAGTTTTCTTGTACCTGCTTTTTGGAGGTGACAAATATTTGATCCGGTGTAAGGATAGTGAGTGCGGGGCTCTCCTGGCTTCCGTTTGTTCTTTTTTTTGCGCCCCGCCCCTTTAAGAGATCTGAATGCTGCCCGGAACAAAACGGAGGTAAGAAGGCATTCTTGTCTTTCTTTTTTCTCCCTCCTTCAGGCAGCCAGCAACCAGGAAGTGCGGAGGGGGGGGACAGAGGAAGAGCAGGAACCCCTAAGATCTCTGGTCCGAATTTAAGTGGCCAGCGGATCTTAGGGGGTCGTGTAAAAAGGCCCTAAGACTCTACAGCTGGCATCTATCCTGCCATGTCCATATCCTTAACTAAGTAAAAGGAGGAGAGTGTAACCTTTGAAATCACAACTCGTTCAGTCTACCAGGAAACCTCTGGGTCCACTTTCAATGGCATCTCTCCTCTCACCCTGTCACCCTCAGGCCATTTCTCCATGTTTTCAAATCTCGTCTTATTTCAGAGCCTGCACAAGACCACAAACTTTGGGCATGCTGTGGGAACATCCAGTCATAGACTCTATTAGTCTCACCCAGTATATTTACTGTCCTGAAGTGAACCTTTGCTGAGTGGTTGCTGAGTAAAAGTGATTTTAGCATTCACATGTCTCTGCAATATATGGAATCAGCTGGTACGTTGTGGGCTATTCAGCTGGAGTTGGGGGTGAAGCTTTGTCTCCAGTTGGGAGAATATAAATCTATATCTTTTTAAAAATGTTTTGGCTGCCTCTTTTTGTCATTGCAATATCCTTCAATGCTTTGCCGTTGCTTTATTTTGGTTTTTCACTTTGTAAATGTGAATGTTTAAGATACTGACTGAGGAGTGTTAATGCTTCCTAACATTCTGATTCATCCCGGAAGCAGTGCGTCAGAGATTCAGACACCCCTCAGACAATGCCTATTATTCATGGATCATTGACATGAGGGACAGTGATGGCTCCCTCAGACCCATTAGAATGTGCTAGATAAATGGGAGCCCTTAAGCCATGGATCATTTGACATGATAGAATAAGCGGTTTTCTCTCCCAGAGCCCTCACAGTTTATCCTAGCACTCTGTGTTATTAAGAACCTTTAATTTGTGGATTGTTGCCACAACTGATCATTAAATGTCCTCTGGGACTGTCATGGGCTGGCATACCGGAAGATGCTTCACTATTGTAATAGAATATGCTCCACAGTCATTAGGCATAGGCAGAGATGATTGGTGGGGGTTTTTTTAATACAGGGAAATGTATATAAAGACAGGTTGTTATTGCTTGCAATTTCACACTGATCCCATTACAATATGATTTTGATTCTAAAAAATTATTTTTACAGAATTGCTTTAGACTTCTCATCTTTGTTTTTTCTCACACAGGGCATGCTATTTGGGGAATTCTGTGAGCTGTAGGCCGAGAGAGAGAGAGAGAGAGAGAGAGAGAGAGAGAGAGAGAGAGAGAGAGAGAGAGAGAGAGAGAGAGAGAGAGAGAGAGAGAGAGAGAGAGAGAGAGAGAGAATATTTTGTCTCACCAAGTTCCAATGCACATATAAATAAAATGGCATTGGACCATTTACACTGGGCCTTTCCTGTCAGAAAGAAGCGCAATTGAAATAGGGGAGAAAAGAACTGCAATTTTTTAGCCATGATCCAATGGGGAAACTTTTCCACAGTTATATAATTTAGAGGATAAATTATGTTTGGCAGCCAGTTGCTGAAAAGGCTGTTAACTGTGTTTTGTCAAGAAGGTTCTTAAAGGGGGAAAAACATACTGCAGAGTTTCTGGAAGCTAAAGGTCTATAAGAGCTGGTTGTGGTGGTGGGGGGGGACATTTCCCAAGCTAAATCTGTTAATTTCCCTTCAGACCATGCCATTTCACAGGAAGAGAAGAGCAGGGTGAGCTGGGGAATGGCAGGAGGAAAGCCAAGCATGTGTTGCCTCATTGATTCCATGAACTCAGTCAAAGAATACCTCAGGAGCACTGTGGTCATCTCCCATTCCTCTTATTAGAACCTAATGGCTCTTATAGAACTAAGGTTGAATTTTAAAAACGAGGTGTTGCGAAAGTGCAAGTGATGTTATTTCAAAGAGCAAAGTGCTCTACACACATTTATGTATGTTCTGATGTTTTTTTAAAAAAATAAAATCACTTTAAATAGCTCCCATTTGCTCCTCTGTAGTGATGGGAGGAAGTGGCCAGCACCCTCCCGCATTTAGCAGCCCCTGTGAAGTTGCTTAATGATATCTTGTTAGTGATGGAAGATAATGAGCTGATGAGGGCAAGATTCATTGACCCCTCAAAAGCTTTTGATTCACTTAATGACACTGGTAGATTAGCTAATTAAATTTTGCTTTTCAGCAGGAACGATGGCCTGGTTTTGATCTTATTTGGTTAATAGGGAGAATCATTGAGTGTTTAGGCTATCAGTCTGATTTATTACTATTTCTTTCCAAGGATGCCCTTAGGCTTAATAATTGATTTGTTTTTGCCTCTTTTTAAGCCCCCAAATTGTCTCTCTGATGTTGATAATAAGACCCCAGTTCTCCAACATGGCAGGTGATGTGATTGTATTCTATATGACACTTCTCTTACAACACTGGCTTCATTTACTATTAAAGAGACCTTGAAAGATAAACATCAGATAATTGTATATACTTGTTTCCATAACATTTGACCTGGGCCCAGGTCAAGGAAAGAATCAAGCATTTTCTTACACTATGGTATACTTAATTGTATTGGACACAATCCAGAGTTATCCCATTGGTTTTGGTTAATCATGTTCTTCAGCACCTGAAAATTATAAGGTGACTATATAAGTGGCGGGTGATGATGACAGTGATGGTGATGATGGTGGTAATGTTGATAAATGTTCTTTCATTTGGATTACAGCTCCCAGCCTATCCAGTATACATGATCAGAAGCCATGCAGGCAAGGGATTCTGAGAGTTGTAATAATAATAATAATAATAATAATAATAATAATAATAATAATAATAATAATAATAATAATAATAATAATAAATAGAATTCATCTCCATCTGGCAAAGTTGGGCTGCATAGTGATGGCTCAAGTTTGGGCATGTGCCATTTTTGATTCCAAAAAAAAGAAAAGAAAAGAAAAAGAAAAAGAAAAAAGAAAATAAGAATTTGATTCTGGAAACTAAAGAGGTTTCTTAGGGCCTTTTCACACGACCCCTAAACTCGGCCGCAAATGGCTCCCAGCTCTAGAGCTTAAAATTGTTTCCCCGCCAGCTCCAGAGTTTACAGATAATTAAGTGTGACCACGCCCACCTAAGCGCGTCCCAGCGCACCTTTCAGGTACCTTGCTCTCCGGAGGTGAAAATTCCTGATGCGGATATAATGTAGGGACTGCCCGGCTCTCCTTGCTTCTGTTTGTTCTTTTTTTGCCCCCCCGCCCCTTTAAGAGATCTGAATGCAGTGCCGGGATGGCAGAACAGAGGTGAGCGGCATTCCTTTCTTCCTTTTTTTCTCCCTCCCCTCACGCAGCCAGCAGCCAGGAGTGCAGAGGGGGTGGGAACGCAGGAACAGTGACAAACCCCTAAGATCTGTGGTCCGAAATTAAGTGGCCAGCGGATCTTAGGGGTCGTGTGAAAAGGCTCTTAGAAACTATGGACTGTGTTGGCAGACACATGCAAAAGCCTCCTGATCTAATATAGTGTAAACATATTGATACACAATGTTTTCTTGGCTGCTATGTCTGACATAAGAAGGAGTCTCCATTTAAAAACAAAAAAGAAAAAAAGGATGGGAAAACAATTTTTGCAGTCAGGAACGGGAAATATATTACAGTAGGATTCTTGTATCTGTGGGGAATTGATTCAATGATCTACTGTGGATACCTGAAACTGTGGGTATAGGAATTCTACATATATATATCAAAAGTAGGTGGGACAAAGGTTACAATGGGATGCCCTCATATGATATATAAAGTGTGGTGGCAAACTTCAGGAAAGTGAAACCACTGTTATGGACATCCTACTGCATGTGAATGCAACTCTTAGCTCCTCTAGGTTTCATCTCATGTTTTCTTGCATCTGTGTCTTCCTGTAACCAACACCAAAAAGGAAACTGTGAAACACTCTGAGACTATTCTCAATTACGCAACCCACAATCATGGAAAGGTCTGCCCCCACTAACTGTGGTCTGTACACTGTATACCTGGATAAAGGTTTTACTTCTGGCTAATGCTGCTCATGACCTGGGGTTCAATCCCAGGTAGCCGACTCATGGTTCGCTCAGCATTCCATCCTTCTGAGGTTGGTAAAATGAGTACCCAGGTTGCTGGGGGGTGGCAATGTGTAGCCTGAATAATTAAAATTGTAAACTGTCCAGAGAGTGCTTTAAATGTTATGTGACGGTATATAAGCAGAACAGCTTGCTTTGCTTTTCTGATCCTAATAAATTCAGAGCCCTGAGTGACAGTTTACTTGGATTTTTTTTTAAATTACATTTCAGGAGATGTATCAGAGGTCTGCCCTATAGCATATAGTTTGGTACAGCCTTTTGGATAGGTGAAGGAGTGGAGGGGACTGAAGCTCCCAGAATCACCCTGCCAACACAGCAGTTGAAGTATCTAACACCTACCTGTACGTTGTATGAGAATAGAGAACCTACCTGTACATTGTATGTATGAGAATAAGAAGTGACAAAACATTTTGACTCATTACTGAGATGATGGTGGGGAGGTGTGTGGGTGTGTGATTTTCATAAGTGTTTGCTCACTTGTGGGCCTTAATTTTGTGCAAATTGTGCAAATCTATGATGGCTGCAGCCTTTTTTTTTTTTTTTTTGCAGAGCCTTTTAAAACAGCCAAGTGTTAGATGGGTTGTTTGTGACTTTTTCATGATTCAGCCTGCGTGCTAGCCATATATGTGGAGTGTACACTCTAGTTAAGCTCACAAAGGGAAAAAGACTCTTGTTTGGTGTGCATGCTTTGTACAAAATACAGAAACTTCAATCTACCACCACCACTACCACCAAAAAACAAAACAAAACAAAAACAAGAAAGGTGGCACTGTTCTTGCACTGGGGTTGAGATATCTCATGCTTAGAGATAACAATGAACTGGGGAAATGGAGGTTTGTGGTTTGTTGCTATTCATAAACCACGAATATTCACAAACTTTCTAACAAAATGAACTCTTTTATGTTTAGTGCAATCTGGGACTTCCAAGACGGGTAGAATGGCCACCGCATGAGTGAGAGATGCCAAACTGGCAATGAGCCTTCAGTGGACTCCCTTCATATCCTCTCCAACTTTGGAGAGGATTGGATTTGGCATGTCTGGGCTGTAGCCTCGTAAACCAGGACCACAGGAAAATGCTCCTAACAATTGCACTTTCGTGACAGGGGAGGGAACCTGCTTTGAGCAACTATAATTTGAACGCCCCATGATTGGTGATGATTGGATTTGCGACATATCAGTTATAGGCCACCTAGGAATTGCCAATACCCACAATGAGTTCAGCATTTCATTTTCTTCTGGGCAGCTGCATTTCCCTAAAGTGCCTTGGAACAAACTGCAAAATGGCCAAGTTTGTGGAAGTTTTTTTGCTTCGTGGTTCGTTTCATGCCCATCTGCACTCATTGTGTTGACAGATCTCAGCTTGACAAGCTGGCCAGTTTCAAGAAAATGTAAATATAGGTTAGAATTCATCACATCCCTCTAATAAAGCATTTTTCCCATAGTTCTGTGTTTGGTTTTGAGTGGTTAATCATTTGCCTCTCCCACTCTAAGTAGCACAATTCAAGGTGTGCTGACCTTGACCTACAAAGCACTATATGACCTGGATCCTAGCTACCTCAAATATTGAATCTCACAGTATGAACCGACTCAGGTATTAAGGTCATCAGGAGAGGCCCTTCTCTTCATCCCACCACCCTCACAGGTACATCTCATGGGAACCCATGAAAGGGCCTTCTAGACATGTCTTAATTGTACTGGACTGTTATCCCTCATTACTGTAAGCTGACTTGGGTCCTTTTTCCAAGGAGAAAGGCGGGGTAAAAATACTCTAAAATGAATAAATATAATTAATAAACTTTATATGCAAACTAAAAGTTTTTTTCCCCACCAGCTGAAAAATATCTAGAAAATCAGAAAAAGCCATGTTCAAATATACAGTGAGGGCAGCTGCTTTTTTCTGAATTTTCCTTTTGCCAGTCTGCAGTTTTCTTCGCTACTCATAAAGAACAGAGAGAGCGTAATAGAAAAGGGCAAGTTCTGCTCTGGTGTGCCAAGTACAACTTGCCTGTGGTGTTGAATGCTAATGGGGCTTTATTTGGTCTAACCCCAATCAGTCACAATGAAATAATTAAATCAGATACTGACCATACGACCTGCATTTCTGCAAGCAACTGGGACATAATTTTTTTTGCCCCTCTGTCTGAACATGGGAATAGCAGTTCACAGTACAGAATCATGTTCAGCAAAATAAATGTACTTCATCTCTGTTTTCATAAAGCTTCCGGGGGGGCATTAATATTATGGTGGCTGTGGACCGCCTGTTTTCATAAAGAGTGCCTATATATAGATCCGTTTCATTAACTTCAACGTGTACTGGAGTTATGCAGTAGGTGCCCACCTCAATCTTCCTTTTTTAAAAAAAATCAAGTAATCACAGACCTACTTTTTAAATAAGACACTGCCTGCCTGATACTTTGAAACTGCTAAATTGCAACAGACTAACTCTTAGGATAACTCCCTCCTGACCTTTAAAAAACTTGTTAAAACTTTGAGACATCCTCCCTCTATATGAATGTTTTGCTGGCCTATTATTTTTAATTCTGTCTTAATCGACCTGTTGCCTCTAGGGGATTATCTCTGTTGGATTGATTTCTTTGTTTTTGCTCCAAGTACGGGGGTCTCAATCACTGTAAACCACCCAGAGTGGTGGCTTGCCATTAAATGAATGGCATATAAATGCAGTCAGTCAGTCAGTCAGTCAGTCAATCAAATCAAACCAAATCAAACCAAATCAGGTCCACTCAAAATATATGAACTTATGAGCTACATATAAAATACTATATGAAAAATCCATCTGTACACTGAGCTGTTATTTGGGGTTGCGGGGAGGAGGTAGAGGTGCGTATGGATGGTCCCAGGTTTCATTTCCCATAAATGACAATTAAAAACAGCCCACAACATAATAGGACAGAGCCAGAGGGGAGCCCATCGAAATATGCTACTAATCAGAATAGGCAGTCCCAAGCTACACAGGCCAATGATCCAACTCTATATAAGGATCTTGGTTGATCTTGGTGATGTTGTCCATAACTCAGAAGACCTGTTCCAAGAGTGAAGAACCCATAACTCTAAAAACACTAGCCTCACTTACTACAGAGACTAACTGCCAGTTGTGGAATTGGTGGGAGGCTGATCCTAACATCTGAAGGACCACTGGTTCCCTATCCCTGCCCATTCCATCATTCTAACCATCTAGAATGACAGGACTGGTGGAGAAGAGTCCATACAGCTGACCTACAAGCATTGACTTCAGTGTCTCAGTTGTGTGTATCTTTCCATATCTTTCTTATTTCAGATGTTAAAATGAAACACTAAGAGAACGTAACTGCTTGTATAAATGTGTTCTCTCTGGTTAGACTGTCTGGATGGGGCACTCTTTTTTCAAGAAGAAAGGGTTTGGGTTTGTTGTCTGGGACAACGTACAGACACATGGGACTTAATGTGGTACAACCCAGGCAAAGAGGCATCAGGAGTGAAAGTGGAGTCTTATTATGTATTTTATTTATTTTATTATTGCACTTATTAACCACGCTGACTTTCACAAAGGGAAATTGAATAATTTTGGTTAAGTACACAATACAGTGTGACAGTGTGACTTGGCTAAATTAATTCCAGATTCAAAATGAAAGGCACCTACAATCAATTCATGAAGGAGCCACGGTTTTCTCGAAGAATTAGTTTGTTTTTAAAAAATGGCAATTTTATTTTTATTTTTATTTTTGGTGTGGCTGAAAGTGTGTGTGCATGCGCATGCATGCATGCCTGCGTGAGTAAGAGAGAACACCCTCGTACACAATCTGTTAAGAAATGTGATTTCTTTCAAAATTAAGGTTTATATAGCAAATGCCATCTGTTAGGAAGTGTAATTCCTTTAGAAAGAAAAACTAACAGAGATATCCACCAGATTGTAATGCATTGGTCTCTTCTATAGCAGTTTCTGAAAAGTATGGTTTATAATTTAAAATTCATCTAGATGTTTCACATTACATGCTAAAAACAAATGTCAGAATGTAATAAAGCCAATTAAATATGACACAGCAAACTAGAAGCTGCATTCTCTGTTTCAAAATCTATGCAGAATGTATAAATTTCAACTTCAGTTAATGGTAATGAATTTGTACATTCAAAATGAAGGTCACAAAAAATACAACCTCAAGTTTTAGAACTATAAAGCTAAGAATAATCATTTCATGGAAAAACTTAACATGACCTGTTTTCTTATTTGATTGCTGTCTACCACTTAGAATAGGTTGGTAGCACTGGTAACCTGTCCAACAGGCATTCAGAATCCAAGAATTGATTGCTGGTACTTGGTAGCAAATAAAAGGCTAAGAAGGGAAAGAGAGATCCGAGTAAACATTTGGCCTGTTTTGGAAACTACTTCTGTTTCACTCTCATATTTTGGAAATATTACATTGGAGCTAGATCTCCTGTGCTGACTAGAAAAGATGGTCCCAAACAAACATACCAACAACACTATTGAGCCCCAGTCCTTCTATGAATGTGAACACAGTATTGAGAAGAGACACTATACAAAGTGCCTCTCCCTATAATAATCCTGTTTTGTTTGTGTTTCAGAATACCCAGTTTTATATACTTGGAGAGCTTTCTGAATATAGACATCAGCTCTCTCTTTGGTCTGTTATCTATATAAAGACAGCAATGACAAGAACTTCCACCTTATGTTGAGATTAACCCCTTTTTGAATGCTTGAATGGTGCTAATGTTCTGGTAAGCTTAAACGAAACTACTGAGTTATGGTGACACCATCCATTTAGAGTGCACACTCTAATTTTCTGATGGATTGTTATTCATTACTGCTTTGACTGGGTTCCTGATACTACTTGTGTTCTCCATTGTATTTTCCATTTATCTGAGGAATTTTTTTTTAAAAAGTTTGTGTACTTATTATTCTTAGCTTGAATATTGTCTTTTAATGATGTTGACCACCACAGTCTACTCATTGTTTTCAAGTTTAAATGTTGTCTTTGAATATTGTAGGTATCCTTGGGCCCTTTTCCAGGAGAAATTGTGGGGTAAAAATATTTTAAAAATAAATAATAGATCCACCCTGGGTTGATGTTCCTCAGCCGATGTTTTGATAATTTGGCTGGCATTTTTGAGCTGATTCTGACATGTATACATAACCTCAACCAGGGACACAGTGGTAGCTGGACCTTAAGGCCTAATGGGACACTGCCCCAGCTCAGGCTATCTCTAGCCAGCTCATTCTGGCCTGCCTCCTTTCCAGAAGCAGAGGTTCACTTTTTCCTTAACCCTCACCCTCAGCATTTGTGCATAGAGGAGAAGTAGCAGCAAATAGTGTCAGGTTGTCCCCCTTGGGTCTGAGTCACCACTGTTTTGCTGAGCCTTTGATACCGTCAGCCCCAAGGGTGCCACCTGTCACTGCATGAGCTTCAGTCACTGGGCTCCTCCTGCTTACAATGTGATAGCAGTTCTGAATAAGGACTTTGGACTGCAGGGATCATAGTAAGACTGGAAGCAGGACTGCCATTTCTCAAGGTACTATCTGAAGTCTCACTAAGTGACCTGATATCCAGGGAGGGGCACATTCAAGTGAAGCAGTAGCTGAGAAGGTGATTTCTTTGTTGTCTTTAAACCTGGGGCACCATCTCCACCTCTTCTCTTCATGTGCCAGAGTTCTCAACATGGTGATGTTTGTTTGTTTGTTTGTTTGTTTGTTTGTGTGGCTCCAAATAGCATGACAGGTCCATGTTAATGTACCCACCAGCAATCTAGTCAGGGAAAGTGGTTTTTTTAAACATTGCTCTTCCTTCTCTATGTTGGTGCTGATCCATTTTCTTGCTTCCCCCATTGTTGTTTCCCTTCCCTCATTGCTCACCTTACTTTCTCCTCCCTTGGAAACTGTAGCCAGAATGGTAGAGGCTGCTGGTAGCTGCTCTCTCCAGGCAAAACTACAAGCATGCCAAAAAGAATGCATGCTTTACCTTTAGGCCAGAAAGGTGTGTGGTAGGTCTTAAAGGGGAAGGATGGCTTATTCTAGGTAGAAACATGGACAAGATCTCTCCCCCCCCCCAAATCTAAACCAAGCCATCAGCAATCCCATACCACATTTTCCTGACATTATGGGCAGAGTCTATGCCTTTTAATTTGCAAATCTCAATGGGGCTTACTTTCAGCATGCATTTTAAGGGTAATACACATATCCATATAATCCCAGAACGAACCAAACAAACAAACAAACATACCATAGATGCCAAATTTTACCCCTCTTTAAACTGTGCAAATAAGGGTACACAAAACTGGAACAACATCAAGCACACTCTTAGCCTCAAGATAAAATATTAGATGCAGGTCAAACTTTTTCTGCCATGTATTAAGGGCCCAACTAATTTTCATAGCAAATGAAAATGTGTGACACAATTATTTGACAAAGCTATTGTGAATTTGCTTCCTGAAATACCGGGGGGGGGGGTTGACTTAGAATATAATACCCAGTCTTTGTCAGATTCTTCAGCGCTTTCTCCTTCAAATAAAATAAAAAACTTAGCTTGGTATTGTTCTAGGAATGAGAATTGTTGAATAGCAAAGAAGCGGGGTGGGTAAAGAACTGCTTATAATGAGAGTCTTAGAATTCATGCTCAAGGTGACTGTGCTACTGTAAAGCAGCTTTAAGGTCATTCCAAGAGGAACACATTTGATGGATGTGATGCAATAAAAGAGAAAAGCTTTTATTTTAAACCTTAGAATAACTCAAAATGTCTACAATTTAATTACTTTTATCAAAACATATTTTAGATGCAGTTGGTTTGCACAAATATTGTAAAGAGGCATGAAAAATTGAGGACTTTGGATTCTCCTCAACACACATACATACACACACACACACACACACACACACACACACACACAGAGAGAGAGAGAGAGAGAGAGAGAGAGAGAGAGAGAGAGAGAGAGAGAGAGAGATCTTTAATGATATAACAGGATTATAGTTTCCAAAACCTACCATTTGCTGGTTGCACGAAATTTATATTTACAGGTTCCCTAGTTAGTCTTAACTTTATTCTCATTTATTATGTATTTATTTTTTCTGGAAAAGGGGAAAATACAAAAAAAATGAAATGTATTTAGACAAAATTATTTGTGTGATTTTTTCTCCCCTAAGAGGATAGCTCTAAACATGTCACCAAAATTAAAAGCATTTCCGCTGGAGCGCATTACTCTTTCAACATATATATCTTGTAATGTTTACATACATATAAACATTTTAGATGCATATAAATAAGTAATCACATTTCAAAATTCTCTGCACATTGTGTGTGCCTCCTGCAATTAATGTTGGCTTATAGCATAAAACAGCTGTGAAAACGACAGAATTTTTAAAGCTGAATTATTTGGTGTCCTTCTCTTTTAAAAAATGTTGCTGAAATGCTAGAGGGGGGAAGCACTAAAAGTTCTGAATAATAAAACATTCTCAATGACCCTGTGTGTTATGAATGACTTTCTAAAGTATTCCTCTTCAGAGAGCTATTTCAAAGATTTCTGACTGGAATATGTCCTACCTGCAAAGTGCCACTAGCCACATCGACCTGAGAGGGGCAGTTTCTCAAAGTTATGTGCACTAACTTAGAGAGGGAAAGGAAATAACAAATGCCTTGCAAGTGGTGCAGTGTTAACATCATCATCATCATCATCATCATCATCATCATCATCATCATCATCATCATCATCATCATCATCATCATCATTTACGGCTTAGCCCTGTTGATCCGGCATGCTTTGTGTTGGCACAAGGACACAGCTAATGTCCTTGGTTCTAAGTTAGGAAGTAGCTCATTGCCGCCGCCACCCAGCTATTCCAAAATGATTTACCTTTTGCAAATGAAGTGACTTTCTTGCCTGCAATGGCCATGGCTGAATTTCACAACTTTTAAATTTTATTTTATTCCAGAATGAGAAGTGGCCAGTGGCCAGCTACGCCTTCCCAGCAGAAATGGAGGCAAGTTTGCCCCAACATTGAAAGCAAGAAGGAGAAAGAACCTCAGAATGGCTCATTTGATATTGCTGCCTCACCTTCCTGTCACCATGACAAAGGTATTCCACAGTGAACAAGTAGGTGCCAGGCACTTTTCCTGGGGTGGGGTGAAATAGTTTCAGGGTTTTATATCTTCCTCTCTTCCCACCCCTGTGTTTTCCATTTGCAAACTGTAGCTCCAAAACAAATCAGCTGCTTTACTAATCTCTCTCTCTCTCTCTCTCTCTCTCTCTCTCTCTCTCTCTCTCTCTCTCTCTGGGCCTTTTCACACGACCCCTAAACTCCGCCGCAAATGGCTCCCAGCTCCGGAGCTTAAAATTATTTCCCCACCAGCTCCGGAGTTTACAGATAATTAAGTGCGACCACGCCCACCTAAGCGCATCCCAGCGCACTTTTCATGTACCTGCTCTCGGAGGGTGAAAATTCCTGATGCGGATATAACAGTAGTGACTGCCGGGCTCTCCTTGCTTCTGTTTGTTCTTTTTTTGCCCCCCGCCCCTTTAAGAGATCTGAATGCAGTGCGGGAGCAAAGCGAGATGGCAGAACGGAGGTGAGCGGCATTCTTTTCTTCCTTTTTTTCTCCCTCCCCTCACGCAGCCAGCAGCAAGGAGTGCGGAGGGGGTGGGAACGCAGGAACAGCAACGAAGCCCTAAGATCTCTGGTCCGAATTTAAGTGGCCAGCGGATCTTAGGGGTCATGTGAAAAGGCCCTAAGTCTCTCTCTCTCTGTCTCTCTCTCTGTCTCTCTCTGTCTCTGTCTCTCTCTCCCTCCCCCTCTCCCTCTCCCTCTCCCTCTCTCTCTTTGTAGAATGAAATGAGTGGAATGGGGATTGTTAACACCCAGACCTCCAAGGGGTTCCCAGTCTGGTGTACTGGATAAAGTAATGGACTAGGACTCAGCCATGGAAACTGACTAGGGGCTGCAAGAACTGGTAAAACCATAAATATCTCACCTTAAAAACCTTGTTAAGATGTCTATATGTCAGTTCTGACTTGACATCACACCTCATGTGATGTCAGTGGTTAATTGCCTGTACTGCAGGTAAAAATGTGCTCATGACCTGGGTTTCAATCCCCGGTAGCTGCCTCATGGTTGACTCAGCCTTCCATCATGGACCTAGATAAACTGAGTGCCCAGCTTGCTGGGGGCGGGCAATGTGTAGCCTGCACAATTAAAAAAAAATCTGTAAACAACCCAGAGACTACTTGAAGTGGTATGGGGCGGTATATAATTTTGATTTTGATTTTACTACTACGATGGCGACGACAACAACAATGACAACAGCAACAACAACAACAACAACAACTACTACTACTACTACTACTACTACTACTACTACTACTACTACTACTACTACTACTACTACTACTACAGGCACAATCTCTCTGCCACTTATCATGCTGCCCTTTCATTGATTCCCAGGCAAATCAGAAGCACTTCACACTTCCACCAGGAAGGCCAGGCTAATGACCCATACTTAATGGGTGTTGGGAAGGGTTGCATAGGTGGGACTTTCACACACATGAGGCCACCTAACAAGCCTATTCAGGTCATGTCCGCCTAATGAGGCTATTCAGACCAAGGTGGCATGAAATCAAGGTGCACTATAAATTGGAGGCTCAGACTAATGAAGCTGCTTTGATGAGCAGTGAAACGTTTCAACCTCACAAGAAAAGAAGTCCCAGTTGCCATGACTTAACTTTTGGTGAAGTACAGGATCACTCCCTTAGCTGTGCTCCACATCCACCCTCTGAAGTGTCTGTTTCATTGTTCCACATGGTAGTGTCAGAAGTCACTCCTGAAGTCCCTGTACAGGAGACTTAGTTGCAATGATGGAACTGAAAAGCATTCACAACTTCTGCCGCTATTTCCACCTGGACCTGTCCCAGATTTAGCTTCTGGAGCAAGGGAAGAAGGAGGTCTTAGCCAAACCTGCATTTCTGGGTCAAAGCAACCATGAGCAATTGGCAAGGAGGAAGTGGCAAGTTTTGGCCTTGCTTATGATGCTCACTTTAGAAAGTACCTCCAAATTTAAATGTTTGTAGCAGTCATGCAATACCATGAAAGAACCAATAGTTGCCTGCTACTTATACACCATATAAGGTGACTGTTTGGGGAGGTGGTTCTACTATCCAAGGCAATCTACTATCCATAGCCTGCAGCGCAAAGAATGATTGACTTGGAGGAAAGAATTGACAATTTGTCTTCTCCAGTATTCCAGATTAATGTCAGAAGATGATCCATCTTTGCCCTCAACTGGATGGAGACGACAAGAACTGGTCTTTAAAGACTATGACAGACAACAACCGTGTGGGGCACACTTAAAAGGGAGAGTAGTGAGTCATTCATTATCAGCCTTCATGTATAAAGTAGTGTATCAGTCATATAGCCACATGGTTAAGCACTGGGATTCATTCAGTTTACTCCAGAGAACTCCAATAAGAATTCACAAAGCTTCATTTTTCTCATACTCTCCCATCCCAGCCAACTGCACGTTTTTGCTCTGATCTAGCTAGGAACCATGCTTTCTTCCAACATATGGATGCAATTGCTGTGTGTATGTCAGCAGTTTCAGATATGCAAGGATATAAGAGTACACATATTTTAAAGATGAAACAGATGAATAAGGCAACACTATCATTAAAGAGTATGCAAAACTTAATGTGAATACAACAGTGGCAGATTTTTTTAAATTACTTGATTAAGTAGTGGAATAGAAACATTGTACTACATATGTCATTCTGAACGTATTTATTTGTTTGAATTTGTATTTATTTTGAATATTTTTACCCCACCTTTCTCCTTGGAAAAGGACCCAAGGCAGCTTACAATAATACGGGACAATATACAGGCCAGAACATTTAAGACATATTCAAGTTAAGAACAGGGAGTTTGAAGAGGCATCTTGGAACATTAAAAGGTAGCATTAGAGCCATAAAGAGCACACAAGAAAAGAAAAATCAATTATGAGGGGTGAAAAGCAACATGGAAAACACTAGTCAGTCAATAAAATTGTGTATGGTAATCCATATAAAGTGACATAGTAGGTAGTCCATCATTCAGGGGAAGCTTGCCTGAAGAGTAAAGCCTTCACCTGCTTGAGGAGCAGGAGCTAAGATGGAAATGGCCTGGCCTCCAGCGGGAGGGAGTTCCAAAGTATGGGAGCAGCCACAGAGAAGGCCCTTTCCTGTGTTCTTCTGAGGCGCACCTGTGATGGTGGTGGGATGGAGAGAAAGGCCTCTCCTGGTGACCTTTGCACCCAAGCCTTGACAGGCTTTTCCTGGAAGAGTTCCATGATATTTGTTGTGCGTTTTTTTGGCTGTTTGGCCATGTTCTGGAAGGTTTTCTTCCTGATGTTTCGCCAGACTCTGTGGCCAGCATCTTCAGAGAGCAAATAGCTCAGGGAACTAGGAGTTCTCTCTGTGCTCTGGGTTATAAAGTGAGTGAGACTGGGTTATTTAAAGTTGGGGAGACTTGTCCTATGCAGGAAAATAGGTGTTAGTCATTGTATTGTGTGATGAAGGGATTAAGAAGTTTCAATGCAATCAGGGGTAGCAAGGATCCTAGATGGGTGTCGTTAGCTGTTCTATTGTGTGAATTGATCACCTTTGTGGCTGCATGGGGAATCATTGAGCTTTGACCTTTTTGCACGCTACAGCTTTTTAGTACTAGAAGCCAGGCTTTGTTAATTTTTAGACTTTCTTCTTTTTTTGTTGAAACTGTGCTTATGTTTGTGGATTTCAACGGCTTCCCTGTGCAGTCTGACATAGTGATCGTCCAGTACCTCTGTGTCCTGGAAGAGGATTTCATGTCCAGTTTCTTTCTGGGTGTGTTCAGCTACTGCTGATTTTGTTTGTTTGTTTGTTTGTTTGTTTGTATGAAGGAGCCCCCCACACACTGATAATCTACCTAAATAGTACAAAAAGGATCATATCAACAGCAGAACCCTGTGGCCTCAGGTAGAATCACGTTAGGCAAAGTGTTCTATTTTTGGTGGCCTTGTCAGATGGATCACCCTGCCACATGGGTCAAATGAAGCAGGCCCTGTGGCTTAGCAACAGAGATTGGAAAGGTAACTTCCATTTGATGTGAAGCCAGACGACCAGGGGGAAAACACAGAACAATCCTGATTTTCTCATTCTCTGAAGACTGTTGAGATGTATACAAAGCACCTAGTTCCACATTATATATAGTTATAAGGCTCCAGGTTATATACAGTAACCCCCTGCCTATCGCAGGGGTTAGGGACCCACCCGACCCGCGATGACTGAAAATCTGCGCTATGTGGATGAGGGTTGGGCGGGGCCTGGGGGGCAGTGGGCGATCAGATCCCCCTGCCGTTGGCAGCACGCGCTGGTCCAAGAAGTCTTGGGGTGGCGCACGCCGGCAACGCCGCCCACCCGCGCCACCCAAGACTTCTCGTCCGGGGCTGTCTCCATTGAAATGCATTGTCTCAATGCATTTCAATGGAGAAAAATTTCCCCATTGGAATACATTGGCTCAATGCATTACAGTGGGGAAAAATTTATCCATTGAAATGCATTGAGCCAATACATTTCAATAGAGATTGCAGGGCAGCACCCCACGCCGCCGGCCCGCACTTCTCTGAGAAGCCTGGGGCAGTGCGGGCAGGGGTGGGGGGTGATGTGATCGGCCCCGCTGCTTGCCACGCGGCCACAAAGCATCTTGGAGGAGCGTGGGCCAGCTGCATGGGGCAATGCAATCGGCCCCCCGCGGGCCGGCAGCGATGTGGAATTGGATCCAGGACTTGGGGAAGGAGGGAAGGTTTTAAAAGCCTGGGCTTTTAATCCTTCCCCCCTTCTCCAAACCCCGGGCTCCAGCTCATTGGCACTGGGGTGGGGAAATAAAGGTTTTTCCTCCCCCACCCCAGCACTAATCAGTTTGAGCCAGGGCAGGTACTGCAATCCCGCAATATAGTGGGACCGCAGTACCTGAACCGCAAAATGGGGGGGTGACTGTACCTGTGTTTCCCTATCCCCCTCCTCACAACTTTGGCATGCCAATGACACTTGTGGTTGATTACAATTTTGCAAAGTTCTCCTCTTGAGTCTAAAACATGTCACTTGGGCCTGAAAATATGACATTTGCCCTCACTCCCTAGAGCAGTGGTGACGAAGCTTTGGCGCTCCAGGTGTTTTGTTCCACAGCTCCCAGAATTCCAAAGCTAGATTGCCAATGACAAAGGACTAGAGGAGTTGTGGTCCAAAACATCTGGAGTACCAAAGGTTCACCACTACTGCAGAGGGTACACAGATGTCTTTTTAACTCTACATGATAAGAGGTGCCAGGGGCATAGGTGTGTTTTAGGTTAGAGACAAGGAAAGCTGTAGTATATAAGCCATGGAATATACTGTGACTGTGAGTGTTATCAAGTCAGTTCCAAAATATGGTGACCCTAATAGAGTTTCCGAGGTGAGATATTTTCAAAGCAGTATTATTACTAGTAAAACTCACTCCAGTGTTTTGTCATAATTGAGCAACGATTTGAATCCAGGTTTCTTCAGTCCAAGTCCAAAATGAGTAGTCTGACAATTAAATTTCTCTGTCTTCTAATGTTTGCATACATAAAAGTAGTCCTACTGAAATACTCCCATGTAAAAATGTCAGGGTTGTGGTACACAGCTGCAGTTGTGTGTGCCTTACACAACAGAAATCCCATTACCATCAGGAGTCCTAAGTCTGCACAGCCAGCTTCAGGACTATATGACAAAGGTCAAAAACAGCAATCTGGACCAAGCACCAATACAATGTTGGTAGAATGGAACCATCCAGTAGTACAGTCTCTGTTATGCAAGAGAGAAAATATATATATATACATATGATATCTTGTGCTAACCATTGCATTACACGAAACTGCTGCATCCTTCTGTTGCACTCACTTTGTGTCAATGCAATGGCATCTGAAGATGTTACAGGTTGTTTTAATGGTGGGCAGTTAGTAACGAAGTCTAATCAGCATGGTAGCAATATGTTTCCAATCTCAGCCACTTAAATTTCTTGGAAATTACAGAAATACTAGCTGCATTAGAAATGATCTCTGAGTTCAAACGTTTTTAAATCATGTTGGCCAAAGCAAGAACCAGTTTCCAATATTTTACAAATATATATTACTACATGGATTTAAATTTTATCAATTTTTGAAGACTAAAATAATGCATTTCTACAGAATACAACCCCAACATCATCAGTCCAAAGTATAATTTGAGGTCTTAGGAGAAGGAAGTTTTATGGTCCTTAAAACCTCAGTTTATTGGTTTCTCCACAGTACTAGATTTTGATGGGTTGGGGGCAAAAACAAGTTGTAATTACTTTCCCATTGCAGAATATGTCACTCCAAAATATCTGTCCTTTGTAGAAATGAAGTTTTCATTATTAATGGCTCCTTCTGTATATAAGGCATATACTAGATTGCATACATGCATAATTCATTTTCCATCACAGATCGTAATTGCTCTAAATGTTGTTTTATTTCAGTTTTGAAAATGAAGTGGTCCAATTTCCATCTTGGAGAGAGAGAGAAAAAAACTTTCAAGTATGATTTGCAAAAGCACTTCAAATAAACAAGGATCACTGGATCCAATCCAGCCCCAGCAGACAAGTTTTAAATATCACTGATTTCAGTGAAATAGTAATGCATGTAATTAAATATTTCTTAGTAAATTTAGTGAGATTTTCCAAAAAAAAAAAAATGTGTTCAGTTTGGTTACTTAGGTCCTTGGTTTTTTAAAAATCCACTACGTCTAATAAAAAGACAGGAACTTCATCTATTTTACCTAACAAGTTTGTCAGCCTCAAATAAATGTAGGGCTGTACAGCTGGTGTTAGAACATTGACGGTTTCCATATGCCATTTTCCCTTTATAACAAATTAAGAATATTCAAGTATTTTATTTATAAATGCATTCATGTGGTATGTTGTTCCCAACTAATCTGTGGACATTGCATATTTCTGAACTTTGCAATGCAATCCTTGACTTTAAAAATGTACCAAAATTCATATGCAAATATATATGTTAGGATAATATGCATGCAAATTTTGATATTTCACCAAAAATGTTCAGGAATTATACATGGGTGCTTGTTTGCATGTGTTTACTTGCAGATTGATCAGGAGGTGGCACCGTGCTGACTTGTGAATAAACAAACAAATGAACAAACAAATAATGAGTATTTCCCAAACTGAGAATAACCAAACTAGACCAGGTTCTTGTGTTCTGACCTTATGTCCACACAGGGAGCCCTTATGACATGATAGGAGTGGGCAAGGCTTGAAATAGGGCATGGAAGGAAGTACTTCTAGCCTTCCTGCTTATAAAAGCAAGCACAGAATAATGTAGGCCAGTGGTTCTCAACCTGTGGGTCCCCAGATGTTCCTGGAATGCAACTCCCAGAAGCCTCCACCACTCGCTAGTGTTTCTGGGAGTTGCAGTCCAGGAACATCTGGGGACCCACAGGTTGAGACCCACTGATGTAGGCAAATAAGGTCAGAATCTAGGAAAAATATAAGCCCTGCTCAGGGTGCAGCTACACGAGCAGCAGAGAGGAGGGTCGTGTGGGCCACTTTGGAACAGACATTATAATGAATCACTTTCTCTACTCAGCCTTGTTGTGTGCTGTGTCGTTACAGTCGTGACCGACTCTTCGTGACCTCATGTCCATGGAGTTTTCTTGGCAGCAATACTGGAGTGGTTTGCCAGTTCCTACTCCAGGCGCCTACAACACCTGGTATTCCCTGGTGGTCTCCCATCCAAGTACTAACCAGGGCCGTCCCTGCTTAGGGCATCTAGGCAGCCTTGTTACTTTGCTGTTATTCATCATGCAGATTCATGGCACCTGGAGTTCTGCAAGAAGGCATCATTGTTAAATATTCCAGAAGATTATAGGTTTTTGATAGAAAAGTGATACAAACAGAACTGTTGTTTTAGGTCATTATCATCTGTTGCCCTTGTCATCTTATAGCAGTGTGTCTCCATTGGAGGTGGGAGTAGTAATGGCAAGTGTTTCATTTCGCTTCCCAGCCCTTCCTGGATTTTTCCACCGCACCCTCCCCTTAAAATATCAATAAGGACCCCTAGCTTTGAGAGAGTCAAACAAGAATGTAATGAAATATTCATAGGGATGATGAGAACCTTCTTAGCTTGGATACAATTTTAAAAAATTAATAAGGGATATAAACCTGCAAAGTACTTGCCATGAGGCATCCTGGAATGAAACGGGGTCATAGGAGGAAGCACTCAGGGTTACATGCATATTCTGCCTTGTTAGGATTACTGGCCAAGAGATCAAAATATCAGCATTACCTCAACTCCTCCCCCTTTTGACCAATAATTCTTTTTCCAATATGGGAGTAGGGATAGGGTGAGGAGAAGATGGGGGTGAAATGTTGCCTGACATGATTGAAAAACCCACCTCCACCACTTGTAATGGTTTGAGATGGAACAGAGGAGTTAAGGGAATAGGTTTCATCGGGACTAGGCCATGCCTGATACAGAGACATTGTGAACTGGCACAGCAGTTTCCAACTTATGGACTGAGAGACAGGTTAAAGCTAGTATCCTGTTGCCTAAAAGCAGCGCATAAGGCCAACTGTGTCCAGCTTCCCCATGTTCTTGTAGGCTTCCTATCCTCTCCCCATTATTTCACTGGTAATCAGATTGGTCACATACCTGGTCATGTGGCCAAGAAGATTGCCTAGTGGAGGGGAAACTTACATGAATTCCCTTTCACTCAGCATTTGCATAACATGATACTTGCCATATGAATTTGGTCTTCCCATTATTCACCCATGTATTGCTCGTTGGTGTTCTACAACTTGGGACTATTTTGCAGAAGAGGCTTCATGGATCAAATGTGCAATATTCTGGATGCCAATTCGGTGCTATCTTACTCATGACCATATCATTTATGGATAACTGAGCTACATACCTGAATGGCACAACAATCCATAGCATATAAGATGGGAAAGGCAAAGTACTGCATTCCAAATGTTGCTGGTCGATAGAACCGCAGCAGTCCTCAGTATTGGTTATGCTGGTTATAGCTGGTGGGAGCTGGAATCCCAAAGCATCTAGTCATTTTGCCCATTTCTGATCTAGGAGAAGAAATCAAACAAGTACTTAACTATGTAATTTGGAACTAGAGCTCTAACTAGCCATTTGGGCACATGGAGCAAGTAGCACCATGGCCCATGCTTGTCATCCTAAGAGATAGGCGCAAGCTCTCCCATGGAAAAAGGAGGAGGAAAAGCTACTGTTCTCCCAAAAGAAAGCAAAGGTTTGTGTTTTCGATGACAAAAGGAAAGCAAATAGATCTAGCAGGTGCTGCTGGTTATTTCCCTAACATTTGCCAGTAGGATTATGGCTAGTTCAGGTCTTTCTTAATTTTGGTGCCCGATTGCTATGCCCTATCAAGACAAAATACAGACCTTACAGTCCTGTTTAGAGCTCATGTGTTAACACGCTCAACTAATCCAACCCACTTGCTTCTTATATCTGAGTATCTAATTCAGGGTGTGAGTAAAGTGGATAGAGGGACACTCTTCTCCCTCTCACAAAATACCATTACTAGGGGACATCCATTCAAGTTGAGGGTCGGGAGAGTGAGAACAGACAAAAGAAAATATTCTTTTACCCAGTGTGTTGTTAGTCTGTGGAACTCCCTGCCACAGGATGTGGTGATGGCATCTGGCCTGGATGCCTTCAAAAGGGGATTGGACAGATTCCTGGAGAAAAAGTCCATCACAGGTTACAAACCATGATGGAGATGTGTAATCTCCAGGCTTAAAACGGGGGTACTTCAAGGGCCAGATGCAGGGGAGTGGTAGCAGGAGACATCTAGTCTTGTGTGCTCCCAGATGCATTTGGTGGGGCCATTGTGAGATACAGGAAGCTGGACTAGATGGACCTTTGGTCTGATCCAGCATGGCTCTTCTTGTGTTTTTATGTTCTTATCTATGGAAAAACGGCAATGATCAAATCTGTGTAAATGGCCAGATGGAAAAGATGCCTCTTCACAGCCTTCCTAAAAGCAGTGAGAGTGTACCTTTGGTCTGATTTCAAGGGAAGTGCCTTTTATAATATGGGACCACACAGGAAAAAGTCCTTCTCCTACAGGCTTGAAAGTGGCCTCCTGCAAGCTTAGAGCTTTTCATTCTCTCCTGAAGATCTTACCCCACGGATATTTTTATCATGACACAAGTCCAAGTGCCTTCCTTCTTTAAAGGGTAAAGCCAACACTGTGAGCTGAATGGGTTAAAAAAACCACGCAACATTATATTTTTGTATCTACAAATATGTTGCTTTCAACAAATGCATTTTAAAGAAAGGTCTCGGGCTGGACTGAAGCATGCTGATTCTGCCTTATATCACAATTCCAGTTGTCTATTCTGCATAGCAGCCCAGCTATGAAAGTTGTAAATGAATAATCATCCTTTATCACCCTTAGTTCAAGGCAACGGGGATATTTGTTCAACAGAGCCAGTTACTGATTAACTCCTCAAAGACATATTCATGTAGTGGTAGGCCAAGAGGGAAGGAAGCACTGAAGGAGATGGAGTCTCACAGCCTGGGGCTATTGTCAAGATGACTAGGATGACAATACAGACCAAAGCAGATTATCCCTAGTGAGGCA
This sequence comes from Phrynocephalus guinanensis, assembly GCA_037367245.1. Classification (NCBI taxonomy): domain Eukaryota; kingdom Metazoa; phylum Chordata; class Lepidosauria; order Squamata; family Agamidae; genus Phrynocephalus; species Phrynocephalus guinanensis. Next base: position 30,097,778 of record CM074736.1, read on the forward strand.
GGTGAGAGTTTGGGGGGAAGCATTGACAAAATACTAGAACATGCAAGAGAACTATGGAAAAGAAAAACAACCTAGATTTTGGAACAAATGCCACTAGGGTTACACAGTATGAGAAGACGTGAAGAGACCTGGGTTCAAATCTCTCCTTGGTTATAAAGTGTACCAGGTGTCCTTGCGCCAATCATTGCCTCAGAGCCTAACTGACCCCACTGGGTTGTTCCAAGGCTGAAAATGGAGAGGACAATGATGTGTGCCACCTTGAACTGTTTGGAGAAAAGGCAGAATTTAAATGCAACAAATAAATGATAAGATCCCTGTGGTGGCTTCTCTCTTGTGATGCTTAAAAATAATGATCCATTATGATAAAGAAACTGGGAGTGGGTCAGTCACAGTGTCACTGCAAGATGCACTTACCAGGCCATTGCACTGAATGTGAATACCGGCTTTTAATCTCATTGTCTTCCTTGCGTCTGGTTTTTCTTCTCTTTAAATTGAATGTGAGTTGGTTATGCCACTCACCTCAGTTGTTGCTAGGTTCACTGAAGTACAAACACAGCTGCCTCTGCTGTGATTTTCCCCATCCTCTTCATCACCATAACTATCAGGGCCATTAGCAGTCTCGACAAGTAACTGTGTTTGGGGAAATGGTTCCATGCCCCGTCCGTCACTGGTACTGCTTGGAGCAGGTTCATCTACCATCTCCTTGTCACTTTTACATTTTGTGAAAAGAGTTTAGTGAACCAGTCCTGATTTCCCACACCTCAGTGACCATTCTTGCTGGGGGGGGGGGGTTAAAGTCATGAGAACATAAGGACATAAGAAGAGCCATGCTGGATCTGGCCAAAGGCTCATCTAGTCCAGTTTCCTGTATGTCACAGTGGCCCCACCCAAGGTGTCCGGGAGCGCACGAGACTAGATATCTGTCTCTTCATACCACTCCCTTGCATCTGGTCCATGAAGTATCACGGTTTTAAGCCTGGAGATTACACATCTCCATCATGGTTTGTAACAAGAATGTGTCCGATCCCCTTTTGAAGGCATCCAGGCCAGATGCCATCACCACATCCTGTGGCAGGGAGTTCCACAGACTAACAGCACGCTGGGTAAAAAAAAATATTTTCTTTTGTCTATTCTCACTCTCCTAACCCTCAATTTGAGTGGATGTCCCCCTAGTTCTGGTATTTTGTGTCCCTCTATCCATTTTACTCATGCCCTGCATTAGATACTCAGATATAAGATGTTCAGATATAAGAGGCAAGTGGGTTGGATTAGTTGAGCATGTTAACACATGAACTCTAAACAGGACTGTAAGGACTTCACAAGGGAAGAAAAGAAGGATGGAAATGAGAGTGGTACAAATTATGGAAGAGGTTGTGAATTGGATCAGACTGAGGAGTAGGAGATTTCTTGCCTTGAAACAACCGAGGACAAATGCTCTTTGAATGGCTCTATTGCCCTAGTTGAGTCCAACCCAATTTGAGACAACGTCTCTGTCTAGTCACACTCTAACTATTCAGACATACATTGGCTGATCAGCAGTCTGCTTCTTACTTTCCCCCTCCCAACCCTATCATTGCACTTGCAAAAGTTATAGCTGAATCGGGGATTTGGAAGTATAGAAACTTTGCTTTGCTGAGCCTGCATCTAAGTCATAGTAGATAATCAATTTTGATTTATGTCTTGCAACCCTCAGTATCTTTGTTGTCTTACATTTCTTGTTTATATTTTCCTCTGCATTCATGCCCAAATATCTTAATGGTCTCTTCTTTTTGCATTTGTAGCTACTGTTTGTTTCAGTGTAGCTAACCTTTTTACCCTGTTGCCCTGACTACATCTACTTATTCAGAGCAATGTGTCCTCAGCATCATTTTAGTTGTAAAGGCAACCTTTCCAAACCTGGCTTATGCATTGTTAAAATCTATTACCCGCAGGTCAAAGTCATTGTTGCCAGTCAAAACCTCATTGCATTTTATGCATACTTTTCTTAATCATAGGGGGAAGAGATGACATAATCAGTAGATGATAGAAAAGGAACCTTTTTCTAGGACCAGGGCCAAAAGCTTTGGCTGTCATATGCTGTGATTCAACTTTAAAGAGACCCCAGTGGATGAAATTCCCATTTTTCACTAACATTCTCAGCAAAGGTACAGAAAGATCCCAAGTCAAAGTGCAGGGCCTGTTGACAAATATACACATCATCAGATTTGATGGAATGAGCAGTGGCAGTATATCCTCGCAATAAAAATCAGAATCAAGATTGCAGATGAAGGTCGTCTGCAACAAACACTTAAATTTGACTTGGAGAATGTGCGTTACAGTGTGCTATGTATTCTTGGTTCTACTGTATGACATGGAATCGTAACAAAAGCAACTAACTGCAAACAAGTTAGAAGCAACCAAGGTAGAAATACTAAGATGAATGAATAAAGATCAAGAAATCCTAAACCTCACACTGAAATCTTGATTACTTTAGTCACACAATGAGAGATGAAAAATACAGATTGTTATAATTGATCATCCAAATGTATCATCCAAATGTAAATTACAGATTGTTATAACTGATCATCCAATGTACTAATACATTGCAAAAGAAGGGCAGGAAAGATGAACACTTAATGTCTGAATAGACTTCACCACACAATCATTTTTTCATTGCTACCGCGTTCAAAGTCAAGACAGCTGTCATGACTTCAAATCTCTTCAAACAATAGGAAAATGAATGTTCTTAGAAGAGAAAAGAATCAGAAGGAAGAAACAGCACACCTCATTTTATCCCAGCCAAATTTCTATTGTCTGATTAACACCCCTTCTAAGTGCAGAGACGTAAATTGTGATAGTGAATTGTTACTAATTAACAAGCCACTGCTTGTTTTCCTCATTGCACACCAGTTACGTGAGTTGTTATGTAATGAAGGATGCAAGCAGCAACTTGTTAACTAGCGGAAATTTCCCACTGGACTTATACAAGTGGTATCCATCTGTAGTATTCTGCCCTGCCTCTACTGACTTGCAGTGTGGCGTTTGTTTGTTTTTAGGTGATCTACAGGCTGACCTCTGCAGACTAGACACCCATACAATGAATAATATCTAAATGGGTCCCTCAGTTATAGGTGAATCCAAATGTATTAGCAGAATAGGATGGGGACCAGTAATGACTGTATCAATCCCACCAAAAGCTCCAGTATGTCACCCTTTGCCCTTGCAATAGTTAACCCTTCTAAGACATGGCAGTAGCACATAGAACTGAAAGGCTGTAGAAAAAAAACTGAAGAAGACTGACCAAGACATTTTGCTGGGAGCCAATGGCACCCCTCCTCTGTCCAAATTGAGATGTATTGTGCCATGTACTGGCCAAGTTATTTTAGCATCTGAAACAGAAAATTTTCTAGGCAGAAAAAAATGAAACAATGCCGTACTAAATAACTGACCATTTGCAGCCATTGTCATGACGGGGAGTGGTGGTCCTAGCAAGGATAGAATTGTAGAATGAGTTGCATCCTTACTCTGACCACAGGCCACCAATTCCTTCTATGATGTCCTCAGTTTGTTGCCTCACTGAACCTGGCCTGGAAGCAAAAACAGTGCTGTAGGCACCACCAGCTCTGTCCTGTAGTCAAGACGAATCAAGTGCTTGTCAGAGCCAAGCCATTTCATGTGAACTGCTCTGGCCAACTGGTATCCTTTGTTGCCAGTCTATTTAATCTACAGTGCCAGGGACCATCAAGTCACCTCCGACTTAAAGTGACCCTAATGCTCAAATTATGGGAGACCTTCAAGGACTGGTTGACCACCAGCACCACCACCACCACCACTCTCCCTCCAGTGTGCTTCTGTGATCAAGCAGGGATTGGATGCCAGGTGTCCTGAATCCTATTTTCTCACTACATCCACTAGATCACACTGCCTGTCCTTCTTGGACAGATCGTTGCCGGTAGGGTCAGAGCTCCCTGGGAGATCAAGAGCTAGCAAATGCTTTCTTTTTAAGGTGGGATTTGTGACCATGGGTTTCAGCCATGGAAAAGAGTTTCAGCCATAATTTTTAAAAAAAAAGTTTTAAAAAAGCAATAAGTAAAATAAAAATCATTAAAACAGGACACAAAAGAAATAACAGGAACAAGAACACCCCAACATGTCTACTGATTTTGGTCTTTGGAATGTTTTCTTCTCGCACTCCATATACCTTATTATAAATCTCTGGGACATATTTTGGAAAACTATCATGCTGCGAATTGGCCAATTCATGAGGGGAGGGCAATGAGGCTCTTGGAAGGCACAGAAAATACAAGTTGCCCATTAAACCTTTTCTGCTCACTGGACCCCTTACTACAATGCTAACCCTACTGCTAATCGCAGATTATGCTGGGATGCTCATGGGGTCAGAAACATCGAAGGAGATGATCTAAGCATCCTCTCCCAATTCCCACATTAGAATTACTGTGCCTTGAGGCTTCTTGCTTAGGCCAGCTTCTTGCATTTCTTTAGGGGAGTGGGGCCTCAATCTTTTCTCAGCCATTTTTCCAGCATGCTTGGAGTTGGCTGGTGCCTCCATTTAAAGCAACAGGAGGAGGACCACACATGTAGGGATTTGGTGGGTACAGAGCACTCTGACAAATGACAGTGGCCTCTGTGCGGTGGGGATTACCCATCTTTTTAGATAGGCATTTCTAAAAAAAAAAAATCATTTTAAGCACAGAAGACTCTTCTCCAGCTTGACTCAGTCAACAATGCCCCAGATTTAAAAACAACCCATAAAAAGACCAAAATGCTATTCTTGTTTGCCTCCCCCCCCAAAGATGAAGGGGGGAACGAAGTACGAGCAAAGGGAGTACATCAAATGTCACCGCTTCCAAAGCAATACAAATACAAATCCAACACCACTGAAAAGGCTTTTAAAAATTTAAAAGGCCTTTTTTTTCACATTGTGGGCTGCATTTGCTTCCATGGCGGGCATTTCTCACACAGCCGTGCCGCCGAGTCATTAGCAGGCTGCTAAATGCAGTGCAGAAATTTGGATAAGAAGAAGAACAAAGTCTTTTGCTTCGTTAAACAATCTGAAGGGCTTCTCCAAAGGGCATGCCTTTGAATGGGTCGGTTATCTTAACTAAACCCTCACTGCTGCCAAGGGGTGAGGAGGGAACCCACCACTTCATTGAGACAGAGCCCTTCATACTTGAGAGTGAATAACAACCAAAGGGGGGGGGGGGACAAAAGGCAGAGCTTATACAAATCCTAGACATTCAGGGAGCGATCTCTGCGGTGATGCAAATTTTAAAGCTCCTTGAAGTCCTTCATGCTCAGCAGAAACCACAAGGCAATCATTTACTCCAGCACTGTTGAAGTAGAACCCAGCATCTCTTAGCTGACACTGTCTTACAGGCGTGTGCAGATGGATCAGCCTAATTAGTAGGTGCAGGTTCCTGGTTCAGATTAGGAGCCCGGTTTCGCAAGACTGATCATGAGGCGCTTAGGATCTTCCAAATATGCAAAACAGGCCTGCCTCTGTAGCAGCGCTTTTCAAATGTAGCGCAACAACAGATGGAGCTATAATAACCTAAACGAAGGATTACCCTATAGGAAACTGTTTGTTACAATAAGACATCACTCCTCTGCGTTTGTCAGAATGCTATGGCAGACGCTGCAGCTACACCATAAGAATAAAGCATCCCCATCAATGTTTTTTTTTTTTTAAGAAGAAGGCAAAGTGGTGCTCCATTGAGATATCGTAGGGCAGGGTTTGAAATGAACACCAGATATGTACTCAGAGCAGTGTCTCAAAGAAACACAGAAAGGTACAGACACACCATTTTGCATCTCACAGATTTCAAATCTAAACAACATACCTCCCATACTTGGCCACATACCTCCCACATTTACTTTCCAGGTCTGAATGATTGCCCTAATGGATGTTTTGTTTAGACACATTCATTTTAATCTGGCAAAAGATTCATTCCCCCCTTTTCAGCCTTGGCTCTTGGTTTGTAAAGGTCCCTTCACCTCTGGATGGGCATGAGGTGTGTCCATTTCAAGTGCACAGTGCTTTAAAAGTGTCAGATGAGTTTCTCATCACCCACAGATCTGACGTGAGAGGAAAGAGGAAGCTTTTTAGAAAAAAAACACCAGAACTTGCTAGGTGGCTGGTATAGCTATGTATGTCAGTGGGTGTTTTAAAATGCCCAATTGTTGGTCGAAGTCCATAGAGGTTTCATTCAAATATCAAAACTCTTGTAATCATTAACCGAGAAGGCTCTTCAGCCCTTTCGAAAATGTCATGTTTTTGCTTCTGTTTTGATTACCATTTGTGAGGTGGCTTACACTCTGAAAAAAGGCTTTTGAACTATCAACATTATCAAAAGAACACATGAGGACCCCTGAACTTCTCCGGTTTTGCTGGTGCAGAAACAAAAGGAATCAGTCTAATATGATTTTGCATTCCTTGCTCAACCAGGATTCAGCTTATCCTAACAGTCCATGTATTCCATGTACTGAATTTATTCACATAAAGTACCAGCCATCTGGGTGGGGGTTCTGAAACAATTCTAGAATAAATTTTTTATCAAGAAACATGTATTGCATGGGATACCTGAATTTAAAGAATAGAGAGAGGTAAAATAAAATAAATAATCTCAGGAAGGATTTTTAAAAAAAACCTCTTTGGGATAATGTAATACAGTAGAACCCCCATATCCACAGGAGATTGGTTCCAGGTGGGACAGATACAGAAACCCACAGATAAGAGTGAACACTCTTATCCAAGGGTGACAGTGGCGGCAGTGGTGAGGGGGAAGCAGCAACAGCAACAATAGGGATGATGGCGTGGCAGGGGCAAAAATGGTTGTGCTGTGTGGCCACCCTGCCTAGGAAGGAGCTGCTGGGCAGGCAGGTGGAAGAGCCAGGCCACCTCCTCTCCTCACTGGCTGCTTTACCCACCCAGCCTGGCTGGACAGGCAAAGAAAAAGGAGAATGAGGAAGGCCAACCTGGTGCCCTTGGCCCCAAGACACCTCCAAGCCAGCCAGCCCAATCACCCTGCCCGCCGCACTCCCTTGCCTGTTTGCCTGCCTGCTTGTCTGGCCGGTGACGGGACTTGGTGCATGCTGCACTGCATGGCCTGGGCCACGCAGCCTCTGCAACCACCTCTAACGTCAAGGGCAGGCACCCCTGGGCCATGAAGCCTCCACAGCCACTTTTTAAACCACTTTTCTTCTCATCTCTCCCCCCCCCCAATTTTATCAATCTCTTGCCATTTTTTAGCTTTATTTTAGCTTCATTTTAGTTTTTTGTTGTTGATTTATGTATATTTTATTTTATTGTGTACCTTGTATTTTGGTTTTTAAAATGTATTCTTTTGTTTGTTATCACATGTTGTAAACCACCCAGGGTAGCCCTTGGTCTAGATGGGCGGTATAAAAGTCAAATAAATAAATAAATAAATAAATAAATAAATAAATAAATAAATAAATAAATAAATGATGGTGCGGGTAGGTGCTGCTCACCCATGCTGCTGAAGGTTGTGCGGCCTCTGCTGCTGCTGCTGCTGCTGCTGCTGCTGCTGCTGCTGATGGCACATTTTAATTTTAGTTGACTCAAGTCACATGATTTTTCATTCCTTTCCTACATCCCTACTGAATAACTGGAATGCTCCCTTTCAAAACTGGCTGTAAGGTTTACAGTGGGCTTAAGAGGTCAAGTAAAAACATTGTGCTCAAATATACAGTCCTCTGGCGGCCACTTATTTTAAATAGTTTCCTAAGAAAATAATATAAGTCATGGGTGGTGAAATAAGCATTTTGGAATTCACAGTGTGAACATGAAGCTCAGCACAGTTTTTAACACAGGTCAAATCCCAGGTGATTGGTTGGTGTGACGAGTTCAGGGAAGGTCTACCAGAGACAGGGTGAGAGTAACTGTGTTTGGCCGTGCAAGGTTACAGTGCTCAATGAGACTTGGAACCTAAGAAGTCAGACTGTGTGTGGATTTCTCCGACTGGACTTATCCCTTGTAAGACCTTCTCTGTCAATAGAGAGAGGTCAAGAGTAAAAGGAATGTCATCAGAGAGGGACCACATCTCCTGAGCTCCATCTAAGCTACTGCATCCAGTAATCTTGTGTCTTTTCATGGCAGCTTAATTCAAAAAATAATACAATTCTTGCACCAAGTCATAAGAACATAAGAAGAGCCATGCTGGATCAGGCCAAAGGCCCATCTAGTCCAGAATCCTGTATCTCACAGTGGCCCTGCCAGATGCCTCTGGGAGCATTATGAGACTAGATATCTCTCTCGTGATGCCACTCCCTTGCATCTGGCCCTTGAAGTACCCTGGTTTTAAGCCTGGAGATTATACATTTCCATCATGGTTTGTAACCTGTGATGGACTTTTCCTCCAGGAATCTACCCAATCCTCTTTTGAAGGCATCCAGGCCAGATGCCATCGCCACCCCCAGCATGCATCACTTTGTACTTGATAAAGTTGAAGTCTTACATTGAAATCTAATTCCCAGTAATCCCGCTAGTAAAAACCATCAGGCTGTGCAGTTAGAGAATGGCAATCTTGGCCGAAGGAAGAAATTTCAGGACTATCACAAATTCCAGGTATCCAGAGTTTCTTTTTCTTGAAATAAAGAACATCTTTTAAACGTCCATGGAATTATCAGTACAGGCACAACTGCATATAATGAGCAGTCTAACACACACACACCCATGCCTTTAAGGCATCACGATGCACTTCTTCAGCCCTACCTTGTCCTTTCACTTGGAATACAAGTGCCTAGCACATTGAGGGCCCACAAAAATTATCACGGTGTTTCAAGTAATTGTGCAAAGAGTTTGATGGGAAAATATTCTATCTGCCAACCTCAAGTCATGGTACAGTATATGACAACAGCATTATGTCCACTTCAGGATATATGATGTATAAATTCACCGGTGGGCATTTTTCAGCCTAGAAACATGATTTATGCCCAGTTCCTGAACACCATTTGTTATAGCCGACCGCACCATATCTCTGAGGTCTTTCATCCTCTGATTGATCATTTGCAGGTGAGTGAAATGACGAACTTGCTGTGTCTTAGAAATACTGCCATAATAAATTACTGAATTTACTGCATTTGTTGTTGTATCATTACAGTCATGACTGACTCTTCATGGCCCCATGTCTATGGAGTTTTCTTGGCAGGAATACTGGAGTGGCTTGCCAGTTCCTACTCCAGGCACCTGCAAGCACCTGGTATTCCCCAGTGGTCTCTGAAGAAAAAACAGATAAGGTGATATATGATCAAGTACTAGAGTTCTTGGCTTTAGAGAATAAAAAGAATAAACATAATGCATGGTTGATATAATACACACATTTCTGTCTCTCATATATCTGAATTTGGCAAGATTTAACAATGTCTAAAATTGCTTCCAAGCTGTGCTAGGGCCATGTTTGGATGATTACATGTCTCTAATTAACCATTATCCGAACTAGCACATTATTGGTACCAGTCTTGGAATAACAAATGATATGAAACTAATTTCCAACTGTGCTAGGTGTAGCATCCTCATTTCAAACATATAGACCACTATCATTAATAACAGGCTTCCTGATTTGATTCACATGAGCCATGAAGAAAGAAGCAGAGAAGTCATATTCACATCTCAGTGTAAATGAGTCAAATATAAATGTCTGAACCAGATCAACACCATGGTCATGCCTATGGGTGTTGTATCCTCCGTATCATGTTGCCTATTGTTTCTTCCTCCCTCCCCCACAACTCTCTCTCTCTCTCTCTCTCACACACACACACACACAAAATATTCCTTTGTTCTTGCAGACTTCAAACACTAAAATTAGACATGTGTTAACAGTTGCCATATACTTCAGTAAAAGCCTAGGGCCTTGTTGGATCTGGCAAATTAACAACAACAACAACAGTGAGATGTATTATTTCAGAACCATACTGTAGCTGTTTTATAGGAATAGACAGTCATCTGCTCAGTTTTGTAAGTGCCCTCTGTGGAAAGATCTAAGAAACCTATTAGTTATACCTCCTAGCCAAGGTTCCCTCCAAGGCTCACCCCTCAGCCCTCAGCCCTCCTCTGTGCTGGTGTTTCCTAGCCCTGCATACACATCACAACCATTTTGTTATGGTTGGGTGGGGATAGGGGAGTTTCATGTGTGCTTACCTTGCACACACTCATCTTGTGTGGGCACACATAGAGAGAAGAGCCTGGAGCAGCAGAGATGAAAATTAGAGGCACGTTGCTCCCAGTATGTGTCCATTGGCACAAATCTCAGCTGTGAATTGACAGAAGTTAAAAAGTCAGCATAAGCATTTGCTATCACACATCAGTTCCATGACTGAGCATGTGATAGCAAATGCTTACACTGACTTGTTTGCTTGTAGCAATTTTCAGCTGAAACATATGTCAAAGGCAGTATGCTGGTGTAATTTTTCAATATGATACCAATTGGAGAAGTCAACCTGGTCGTCATTAGAGATGGGCACGAAACGAAAAAAAATTCATTCCGTTATTCATTATTCATTTCATTACGTAACAAAACGAATAACAAAAATTGTGATGAAATTGGAACAAACCGAACAAAACCACAAAATTAGGTTCATTACGTTTCGTTTTCGTTAATGGCGACGCACAATGAAATGAGCTGTTTTTAAATGTTAAAAAACGTCCTGAATATCCGTAAAAACCCAGTGATAATTATTTATTCTGCCTGATAATACCTATCTGGGGGGTTGGGGTCCTTAAAACGTGCATTTATGTCTTTTCTCAGATCGCTGTATTTTTTTTCCTTTAAGGGAAATTAGGGGACATTGACCCAAAATGGCTCCCAGATGCCTAATATTGATTTCTTGGGTATTAAAACGCCCTGGACATCTGTAAAAACACAGTGATAATGTGATAATTATTTGAAATTATTACCTACCAGGCGGTTGTGGTCCTTAAAATGTTTTTTTTTCTCCCATCGTGATGTATTTTTTCTTTTCCCTTTAAGGATGACACAAAATGGATTCCAGCCACAAGATGGATGCAAGCCATGCGATGGGGTCATGTAAATTATTGGACAATTTCAACCAATAGCATGCCCAGGTTGCAGACTGGGTAAGTGTGGCAGCCACAGAGGGCAATAAAAGCTTTGGCAGCCCCCGTCCTCCTTGTAGTCTGCTGTGGGAGTTAGGGTGGGATTGCTGTCTCTGCGACTCGTTACTTTAGGCCAGCCAGGCAGGTGTGTGTCTCTGTGTTCCTGCTGGCTGTAGCCTGGCTCTTAGGGGAGAGAAAGAAGAGATTTATCTTGCAGCCTCCCTGTGTCAGTGAGCACCCTCCCCTGCCCCGCAGTGCAGTCACTTTGCGGCTGCCTTACGCCCTGGGCAATGCCTGCCACTGCCTTTGCAGCCTCCCTGCATACCTAGTCTATACTGTGTCTCTGCCAGCATCATTTTTGTGTGTGTTTTCCCTCTGGTCTGGGGTGTTGGGGGACGTCAGCGCGCGGAAATACTTTAAGTCGCGTGGGTAAAAACAAAAAATGAAAAATGAAAAAAGTGAAACAAATTTTTTTCAAAAAATTCATGAAAAACGAAAACGAACTGAAATGGACCTGCAACGAAAAATGAAAAACCGAAATGTAATTTTTTTAATTCGTGCCCATCTCTAGTCGTCATTTCAGTCTTATGTCAGTTCTGGAGAACAGGAACGTGGCCTCCTTCGTACTTGAGAGCAGGTGATAAGGCCTACACTGCTCTCTCTTCGAACACTTTATCTACCTTTGTCAGTGCTCTGGCCTGCTCCTTGCTCAGCTGCTGCCCCACTAGCATTCATCACCTCAGTGTAAGTGCAACAACTTTCAGAAGACACAGCCTGAGGTTGGCTGCTTCTCTGCCTCCTTGCCCAATTAGGAGCTCCTCCCAAAAGCACTGTCTGAGGTAGGGTAGGGGAAGGTGTCTAACTAATGTAACAGCCATTTACATTACTGGAATAGGACTGGAATGACTAGGGGAGGGACTGCTGATCCCCAGTCTCCACCACATGAGTTGAAGTGACTACTGCCTTTACAGGCATCATTAGGTAAGCAAGGAAGAGCACTGATATACTTCCACTTCTCTTGCCTCGGAAAACCCCTTTGTATGATCAAGAGGGAAATCTGCCCCACATATTCCTATTATGTGTGGCGAGGAAGCATGAAATGTAGAAGATCTGTTGTGAATCCGGTGTGGTCGGTTGCCAGCTAATCAATATTCCAGGCAGGGAACCTGTCTGAATGCTTTCCTGTTCTGAGCGAATCCAAACACAGCCAGGGATCAAACTCTGTTTTGCTTTCTTTTAAAAAAAAACCCACCACACTTGTTCAGAAAGGGCGTTTCCAACAACCATATGTAATCCATGCGATGGGCAACAGACTTTTATTGCAAAGTGGGGGGGTTGGTCTCCCACTTAGACAAACAGCAGTAAAACGAGCAATGCCAGTAAGTTATTTGGCAAAAACACCTGGGGCCAGGAAATAACCTTTGATCTCTCCCTAAGACTTGATTCACATTGTTTGTGCAAATCAACTGTCCTTCCTTGGAATAATATAGTGTTGTCCCTCAGCAATGTCTCATAAGATAAGGGTATTCCCCTCACATACATACACCTCTCTTGCAAAATGCAGGATGAGCCAGCTGAGAAAATAATACACCAGAGAGAGCCAGAAATCCTGGTTTTTATAAATACATCTGTGAGAATAATAATCACTGCAATTTTTTGCTACTGGGTGCTGTGTTTGGGGGTCACTGAAAATCATAGCCGTGCTGGGCCCTCTGCAGAGTGATCTGCCAGAAGCAGATGAAATAATGAGATTTCAAAAGGAAGGGAACACAGAGGAATGAGAAAGTGGAGATGGTGAGAAAATTAAGGAATAACAAATGACAGAACAATCTGGAACTCACGGAGGCAAGGCAAGTGCACTCCATCAGCCACACATTGTGTCTTGCCAGATGCTTGGCAACCTCCCTGAACTTCTGGTGGCCACCATAACATAGAGAGTGGCCCTTCGTGGAATGTCACAAAAGAGGAAACGCTTCACACAATGGAAAAAAAGGAGGACAAAAGAGGACATGGATATGAATAAAATGTGCATACGCTAATTGGTATGTATAGATGCAAGATGTAGAAATAATTGCTCTAATTTAAATAAAAATACAGTGCATCTCATCGTAGTAGGGAAGACCCTGGTCCAGTGACTAGTGTGCCTTTTCCATCTGCTGCCCAATTATTTGATGTAGCCCTCCACCTCAGGCCCTTGCATTCCCTTCGTGTGTGTGTGTGTGTGTGTGTGTGTGTGTGTGTGTGTGTGTGTGTGTGTGAGAGAGAGAGAGAGAGAGAGAGAGAGAGAGAGAGAGAGAGAGAGAGTTTTGTTTTGTTATGTTTTTCCATCTTTATCACAGGACATGAGATGCCCAAGTCTCCAGGAGAGGACAATTCTCTGCAGAATAGGACACATGGCCAACACACCATGATTTATTGGCAGTGCATCAGCAACTGTGTGTGTGTGTGTGTGTGTGTGTGTATATATATATATCAAAGGCACCACAGACAAAATAAGCAAAATTCTCCACAAACACAATATCAAGACAGCCTTTTGCACCAAACAAAAAATAGCCAACATTTTAAGAAACCCCAAAGACAAGATTGAGCTAGAAAACCAAGGAGTCTACGAAATACCATGCAAAGTCTGCCCAGCCACATACATCGGACAGACAAACAGGAGAATAAGCGCACGCATCGCAGAACACAAGAACGCAGTCAAAAAAGAAGAAAAATCTTCCTCTCTCTTCCAGCACATAAAAACAACAGGTCATGAAATTGATTTTAAAAGAACCAAACTCATCTCCAAAACTGAACACTTCAACAGTCGAATAATCATGGAAGCCATTGAAATAGAGAAACACCCAAACAACATGAATAAACGTGATGACACCTCCCGCTTGCCTGACATCTGGAAACTAGCCCTGGTCAACAGACGAGCCTCTGTCACAAAGACTGACACCAGGTCCAAAAGGACACAAGATGCCACCACCTTCCATCCACACCAAACACAAACCCAGACCCTTCCCACAGATGAAACGAAACCACCATCCAATAACAAAACCACGACTGCACCATCTACCGCTACTCCCCACTCCAGCCACCACATGGAGCACACTTACACACGCCAAAAAAACATTGGGAGACCACAGACACGCAGCCAGACCAAAATGAATTCACAAGACACAGGACCCCACTCCACCAAAGCCCAGGATGCTGCCAGAACACCCATCACCAAGGTCGTTAAGAAACAAAAGGCTAATAGACACACATCCAGCACCTCACCCACACATGATGTCTCTAAACAGCCATCTAACCCACCAGCAGTTAAGCCCTTAACGATCGCCTCAGCCACACAGCAGATCACAAAAGAACAAACGAACCTACAATCAGCAACAGAGCAAGCAAACCACACACCCTCAGCAGTATTTATAGAAGGACTTCAACTGAGATCACGCTTTGCTTCAAGAAGAAAGAAGCCAGAACACCAGCCTGAAGATGACGAGTGAGACCTCGTCGAAACGTCGCCAAAACAACCAGATTTCTACACGGGAAGAAACCCGAATCCACCCTAACATGCATACCTATACCCGTGAAAATCTACGAAAACAAATATATATATATATATAGTCAAAAACATTTTAAATCATTTCCCCTGCTCTCTGCTGGACAAACTGAAACTCAGTCCAGACAAGACAGAGGTGCTGCTGGTAAATTGAAAGGGAGATCAAGGAATAAGGATGCAGCCTGTACTGGATGGGATTACATTCTCATTGAAAAAAGAGGTTTGCTGATTAGGGGTACTCCTGGATCCATCCTTGAACCTAGATGCCCAGGTCTCAGAGAGGGCCAGGAGTACATTTGCACAATTAAAACTAGTGTGTCACCCACATTGGTTTCTCGAGATAACTGTTGTTATCTGTAATCACTTCCTGGATGGATGACTGTAACATGTTCTATGTGGGACTCCTGATGAAAAATATCAGGAAACTTTAGTTTGTCCAAAATGCAGCATGATTGCCTACTGGGGCTGGTTACAGGGTTCACACAATAACCTTGTTACAGCAGCACCACTTAGCTGCCAATCAGTTTCAATTCAAAGTGATGGTTTTAAACTACAAAGCCCTAAATGGCCTGGGTCCAAAGTATCACAAAAACCGTATCTACTAGGAATGGGCACCTTGCATAAAACAACATGCTGTTTCATCCTTTTGTAAGCTTATGAAACATTACTAAACAAAATGAAACAGGAAACAGTGTGTAGTCAAGAAATGAAAGAAAACACCATTTTTGTTTCGGAAATGAAATGATTCATCCTAGTGGCAAGAAGCCTCTTGATCCAGCATTCTTGAGAACATGAGGTTTATTTTTAAGCTGATTGAGTTGTTAGCCTTACGAATCCTTTCATTTCGTGATGAAATTATTTTTAAGAATCCCTTATTAATGAAACAAAATGAAACTAAGACTGAAATGAAATGAAATGAAATGAAACACTATATTTCCATTTCGTGTCCGTCTCTAATATCTACCAGTATGAGCTGGCTCAGGTGCTTAGGTAATCAGGAGAGCAATTTATCTTGGTTCTGTCACCTTCACAGGTGTGTCTGATGAGAACACAGGAGAGGGCCTCCCTCTTTTGCTGCTCTCAGACTTTGGAACTTCCTTCCACAGGAGACCAGACTTGCTCCATCTTTGCTGTCCTTCCACATGCAGGCAAAAACCTTTCTCTTTAGGCAAGCTTTTCCTGAGTAACTGTCTATCTGTTATGTGACTTTTAGGTCAATTGTTATGGATTACTGCTTGGACTGAATTTGTAGTACTACTTGTGCTTTTCCATTTTTAATTTTCGATCTCCCAGAATAGCATTTTCCCTTGTTATTCATTGGCTTATTGTTCTTAGCTTTAATATTGCCTTTTTAATTATGTAAGGTGTCTCCTCATACTCAGTGTTCTCAGCTTTGAATACTGTCATTAATATGTCTTGGCAACAGTTGTACACTCAGTTTGTATACCTCTCTTCAATGTTGTAAGCTGCCTTGGGTCCTTTCCAAGGAGAAAGGTGGGATACAAACCAAGTAACCAATCACCTACTGATGTTGGCAGGGAACCATTTCTGTGTGAAAACTCTGGTTTAGAGATGGGCACGACCAGGGAAAATGACATTTTCGAGTTGTCGTGTGTTGGAGCCAGCCCGTTTCGGCTCGTTTCCGTTTCTTGCGAAATTTTCCAAAAATTTGTCGTTTCGTTTGTCATTTTTCGTCTGTCGTTAGTACTGGTTGGGGGGGAGCGGGCTCCTGGAGGCACCTCTCTGGGGTGGGTGCCTCCTCTGGCCCGCTATGAAGGGAAAGCGAGCTCCTGGAGGCACCTCTCTGGGGTGGGTGCCTCCTCTGGCCCGCTACAAAATGGCATGCATAGCCAATTGGATATGCATACCAAGTTGAGTAGAGAGAGGCACCTCTTTTTTGGGTGCCTCTCTCTGTTGACCACTAGAGATGGGCACGACCAGGAAAAATTACGTTTCGAGTTGTTGTGTGTCGGAGCCGGCGCGTTTCGGCTCGTTTCCGTTTTTCATGAATTTTTTCAAAAATTTGTCATTTCGTTTGTCAGTTTTTCGTCTGTCGTTAGTACTGGTTTTGGGGGGCGGGCTCCTGGAGGCACCTCTGGGTGGGTGCCTCCTCTGGCCCGCCATGAAGGGAAAGCGGGCTCCTGGAGGCACCTCGTGGGTGCCTCCTCTCCTCACCCGCTACAAAATGGCATGCATAGCCAATTGGATATGCATACCATTAAGTTGCAGCAGTAGCAGGCAGAGGCACCTCTCTTTTGGGTGCCTCACTGCCTGCTGGAGAGCGAAGTGACAGAGGACTGGAGTCACTGGACCCCTAAGGGCGCCCGCTGTGACTCACTAAGAAGAGAAGTGTACTTGCTGTAGTGCAATGCGAGTACACAGATCTGGCTTGGGGTTAGGGGTTAGCGCAAGGGCTAGGATTAGGGTTACTGGTAAGGTTAGGGTGAGTTACTGGGGTGCACCTCTGGGTGCCTCTCTGACCCACTAAGAAGGACAGTGTACTGGTGTATGGGTTAAGGTTGGGGTTAGGGTTCAGGTTCGGGCTAGGGTTAGTGGCTTTTTATGCCCGACTGGCACATCCCAGAAGTCTCGGTCAAAACCTGGCCAAGTGGCCATGCAATTGGTGGATATGGCTCCAAAAATTTGCATGGTCCACTCCCATGGACAGCCCATTGTGCAGGTGTAAAAAAAATAAAAATAAAATAAAATAAAATAAAATCAATGGAGACGTTTTGTTGCAAGAAAAACCCACTGCTGCTACTGAAAAAATTCAGGCAGTTTTAAAATAGCTATTTTTGCATGTTTCTGTGGTTCTTTGGTGTGTTTTTGGACCACCACGATTTCAAAATAAATAAATATTGGATCCCCCGCCCGCACCGCATGGCATGGCGAGTTGGCGAGATGATGAGGATGCGCAGCCCAGGAGAGGAGAGGGGGGGAGGCCAGGGACCCCCCCCCGAAACCACCCTTCTGGTAGGTGCCCTCACTCAGGCAGGCATATTTTCGCCTGCTTTTTTGGCCGGGAATCCGTTTTTTTTTTAATTTTTAAAACTTGTTTCCTGTGCCGCGCTGCTTGGCGAGTTGGCGAGACAACGAGGATGCTCAGCCCGTGAGAGGAGGGGGGGAGGCCGGGGACACCCCCCCCCCAGAAACCACCCCTCTGGTAGGTCCCCTCAGGCAGGCATATTTTCGCCTGCTTTTTTGGCCGGGAATCGGGGGTTTTTTATTTATTTTTAAAACTTTTTTGCTGTGCCACTTGGCATCGCGCGATCGCTGCGATGCCGCCAGGAACGACCACGACAAATCAGACCCAATTTTTCTTTAGTCGGTTCGAGTTCGAGTTCTGGCGGAGTAATTGTCATTCTTCGTTTCATTACGTAATGGAAACAAGGAACGGAAACGGAAACGAGGATTTCGCTGAGTCGTGCCCATGTCTACTCTGGTTTGATTAGATTGTTCTATCAAGCCAGACTGTTCCCTGACAGCCCATACTAACTCACTCCCTGCTTATGTCAACATAACAGTCTCAATTACAGAACATCCTGTTAAAGTCAAAGGAGAAGCTCCACACTCACCAGAGAGGTGACTACAACAAAGACCAACCGAAGAATCAAAAGAAAGTATTGGTACATCTCTGTCCAGGTTGGCAGTATGGTTGTGAGACCACTGTGAGATCCATGACCATCCCAGAAGCCTGATCCCTCTGTCCAGTCCCTTGTTTTCAGTAAAATGAAAAAGTTGACTAGCTCCTGGAAGCCTCGGAAATGGAGGCTTACCTTTTCTGTAGACCATGGGGCTCCTTGCACACACACACCCAAATACCCATTTCTCAACATGGGAAGTTGACATTTTACCTCTCCTTGGAGACATTTGTCCTGGGCAGCCCCAGAAGAGTCCTCAAGAGAGAAAATTGGTACTTCAGCCAAATAGTGTTGCCCATTCTGACTATATTTGAATTGCCCTAGTTTGTAAAGGCACTGAAATTTGAGAGTCAAATTTATGAAAAGATCCAGACTATAAAAATACCCTATTTTTCTGCCAGAAACATCAAAATGCAATTTAAAGAAAGAGAGGCATAGGGAAAAATTTATTTCTAGAATCCTATCAAACAAAGCCTCTGATGGAAAGCTAATTAGAGTGGAGAAAGGAAGCTATATCTTCTTCCTCAGTACTCATCTGGTCTTTATTCATCTTGTCTAAAGCTGCTTCTTGGCGCAGTGGTTAAATGCCCGTATTGCAGCTAAGACTGTGCTCACAACTAGAGATGGGCACGGAACTAACAATTTTTCATTTCCGTTACCGTTTGTCGTTTCCGTTACGTAACGAAACGACAAATGAAAAATGTGATGAAAATGAAACAAAACAAACAGAACCACGAAAATTGTGTTCGTTACGTTTCGTTTCCGTTACTGGCGACACACAATGAAATGAGCTGTTTTAAATGTCAAAAAACGCCCTGGACATCCATAAAAACGCAGCGATAATTATTTATACTGTCTGATAATACCTACCGGGGGTCCTTAAAAGGTGCATTTATGTCTTTTCTCAGATCGCTGTATTTTTTTCCTTTAAGGGAAGTTAGGGGACATTGACCCAAAATGGCTCCCAGATGCCTAATATTGATTTCTTGGGTATTAAAACGCCCTGGACATCTGTAAAAACACAGTGATAATGTGATAATTATTTGAAATTATTACCTACCAGGGGTTGGGGTCCTTAAAACATTTGTTTTTGTCTTCTCCCATCGCAATGTATTTTTCTTTTCCCTTTAAGGATGACAAAATGGATGTCGCCACACTCCAGCCACAACATGGAGGCAAGCCATGTGATGGGATCATGTAAATTCTTGGACAACTTCAACCAATAGCATGCCCAGGTGACAGACTGGGCAGGTCTGGCAGCCACAGAGGGCATAAAAAGCTCTGGCAGCCCCCGTCCTCCTTGCAGTCTCCAGTGGGAGTTAGGGAAATGATTTAAAAATCGTGCAAAAGTGAGTAGAAACAACAAACAAAAAACAAAAAACAGAAACAAAATTTTTTCAAAAATTCGCAACAAATGACAAATGAAACGAAACGGACCTCTCAATGACAAACGACAAACAAATCACCATTTTTTTTAATTCATCCCCATCTCTACTCACAACTTAGGTTTCAGTTCCAGGCTTATGGTTGACTCAGCCTTCCATACATCTGAGGTCGGTAAAATGAGTACCCAACTTGCGGGGGGTGGGGAGGCAATGTGTAGCCTGCATAATTAAAATGTAAACTGCCTAGAGAGTACTTGAAGTGCTATGAGGCGGTATATAAGCAGAACACTTTGATTTCTCTCTCTTTTTCTGTTATAGGCTTTCATTCATAATGTGTAGCCAGCCCACTGGTTTAAGGAGTTTCTGCAGAAAGACTGAAATGACTTTATAATGAATTGTGATTTTTTTTAGAAATCATAATGAATTCACAAGTATATAAAGCCAAATCGAATATGCTAAATGAAGAACGTGTCTCAAGTGAACTGGTATTAATGTTTTTAAAGAAGCAACTGTGTTTGTTTCCAGCAACAATATGACAGACATTCGTGGTCCACCTTAGAAACTATTGTTACAGCGTGAGAATTGGTAGTGTGGGCTCTGGCTCCAGAAGAGCTTAAGCTGTAATAATTTAGTCTTCCTTAATCATTCTGGGTGCCACATGATTCTGCTTTTCTGCTGCTCATAGCAGTCATCTGCAAAATGCTGTTTCTATCACTAACAATGAAATCCTATTCTGCATTTATTTGAACAAGAGCCAGTGAGGTCATTAGCAAGTACGCAGAGGTAGGTGGATGTAGGCCTGTGGCTTGATTAACCTGGAGAAAGCCCTACTAAACTTAATGGGCTCTTTTCGTAGACATGAACAAGTACTGTCAAAAGGGAAGATGAAAGGACACAAGGCGGCTTACAGCATTGAAGGACAATATCTAAAGTTGGAGACAATGAGCATACAACAGTTGTTAGCCCATTACAGACAATGTTTAAAGCTAAGGACAATGAGTGTGACGAGTCATTGTTCATCATTAAAAAGGCAGTATCAAAGCTGAGAACAACCAGCAAACACTGATGGAAAACAATGCCTCTCTGAAAGATGGAAAACAATAACACCGAAAACTACAAATCCAGTCCAAGCAATAATGCACAACAAGCCATCTAAAAACCACATTAGTTGGTTACTGAGCAAAAGCTTGCCAGAAAAGAAAAGCCTTTGATTGGTGTAGAGCTCCCATAACAAGGGTATTGTGTGATCCTTGTAACCACCCCAAGTTACAAGGATGATTGCCGTTTAAGGATCTTTAGAGGCTTCCTGACACTTTCCATCAGCACCCTCACATACCTGTAGAGCACTAGGGCGTGGGTCACAGTAGACAAAGCAGATCTCTCAAGAAATGGACATAGCTGGCACACTCATTTTAATTGGGCAAATGGTCTCCTGGCCATTGCCAAGATCTGCGCATCCAGACTCAATAATGAATCTTTATAAAGACTCCTCCAATAACTCCTTTTTTGTACCCTTCCTCCCTGCAATTTTAAAAACACTCCCTGGTATTTTAAGATACCACAGCCTTCCTAAATTATCTCCTCTCATTTTAGTCCTTTTGTAGTATTTTCCCTGAGCCTCAGCCAACTCTGGGGAGCAGTTGCCAACTTGGTCTTTTTTCTTCTTGTGGAGGATGTGTTTTGATGAGAAAAAGAACAGTGACGGGAAACAGGGAGCAGCTATTAGAGTTGTTCAGGACAGGAGGATATATGGTGGGGGCATCCCTCAAATCATCATGTGCAAGAGAAGGTGAAAAGGATATTGGTTGCTCTTAAGTTGTTCCTAAACTTAGATAGCTCAGATAGCCTTGGTGACAGGCCATCCTGGTTTGAAACTGCTTCTGCTAAATGCCAGACCAGTCAATGGCAAAACAACAGCCCTTTAGGACTTGATGCTGGAATCACAGACTCATAGAACCATAGAGTTGGAAGATGGCCATCCTACGCTTGTTGTGCTGGGGGACTTAAACATCCATGCCATGACAACTTGTTCAGCAGCGTCATGTCCTCCATGATGACTGTTGGTCTGTCCCAAATGGCATCTGCTCCCATTCATGCTGCAGGTGTGGAGGAGCTCTCTGTACTTCTGTTGTCATGGTCAGGTCATCATCTTGTGGAATTTAGACTCACTGGAACTCAGAACCTCTCTGGGGATGGGGGAATTGATTAAAATGCTCTGCCCCAGGAGGCTGATGGATCCAAATGGTTTCCTGATGACTCTTGAAGAGTTTCCTGTTGCCTTGACAGGTGATTCTATTGAAGCCTGGGGAAATGGCCAGGGCTGTTGACACAATTGCTCCTAAGGATTCCCTCCCACAAATTAGAGCATTTGCACAGCATTTTGCTGGCAAAATCATTTGGATCCACTCTGATGTGGATGCTATACTCCTGTAGATGTAACTATGGCTCTTGCTTCTCTTGTGTTGATGTATAAGGCTGTTTTTTCAGCCTGATTATGTGGACAGGACCCTTGGAGAGGTGAAAGCCACCACTTTTCTGCTAGTCCTTTGCCCATCATTTATTTATTTATTTATTTATTTATTTATTATTGAATTTATATCCCACCCATCTTCCCAACGGGAACTCTGGGCGGCGAACAAGTCAAAGCAAACCAAGGAATACACACAATTAAGTACAATAAAACACAATGAGAAACATTGGCCATAGCTGTCATGATTTCCCTGACGCTGGCTGGGATGGGAGGAGAGGTGTAATGTGCACATGCACACAAGCATAAATGCACACATGCACACCCACATGCTCGTGCATGCCCCCCAGCTTGCGTTACCCCTCCCACTCCGCTGAGCCACAGCCGCACCCCCTCATCCCCCCTCTACCCAGTCCCCAGCCAAACCCGGGGAAGTTTCACAGGCACCGCTTCCCCTGCCTGGAGTCTTGCCACTATGTCAGCAAAAAGCCTCCCTTTCTACCACCGCCACCTAGGACATTTCTGGGAGAATAAGTGTTCAGGGAAGATGGCAGTGAAAAGGCTGAAAAACAGTAGTGTCCGGGCCAAAACGGGACACTTGACAGGTATGATCATGGCCGATAAAAGTTGCCAGAAAGGGACTAGCCAAGTGGGTCTAAGGGATAGTAATGGCTCCTTGCAGCAAGCTAGGATTCCAGCTTGCTTAAAGGAGACAGTAGTAAGACCATTACTGGGGGAAAAAACTTTGGACCCCATAGTATTGGATAATTAATGGCCAGGCTCTGTAATTTCAATCGTTCTAATTTTAGTCAGGAGCCTATATCAGGCATGTCCAAACTTTGGTCCTCCAGATGTTTTGGACCACAACTCCCACAGTCCTTTGCCATTGAGTATCTAAGCTTAGAATTCTGGAAGTTGTAGTCCAAAACATCAGGAGGGCCTGCTACTGATTAAAGAGTTTGTGTTTCAGTTTTGGACTCGCCTCATAGCATTGCATATGGGCTGTGTACACACCAGGATTTAAAAAGGAACTCTTTAATTAACATCTGTCTTTCATGGCTGGGAATGTTTTTACAGTGCACAACGAGGATACTGGCCAAGGGATCCATCCTGAGGGACTAGCAACAATAAACTGGCCCTCTTTCATGGTAAGAAAACTTCACTTGATTCTTCAGCCATTAACATGTTTATCCTCAACCTTTGCCACATATGTTTAAACCCCTGTGAAGGTATACATTAAGAACTTCATGGAACCGAGCTGAGAATTATTTTAAATAAGTGAATCCATCAGAACACATGTTGGCAGTTGAAACAGGCTTTGTAGAGTCTCTCCTTAGGCATAGAGAAGGATGTTTGTGAGTCACTTTTGTATTTATTTGTCTTCCGGCAAAGTTATCAAGAGGATCTTGTTCAATTAATCATTACTGAAACAATCACTACTTTTTTGTCCTTGGAAACAACCCTGAATGCTGCGTTTTACAATCAGGATGGATTTGAGATCCTATGAAATGCCATGTCTTGAACTCCTACCTATTTTGTTCACCAAGCATAAGCCACATTCATTGCTCACTCACCTCAGAGGTTTTGGCCCCATTTCCCCCTCTGCTCAGCTTCACCTAGATCAGCAAGGAATAGATGCCATTTTTCTCATCTACTACATAAATTTTAGATAAATAATCGGGCCCTAGGGCCTACATCCTGACTAGGTAATGGGTCAAACCATACATCGACTACAGATAGTACATTGTCTGAACTATAGGTGAAAAGAAGATAGGAGGGGGGAAGGGAAAAAAAAGAAAAATGTGGTGGCAGAAGTCAAATGCTGACTTCTCTATTTAGAGTATATGTCTGATGAAGTGGACTCATCCATGAAAGCTCACATTAAAAAACATAGAAGTTTGTCTTTGAAGTGCCACAATGTATGTTTGTTTTTACTTTTTATTTTGTTTACACTTATAATGCTTGCACAGACTAACACTGCCGCCCTCTTCTGCAACAACAGTAATACCTTGGTTTACGAGCATAATCCATTACAGAAACATCCTTATAAACCTAAACACTCTTACATCAAAGCGATTTCCCCATAAGAAGTAATGGAAATTCAGATAATTCATTCTGGAGTCCCATAGACCACATACTGTATACACAAAATGCCAAAAAAATCACAAAAAAGTTGGCTAGAAGTCCATGTCCACACCATGGTTTAGATACCTGGCTGCGGAATCTGCTCTGCTTGGGACTAAAACTGGATTTTATTCTGTATTTTTAATGTGGCAATAATAAAGTGCAATTTGTAACACTATACCAGTGATGGCGAATGTTTTAGAGACCGAGTGCCCAAACTGCGATTCAAAACTAGACATGGGCACGACTCGGCGAAATTGTCATTTCCGTTTTCGGTTATCGTTTCCGTTACGTAACGGAAACGGTAACGATAATTAAGCCATCAGAACTCGAACAGAAAAAAGAAAAATCTGGTCGGGTTTTTTGTTTCCGTTTGTGGCATCGCGGCGATCATACAATGCGAAGCACAGAAAAAGTTTTTAAAAGTTTTTTTAAAAAACTCCGACTCCCGGCCAAAATAGCAGGCAAAAATATGCCTGCCTGAGGCTTTGCCACCTACCAGAGGGGTGGTTTCTGGGGGGTCCCCGGCCTCCCCCCCTTCTCCTGTCCTGGGCTGCTTGCACCAGGCTGGGGGGTCATCCTCGTCGTCTCGCCATGCCATGCGGTGGGGGGGATGCAAAATGGCAACCGCAATATTTCTTTTGAAATCGTGGTCAAAAAACACACCAAATCACCACAGAAACATGTGAAATTTATGTATTTTAAATGCCTGAATTTTAATAGTAGCAGCAGTGGGGTTTTGTATAGCAATAAAACGTCGTATTGATTTTATTTTATTTTATTTTATTTTATTTTTTATTTTTTTAGACCTGCCCATTTGGGCTGGGCATGGAATGGGACCATGCAAATTGTTTGAACCATTCCACCAATGGCATCGCCATGTTTTTGACTGACACTTCTGGATGGCATAAAAAGCCGAGGCACCTTCCAGAAATCGCAGTCGGGTGTATGGATGTGGTTGAGGGAGGAGGGCTGGCTGCTGGTGCTGGTGTGATCCGATCGAGATTGAGGAGGGAGGCTGGAGGCTTTAGGATTTAAGTTAGGCAGACAGGGAGGGAATTGAATTTAGAAAATAATTTCTTTGATTCCCTGCAGCTTTTTCTGCTGAAGGGAATAGCACTTTATTCTTTATTTCTTCTCTGGCAGTTTGTGAGGATTTTTTTCTGATATTGGATAAAGGGGGAGGTTCGACTGGGAGTTGGAGGTGTGGATTTATTTTAAAAATATATTATATACTACCATTTATATTCTATTTTCCCAACTTCAATTTGCTTCACACACACACACACATTTGGGGTGCAAGCCAAGAACAGAACCTCTATCCTAAGTGATATCCTAACTGCCCACTCGCCTGTCTGCCCGTGCTGCCCCCCGCCTACGGCCCGCACCGCCGCCCACCCACCCGCCCGCCCGCGGCTGCCCCCGCTCATGGCCTCCTGCCACCGCCACCTGCCTGCACCTCCCCCCGCCCCCCGCCACCCGCCCCACCCACCGCCTAGGGCGCAAAAACACCTAGCGCCGGCCCTGATTGCGGGATGCCCCTATGCTCTGGGAAGTCAAATCGCGCTAAATCGCGGTGGAAACGACAAATGAAACGACACATTTTTGAAAAAATTCGCGACAAACGGAAATGACCCGAAATGGACCCGTTCCGACAAACGAAAACTTGAAACGTCATTTTTTCTGGTCGTGCCCATGTCTATTCAAAACCCACTCATTTTTCGCTAAGTGCCAATACAGCCATTTAACCTGAATACAGGTGGCTGTGAAGGGGCGATGTCGGGTGCCCAGAGAAATGGCTCCGAGTGCCACCTTTGGCATCCGTGCCATAGGTTTGCCAACACTGCCCTATACATACTTGACTAGCTGCACCATGACTAGGAATTGTTTGAAAAAATAAGAATGTTGAAAACAAATTAAAGAAAAATATAAATATAAAGAAAAATCAAACCCTAGCCTGCATGTTCCTGGCTGGTGCAACAGAGACCTCTATTCCTCTCTCCTCCCTCTGCTTTGGAGACTGCCTGAGACATAATATTCCAGACAATCACCCAAAATCCAACATGGGGAGAGAGGGAGGGAGGGAGGGAGAGCCACCATTAGCTCACTTGTGATCATGTAACCTGCTCCAATGCATGTATATCAAGACATTGCTTGTTGATCAAAGCAAAATTTAGCAGAAATGTTTGCTTGTCTTGCAAAATACTCTAAAACAAGTTACTCTTATACCAAGGTATTACTGTACAGCAGGACTGTCCAACTTTGAACAGGATGATGTTTACTTTTTCAGCCCAAAACTGCCTGAAGGCTACTACACTAATACCTTTACTTATGAATTTAATCCATTCTGAGTGCATGCTCATAAGTAGGAAAATTCATAAGTAGAGCATCAGCTTCCCATAAGAATGCATTTAAATGAATTAATCCATTCTGGAGGGAACAGATTTCAATGCATTTTTATAGGAAGGCTGACCATGCACATGCTTCCCTTGCACCTGCTTGAACCGGTGTGGGCGGGTGCCAGGAAGGTATGCACATGCTTATGCAGATTGCCCCTTGCAAAGGGCAACCTGCGTTACCATGCACATGCTTCCATTGCACTCAGCTCGAGCCGGTACAAGTGGGTGCATGGTTGCACGGATTGGCCATTCCAAGGGGAGACTTACGTGACCATGCACACACCTCCCTTCCACCTGTCTGCACTGGCATAGGTGGATGAAAGGGAGGTGTGTGCATGCTTGTGCAGATTGCCCCTTCCAAGGGGAAACCCGCACAACCATGCACATGCTTCCCTTGCCCCCAGCTCAAGCCGGCAGAGGTGGGTGCAAGGGAGGTGCGTGCAATGTCATGCAGATCGCCCATTCCAAGGGGTGACCAGCACAGCCATGCACTCACTTCCCTGGCACCTTCTCGAGATGGCGCGGGTGGGTGCAAGGGAGGCATGTGCATGGCCGTGCAGGTCACACCTTCCCGGATGAGTTGGGGGGTAAAGCATGTCTTTTTTAAAAAGTCTTACAGCAGCCTGGGGAAGTGATAGTGACGGATTCACCACGGCCGCTTGCCCGTGCTGCTAGAAGACTTTTTTTAAAAAGGCGCACTTTCCTCCCAACCTGCCCATGGTCCAATTTGACTCTCCTCCCCTTCCGGCCTTCTCATTCACCAGCACTTACTCGGCCATGCACACGCCTCCCTTGCACCTGCTCGAGCTGGCATGGGTGGGTGCAAGGAAGGCGGTGCATGCATGCCTGGGCTGCTGGAAGACATTTTAATAAAGTGTGCTTTCCCCCAACCCACCTGGGGACCAACTCAACTCTCCTCCCTCTCTGGCCTTCTCCTCCTGGTCCACTTTTTTAAAAGGGTGTGCTTCAGTGGTGCTCCTGAGCCTAGCAATGGGGTATAGCATTGCAGTGGCAGAAGGACGTCCTGGCAGGCAACCTCTGACGGCACTGCAGTCGACGTGTTGTGCAGGCCTGCTGTATAGTATTACATTTTTAGAAGCAGGCATTAGTTAAGAACACTAGAAGTTGTTGGGTGGTCATAGCAGAAGCCTTTATTTTTTCTTGTAGTTTGTAAATTAGTAGGCTTTGTTTTGTGGTTGGTTATCAGGAGGCAAACATGGTTTTCATCTGCTGCTCAGCCATAACGCAGAAAAATTATCCATCTCAAGCATTAATGTGCTTTCATTGCCTAACAATGTGCTAAGATGTATCATCTTGTTGGAGAAGACACCACGTAAGAAAGGTCTTGGGCCATTTTGATGGAGGCCATTCTGTTCTATCACCTGGTTTTTGGTCATTAAGCTAGCTTACTTCAGTCATCAAAGAATCCCATCATCCACTGCCATTTGGTATATCAAAGGGAAAATGGGTGTTGTATCTCACCCTAGTCAGGAAAATTTCTTGTGGTGGTCTTAGGCTGCTATCTCACCTGGGGAAAATCCTGATCTTCTGAAGGTCCAGCTTTTCCTCTTCCTCCCGTCACGTGACTGAAGATGTGGGATAGCAGTTCCCATGTACAAAGGTGTTGTTGTTTTTAAAGCGCAGTTCAGCCCCATGGCCAGCAGGTGGAACAAGGATTTTTAAAAGGATCAGCTGGCTGGTGGAAGTTAAAACAAACAGAGCCAGATCCAGCTGCCAGTTGCTAGGAGGGTGGGCGAAAATTAAAAATAAAATTTAAAAAGTGCCGATCGGCCCCAGGAACAGCCGGTTGGCACTATGAGAAAAAAAGAAGAAAGAAAACTGGATCATCTATGTGTCCCACAACGTCTGCCTCTTTGAAAGGTAGATTTTTGATCTTGTAGGCAAAAAATTCCCTATCTCTCCGGTAAGTCTTGGAAACCTCGCTTAAGGGAGCATTACCGGGTTTTCTTTTCTTCTTTTTTTGTTCAAAAAGCCCGGTGGCGGTGGGGATGGCACTTTTGGACATGGTTTATCTACAAATTTAATCTGCATTTAAAGGGACATGGGATAGGGGCCTTAGTGGGTCCTTTCAAAAGGAAGGCCTAGAAATCCACCCAACATCCTCCTCAGTGTTTGCCTCCGGCACTTTCTGGCCCGACATGAAAAGGCAAGCACTGTCCCATTGCTCTGGAAGAGAGCTCATTTACTAAAAGTCCAGGGAGAAAGAGAGTGGGGTGTGTGTGTAAGAAAATGGTGCTCCCTCAGGAATGGATGAAAAACTCTCTCCGCTGATTGATTTTAAGGCCAGCCTTCCCTTCTCTACTTTCACCCCACCTTAAAAAAAAAGGCCAAGGCTTTGTCCAATGAAAGGAAATAGGACTGAGCAGAACCAAAAACTGTCAATCATTGTTTTTCATTGTTTGACAATGGGAAAGTGAAAAGTTGTAATCAAAAAGCTGGCAACCAATCCCAGTTCAATCAAACAGAACCTCCAAGTGTAGGCATCTGCTCCTGGAAACAGCCCCCAGCTCCTGAGAAACCTCCTTTCCAAAGCTTCTACTGGTAGGGATAATTGTGAAGAAATAGAACTAAGTTCCCAAAGGCTTTGTCTGGGGAGTCTGCAAGCAGTTTTGTTGGTTCCAGGCTTGTGCGAGGATGAATGATAACCAAGAGCCATTAAAGGAGTGGAGCACTGAAAAGAAGACTTCGGCACGGTTTTCAGTCCAGGTCAAGAGGGTACCAACCAAGCCAGGCTTTCATTTTTCATTTTCCTCCAGATATTGGTTTTTTTCAGAAGGTCCTTTCTTCATTCCAACCCTAGGCTACACAATAACAGACACAGTTCATAAGGTAATTTTGAGTAGGGAGACAACGATTCAACCTCCAAGTTATTTAGCAGTGCAAATAGTTGTTTTTGTTGGGTTTTTAAAAATCAGCTTGCCTGGAAGATTTGATTTATAAAAATGTAGCTGGAGAACCAAAGGCACAGGAAGGAACATTTGTCTCTGCTTTGACAGTTCTGTATGTCTGTGTATGTTTTGGCTAGATTTAATCCACAACCACTGGCAAACAAGATTACTAATGTCCAACCAATGAAAAGATGGCCATAGAAGCAAATCGCAAAATGAAACCAGGCCCAGGCCACCATTGGCCTTCCCTTCCCTTCTCTTCTTTCTCCACCATCTCCTCCTTGCTGGTCTCTAACCCGGTGATGGTGCTGGCAGCTTCAGCCTCCAGCCATGGCTGTGCTCCCTCCTCCCCTCCCTCACTCCACGGAGCAGGGCAGCAGCTCAGAGGGGCCTGGGTGGGCGGGAAGTAGCTCTGTTTCCCCCTTGGTCACCTGCTGTCCATCCCTCTGGCAGTCTGCTGCCATGGCTGCTCTGGCTCGGAAGGCTTGCTGGCTCTGCCTTGGCCTGTCCCCTTCCTTCCTCACAACTACAATAACACAGGCGGCAGCCGTACAAGGAAGGCACGTGGGCAGGGTGAAGGAGGAGCAGGGGTGGGGCATCAGGGCCATGGAGGTAGTGGGAGACCTTGCCGCAGCCCTCCTGTTTTAAATTGCCCTGCTCGACTGCACCTGGTGCCCCAACCATCTGGGTGGTGGGGGGGAGAGGGGGACCTTGCCGTAGCCCTCCCACTTTCAATGCCCCACTAGCCAGCATGCTGATCATCTGGGTGGTAGTTGAGGGGAGTGGGAGAAGTGACATAGCCCACCACTTTGAACTGCCTCAGCAATAGAAGCAGCTGCAGAGGCGGGCTTGCTCGGGAAGCAGGGGGTAGGTGGGGGGGTTGCAATTGGTCCCGGGGGCCAGATTCAGGACCTTGGGGGGCCGCATCCGGCCCCTGGCCCTTAGGTTGAGGACCCCTGCTCAAAGATATTGCTGACTTTGGGAAGTTGAAGCAATTGTTTCCTGACGGTTGGTGTGGTCTGCGATCATACCATGCTTGGTGTGGAGAGGGGCCAGAAACCCCAGGAGGATTGACGGGGCACAGAAATATGTCAACAAAGAAGTTGGCAGGGCTATGCATCAAGGTTTAGGATAAGTCATTAACCATCCAGACATATCAGTGCACTGTAGGGAGTTATACAGGGCAGATGGCGTGCAGCTCTCAGACCTTGGTCTAGAGGTATTTTGAAGGATTTAGAAGGGGGGCTCTGGGCCGAAATTGTCAGCTTGGGGGGGGGGGCAAGGAGCATACTTTGTAGCCGCTTTGCCATGGCAGGTAGTGCAAGGTGTTTAGATGAGTTCCAAGATATGTCCCACTAAGGGGACAGGGCAGCCTTGTAAATAACAATTATGAGTTCAGGTTAAGCTTAGTTAAAATTAATAAGCTAATAGGTCTTGTTAAACTTGGTATGTCTGCATTGGGGGAATTGGTCTCCCTGGGTTGGAACGGTGCTGAAGAAGGATAACAGCTGATTCCCAGGAAGGAACTCGCCTACGTTATTATGGGCCTGATGGTTAGTGGGTTTTCACTCAGGCCTTAGGCTTTACTTGCACTACGGCCAGCCCCCTTTCATATATTAAAAGAAGTTAATTCAATAAAGTTGTAGCCCAACTTTTAACTCCAATGATTTGTGTCATCTATTTATTTCGGGGGTGGGATTGCAAAGGATTTCCTGTAGGAAAAGATGTCAAACAACAGTGCATTTCATTTCACAATCTGTCCAATTTATATGCAGGACACATAAGATGAAGGATTCAGATGAGGGAGTGAAAATTAATTGAATAAACATCAGTAATTTAAGAGATATGGATGACACTATTTCACTGGCAGAAAGCAGCAATGAGTTGACATCACTTTTAGAGAAAGTGAAAGAAGAAAGAGTCGAGGTAGGGAAACCCAGCTTTTGACTATCAGGAAAAGCTTCCTAAATGTTACCTTGAGAGGTGGTGAGTAACACTGCAGGCATTCAAGATAAATTTGGCCGGCCACCTGGCACTTATCCTTTGGTTGGTACTCCTGCATCAAGCAGGGGGTTGGACTTGATGGCCTTGTAGACCCTTTCCAACTTCACTATTCTGTGACCAACAAGAAGCAAAGTTGAGTTCAAACTTAGTGCTCCCTATTTGAACCCTATTATTCATGGGGAACACAACCCATCCAAAACAATTCATACCCATTTAGACCCTTACAAGCACAGGGTTAGAAACAAAAAAAAAGCTTCAGAATTCTGCCTCCCTGCCAGATACTTGGAGCAGGACAATACCTGCGGCACCCAAGCAGACACTGGCTGTGGACAGAGAAAAGCTGTCTGGTTTAAATAGAAAATGAAATGAAGGCAATATGCATAAAATCAGAGGTTAAATTTATGTTCTAGTTCTTCCCTAAGTAATGGCCTTGCCCGGACTAGTTCCTCTAATGCTGTGGTTCCCAAACTGGGGGTTGGGACCCCTTTGGGGGATCAAACAACCATTTCACAGGAGTCGTCATGAGCCAGTGAAGGAAAAAGGTACAAACAGCTTGGGTCTGGAGGAGGGGGGGGGGAAGGAGTGAGTTACAGCTTGATAGGTTGGAGGGGATGTCCGTCAATGGCACCAGAGGCTGTGATTGGCTGAGGGTGCCTGTAGAGGGAAGTTCTCTATGGCACCTGTGACAGTGGCCTGCCAAAAGGAGCTTGTAGCCTCTTCCAAGCAGGGCAAGGGGTCACCACAACATGAGGAACTGCATTAAAGAGTCACGACATTAGGAAGGTTGACAACCACTGCTCTAAGGGAAAAGGGACCTGTATAAAATGCTGCTACCTGGGTTTCTTGCTTCTCTTTCCTTTTCTTTTTGAGGTGGAAAGCATCATATAGTTTGCATATAAGTGAGGGGTGGGTGGGGTGAGGGTGCCAGGGGGATACAAACGGTTGCCCAGGCTGTTTAATGTGGCCAATATGGAAAACAGCACTTCAGGCAAGAGTTTCAGAAGTGCATTTAATTGCATTTTCCGCTTCTTCTAACAAGAAGGGATTAAACTAGAGTTAAATGTAATGGAACCCGTTCCTCTCCATCTACTTGAAGAAAAGATGGGCAGCTTAGTGAATGGCGGCTGTTAATATGCTACGAAAGGGCTGAGCCTGCCTAGAAGAAATAAACAACTAAGCCTGCTACTTTAGATGTGTGTGTTTTTTTCAATTGGCATCTGGTTCATACATTATTTTTTTTTTACCTGCACAGCTGAAAGAACCAGCACTTTGCAGTTCTGATTCCCCACAAATTAAATGACATTTGAAGTGGGAGCCATGGAGCTTACTATGGAGTTATCACCAGCATATATAATTACTTGGTTAAGAAGAATATGCATTTCCTTCTAATAAATCGCTCCTTCCATAACAATGGGATGACGGAGAGACACAAAGGTTGTAGAGTCTCCCAGATCTCATTCCGCCCCTCCTCTTGTTCTTCCTGCCCCTGCCCCGCACATGTGCCCTGCCACCTGGAATGTGACTGTGGCACTGTCCAGGGATCCAGGTTGTGTGGCCATCATGTACCTCTGGAAATCACATGATGGAAGCACCAAAGAGGTGAGGAAGGGAGTTGAGAGAGAAAGAGAGATGTAGTGGAAGAGTGGCTTTTCCCACTCCTGTTGCCACAGCTGAAGGAGGACAGGCAGAGAGCTTCTCTTGCCTGGTGTCACTATTCAGATCCATTATGAGACAGAAGAAGAGAGGGGAGGGGGATGTTCTCAAGCCTAGCTCCCAACTTTGGGTAACCCAGCTGTTCTTGGACTGCCACTTCTAAAAACCCCTGGTGAGCTCAGCTAATGGTGAAGACTTCTGGGAGTTGCAGTCTAAGAACACCTGGGTCACCCAAGGTTGGGGAACCACTGCACTAGAGCAGATATATCTCTCCAGATGTGTTTGTGAAGCAGTTCCCACTTTCACTCACCAGTGTCTATGCTGGCTAGTACTGATGATAACTGCAATCCAAAATTCATGGATAGGCATTGTCTACACCATCAGGCATGAAGCTAGACAAGAGCTCAGATTTAGTGACTGGAAGAGCTCCCAAGAAAATATTAGTAGCTATTAATATTATTAATTTTAGTAGTCATCGTATTCCTTCTTCTCCTCTTCCTACTTTTCAGGTTTGCTTTTACCTGATTCCAATCCAGATCATGGGTAGAAAGGTATACTCATCATTAGATGGAATCCTTGGCCCTCCAGATGTGTTGGATCACAGTTCCCACAGTCCTTTATCATTGGCAATAGATGCTCTGAATTCTAGGAGTTGTGGTCCAAAACATCTGAAGGGATGAAGGTTCTCCATCCCTGGTGTTTAGGAAAGAGTGATGGAGGAGGACTCAGGAGCCCTAGGTTCGAATCCCTGCTCAGCCATGGAAACTCACTGGGGTGTATGAAACGTATAGAATTACCTCTCTAAATACAGTATCTCACTTACCTAGAAAGCCTGATTAGGGCTGCTACAAGTCAGTTCTGACATGGTGGCATATAACAAAGGCCGCTACTGCACTTCAAACAGCAACCACTTTTTGTTTTGAATCGCCTTTTGCCCTCCCCTGGTCACATGGTCACTGAAGCGATTCAGCATTCTGCACTTGGGCGTTTTCTCAAGAACCAGTTTTCCCCGTCTGCACTTTGCTAAACTGTTTTTTGTTCCAATTTAGTCTGACATTTTCTCAATATCTGGTTCAATTTCAGAAATTATTTTTTAGGATAATGTCATGCCGTTGTTCTTCCATTTAAAGTAATGTAGCTAATTTTCCGCTTCTCCCTTTAAATTGCTTAAAACGTGACACATTGATTTTGATAGCCTACTTCCGTGACCAGAAAAAGCAAAATTGTACCCAAAAGAGGAAGTAGAAGGATCGGAGAAGTCAGCGGAAATGATTACACTGCAGGAGGATTTCTTTTTTGGCTTTTCCAACAGCAGGATAAGACATACAGAGGAGGAAACCCAGAAAACAATGGTGCATGGTGTCCGCAGTTTGAGCCAAATCACTTCAAAAAGCAGTCTAGAAATCCATTTTAAAAAAACACCACTCCTGGTGGCTGTCGCAAGAAAACCTGACACAGTGGCCCAAAAGGGGTGTGGCCAAGGGGGCTTGGGGAAGAAGTGTTTGGAAGTGCGGTAAGTGATTTTTAAGGTGATTTGACTTTAAGCAAAAGGCGATTCAAAATCTAAGTGCGGTGTGACCAAATTCCCTGTCCATCTTAAGTAATTAGTTCATCCCTACATTACAGGAGCAATTGAGGTCTCTGGCTAAAACCAGTAACTAATGAGTTATTATGAGTGAGACATGCGAATCAAACTTCAAACACTTTCTTCTGGAAATCCCAAGTTCAAGGCTCTACACTTTTCCAAAATTTGTTTTGTATAAAGAGAGCCCTGCAGTTTTGCTGCTGCAACAAGACCATCACAATCAATGAGTCTGGCTTCCAGCCAGTTGGCTTATTAACCGAGCAACAGAGAGCAACACAGAGAGCAACAGACCTTTTTCAGGAGACAAAGGGCATTTATACACGACCCCTAAGCTCCGCTGCAAATGGCTGCAAGCTCCAGAGCTTAAAAATGTTTCCCCACCAGCTCCGGAGTTTGCAGACAATTAAGTGCGACCCCGCTCACTTTAGCGTGACCCAGCGCACTTTTCTTGTACCTTCTCTTTGAAGAAAAATCTTTGATGCGGTGCAAGGATAGTGAGTGCGGGGCTCTCCTCGTTTCTGTTTGCTGCTTTTTGGCTCCCGCCCCTTTAAGAGCTACTTTTACAGAGACAAGGGGGTTGGACTTGATGGCCTTACAGAGACGAGAGGCAGAACGAGGTGAGCGGCATGCTTTTCTTTCTCTTTTTCTCCCTCCCTCACGCAGCCAGCAACCAGGAAGTGCGGAGGGGGGTGGGGACAGAGGAAGAGCGATGAACCCCTAAGATCTCTGGTCCGAATTTAAGTGGCCAGCGGATCTTAGGGGTCGTGTAAAAAGGCCCAAAGGGAAATCTCCCTATTGGGATCGCCAGCAAAGTAATCTGGAGGGTGAGGGTGACCAAGCTCACAGCAGCCACGAACAATACCAGTTCTTCATCCCAAAGGTCTTGGGACAGTGATGAACTGACAAAGAATGCAAAACCAGGAAGGCTGCATTTAGCTGGACTCTTGTTTTGCAGGTAGAGCAAGCAAAATTCAAGGCTCCTGAACCCTTGGCCCTCTTGGGGGAAACAATGGCTTGTGACATTGCTCGTATTGAAAGCTTACTTACACTGACCTCTTGACTTAGAAAGAGACCTGATCCTGATGCATTAAATGTGTAGATTGGAGTCCCTCAGACCCAACCCCAGATCAGACAGAGAGGCTGATACTTCACGTCCATCTCACCACTGTTCGCGGTCCCGCTTGGGACCAGTACAAAGTAATCTAACTGCACGTCCATTGCGGGATGAGGGGAGTTCATCCCGACCACGACCCCTGAACTGTGATTTAAGTGGGATGAGAGATTCCCCTTCCTGGCCTCGGGAATCTGCTCATCACACTTCTCATTCCAAGACGAGTGTCTGTGAGGTAAGGCTCATCACACAATGTGCGATTCTCTATCGAGTGGCAGGAGTGCGAAGTGCCATTCACCAGTACATTCCCTATGGAGTCAGCAACGCAGTGCAGAGAGATTAAAAGACAAATGCCTCAAACTTAGCTCCATAACACATTGAAGGCAAGGCTTCGGAGAATCGAAACATCGAAAAATGGAAGGTCAGGCCGAAAAAAAGGAGAACAAAGGCATGGAATTTCACATCTCATCACGGAATGAGGACGTGCGGTAACAATCATGCCTGTATCATCCATCATGCCTGTGCGTACACAGGAACAGGGACAGAACTGGAAGAAGACCACATGACCGCGACCGACATCAACACGCAATGAACTTCCTCCCAGGACGAGAATAAACATGAAGTAACCATCACAGAGAGAGAGAGAGAGAGAGAGATGTTTGCAGCAATAGCTACAGTGAGGGGTGGAGGATTTTAAACAGGTGACAAGAGTGTCTTCTCCAAAACCATTTGGAGATACTTTCTATAATGGCCTTTTGTATTGTGACTTGACTTTAAATGAAACTAAGAGCAGGATCACACCTGGCAAAAGAACACCAGTTATACTGATATGGCTGTTTTTTAAATATCATTTCATACATTTCTAACCACATGACAGGACACCCAAGGTTACCCATTTTCCTGGCCAGTGGTTTATTTTTTGGTGTGTTTCCCCCTCGCTGGGAGAGTTGTTTTATTTTGTACCAATGATGAATCAATTCAATCCTTATCATTTCAGCTTGTGTGAATGTTGCTGTCAATTTGTTTAACAAGTGTTGCTGCTGGCAACATGAATACATGAAGGAGACAGCCTTCCTCTCTTTCTTTACAGGTGAAAGAAGGCTTGAGCAAAGACATTTCTGGCTTTGAATTGTAAAGAAATGTGTGTTTCAATCCCTCTCTCTCTTTTTAACTCTGCTCTTCATGGTACTTTGCAAGTCTTTCAAAACCTACGTCCTCAGATATCAAATGCTTGTTGGAAATGTACGCAAAAAGATTTTACCATATGAGTTGGTCATGTAAAAAAAGCTCAAAAATTTAGGAGTGAGATTCGACAGATTTTGAAATATGTTTTAGAGAGCACAATAGACCTAAAGCCTGAATTTTCTTATTAAATATAATGTCAGATACAATGGACCAGCAAAGTGTACACTTAGTAAGAGCAGCGAAAATTGTTTTTGCAAAACACCGGAAAGAATCAGAAATATCAAAAGAATAGAAGTTGATAACTAAAATCCTCGAGACTGTAGAAATGGACAAATTGTCAGAATTGTTAGAGGTATATTGAAAGTGAAACACAAGGAATGCTGGGAGAAGTTTTATTTGTGGTTGCAAAAACGGCAAAGTCGTGAAGTTGAAAATATGGCAACAGCCAAAATTGCTCTGTTATTTACATGTTCATATAGGCCTGAATTGAACTGTTTATATTTGTAATATGACTCTGATATTGTTAAGTGTTCTGCCCAACCTGCACCCCCCTCTTTTTTCTGTATCCCAATTTGTCCTTCCCTAGCTACTCTTTACCTAATAATAATAATAATAATAATAATAATAATAATAATAATAATAATAATAATAATAATAATAATAGAAGAAGAAGAAGAAGAAGAAGAAGAAGAAGAAGAAGAAGAAGAAGAAGAAGAGATGGGCACAAACTGAAAAAAATGGTGATTCTTTTTGGTTCAGTTTGTTTCGCTTTTAACAAAAAAATTCAAATATTCATTTCGTTGGTTTGTTTTTTTCATTATTCGTTTTTTCCCGCTTTGCACAATTTAATCCATTTGACAGGGCATGGGTGGGAAAAAAACATTCAAAAAATAAAATAAAAAAACACCAACATTGACAAGAACTGCACAAACTGAACTGGCTGCATCCTCATCCTCATCATCCACATCATTATCATCTTCTTCATTCATCATTCATCACATCATCCTCACTGGGCAGCAGCGGCAGCAGCGGCGGTGGGGGGATCCTGGCCCCTGTGGCAGGGGCTTTTTGAGGCACTGGCTTGGGGCCAGAGCCTCGGGGGTTTTTTTTGTTTGTTTGTTTTTCAAGTGCTGACTCCACTGCCCCTGGGCCGGGTTGGCACTGGTTTTATTTTTAATATATGTTTTCTTTATTTTAGGGTGCCAAGCCGACCACCCCTGGGGCCGGGTCAGCGCTCCACACGGCCCCTGGGGCCAGGTCGGTGCTGTTCCCCCCCTTTTTTTTACTGCTGGCCTGTGGGCTGTTTCTGCAGACCGCGGGCCGGTTCCAGTGCTCATGGGCCAGTACCGGGCCTGTGCGCTGGATAGGATTGATTGATTGATTGATTGATTGATTTTGCTGCTGACCACAGCCGCCTACCAGCTGTAGCGTGGCTGGTCAACTTTTTTTCCCTGGTCACCCACTCCCTGCAGCCAGGAAGACCGGACCATCCAGGAAGGACCAGCACCTGGTAGGAGACATCTCTGCTGCCATTAACGAAATGAAACGAAATGAACCATTTGTTTTGTTTGGTTCATTTCGTTCTAAATCCACTCTGAGGTTCGTTATTCATTTCTTTCATAACGAAATGAATAACAAATAATGAAACAAACTAAAAGTTCGTTTCGTGCCCATCTCTAAATAATAAACCTGCTTCCTCCTCCTAACACTGTGCAAAAGACTTGCAACACATGTTTTTGACTTATTTCCTTTGCAAAGGGGTTGAGTAAAGAACGGAGGGGAAAAGGAAAGGAGGAGAGAAGGCTGTCCATTCATCACTTTTGTTATTAAAAAAAAAACTGACAAGGAGGGGCTGATTGCCCAGGAAACAGTCGAAAAATGTATCAATACAAAATCAACCAGTATTTTGAACTGCTTGCTATGAACTTATAACATTCAAAAAAAGTGAAAACTCCTGCATGTGTGTGTGTGTGTACGTGTGTGTGTGTGTGTGTGTGTGTGTGTGTGTGTGTGTGTGACTGCCCCCCATAATGTACAGATACAACAGAGGTATGAAAAGCATTAGTATCACAGGAGCTCTTTTCTCACATGTGATTAGGTCCTTTATTCAACTTAAGCATGCCCTTTCTTTCTTTCTTTCTTTCTTTTCTTTCTTTCTTTCTTTCTTTCTTTCTTTCTTTCTTTCTTTCTTTCTTTCTTTCTTTCTTTCTTTCTTTCTTTCTTTCCCTCCCTCTCCTTCCCTCCCTTTGCATGAAAAACCTAAGGCAAGGTACCGTGTGATTGAGGGAAGACAGGGAGAAACTGTATGGTTTGTATTAAAGCGTGGTAGAAAAAGAACATTGAGGCCAAAGGAGAAAAAACTGACTTCTGCTGCCCCCGCCCCGCCCCTGGCCGCCCTTAGGTGATCATGTTTAAGACATTATCTTGTTCACTCTAAATTCCCCTCGCTTGTTTCCTGTATTCTTTCTGAAGGTTGAGCTTGGGGAAATTACAGCCTCAGCAAATGGGAGATTCAGAGGTCATAAAAGTGCCTAACCTTGGAATTGGAAGAAGGATATAAAACATTTCTCCCCAGGCAAGCTGTGTCACAAAGCTCATGAAATACTCATCTTCATAGGCTCGTAAGTTAGCAAACATTCCTCTCCCTCACTCCCACCCCACCACTTGGAAATACAGTGCGGGGAAGGAAGACCTCGGGAAATATTCGGACCAACCTAAACGTCGCAAAATAGTCAGCAAGAACTGGGGCTTTTCAAGACTCTTCTCATCGTGAAGGGGAATGAGCCCAAAGGGAAGGTGGTGGAAAGGATGGAAAGGAAGGAGCTGGTGATGCCGTTGAACTTCAGGTCAGCCGGTGCATTTGGGGGTTCAAACGCTAGCCATTTGGCACAAATGCTTTTCCACGGCCCATCCCCCAGGTCCCCTCCTTGCTTAAAGTTTACTGTATATTTATTTATTTTAGAGTATTTTTACCCCACCTTTCTCTTTGGAGAAGGACCCAAGGCGGCTTATAGTAATGAAGGATAATATGCAGTCCAGTAGAATTAAGACATTTTCAAGTATTTGAGAACAAGGAATTGAGGGACATCTTACAGCATTAATAGACCACATTACATTAAAGCTACAAGGTTATAAGTAGATATAAACACAAAGTCTATGTGAACCTATAGATTCATATGAAATACACATGGTAGTCCATCATTCAGGGAAAGCTTGCCTGAAGAGAAAGGTCTTTGCCTGTTTCCGGAAGGACAACAGAGACGAGGCAGTATCAAGGTCAGGGACTTCAGGGACAACTGAGTAAGACCTAGGCTGAATCCACATGGGCCCAGGTTATCAGACCCTGGGAAAGCGTCTTTTCTAAACTACAGTTCCCACAGACCCTCATTTAGCATAACCATGAGCTCTCCTGCTGCTGCTTCTGGTGATTTCTGGCCTTTGGTATCCCAGGTGCCCCCTTCCCAGGATCTGCCAGCTGGATTCCATAATCAGAACTATGCTGTGGCGAGGATGGCTAGACATCAGGATTTTTAATCACCATTGCATTGATCCAGAGAGCAGGATAAAGGTGGTTGTATCAAGGATCTGACATGATTGTGGGGAAAGAACCTGATGAACCAGTGGAACAACGCTGCTTAATACTTGACGTATTTTATTGCTTATCGTTTATTTACTTTATTTCTATCCTGAGAACTGAGGTTACTTACAAATGACTGAAAGACACGAGCAACTGAAATCACAAAAAATCTGAATATTACAATAGAATAAAACATTCTGGTAATCAAGGGATTGACCAACGTGGGGCGGGGGGAGACAAAGAAACTGACTAATTTTTGTATGATGCCTCTTCAAACTTTAGTTATTAAGTGTAAAATGAAAATAGTAGCGGTGTTTGGAATCTGGCTTTTGTCTGATCTTAAAGTGTCATCAAATTCCAGAGGCCACTGCCTTTTGGGGTTGGCGTGGATCATCCTGTGGCACAAATCATCCCGCATTGAGTTTTCATGGCCAAGTGGAGATATGAACCCTAGTCCAATACTGCAATACCAAATTCTCGTTTATTGCTTCATCATGTCCTTTCCTATTGGCAAAAGGTTAAGATATTAAATCTCACGTTGTTTGAAGACGGCAAACATGGGAAGTCCTATTTAACCAGCAAGTAATCCAGCTCGTGGGAGGTAGAGCATCATTACTTGTGAACCGCCCAGAGTGTTTTAAGCACTGTAAGAACATAAGAGTATAAGAAGAGCCATGCTGGATCAGAACAAAGGCCTATCTCACAGTGGCCCCACAAAATGTCTCAGGGGGCACATAAGACTAGATATCTGTCTCCTGATACCACTCCCCTGCATCTGGCCCTTGAAGTACTCCAGTTTTAAGACTGGAGATTACACATCTCCATCATGGTTTGCAACGTGTGATGGACTTTTCCTCCAGGAATCTGTCCAATCCCCCTTTGAAGACATCCAGGCCAGATGGCATCATCACATCCTGTAGCAGGGAGTTCTTGTAGCTATGGGGCAGTATATAAGCAGCACACTTTGCTTTGCTTTTCCAGCATTTACTGGAATTCCTATTGAACTCCAGAAGTGTCGTTCAAGTAGGCATTTATAGGTAGACAACTACTAGACATGTCTACTATTTGTACATTGTGAATTACGAATACGAGAAACTAGTGCTCTGATATACATCATAATCCTATACATGTCAGCTCAGAAATAAAACCCATTTAACTCAGTGGTGCTTACTCCCATGTATAATGATGATGTTTGTTTTTGTTTGCTGGGATCCCTTCACAAGATGAAGTCCAGGTCTAATACTTGATGGTCAGTTTTGTAGCCTAGGGTGGCTGGTAAACTAAACATGCTTTCTGAGAAAGCACCTGCTCTGAATGACAGAACAACACTGCCATCTTGTGACCACTTTTTGTTTTCATCATCCACAAGAAATTTCTGTTATGTCCTCAGAGCATCATTATATGCATCCATTTACCTTTCGTGGAAAAAGTTATTTGCAAAATATTGCTGCTAGTGGAAAGACCCTATTGTGTTCTCTCTCTCTCTCTCTCTCTCTCTCTCTCTCTCTCTCTCTCTCTCTCTCTCTCTCTCTCTCTCTCTCTCTCTGAAAGCTTGT
Organism: Phrynocephalus guinanensis; assembly: GCA_037367245.1. Taxonomy (NCBI): domain Eukaryota; kingdom Metazoa; phylum Chordata; class Lepidosauria; order Squamata; family Agamidae; genus Phrynocephalus; species Phrynocephalus guinanensis. The sequence continues at coordinate 30,139,992 of CM074736.1, forward strand.
TAAGCACCCTTGATTGAAAAAATGAAGCTTGGTGCATGTTTTCATTCTTTCTTAATTATAGGTTGTGCAAATATTGCAGTCCATTCTGTAATTATGAGTAGACATGAACATGATCTCTGCATCCTTGTTGCAATTGACAATGGCAGGTTAATTTTGCTCTTCAGAATGTATTAACGTCGAAAAAGGTCCTGTTTTGTAACTTTCTAAATCTAATGACAATCATGTGGTTCTTAATTAGAAGAATGTACCAACTGAATCCCTTCGAAACCCCAAGAACAAGATACAACCACATTCCCACAGTTGCATTTCTCCACATGCCTACTCAGAATTAAGTCCTACTGAGTTAAAAAACTCTCTGTTTCAGGTTAGTGCTTATGGACTACAGGCTTGCATTCCCTTGAGAACTGAGTACATTTTTGCAATATTGTTAAATAACAGTGGGGTATAAATTCCCTATATATCTAGAGAAGTTGCACGGTTATATTTGAAATAATTCATAGGTAAATGCAAATTGGCCTAAGTTTGAAGCGTGCTTAGAATAGTGTCACTTGAATGTTTCCATCACAGATATTTGAATACATATTGGCAAGGAAAAATATGTGTAGCTTTTGGAATGTCATGGTGTTCTGCATTAATGTGTCATACAATGTGATCTGATCTTCCTCTAAGTCTAAGACAAGTGTCTGTGAAGATTCTCAATCATCCAGGTGAGGTAATCTGAAAGTTGTGTTATGGCAAAGAGACTGAAACGTTTCTCTACTCATCCAAGCAGCTTCGTCAGTCTGAGGAAAGTTAGTGGTGAGGCCTCCAATTTAAAATTTGCTCTAAGTCAAGTGTATTAACAAATATAATGTGCCTAAAATAATAACACACAAAAATTCTGATCTTTCAGGTCTTTATTGAACACACTCATTCGACATCCAAAATTCTTGTCTGCACCTGGAACAATATATATGTTGGCCTTTGATTCACCTGCTTCATAGACTGTAACAAGGTTGGCTCAAGTTCCTCATCAGGTTCCTTCCATGTTTCACCTACAGCTTTGTTGTTCTGTTGTTGCAGTCATGACCGACCCTTTGTGACTCCACGTCCATGGAGTTTTTCTTGGCAGGAATACTGGAGTGGCTTGCCAGTTCCTACTCCAAGCGCCTACAGCACCTGGTATTCCCTGATGGTCGCCCATCCAAGTACTACCCAGGATAGACCCTACTTAGCTTCCAAAATCAGGTGAGATCAGATGTGCTTAGAGCATCTAGGCAGCTCAGCTTCAGCTATGCTCCCTTTAAACTAGTGTCCGGGGCTTCTGTGTGATGTGATAAAGAACAGTATCTGCCAATTATGCCAGCTAAGACAAACCTGCAAGTTTGTCAGCTACTGTGGCATGAGACACTGCATTTTTGGGGTCTGTGTGATCTTGAGCAACTCCTGTGGGGACACACACATTCCTGAAGATGAAAATCAGATGCCAAGGATGCCTCCTGACTTGCTTGGCAAGAACAGGAAAACAGGCGTACTCTCTGACACTGAGATGATGGTTGTATGTCTTCTAGGAAGAGCCTAGTGGTAGAACACATGTACTCCATGTGGATGATTCTGGGAGTCTCAATGTGGGGCTGGTAAATACCCCTGTTCAACTTGGGGTTTGCCAGCTGCTAGTCACTGTGGACTGTGGAAAATAACCACAGCTTATAGATATAGACTTGTCCAAGTAGCAGATGAAGAGTGCAGATGCAGCGGTACAACCCAAGGTTACCCAGCCACAATGTAGATGGTCTGAAGGCCAACTCATGCAAACACAGAACTGACAACAGGCCCTTTCCTTTCTCTCCCTGTCTCTTTCTCTCTCTGCACATCAGCTTGGAAATTGTTTCCACAGATTTTCTAGTCTCCATGGAGCATGCTTTTAAAGGGCACAGTAGAGGCTGCACTTAGAAGGGGAGGTTCCCCATATTCTATTAATGGAATCTGGACCCTTTGAGTCATAGCCTGTATCCATGGGCTGTGGGTTCTTTTATTTCACCTCTCTTAGATATTGCTGCACATAAGGATGTGGAGGACACTGCACTTAGTGGAGGAAGGGCAGGATTCTATGGGCTCCTTATGCTGAAATCAGGGCAAGAGTGTAAGTCAATGTGGCCAATAGCTACTAATTAATGAGTTGCCACTTGTATTCCTCATCATATGATTTGGTGCAGTGTACCAGTGCAAGTGTGTTTACCTCAGAGTAAAGTTGCAGAATTATGATAGGAAGGAGGGCTACTAAATTAAATGCTCCTCCCTCTCACCCTCCTGAAGAAGTACCAGTACTGGAAAAGTTCTGGAAACACGCTTGTCAAAAAAGTTTGCACATAAATCTTATTTTTCACTTGAGCAAATATTAACTGCTGAATTAGCCACACACCCATGTTTTTAATTAAGATTGCAATGGGGAGATCATGATATTGTCTCCTTAACAGCTTCCTCAACATTAAATATTACAAGAAATTCCCTAAAAACTATAGAGCACAGAGCAAGGTTCATAATAGCCTATTTTTAAACATATATTTTCCTTTGAAGTTAACAGTAGAAAAGAGAGAAGAATAAACACAGTTAATTAAATATGAGTGAAGGCCCCCTAAGGGATATGGTCCGCAGCTTGGGAGTGCTCCTGGACCCGGTCTAACTCTGGGAGCCCAAGTGGACTCGGTGGCCAGAGGTGCCTTCCTTCAGCTGCGGAAAATATACCAGCTCCAACCCTACCTGGATGAGCAGAGCCTCATTACAGTTACACATGCACTGGCAGCGTCCTGTATTGATTACTACAATGTGCTCTACATGGGGCAGCCTTTGAAGGCGGTTCGGCAATTGCAACTGGTTAAGAATCGTGTGGCACAGCTGGCAAGTGATGGAGCCGCCAGGGATCACATCACACCAATTCTGTGTAACCTGCATTGGTTACCAGTTGTAGCACAAGCCCAATTCAAAGTGCTTGTTTTGACATATAAAGCCCTAACTGGCTTAGGACCAAGATACCTGAAGTATATGTTATATGAGAAGTATATGTTATGTGAGAACAGACAAAAGAATTTTTTTTTACCCAAAGTGTTGTTAGTCTGTGGAACTCCCTGTCACAGGATGTGGTGATGGCATCTGGCCTGGATGCCTTCATAAGGGGATTGGGCAGATTCCTGGAGGAAAAGTCCATCAGAAGTTACAAACCATGATGGGGATGTGTAATCTCCAGGCTTAAAACCAGGGTACTTCAAGGGACAGATGCAGGGGAGGAGTATCAGGAGGCAGATAACTAGTCTTGTGCACTTCAAGTCACATTTTGTGGGGCCACTCTAAGATCTAGGAAGCTTGACTAGAAGGTCCTTTGTCCTGATCCAGCTTGGCTCTTATGTTCTTATGACCACTTCCGGGCAATTAAGATCCACCTGGCGCCAACATTAATGACATTTTGGCACCAGGGAAAAACCTTCCTGTTTTTAGGCCTGCCGGTGGCAATCAATCACAAGGATATGGTAAACACACACACACACACACACACACACACACACACACACACACACACACACCTCAATAGAACTGTTTGAGACCCAAAGCCAATGGAAGAACCACACACAAATACATTCCACTGTGGTTCCATGTACTCTGCACCCTGAGTACTTGGCCTACTGCTCTCTATAAAGCTGATCCTGTTCTGCAATTTAATACCAGGAGTAGAGCATCCTATACACACATTTACTCATCCACCATTTTAAATTACATTCATGCTGCCCGCTTTTTGGGATAGCTCCTTCTTCTCTTCATTGTGTTATCTCTATTCAGCTGTTTGGCATCTGGGAGAGCTACAGGAGCAATGAAAATGGCACTCTTTACCCCCTCCATTTTCATTTCGTTCACACAAAGTAAAAACTCTAAAGAGAGGAGTTTGCCCATCCATAAAGCCTCTCCATGTGACCCAGAACATTGATCATTCCACATTTTGCTTTGCATTGAAAGGATGGGTCTTCCCTCTTTAGACTTGTGTGGCTTCATGCAAGCAAATGGAAGAGGGACAGAGCTAGCTCGTTTTCCCTGTTTACACCTTTAGCACTGTGAGATACTGAACGACTGAATGGATCTCATTCATCATAGAATGTGGCTCCTGGTAATTGAGTGAGTGGCAGAGCGCTGGTTATGGCTAGACATCCAAGATGCAGGCACTTGGAATTCCCCCTAGAATAAACCCTGAAAGAAGTACATGCCTCTTTATCTTTAACTAGAGATGAGAGATCTAGCTGAAGGGTTCTTCAGGTGTGCCAAGTGTCTTGCTCTCCACCACTTGCCCCACCTGAGCTAGGCAGAAGGTTGGACAACTCCAGAGCAGCTCACTTGTGAGATTTGTATATCTTGGAAATGCCCTGGAAGTCTTATTTGGGATTTCATAGGTGCTATGTGGAAATCTAGAGAAGGGATCATGTTAGAGTGCCCCCACATATCACGGGGGTTAGGGACCTGATGCAACCCACGATAATTGAAAATCTGCGATATGTGGATGCAGGTCAGGTAGGGCCTGGGGGGGGCCCTAGCTGACGCCCTTGTACTTACCCCTAGCATGGCGCTGCCCCAAACGGGCCTGTGAGGGCCCTTCTGGGCCTTCTGGAGATCCCAAAAGGGCCTCCCTACAAACAGGCCTAGAACGGCCCCAGGAGGCCTTAGAAAGGATTTTCCGTGAACCGGAAATCACTTCCGGTAAAAGTTGTTTCTGGTTCACAGGGAAGTCATTTTTGGGGCCTCCAGAAGGCCCAGGAAGTCCCTCACAGGCCTGTTTGGGGCACCATGCCAGTCCTGGGGTAAGTAGGGGAGGCCTGAAACAGGCCTTTCCCCCTTACCCCAGGAGGCTTTTTTCATATACTGCGGTCCCGTGATATAGTGGAACCGTAGTATATGAACCATGAACAGGCGGGGGACCACTGTATTATGTTTTCAGCAGAGCACATCAAGGTCATATGCCATGCTCTTAACTATTAGGTTGGGGCTTAGGTATTAAGGGGATTTCTTTCACCACACTGTCATGATCTCACCACTTTCTGGTGAAACCTAGTTTGAAGGGCCTTTTCCCTTTGCAAGAGTGGTTGATAAATTGGTTGCCCTGTCAGCTGGGTTTCTTGGTGCTCTTGGGGAGGTTTTAGTTCCTAGAGTTGGTGTTCCTCCTCTTGCCAATATGGGGGCAGATGGAACAAGCTAACAAGACAGCCATTTCCTGTTTTTATGCTGATGACCTTCTGGGTTTACTGAAGATTAGGGACCTTGGAACAAGTAGGAGGAGAGAGATAGGTGGCACGGATCTCATACTGAATATGGCACATTATTGTGTCTAGTTTGGAAAAGCCCTGATGATGAAGCAATCTTATTTCCTTGCCTCCATTATGGCCTTCATTTTACAGAGCTGAACCTCCAGGAGGTTAATCTGTTGAGCAGGAGAGGATATATAGAAGCAGTTTTATTCATCCCGACAGCCTTGGTCAGACAAAAAAGAGAGGGAACTGCAAGTTAAAAGGAACTGAGATAACTTTTCCACAAGAGCCTCTTTTCCTTTTCACTGGCCTTGAATTTTACTGTTCACTTTACTGTACAGTACAGATGGGCACGAAATGAATTGTTAATGCATTTTGCTATTCGTTATTTATTTCATTAGCTAACGAAGTGAATAACGGACCAACCAATCAAAGGAAAACGAAACGAAATGGAAATTTCCATTTTGTTTCATTTCATTTTTGTTACCCCCCCACACACACACACCTTGTCACCGCCGCTGGAACTCCTGGAACTCCGGAAGCCACCGCAGGCCGGGGGGGGAAGCCCCACATTGGAAACTTTGAAAAATAATAATAAAAAAAAATAAAAATAATTTAAAATAATTTAAAAAGTCTCCCCGGCCTGTTGGCCAGCCAGTTTGGCTGGGCCGGGCGGAAATAAAATAATTTTTAAAACCCCAGGCACAGGGAAGCTAGCACCTGTAGAGGCGCAGGACCCAAGCCAGTGCCTCAAAAAAAAAACCGGCTGGGGACTTTTAAAAATAAAATAAAAATAAATAAAAATAAATTGAAATAAATTAAAAAGCTGTAGCAAGGGTGGCAAATTTTTTTTTTAAATCCCACCTTTCGGGTGCGAGGAAACTGGGGGATTTATATTTATTTATTTATTTATTTATTTATTTATTTATTTATTTATTTATTTATTTGCTGGGGCCCAAGCGCTGATCAGCTGTAGCGCCAGCTTGGGGCAGGCAAAACAAAAAGGTTAAACATCGCTCCTTTCCCCCCACCAGATCAGGTGAGGGGAAAGGCGGGGCTCAGCCAAAAAAGGTTTTAAAATCCTTTTAAAAATCCTGATGGGGTGGGGGAGGGAAGGAGCAATTTTAAAACTTTTTTGAGGTTTTTTGTCAGCCCCAAGCCTGCACTACAGCTGATGGGCGCTTGGGTCTCAGCCAAAAAAAAAGTTTAAAAATTGCTCCTTTCCCCCCACCTATGGGGTGGGGGGAAAGGTAGGACTTTTATTTTTATGTTTATGTTTATGCTTATGTTTATTCATCTATTTATTTATTTATTTTGCTGAGCTCCAAGCTACATGGAGGGGAGCAATTTTTAACTTTTTGTGTGCGTCTGTGAGTTGATTTAAACTGATTATTTTCCTTTACTTTTTAGTAGGACTGTGGAGGTTTATTTTTTTAAATACAGTGGTACCCCAACTTAAGAGCAGCTTGAGTTAAGAGCAGAAAACTGTTGGCGTTTTAACTGCCACCTTACAAATTTTAGATATGGTCTGCTCGACTTACATTTTTTTTTCATTTTTTAACTTAGTTTTTCAATTTTTTAGATAGGTACCCCAACTTAAGAGTAGTTCAACTTTAAGAGCATGCATTCAGAATGGATTTAATTTGTAAGTTGAGGTACCACTGTATTTTCTTTCCTTCCCTCACCATGCCGTGGATCAGCTGTGTTTATCTCCTTGATCTCTGTGGGCAGCAGCTAGCTATTAGGTTTCTAGTTTGTTTACAGAGGGTTCTTTGCTGGAAAGCAAATTGATTGGAAGGGTTGAGAGTATTTGATTTAGGGCAGCAGGCTCCCAGTTAAATAAAAAAAGGAAAGCTTCCCATTATTTATAGCTTTATAAAGTGTTTTGTTTCGTGATAAAAATTCTTTTAAAAATCTGTTATTAATGAAACAAAATGAAATGAAGACTGAAACGAAACAAAACAAAACATTTCCGTTTTGTGCCCATCTCTAGAAGTGACCATCGATGGCCTGAGAGTGCTTTACTTTTTAAATATTTCCTATTTTGTTTTGGAAAAAAATGATTCTATACTGTAAACTCTATTAGCTGCCTTAGCAGAAAGACAATTATTTTTTTATGGATTAATATCAGGTGTTTTCCTCCAAGAAGTTTGAGGCAACACACAAAGTTCCCTGACATCGTGGGTCCATAATCTGTTCCTCCCATGTACACAGACGTCTCTTCAGTTCTTCTTGTACTTGAAGAAGGCTCAGAGGTACTCAAGGAATGTTTTCCAATGATATCGTTTGGATTTTATTTCCAGAAGGTGTTGAACTATCTTTGGTTTCAGGTATGATGAGGTCACTTTCAGAACCACGTACCATTAATCATCCCAGAGCTTTCTCTGAACTATAATGGTTTCAATACATATAATGGTCTTTTTCCAGCTGAAAAACACATTGACACAAACAACCATGGTCAGATGCACCATTTCCCATTCTTGGTTTTGTCAGTGAAGGCTGACTTTATATTGTGTGCTACAAAAAGGGCTCTAATAGAAAACTGAATAGATTTATTGGGATAATTTTTGCCCCAGATGTTTTTTGTTTATAAAGAAAGGGGGGGAACTCACATATACATTGTACGCTTCCATCCACTGTTTGCAACTCTTCAGAGGAGAATGTTCTGAAATGTCTATTTTTGAGTGACCTTTTGCAACATAACACACTTCCTGAGGTGTTTTAAATACCTCAATAGATGCACCTCAAGAGGTATGACTAAAATCTTAGTTAATTTAGAAGGAAGCAAAATTTATTGAGATTTCTGCTAACACTTTGCAATTCTCAAATGGCCCACTGAAATCAAGGCTTGAGATCCACTATGCTTCAGACCTTTCAAGAGTAACTTTTATTTTATGCTTTGAACTGCCAGTTTTCCCATAGTAAATGCAGTCCAGCAATTGTATGAATGTGTGCATGGATTTTTTTTTAAAAAAAATACAGCTGGAACACAAATTTTCAGTTATACCCTGTTTCCCTGAAAATAAGACATCCCCTGAAAATAAGACCTACTCACAGTTTTGCTTCTTGCTGAAATATAAGGCATCCCCCCCCCGAAAATAAGGCCTCCCCGATAATAAGATAACAATAAATGTGTACTGTATTCTTCTTCATGGAAAATTTAAGACATCCCCTGAAAATAAGACCTAGTGCATCTTTGAGAGCAAAAATTAATATAAGACACTGTCTTATTTTCAGGGAAACACGGTACTTTCTGATGCCTATAGATGGCAATTTTTGTTTTATGTAGCTAAACCCGGGGTGTCTTGTTCCTCTTAAATGCTTGGGGGGGGGGAGATTCAGCCTCCTGAATTGCAAGGAGACTTTGGTCTCCTAACACAAATAGGAGTGGATGAAGGGTGCATGGTGGTGCAAGGTCCAGAGGGGCCAAAATGCTCCTCCATCCTTGTGAAGCGTTCCGCCCCAGTCTAACAGCAGAAGAGAAAGTACTGGTGAATTTCTGGGCAACTCTTTGGAGTGGTTGCCATCATGACTGTTTTTGTGATTCTCATGCATTTCAACCTACCATACAATTGGGTCTGAAGATGAAACCCATTGGCCTGGCCAATGGGCCATCTGAGTCATATGATATTACCTCTTCTTCTACATCGCTTCCTAGGATGCTTGTATGGGAAAACACAGAACCATTCCAGGGAAGGACACCACTCTTCTTGTGATGGATGTACTTATCATGAATGAATTATGGGGCTTGCTGCAGCCATGACGCCATCATGATTTTTTCACCACATGTGCATAATGCTTTCATCCATTCTTCAGAACCTTTCACAGCAGCAGCTCTGTTACGTACTGGATATAAGGATTTGGGTATGTCGGTAAGTTATGCAGCGTGTGTAGAGATGCAATATGATAACGCCATAGACTAATGCATAGTCAGAAGAAGCTGGCCCAGTTGGGATACGGAGCCAGCAACAAGGCTAGCTATCAAGCACACAAAGGATAACTAATACACATCTCTACAGCAGCGGCTTCATTCGTTTCCTGGCTGAGTGCTAAGCCCTAGCCTGAAAAATGGGTCTTAAAATTATAGTTGAATTCCGTTGCATGTCCTTTAGGGGGGTCAACATTTCAGCAACATGGTTAGATCTTCTGGCAATTCCTTAAGCTATCTTCACCATGTGCATACTGGTGTGCAACTGGTATTTACCATTTGCATGCTGCCACAATGAATTGTGAGCACTCAGCCAGGTTTTAAGAATCTACTTTGGATGTGCCTAGGTACAGCACCTGGTGCTATGTCACCCATTTGCCTCCAGTGGCCCCTTCCCATAGAAACATTCCATGGGACATGCTATCTCTACATGTGCCTGTCGCTGCTTCAAGAAACACAGGCACACAGCCCCCCTTCATTTCCTTTGGGTCCATGGACTCTAGCCCTTACCTGCAGTCAATCCTTGGAGCTACTAGGCCTGTCAGTGGGAAGCTCTAGCTGTTAATAGGCACCTGGTGCATGAGGACCCAGCTATGTAGCAGGTTTCAGGAGTCTGCTATTTCCAAATTTCCTTGGACTTTGTGGTAGCGATGTCTAAAGGACAGGTACAAGGAACAGCAAAGGGTTTTTGCTCAAGCTGCCTTTCATGTCTGCAAACCCTTGCTGCTCCGCCAGTTTCAGGATATCCGAAGCTACAGCTCTCTGGTGCGTGTGGGCTCTCTCTGCCATTTCTTGGACTTTGGGCTCAGATTTGGGGTTTTTAAAATCATTTTATATAGTGTTGTAACCCACCTCATGAAAAGGTACACTCATTTTAATCCTCCCTGCCCCCGCTCAGCATATCTTTCCCTCACAATGGAGAATGTATTGAAGATGCTAACAATTCCAGGGTTTTTCATGAACCATGCAGGAGGTGACAGGGAGGGACTAATTTGTCTCTGGCCATTAGGCAATGTCGTGTGCGATGGCCAGTCACATGTTCACCTCCACGGGATGAACAGCTCCTATTACCTTCCAGCAGTTTCTATGCTCTTAATAAGCTATACATGATGACACCTCTTGGAATTCTTTCAGTCCATCTTTGCTCCTCAGCAGACTCATTTGAAGTTGACAACTCTCTTGTAAGGCTAATAGCACTCCACCTTTATTCCATGTGTGTGTGGTGTTTTTGTTGTTGTTGTTGTTGTTTTTGTTTTTGTTGAGTATATAATTGTGTGTGGAAGGACAGCCTTCGATAGCTATATTTGCAAAAAAGTATTCTATCTCTTTAATGAAAGGAAAAGTCAATATAATGTATTTTCCAAATGTAAATGCAATAACATAGCCTCTGACTGTGATTGTTTGGCTTTGCAGGAATCATATCTCGCGCAAACTCTGGCATATTTTTTTTCTCTGTTTCCAAAAACAAAACGATAGACACATTGGGGAAAGTCTGTCCTGTAAGACCGCAAACATAGATAACGTTTGTTGTTCCTGTTGTTGTTGATTTTCATTTGCTATGCTAAAATATTGGAGCATCATCCCCTTGAAGCCAGATCTTCATCATGTATGTCCAAGTCGTACAGTACAAGGAGAAATGGAACAAGATGGTGGTTACAGTGGCAAGATGCAAATTTATTCGGGCAAAAGTAATAGGTGCACAATATCAAGCATGCTCAGGTTTGTGCCAAGAAAACTGTTACGGATGAGGAATGGATGGGGATGAGGTTTCTGCATCATACATGATTACGTCCCTCTGAACTTCATAAAAAGAGTCCTTTTTTTGTCTAGGTGTGATTTCCTAGCTGCCACTGAGAAAAGATACAGACCCACACTGCTGGAGTAGAAATACCCTGGCTCAAACAGTAAGGAACATACACCACAGCAGCTGTCTCCCCAGGGACAGGGTCTTAATTATTTTCCCCAAAATTAATGAAAGAAAAAGACAGTCAAGGGGCGGTGGGAAAGGGGAGGGGCAGAAGTGACCGAGATTTCACAGACCGTGGTAACTGCAGGCACCTCTTTGACTAAGAAGGGATTGTTTCATTACAGTTTTAATTAAAATGGGTTGTGCTTCCTGTTTCATTTTGTTCCTTGTTTGGCTTTTCTTTTTAAAGCATAGGAATAAAGTTGCCACTGTTTTTCCTCAGCCCGCTTCCCTTCTGTGTGACACTGCCTGAAGCCAAGGAGTGGGAGAACGGTGTTCCTCCCACCCCTGAAAACACAAATTAAAATGCAGATAGAAACAAACACAGAAAGGGAGGAAGAAATGATAACAGTACTAATAATTTCTGGACTGGTATTCTCTGCAGTAGGTCCCCAGGAGGCAAAAGGGGATCTCATTGATTACTCTTCTTCAGATGCTACTTGAACCATGAAATAAGCACAACTCGCTACTGTACTGGGGCAGTGAGAACAGAACCCACCCACCCCCAATAGAGAGAGAGAAGGAGGGGGGGAAGGTGAGAGTTTAGTTCAATGGGTGAACCAAAACAAATGCAATGGATGCCACAGAAATGGATGGTTGTTGGATGGCCTTTGCACAGCAGAGGTAGATCAAAGTTTTATAACAAACTGTTTACTGACCATTTACATTTAAGATCAGGAGATGTGGTCAGTTGAACAAGAGCTCACCTAAGTCTTTTCTTACTTATGGGACTCTAGCTTCATCCCTCTCGTACTGCAGCCCTGCCCACCTATAGCTGCATTACTTGAATCAAGAGACCCAATAAGCTTTGACCTCTACATTCTACCAGTGTTTAAAGCTTTTTCCTCCCCTCCCCCCCCCACCCACTTCCAAAACACTTCCACAATAAAATGTATTTTGTAAGATGTGGTCTTCCAAGGGGGAGGGGAAGCACCACATTTTATGCCGCATAGATAGAATCCCTGTGCATACGCATGCGCAGTGGGGACGGAAGTGGTGGAAAGAATCAGGAAAGAAACGGGATAATTCTGCATTTTAAGTGCTTTTTTTGTATTTGCACAGGTCATTTAAGGTCCTCATTCTCAGTCATAGCAAAACACTATCAAAACAAGAAGTCTTGCAAAATAGTTGCACGTTTACATCTTAACAAATGCATTATTTTAACCTGCTAAAGCAGTAGGGATTTTTTCTTTTTTTAATTTTCTTTTTTTTCTTTTTTGTAGAACTTCACAAACCATAAAACATGAATAAAAATGCATATCAACACTGCAGTGATGAACAGAAAATGTTCCTTGGAACAGGTCAGGGAGAATGGGTTTTCCATAGCTAGGAAGTAGATAATTGATAAGCTAAGAGAATATTTCCTATCTTTTTTCCTTCATCTCTCAGCTACACAGCCAACAGCTCTAAAGTGCACTTTCCAAGTGTAGTTCGAGAACAGGAAGGAATGAAAAGTTTTATTTTTAAAAAACAGCCCTTATTAACTTTTCCTTCCATTTATTCTAGTGTAAACTCTAAAAAGCCTCTTTAAAAAGCAAGTTCTCATACACTCAACAGGTGATATGATCCTATGGGGTGGGGTGGGGGTGGGGGGAGAAAGCAATGAAAAAGGCAATTCGATTATTCATCTCCTCGCCCCACTTGACTACTCATAGCCTGACATGTCAGTTTTATTGCACACTCGCGGGAAATGGTGTGTCTCCTTAAAAAAATAAAATAAAATAATGGTGTTTTCCTTCCGCTGTGCTAACAGGCAGTTGTGTCTCCTGTCACTCCCAATGGCCCTGTCCACCTTGAGATCCAACTGGAGGCAGCACTAATTGGACTGAGGACATCCCTCCACTTGCTCAGTGGCTGTAGGAAAGAACCACAGCAACACAAGACATGAGTGTACATGGCCTTAAGGCCCAAGTGGACCCTCATCAGGGAACCCTGGATGGGCCAGCAGTTGCAAAATCGGTGCACCTGGGTGTCTGAGTTAGATCCACATCCGCTCACCTACATATTAGGTGTTTCCTGCAGAGGAACACCAGTCAGGATGAGGATAGATCTCCATAACATAGATAGAGCAGTTTGATACCCCTTTAATGCATCTGCTGCATTTTCGTTTGGGTGAAATATTTAGAATCCTCTGGTGAACCAGGGCGGTTAAAGTGGTATCAAACGATTGTAACTTGACAGCGCAGAAATAAATGGTTTATAGAAATGCCCCCAAATCAAACACTCGCAGCTGCTCTGCTTTAGTTTAATCAGAGGGGGGAGGAGAGATACTTTTTTGCTGCTGCACTTGTTTTCTGAATTTCTCTCCCTCCTCTCCCTCCCCAGTGATGATATGGGCACAAGCCACTTTATATAACTGCGGAGGAATTGAAATTGTGATTAACAACGAAGGCGAAACTTTTCACCACCGGCGTGAAGGCGCCACCCTCCCACACCCCAAACTAAGGCCACTTGCTGAGCTCTATGCCCACTGCGTACTAAATCAGGCTGCTCCTGTTCAACTGACCAGGGGGAAAGGGCTGGACGCCTTTGAAAACGGGGATGGGTGCAACAGTTTGTTATAGGTTTCTTTACATGAGCATTTCACTGTCTTTTCCCACCGCACGAGGAGAGCCATTCCTTTGTCTCCCAGCCCCTCCCCGTGACTCTCCTCACTTTGGGCATCTTCAGTCAGGTGACATGGGCAACAGTGGGCCGAGGTCCATTGAAACCTCCCTCCTTCCCTCTATCTCTCTCCCCTCCCCCAGTCCTCTGTGACAGAACAGATAGAAAACACGTGGAGATCGTCTGCTTTGGGGGCGTTGGAAGGAAGTTATGGGGCAAGGAAAAGAAGAACCTTTGTGGGGAGAAGGCCATTTGGGGGCTTGGTTTTTTGTTTTTTGTTTTTGTAAAGGTTTGCCATGAAACCACAGCAGTTCTTTCCTCTAATAGAAACTGACAAGACATAAAAGACAGAACTATTGGATGAACACACACAATGACTATAAATAGAGAAAACAGTGAAAAGACTTAGTTTTAGCTCTGAGAAACTGTCTGGAAAAATAAAATAAAATCCTGTATTAACAAGTGCAAAAACAAAACAAAAAAAAGGAAACTCCAAACATTAAAACACAGTGTATAAAATGGTGTGAGAAATTTAAGTCACCAGACAGCTTTTTAGTCAATAAAAAGCTGTATTTGATGTGTCCTTGTTTGGATTGTGGCCCATTGGTTGAGTTTTACCCAGAAGGCCTTTGGAGGAGTGAACAGAGGGCAAAAGGACCCAGTCTCTTGTGTCTGACTGCAGTATGTGTGGGCCTGCTGTGTGTCTGTGGGAGGAGAGGGGTTGGTTCTTTTATTCCTCATTGGTTGAATTATCTTCCAAATTTGTTATGCCTCCAAAGCCCAGTTCTGTTGAGTTCTGTGCTGCTGAGACCGTAAGCACTGTATGTAAGAGAATTAATACAAGAACACACAGTTTAAGTCTGCTGTTACACAGTCTTGATGCTGATGAAACTGTGAGTGATGTCCGGTGACACATCATTGAGTCACTTGTTTTTATAGTCCCTTTGGATTGGTTATCTGATAATAGTCCCCATCTGACATCACAGCATTCTGGTTCTGCATTGGTTGGATAGTTGTCATAGAGCCCTGCAAGAAAGAAAGAAAAACAGAAGACTGTTAATTCCAATGGTAAAGCAGCCTTCAACATGCCTTGGTTCAAGAATCAATCACTTATAATAGTGCCTTGATATACCCTGTTACTGCCCCTCCCCATTTTGGGGGGTCAGAACTCCCTTCAGGCTGATCTATGTGGGAAAACAGCATATTTGTTCAAGTAAACAAGACTCTGAAAAACAATAACTGTTCAAATGTTTCCCCAAAGTGGCAAGCCTGGTACACATCTGGAAATTCATAAGCCTACCTTACATGCCACTCAAAATTATTTTTGTGAACTAAGCATTTTAAAATTCTTTGAGATGGCATATCACACATGCTAAATGGTATATAAATTGATCAACTGAATAGCAATTACATGCAATTATTTGCATGTTTTCATAGAATCACAGAATCATGACTTTGGAAGAGGCCTGTGAGGCTCCTGCTCAAGGACATTTTGAAATCAGCTTGGAACTTACATACCTTTCTTGTACTGGTTTCTTTTTTTTTAATTTTTGTTCCTTCTTCTATACAACTTGTGAATTATACTCCCAAAATGATTGTATATGAAACATAAAATAAATCATATACATATTTGTTCATTAGTCAGTCATGTTGATTTCACTAGGGCATGCTACTGTAAGACTTTGATAGCTCTGAAAAAGCCCTCAAAAATGATTTGAAGGAAATTGACAGGTTGGGGTTTTTTGCTTTTTTGTTTTAGAAATTTGGAAGCTAAAACCGAACATCTACAAAACCAAAGTCACTTGCTTTCACTTGAGCAACAGACAAGTCAAATATACACCAAGCGCCGCATTTACAAATCAACTGCTAAAGTCCAACTGCAACCCAAAGTAGGGGTGACCCTTGACTTCTCCTTCACCTGTAGGGAACATTTAACAATTTTATTTTATTTTATACTGTTTATACTGCTTGTTTGATGTGGTTTTAATTGTTGTATTTCTATTTCTGCTTGTTAGCGTTTTAACGCTTTTGTTCGCCGCTTAGAGTCCTATTTTAGGAGATAAGCGGGATATATAAATATAATAATAAATAATAAATAAATATAATAAATAACAAAAAAGCATGGATAAAATGGAAACCAAGAACAATATCCTACACAATCTCTCTGGAACCAGCTGGGGAGCAAATGTGACAGTTGCTCCCTTAGAACATCAGCTCTTGCCTTGGTATATTCAGTGGCTGAGTACCACAGCCATGTGGCTAAACAGTGCACACACAAAAGTGGTGGACACCCAACTTAACTACATGATGAAGCTAAATATCGGGAACTACTAAATCAATGCCTTCCAAGTGGCTACCAGTGCTATCAAATATATCACCCCTACATCTTAGAAGGCAATTAGCTTTTAAAAGAGAATGGAAGAAATACTGTACACGACACACCAACTGTTCCTTATACATGAGGACTGTCATGATTAAATATTTAGACTCAAAAGTCGGAACCCACCCTGGAAATTTGGACAGCAACGAGTCTTAAAGCATGGCATCAGGAGAGGCCAACATCTAACACAGAATTGCTTAATTTAGTGTTTTGATCTAGTACAATTCCTCTATAGTTTTGCTCATCCAAGGAAAAACTGGACAGTGCTTAACCAGATTTGAAATAACCACAGCAGTTGCCAATACTGGAAACACAAGTGGGGGCTGGCTAATAATTCTAATTGTGACTGTGTGCATGAACCACAAACTTGACATCACATTGCAAGGGAAAGTGGCCTTAGATGGCTCCCTGGCTCCCTGAAAGAATTATATCATCTTGAGGGCATGGTTGTAGAATGGTTCAATGATTTAGATATCTAGCCTTACACTCAGTTTCCCTAGCAACTGTTCAGAAATAGTTTATTTCACTAATCATTCATTATTCGTATTGTGCGTTTTCAAATTCCTACAGAATTTATTCTTTCAATGATTTATATTTTATACATATTTAAATTGTATCTGTGATGTCTTGCTCAATAATGCTCTATTCTCTTATGGCATGTGGAATAAATAAGTAATTGTAGACGTGTGCAGGTTTGTAGAGGTGTAGAGGGTTTAGTACAGCTCCTAAAGCTCTGGAGGTTTTAATGCATAACTCAGTTTCACACAATTGTTCTGTCCTACTCAAAGTTCTCTTTACTTTTTCTTACTTTTCTTTCTGGGGGAATAGACTATTTTAGCTGAAAAACGATTTGCATACGTCTGTGTTGTAATTAGTTGTAGCTGAAACAATATTTCCTACTGTTTTACATTGGAATCTATTATATTTTTAAACGGAATTATTTCACCCGACCCATCCAGTCAGGGATACTGTATTTTTCAGAAACAGCCAGCCCCTGTAAATGCTCATTACAGAAACATTAATAACCACATTAAGAATCATTTTACTTTCAGGAGCAACCCATGGTACCAATGGTGAAGGACAGTTTCTTACCCCAGAAGTTTAAGTGAGGCATCCCCACACACTTAGATCAATCATGGGCTGCTAATATTTGTTTGTATGTTTTGTGTGACACTGGAAGAGTAAATTCAATAATCTGAACTTGTCCAGATGTTAGTACAGTAACCCCCCACCGATCGCGAGGGTTAGGGACCCACCCCACCCGTGATGCATGAAAATCTGCGATATGCGGAAGCGGGGGGGCAGGGGCGCGGGTGATTGCGTGCCTGTCTGAGAAGTCCCCCACCGCTCCCGCGCGGCCCCGAGGCTTCTTGGAGGGGCACAGAGGGGTGGCGCGGAGTGACCTGATCGCCCCCTGCCTCCCCCCGTGCGGCCCCGAGGCTTTTTGGAGGGGTGCAGAGGGGTGGCACGGAGCGACCTGATCACCCCCCCGCTGCCCCCCGCGCAGCCCCACGGCTTCTCGGAGGGGCACAGGGGGCAGCGTGGAGCGACCCGATTGACCCCCCCACCCCCGCACGGCCCCAAGGTTTCTCGGAGGAGCGTGGGGGGACACACGGAGCGACCCGATCACCCCCGCTGCTCCCCGTGGCCCCGAGGCTTTTCTGAGGGGCGCGGGGGCGGCACGGAGCAACCCGATTGCCCCCCGCTGCCCCCTGCACGGCCCCAAGGCTTCTCAGAGGGGCACGGAGGGGCAGGGCGGAGCGACCCTATTGCCCCCCCCCCGCAGCTCCGAGGTGCAGGTACTGCGATCCCCCAATGGAGTGGGACCATAGTACCTGAACCGTGAAATGGTGGGGGGTGACTGTACATTCAGGGGAGGCACACTTGAAAATACCACTGGCTTCAGAGGCAGAGAGCTTTCTTTCTTTCTTTCTTTCTTTCTTTCTTTCTTTCTTTCTTTCTTTCTTTCTTTCTTTCTTATGGATTGTGGAATACCACCCCCTCTTCAGAGGGGATCATGAGGCTACTTCCATGTATGCTGCCTGGGATTGCTACCTCTTCTCTGTTAGGTTAGGGTTTGTTCTTTAAATTTATGATGTAGTTTATTTCAGAAAATAACCATGCTGTTTTCCATTACTGATCGTTGAAAAATCCCGAAGACGTCTGCAGCAATCAGGTCAACAAAATACAGGGGAAAACAGCATTAAAATGGTAAATGTTGTAGTGGGTAGAGAGTCAAGGAAACACAAGGGAAAACAAGACTTCAAGTGTCATCATAAATATGGGACACTCCAGTAACTTTGTCTCGTTTACCACTCTGCATGCACCCATGGGCAGGGATGCAGAATATACTAGAAGGAAGCAATCCTGTTGCAACTACAAATGCGACTGTATAATATTTGTTTTTTAATATACATATTTAGTTTTGCCCTGTGTGAATGCCTACCTGCATACCAATACCACACTGTGCAGGGGGACACTCCTGCTACAATACAACTACACAAAAGATTTCCCCCCACTTTTATGTTTTATTCGCTTGTTTTGATGGTGCATTGAAGGACTCCTCATATCCTGAGGATTTTTTTTAAAGATGCAGGTAAGTTAGGAACAAGAAAAAAAGGTGGAAGGTATTAAAGAGAATTCTGGAGAGTTACCAAAAGAAATAAACGGTTCCTTAAGGCGACATGGGAGACTTTTATAGCCACTTCACACAATGGGAACTGAATTCAGAGGGAGCTACTGTGCTTGATCAAGCTCAAAATATGGTAATTTTTGCAATTACCCTTTCCATCTGGACATTCTGTTAGGAGAGACAAGGTTAGCCATTTGCTCATTGGTGCATCTTAGTTTGGAGAGCTAATGGCTCCTATTCAAGAACTCCTTTTTGAATCACACTAATCCAGAAGGCTCTGCCAGTGCTAAGCCTCTGTAAGTGATGATCCGTGGAGTGCACCCCAGGGTTCCTCTAGGAGGCAACACTGACATGCTATACGCTTGCTCCTGTATAGGCTATAGACTGCAGCTCAGGACCTACATGCTATTATCCTCCATAGTTTACCTTTGCCATGTTATAGTGAAGGGAGAGGATCTAATGAGCTACCCTGATGTTGATGTTATATCAACGTAAATGCTACACTTTATGTTCTGTATTTATATTGTTTGTGTTTTTCTATTGTAAGCTGCCAAGATTGGCCATTTGGCCAGATGTGATAGAAATATAATAAATAAAATAAATAAATAAATAAATTTTCCCTCCCTTCCCCTCCACTGTTGGGCTAGCTGGCTAGACTGGGTATTGGGGCCACTGTATTACAATGCTCTCAATCCTTCCTGGTAGTGGGAACTCAAAAGATCATACCTGCGGAACACTATTTGACACCATTTCCTTGGTCCTTGTTCTGTAACATCTATATGAAGCCATTCAAAGCTTGGGGAGTGAGGTGTCACCAATATGTTGCTGATACCCAGCTCTGTATATACCATGATGCCACCTAACATGGAGTCAATGCTCTTGAAAACCTCCTGAGTTTGATAAGGGTCTGGATGACAATGGACAAGCAGAGATTAAATCCCAAGAAGATAAAGATGGAGCTGGTTAGGAGACATTTAAGCTTCGAGCATGGGATTCAGTGTGGTCTAGAAGGAATTTTGTTCCCTCAACCAGGTGAGGTGCATCATCTGGGAACGATGCCTGATTCTTGACTGTGAGTGGATTCTCCGGTGGCAGCAGTGACGAGGAATACCTTTGCACAACTCAGCTTTGTACAGCTGCTATGACCTTTCCTGAGTTGACTTGGCCTTGCAGCAGTCACACAAGCCTTATTCACCTCATGCCTCAAATAGTGTGACGGGCTCTAGGTGGAGCTTACTTGGAATCGGATCTGGGATGTACAGTTTGTGCAGCATGTGTCAGCTAGGCTGCTACAATGGTACACAGTGCTGAAGTCCTATGAGCCTGATATTGTGAAACTTGTACTAGTTGTCATAATTCAGAAAGCGACATGATGGCACATGATACTGAAGGCACTGAGGAGGAGGATTACTGGAGTCAAGCTGATGATTTTTAACCTTCGAAGCCTTAAATGACTGTCTTGTAATGAACTTGTCCACTGGCTTCAGAGGCAGAGGGGTTTCTTTTTCTTTCTTTCTTTCTTTCTTTCTTTCTTTCTTTCTTTCTTTCTTTCTTTCTTTCTTTCTTTCTTTCTTTCTTTCTTTCTTTCTTTCTTTCTTTCTTTCTTTCTTTCTTTTAATAGAGTGTGGAATACCACCACCCCTTCAGAGACACATACAATGTCCCCTTTCATTGTCTTTAGGAAACGAATGAAGACCCACCTTTTAAAAATGAGCTATGGCAGTTTTTAATCCATTAGTAATGATTTTATCTCTTTACCGATTGATTGATTTTAATGAATCACATGATTTTGACTAGTTTATTTTATTTTAATATTATAGGGTTAAAATATTTTCGTTGCTGTTATTTTTGTGATCTTTTAGGATTCCAAGCTGCCTTGAGTGCCATGTGGGTGTGGAAATTTATCTATGGATATAATAAACAATAATAAATAATAAACAATGTGCTAAGATTTTAGTCACCTGCTGTACCCACGGCATTTTTTCCACTATAAGGAAAAAAAATAGCTGGGACCAAAATATAAGAAACATACCAGACAAATTTATGCATTTTTGCTACAAGTGTCCTTTTTTGTGTGTGCCAGATAATAAAATATGTTCAGACCGAAAATGCCCCTACATGCTTTTTAAAGCGAATCCTGATGTTAAGAAGCAGACCTGCTCTGTCCACTCCCTCAGGGAATGTTGACATTTATTTCATGGGAAGAATGCTAGAATTCACTCAAGTCAGGATATAAAAACAACGTATATCTAATTTCATTTTACTTTTATTTGATCTTCCATTTCCTGCTCTGGGTGTCCAGGTAGAACACATTCTATTCAGTTAAGTAGGCCCTTCAAATGTTGGTGCTGTTGAAATGACTCTGTGTTATACACTGTAGAGTTAGGGAGGAGCACATGTTTCTTTACTAATTGAGATAAATTATCACTACACATAGGGTTTATATTGCCTGTGCACCAAAAACACATGCACACAAACACAAAATCCCACAAAAGGTAGACTTTGAATATGAAACTAGTGCATACGTGTCAATTTTTCAATTTGAAAATAAGGGACATTTCCTGACACCTGTCACAAGCCATCCCACCACCACAACCAAGCTCCAGTATCTCTCAAATTTTAAGATATGTGTACAAACTATCTGAATACTGTATGTAAATATGTAAAGAAACCTGATGTGATATAAATTCAACAGGCAGCTATAACTAAATTCTGCTTTTGTCCTTACAGGGCTTACAATGTTCTTATGCCCACATTCATCATGCTATAATCTTTTATTCTTTCAGACACAAACATATGCCCAATTCATTTGTTGTTTCTCTGTAATAAAATGTCTTAGTCTCTGAGCATAAGCAGAGTTCAAATGAGATAGCCTTTGTCTAGGCAAAGGAAGCTCGATTCCTCCCCCCTCCTTCTTAGCCACAGAGGGGACTTAGCTCCCTCTCCCTTCTCAGGTTGTTCCTTTTGTCACATAGGCAGGCTAAACAATAGCCCTTCTCTGGCAGAGGCACCCAGAGATCTGTATCTCTAAAGCTGTTTTCCAGGTGTTGGAAGCTAATCTTTATAACAACTAAATAATTAGTCTGCCAACTGTGAATGGCGTGCCTGGTGGCTATCAGCTTTTTTAAAAATATGGGACACTTCCAAGAAAATAATAATCTGGGAAGATGGTGGGAATTAGGGGTGAAAATGGGATTTTCCTGGGCAATGTGGGACACTTGACAGGTATGAACTAGTGAAGACTTTAAATGTGGTGGTCCATCCTTATAATATATACAGTACTTAATTCCCTGTTCATTTAATATACTTTCTCCACCAGGTGTCCCCAGTCACCTTTTTGAAATAACAAAGATGAGGCGCCAAAGACCGATTTGAAACACAACCATCTCTCCCACAGCTCCTTGTGTCCTTCTGATTGGCTATTTAGAATGTGCAGGGTCTCTGCTTTGCAGTTTACAGGCTGCGATTCCGGGAACTGGCTTTCCTTGGCAGGGAATGATTCTTGGCTCAGTATTTGATCATGATTGACACTCTATAAAGGCTGCAGGTAGAACTATTGCAAGAAATCTGAAGATCCCTGCTCTCCTAATGATCTTACAGATTTTTTTTTCAGATTAATGAAAAGGGTCAAGAAAGAGACACTTGAGGTGATGTGGCTGGACTGAGGAGGGGGTCCCTCCCGGCTTGTTCGGCAGGTTCAGAGTGGTGCTGGTCAAAGGCCTGGTTCAATGTCCCCTTGGTGGGATAATGTAGGCAGGTGAGGCTATCTGGAAACCACTGCTCCCATCCCACAGCAGCTTTTCCGGTGAGGAGAAGCACATCCTAGCATTTCCTAATGTCAGTTATGCATCTTAAGAATAAGGTCTGCAGCCTTGCAAATTCAGCAGCCTTAATTGGCCATGATACTGTAGGCATACATTAGAGTTAACAGCCGTGTCAAAAGCAGGTATGATAAAAGATTGTGCTTCCTCAATAATTAATTATTCTCCCTGCACTCTTTTGCCACCTAAAAGTTTCCTCTTCCACTATGCTAAGTTGAAAAAAATGACCCGAAGAAGAACTTATTCTTTGACTGATGCTTTGCCATTTACAGAAATGTAAGATGGGCAAATGTATACATTGCCCCAGCATGTGTTCTTCATGTCAAAAGGCGCCCTAATTCACATATCTATCCAACTACATGAGATACGATTTGAAATGTATGCCTGTTGTTACAAGTGAACAAATCCAGCCACATGGCCTCATTCCCCCCCTATATTTTCTGAGCACTCGGTGCTCAAAATGTCAAGGAAAGTGGCAGCGCTGCAAGTGTAGGAACATTTGTTTTATAAGATCCTTCTGAAGTTCAGGATGTAAGTCTTAGCCTCTCTCATCTTCACAGATAAAAATACTGCCCAAGATTTTATTGCACACTTAAATAACCCCTCACACTTGTGAGGATGATTGCAACAGAGCAATAAAGCAACATGTTGTGCTTTTTTATGTGTCTACATTTGCTGATTTTTAGCCTTGGGTGGGTTGTTTATATGTTTCTATCTGTGATCAGAGTTAAGAATTTTTTTTTCATGTTTGCAGCAGAAGACAAGTAATCCTACACATTCCTCACCAAACTGCCTTATAAGACCCAAAAAGTCAAAATGGACAAGGAAGAGGAACTTAGTATATCTATTCACAGTACTGTACTCTACTAGATACTTGTGGAGTTTAGTGAACATGCCAGGAGGTTGGGGAAGTTCTTTTAAGCTACAGTTCCACAATCCCCCAACCTGCTTCTGGGAGTCATCGTGAAAAAAAACCCCAGCTTTTCTAAGCTCTTAGGACCAGCTCACTCTCATTCCACAGTCAATGCTGCCTGTCAGGTGAACAGGAGCTACTTCTGCAGCTGCTGATATACAATGCAGTGCAGCAGGTAGGCAAGGATTATTTTGGGCAATGCTATTTAGGCAGCCAGTGGTAGATGATGAGTTATCTGAAAGGGTACAGATATTTATCTTATTTGTTTGAAGTCTGACTAGGCATGGGCCTTTTGTTTCAGAATGGGTCCGGTTCTGAAACGAAGCACGGCAGCACCCTGCGAAACAAAATCACCCATTGACTTAACTTGCCTTACTTCAGGTGGGGCGCACCTCCAACTAGGAAGGAACCTCCAGTGCATTACCATTCCTTCTCCCTGGCACTGGCCAATCAGGAGCTGTGCAGGAACATGCATCTTCTCGCCTCCCTGTCTGATTGGCCAGCACCAGGGAGAAGGAGCAATGATGTGTTGGAGGCTTCTTCCTGGATGGAGGTGCCCCCCATGAGAAGTAAAGCAAGTCAAGTCAATGGGTGATATCATTTCACAGGGTAGGTCCAAGTTCTGAACAGCACCTGTGCTGCCGTGCTTCATTTCGGAACCAGACCCATTCCGAAACAAATGGCCCATGCCTAATTCTGACCATTTGGTTTAGTATTAAAGAACTCAATCAATAAGAACAAGAACCTTTATCTAAACCAGAGCAATATGTCTCACACACCTCACCAGATTTCTTGGGCAACTCCCATCCCATCACACCTGGTTGGGCTAACACAGGGACTGGTGGATGCTGTAGCCCGTAACTTCTAGAGGACTACCACTTTGCTTTCTCTTCATTGAGGCAGGCTCCAAAAGAGTTAAGCCGCACTGTGGCTATTGAGCCAGGCCCCATGAATAAGGAGTACAACGGAGCATTCTAGTGGAATTATACCTAAGAGATGCCGTGGAAAGAGGACAAAATGAATTTGTCCCGATCTTGTATATGAGAACGGTTGAGTCATGTTGACTCAGGAACAGTGGTACGGAAGAGAGTAGGGATCGGAGCTTATGGGGATTATTTGAAGGAAGTACAGTTATGGGGAGAAAGAGAGGCTTCTGTGGCCTCTGATGGTGGCACAGTCAGCCAAGGGGTATGGAGAGTGACGGGAAGGCCAAGAAACCTGGCCAGGGAAGGTTGGCATATGAAGATCCAGAGACAGGAGGTTCTTGTCCAGGTTTGGCTTGTTCTTCTTCCGAGTGAAGGAAACCTCAGAGCTCTCTGGTGCTTAGTATGCTTTCAGCGAGTCCCACTGCACTGTGCAGATGCATGTAGACCAGACCATTTAGAATCTGCCATACCTGTACAGATGAAACTGGATAATCCTCCATAGATGACATCATCGTTGTCTGGCAATATAAACGGACACCTTGTCTGAACCTCCAAACAGTATTGCTTGCAAGGAATTGTGTGGTTGCAGTGAGACTGTGTAACTTCAAATAACTGGGAACAGAGCCAGGCTTTGTAGACAGTCTAAGAAGAAGAAGGAGGAGGGGAAAGAGGAAAAAATAAGTCAGACATATGGACAAGACCAAGCAGCAAGGCTCAAATTATCTCTCATATATACACATAAAAACACAGGCACCTCAGAGACAGGGCCTTGACACCTTTTCTCAGTGTGTTATTTATCTTCCACTCCCTGGAAATAATCTTCCAATGTTAATTTACCGACATCTCATTAATTCCCATTCCTTGAAGCAATGAGAATGTCCAAAAGATTGTGTTTCCCAAAGTTTGGAAGGAGAACACTAGATGATTACTAGCATTTTACAATATTAATGCTTATTTCCAAATATGCAAGTAGAGTACAGGAGAAGGTTAGGGTTAGGGTTAAGGTTAGTCAAATTGGAAAACACATCTATAACTGGTAAAGGAGGAGAAGCCCCATAGTTAGGAACCTGTATCTGCTTGGAATTTTGCTCCTCCGCTTATGCATAGGCCTAAGAAGTCTTGCTTATTTTTAACAAAGGGAATCCAATATTTCAATCCAGTAACAAGCTTGGAAAAGAGGCATACTTTTCAAAACAAACAAAACAAACCAAACGAGCTTCCAGGGTAACACACTGACTGGTTTGTTTGTTACAGCTTTGCTATGTAAAGTAATTCACACATATTCACAGAAGGTGGTGCTGGCTGCCTGCAAGGAGAGAACAGATCTGGGCTACAGCACTGAAAAAGAAAATTCACCGCAGGGCGCTTTGATCCTTTAGGAGAAAGACATGATGCTGCATAAATATATAATTACATTTATTACTTAAGATGTCCACATGTCAAGATTAAAGGACATGACTATAAATGGCTGTCCCTAAACATGTCTATATAACTGTTCAGCATTTCATATCCACAACCTATCCCCTCAACCTCAGTATTTCTGAGAGGATGCAGTTCAAAACTATTATCGATCTGCTCTTTTTAAAACAACCTTACAATCACTGACTTGCTGTATGTGTGTGAATTTCTTCTCCTATTTGCCTTCTAAAAGAGCTTGGAGCTTACAGACATTTGATTTGATACAGTCTCTTTTTAACCACATAGCAAAGCATTGTGATCAGCTGAGAAATACTTTCAGTAATAACTGTGTCTATGCCTGATCAATTACATTACTCAAAAGAGATGGTCTCAGTAGCTTCTCATAACATAGAGGCAACTACTGTCTGCTATATTCTTATAGCAGTCTTGCCAACATGCCAGGTTTCACCCTGACTTTCATCTTCCCACTCAGCAGCTTTTTGGCCTATCCCCATCTTACATTGCCAAGACCTCAGAACAACACCCCATTCATATCTTGGAAGACGGATATTCAGCAGCTCTTGCTTTGGAGGTGTAACAAAGGGAAAATCTGAAAATCTAACAGAAGCACTGTAAGACCTTTCTTCTTCTTACAAAGCACTGGAATGTCTGTGGAGATTCTCAGCCATCCAGGTGAGGTTATCTGGGAGTTGAGTCATGGCAACTGGACTTCTTGTCTTGTGGGATGGAAATGTTTCACTACTTATCCAAGTACAGTAACACCTTGGTTTATGAGTACTTTGGTCTATGAGTGTTTTGCAAGACAAGCAAACATTTCTGATCAATTTTGCCTTGATCAGCGACAAGTGTCTTGCAATATGAGCAATGGAGCAGGCCACATGATCACAAGTCAGCTAATTCTCTCTCTCTCTCTCTCTCTCTCTCTCTCTCTCTCTCTCTCTCTCTCTCTCTCTCTCTCTCTCTCTCTCTCTCTCTCTCTCTCTCTCTCTCTCTCTCTCTCTCTCTCTCTCTCTCTGCAGGTTTGTGGAATGTTCCCTCCCAGGCAAGCCTCAAAAGTAGAGGGAGAAGAGAGGAATGGAGGTTTCCCTTGGACCAGCCAAAACAGTTTTTAAAGGAAAGTGAAGGTTAGGGTCTTTTTTTCTTTAATTTGTTTTCAACATTATTTATTTTTCTAATCATTTCTAGTCATGGGATAGCTAGTCTAGTGTGTATAGGGCTACAAATTGCACTTTATTATTGTCTGAATAAAAACAGAGAGTAAAATCCTGTTGCTAGGCCCAAGCAAAGCAGATTCCACAGTCAGGTACATAAACCATGGTGTGGACGTGGACTTCTAGCCAACTTCTTTTGTGAGTTTTGGCATTTTGTGTTTATAGTTTGTGGTCTATGGGACCCTAGAACAATTTATCCGAGTTTCCATTATTTCCTATGGGTAAATTTGTTTTGATGTGCAAGTGCTTTGGTTTACAAGCATGTTTCCGGAATAGATTATGCTCATAAACCAAGGTACTGTAGCTTCTTCAGACTGACTAGAAAGCACTGGAATGGAGTTTTAGTTCTCCATTGCTTCAGCTTTCACGTTCTGTGGTAATTCACGAGTTTATTTTTACCTTCAGAAGGGGAACACATTTTTAAATCAAATGCGTAAATACATTCAGTAGTAAGAAGTGTTCAAAATGTTT
This sequence comes from Phrynocephalus guinanensis, assembly GCA_037367245.1. Lineage (NCBI taxonomy): Eukaryota > Metazoa > Chordata > Lepidosauria > Squamata > Agamidae > Phrynocephalus > Phrynocephalus guinanensis. Next base: position 30,167,524 of record CM074736.1, read on the forward strand.
TTTTTTAAGAATAGGTATCTTATATGCATTCTTTGGAAACATGGTGCTGAAGGAGAATCTTTGTGAATACTCTGAAAGATAAACAAGTGGGTCCTATAACAAATCAAGCCTGAACTATTCCTGAAGGCAAACATATTGAAACTATCCCACTGTGGGCACATCATGGGAAGGCAGGGAAAAGATAATAATGCGGGACAAGGTAAAAGGCAGCAGGAAAAAAGGAAGACCAAAAATGAGATCGAATCTCGCAGTATGAACCGGCTCGGGTGCTAAGGTCATCAGGAGAGGCCTTTCTCTCCATCCCTTCACAGGAGCATCTCATAAAAACACATGGAAGGGCCTTCTCTGTGGCTGCACCCAAACTGTGGAACTCTCTCTCACTGGAGGCCAGGACTGCCTCATCTCTGCTGTCTTTCCGGAAGCAGGCAAAGACTTTCATCTTCAGGCAAGCTTTCCTCGAATGAGGGACTACCTACTATGTGACTTTTATATGGATTACCATACATGACTGATTTCATAAGAACACCTGTGTTTCCATGTTTACTTTCCACTCCTCATAAATGGATTTTTTTTTCTTTTGACATGCTCTTTGTAGCTTTAATGTTACCTTTTAATTTTCTAAGATGCCCTTCTAATTCCCTGTTCTTAATTTGAATATGTCTTAAATGTTCTGGGCTGTATATTGTCCCTCATTATTGTAAGCCACCTGGGGTTCTTTTCCAAGGAGAAAGGTGGGGTAAAAATATTAAAAATCAATACATAAATAAATGACTTCTCTAAAGGAAGCTGACTACAGTACTGAGTTTAGAAGAGGTGGGCAGGGCAGTAAGCACAAGAGGATTTGGAAATTGCTTGTTTGCAGGGTGGCCGCAACTCCAAGGTACTTTGACGGCGCGGCGCGTAACACCAACATCTGTTCTGAAACACTGAACCTATCCAAAGCCTTTAGAAAAGGGGAGGACGCACATTTAAGCAATAAACATAAGAAAAGAAATAATTACCTGCTATAGTTTGTTAATATGATTATTCATATCTAGGCTGTTGGATAATGGTCATTTAAGCACTTCCCAGGGGAATTAGGAAGTATTTTTTCCCACCAGCTATTTTAGAAAGCAATATAGAATAACTGATTATTTTCCCTCCCCCCCCCCAAATACCTGGCTTTCACGAAAAGCACAATGAGAATTTAAAGGAGGAGAGAAAAGAATAAAAACTGCAAATTCAACAGCTGGGATCTTGAAAGGGGGTAATTTCCAAAAGAACTTGGTTTAATTTAAGCCTCTTTCATTTTATCTGTTCCACTTTTAATATGTGTCAGTAAAAGTTTAATTTCTATAATTACCCACAAAGCTGTTATCTTCAGCTTATTTGCAGTGGCAGCAGGTAGTAGCAAAGTTGCTAGGTGACCAGCTTTTTAAAAAAACACCATTATTGTTAATCTGTGGTTTATGATTACCACTTTCAGTTGGATCCTAGTCATTGTACCTTGAAGAGAGGAAATATTCTCATTATGGATGTAATATTAATTGCTTAAGGTGAGCTTCCACGGTATTGTTATTTTTCATTATTTACAAGATAGGAGTCTGGCTGAAACTTCCTACTCTTTTGATTTGAAATAAGCTTTTAAAATTGTACAGTCTTTTGAAATAGATAACCCGGTATTCTCTAGTGCTTTCAATGTGCTTCCCCTGCTGATAAAATACAAATATTGAATAATTATTCCCATTAAATTTGGTTCCCAATGAGGAAGGAAAGAGGTTGTTGATTCTCAAGGACTCAGGCATAGTAGGGTAGATGAGTGTGTAGGTGATAGGTGATGCCAATAATGAGAATGCAACATTGATTGCTGTAGAAATGGATTGTCAGCTTTTAAGCATGCCTAAATTTAAGGTTTCTGCTTCTGGAAATTCTTGTTGAGCGTTATTTTGTCCTTTAAGTATGCTGAATAGAGAGTATATATTCCAGGGCAACTAAGGGCATGAAAGGCCCTTCTCTGTTGCTGCTCTCAGACTTTGGAACTCCCTCCTGCTGGAGGTCAGGACTGCCCCATCTCTGCTGTCTTTCCAGAAGCAGGCAAAGACCTTCCTCTTCAGGCAAGCTTTCCCTGAATGAGGGGCTACCTACTGTGTGACTTTGTATGGATTACCATACATGATTGCATTGATTGATTTCATAAGAGCACTAGTGTTTCCCTGTTGCTCTTCACCCCTCATAATTGGATTTTTCTTTTCTTCTTGTGTGCTCTTAATAGCTCTGTTACCTTTTAATGTTCTAAGATGCCTCTTCAAACTCAAATGTTCTGGACTGTTTATTGTCCCTCATTATTGTAAGCCACCTTGGGTCCTTTTCCAAGGAGAAAGGTGGGGTAAAAGTATTCAAAATGAATAAATAATAAATAAGGGAAAATGGATTTCCTTGGTATATCTTTTGTTCCATTACAACTGATGTAAGACAGAGGTAACATAACAGAATTGCCTTGCTGTGCTAGAACATCCACACAAGCATCCTGGAAGAAGATAAAGCAAAGTGTTCTGCTTATGTACCGCCCTATACCACTTCAAGTAGCCTATGGGCGGTTTACAATTCTAATTACAGTGTGCAGGATACACATTGCCCCACCCCAGCAAGCTGGGTACTCATTTTACCTAACTCGGAAGGATGGAAGGCTGAGTGAACCTTGAGTCGGCTACCTGAGATTGAACCCCAGGTTGTGTGCACAGTTTTACCTGCGGTACAGGCATTTAACCACTGCACCACGAGGCTTTCCAAAGCTTTTAAAAACATAGATGGCTCTGGAGAAATATTGGATAACATTGTATTAAGAGAGCTTTATCAACAGGGATCAGTCATGAGAAATAAACCGAACTTGCACGTACAAAGACCAGATGGTGAATTCAAAGCCATGAGTCTGAACCAGGAATGAACTGGAAGGTTAAAAGTTTAAAGTCTGAAACACAGTGGAGGAACAGGTGCCTGAACTGGATGGGCAGAGCACATTCTTTGTGCCCAAATTGTTCCAGATTAATTTCTCAGATGAAAAGATCAGCATTAGCCTAGCTAGGAAAGACCCTCAAAATAGTACATGAAAGCATAAAAGGAGCTGTGCTAGTGAAAGGACTATTAGCAAATCAACACAGGTTCCCACACAACCTGTTGGGACACACTGCCACAGACACAAATTTCAACCACTTTTGTCAGCTCCCTCAGAAGAAAACAGGACAGTACCCATACTCCATCAAAAATATATGTTTAGCAGCATAAATATGCAGTACATTATCCAATAATTCTTTTAAACCCAATCAAACAGGGAACCTTCCACTACCACCAATACACATGCAGGAGAAGAAATAGCCAAATTTTACAGAAACACAGAGCCACTTCTCTTCAAAACAAAGCAAAGCAAAGGTAAAAACACAACCAGAGCCATCACCACCACTAAGAATACTAGAACATGGGAAGATTCCTCTCTCTCTCTCTCTCCATTACTTGATGTACAGTGGTACCTTGTATAAAGGAATTAATTCGTTCCAAATGAAATTATGTTAAGCAAATTTTCCTTTATAGACATTTCCCATAGGAATGCATTGAAAACAGAGTGATCCCATTTTTATATTGTACAGATTCGCCCCATAGGCGATTCTGCTAAGCAAATTTCTCCTATCTCCGGAATTTTTTATGTTGTACAAATTTTATGTTATACAAACCGTTTGTTATACAAGGGTCCACTGTATTCTCCTGTCTTCTTTGAGCCCAAAAATCAGAAGCAGGCCAGGCATTAGGAAAAAATAATCCAAGAGAAGAAAGGGCCAAAGGGGGGGGAGGGAAGTCCCCAAAGAAATTGTGAGGTAGGCTGCTTGGCAACAGCAATAAAAAACAAAAAAACCACAAAGAAATAGGTTTAAAAATCCACCCAAAAATCAAGGCCAAAAAAGGCAAAAATAAAAAATAAAATAAAATAATTAAATTATTATTTAAAATAAAATAATTATATAATTATATAATAAATATTATATAAAATAAAATAAATATATAATAAATAAAATAATTAAATAATAAATATTATATAAAATAAAATAAATAATTAAATAAAAATTAATGGATCCCAGATGGAGGCTCAGAAACCGACAGGCGAAGAGCCAGCCAGGAACCATAATTCAAGATAAAGGGCACCAATTCAGGCAACAAACGTTCTTCACTGGGTTCTTAAAAACCCAAGCCCTTTTTGAGATTCAAACTTCCCACACACTTTAACTGGATATTCAGACCGGCTACTGGAGGCAGCCCTTCTCTGACTCTGGGAGAAGCTGAATACATGACTTTCTCGATGTTGTTGGATTCCTAATGTTCATGGACCTCAGCTGACATGATTAATTATCACAGATAATAGAAATCATAGCCCACCACCTGAAAGGCTGCAAGTTTTGCCCGTTTGTCCTGTGATTTTTGAATCCGAGAGGTACAGTAATAGAAATATGCCAGTTGTGGCCATATAGCGTTCGAGGAAGAGCATCTATTCCAGCTATCCAGATATTATCAGACCATTTCCCCTTCTTCGTTGGGGAGATGAGTGGCTAAGTGCAATTTGCCCTCCTAGGAGATTATCTTTTTACTTTTATTGTATGTAGTAAACAAAAAGAAAAAAAATCAAAGCTGGTCTGAATTAGCTACATCCTGTTGCTAAGATTGCCAAAGCTGTACCTTTATATATATATAAATGTGTCAGCCGAAATGCAATTGTGGATTGAATTCTGTACACGAGGGGGTGTAAATACGTTACATAAGTGGGATTTTTTTTCTGCAGCAAAAGCACCTGGCATGTAAACCTTGCTGCACTAAAAATAATTTCCTTCACCTATGTCACAAGAGCAAACTTAGGGCTACAAGTGATGGAAAGAAGAAGAGGCGTTCATGTTCCATCTATTATTTAGTGCTGTTCACTTCTTTCAAGTGGGTATTGCGTCTGTTCTGCCCTGCTGCCAATGTTTTTAGTTCTGTCCAATAACCCCTTTGGACACACCATCACCAGAAATGTGTGACGATATAAATGTTTTCCCTGTGAATTAGACACAGACATACTAAAGCTGCTTCTGCATTTCTTGCTATATGCATTTTGAATCACAGTTGCACCACAATTACTTGTCTATTTTATTTACAGTTTATTACATTTATATCCTCTTTTTCCTGCAAGGAATTCATGTAGTATAATACAGCATCCTTCCAATTTCATCCTCAGATCAGCCCATGTGAAAGAGATTAGGCAGAGATCTGATGACTGCAAGGTCAAACATTGGGCTTCATTTCAGAGTGAGAAATTGTGCTGGGTTCAAGTGTTACATCCTAAGAAACACACTCAGTCTCCATAGGAAGTAAAAAAAACACAAGTGGATTGAGCCGTGTGACCAGAAAAACAAATTCAAAAGTATACCTTTATTGGTCACTACTAAAACAAAGCAAAAAAGTAAGTTATGCTAAGCTTTTGATAGCAAGCTATCTTGATGCAATCTTGATAGAGGATGTAGTCTATCAGGTGCTGAAAATCTTTTTGGTGAGATGAAATACACCAGATGATGGTATCAGGAGTTGAGATGGGCACGAAATGAGTTTTTAATTCATTTTGTTATTTGTTATTCATTTCGTCAGCTAATGAAATGAATAATGAACCAACCCATCAAAGCAAAATAAAAACAAAACAAAAATTTCCATTTCATTCCATTTTGTTTTTCGTTTCCCCCCTTCCTACCTTGTAGCTGCCAGCCTCCTTGCCTGGGACTCAGGCAGTGGGCCAGGAGGGGGAGGGGGAAAGGCCAGCATTGGGGACTTAGATAGATAGATAGATAGATAGATAGATAGATAGATAGATAGATAGATAGATAGATAGATAGATAGATAGATAGATAGATAGATAGATAGATAGATAGATAGATAGTCCCTCCGGCCTGTGGGCCAGCCGGTTTGGCGCGCGAGCCAGCAGGCCAGGAGAAAAATGAATTTTAAAAAGGGGCACGCGACAGCTAGTTCCTCTCAGATATGGGGGGGGGGAGTCCCCGGCATTGGGGACTTTTAAAATAAATAAAAATTAAAATTAAAAAAAATAATCCCTAGTAGCAGCTGCCACTGACACAAAAACAACACAAAGACATTGCTCAGAAGGAAAAGACATGCCCTCTGCCTCCCTTTCAGGTGAATGAAGGGAATTTCCTGCTTTGACTTGTAAAGAAAGGGCTGTTGCATTAACATCTCCTCTCTCTTTTTTAAAACCCTGCTCTTCACAATACTTTGCAAGTCAGTTAAAACCTGCTTCCTCCTCTTGATGCTGTGCAAGAAAAATGAAAGCCAAAAACTGAAGAAAAGATATGCAGGGAAAGAAGGGAATGGGGGCAAATGAGTAAAGAAGGGAAAAGGGGAGCAGGAGAAAAGGCTCTTACCATTCTATTGATACATTGCTTTTGTTATTTTTTATTTTGGAAAGGATAAAGGGAGTGCTGAATGTTCCACGTAACAATAGAAAATGAATCAATACAAATTTAAAGAGCAGTGTAATATGCCTTAATGGTTCTAACAGAAAAAAATATGTAGCGATACCACGTGACCACAAGGGAAAATGTACAACAAAGAAATAAGTATAACTAGGGCTCTTTTCTCATGTATGATTGAGCCTTCAATGTATAACATATCAAACCTTATTTAGTAGTTCCTTCTTGTGATTCACTTGTCAAACTTTTGTGTTCTTCTTGTATCTGGAACATCTCAACAGCCATATAAAGAGCCACATTTCGAGGGCAGGGAAGGGATTGTGTGTGTGTGTGTGTGTGTGTGTGTGTGTGTGTGTGTGTGTGTGTGTGTGTGTGGTATAGAAAATAATTTTCTTCCAGAATAGTAAAAAAAATAAAAGATAACTGCTTTTAAAAACAATATCTCAGCACAATTTGAACCTCTAAATTGAAGTGTAAGAAGGCCAATTAATTCTGTGAGGTGTTTGATTGGGTTATCAGACACTCAGGACATGCTGCTAAAGAATTAATCCCAAATATTATAGAATATAGCGACCATGCTGGCTGGAGATGCTGGATGTGGTGGTCCATAATAATAATAATAATAATAATAATAATAATAATAATAATAATAATAATAATAATAATAATAATAATAATAATAATAATAATAATTTTCCAAGCACTTTTCAATAGCATAATCAGGCATCCCACCAAGCCTCTGACTCTATTTGCACCCCACTTGGCTCAGATTTCTCTGTCTTCTATGTTAATTTAATTGTATTTTAAAATCACACACAAAAATAACTAGCAAACTTGTGAAAAGAGTTGAGAAGCTTGATTAGAGTTCCTCCTTCAGAAGTCCATAAAATGCAAGCTAAACATTTGCCAATGTTAGTTTATGGGTTTTACAATCCAGACTCTGGAAGATGAAGCATGTAAGAGTCAACAACAGATGTCCTTATGTTCAACCACAGTTTTAAGTGTCACATCTAAATTTCTCATGCTGGTAAGATCCCTGGAAGGAGGATGAAATCTCACCTTCCTCAACATTTAAATCCCTCTAATTACCTTGTTGGTGATCAGGATATTATAACCAAATTGGGTCATGCACGTCAGAATTGGCATGCTAGTATCGAAATATTAGTACGAGGGGATAGCCAGTGTGGTGTATTGGGTGGATAAGGGCCTGGGCCTTGAATCCCTGACCAGTCGTCAAAATTCACTGGGATGTACGGAAGTTTTAAATCCACTCATTAAATATCTCATTTACCATGAAATCACTTTTAAGGTCACTGTATGTAATTTATGACTTGAAGGTGTTGAATCAACAGCAAATTAATCCTAGGGTAAAGCAGGGCTACATTTGGGACTCCTTTCTTTTTAGCATACCAGTAATTTAAAACATAATATTGTCCCTAGGATATAATCACTGTCTTTCTTTCCTCGCTCAGAATAGGTACTGGTATATGCTGAAGACTGTACCCAAAACCAATACTAATTTCACTCAGAGCAACCCTACTGAATTAACTGCTCAAATGTAAGTCAACATTGAGGATCTCCCACTAATTGGAACTAGCAATTAAATGTAGGATTCAGTTTTGACCTTACTGTATTCCCTGGTTCATTTTGTATGCCATTCACAAAACTCCAGTACTTCTATTTCTGACACTATTTTGCAGGCTGGTTTTATGGCATCTTTTTCTTTCCCCTAATGGCAGCATCACTAGATGTTTTACTTGTTTATTCTAATGTTTATTTAATTTACATTGTTGTTTGTTTCTTATTGGCATTTATGTAAACCGCCCAGAGTCCCTTCTGGGAAATCAGTGTGGTATAAAAATGCAATAAATAAATAAATAAATAAATAAATAAATAAATAAATAAATATTAATGGGCACAATTAGTACACTATTTATTTGTTTTGACAGTTTTTGGTGATGGCCTTGGCCTGCAGAACTGGCTTTGCAACTCCATCCTTCCCCCCGCATCCATGTATAATCTGTATTCTCTTTGTGAAATGCCCAGATGGCCATAGTATATACATCTAATAAATAAATAAATAAATAAGTTCATGTGGTATTCCAGGTTGCTGGGATGTGGTGGGGATGGGATCAGTGACTCTGTGGGTAGGAAACAGCCATTCATCCTCATTTTTGCTGACTAGAGGCAACCAGCAATTCATGATGGCTTTAAGGGATACTACATTTAAATATACAGCTTCAAAGCTATCCAGCAGGGTTTCTTTAATTTTTCAACCAAGAACTGCATGAGCATAGCTGGCTCCACTGCCACAATGTTTGGTTTAGTGAGGCAAATCAAACGGAGATTTAAATCAACTTTTCTCCCTCTTTACATTTATTCTGCCTTTGCAGAAAATAAATTCTGGACTTTCTGTTCAGGTCCTTTATACTTCTTGCTCAAAAACTACTTGGACCGACTGCATATGTTCACCAAAAAAAAAAGCTTGACATCTGCCATGCTTACTACCAGGCTGAGAATTATACAGTACAGCTGGAAGGGATCCATAGAAAAATAAAAGTTCAATCCCTTCCTGAATCAGGAAATCTACAGCTAAAGCATCCCTAACGAATGACCATATACCCTTTCCTTAAAAAGCTTCATTCAAGGAAAGGTCCAACAGCTTCCAGCATATGTCATTCCACAGTTGAACAGCTCTTACTCTCATCAAATTCTTACTACATTTTCATTGAAATAAATCTTTCCTGCAGCTTGAAAGCATTCATTCTCTTTCATCCCTCTGAAACCACAGAAAGGAAGATATGACAGTCCGTCAAATATTTGAAAATGTTGATATTATTTTTCCTCCAACTCAACATATCTGATATAGGGCTTCGTTTCCAGACCAGTTATCATCTACACCTCCTTTGATTTGACTGCCCTTGTGATGATATAGCCTACTACTACATTAGCTTTGCTTGCCCCATATGACATCGTTCACACATATCTGGCTCATGGATCACATGGATCACACACACACACACACACACACACACACACACACACACACACAAACACACACACACAATACTGCAACTCGAGGTGTTCCCCATGCTATATTTGTCAATCTGACCTCTCCTGCCTAAATGTAAACTTTAAGCTTTTCCCTGTTAAATGTCTTTATGTCTGTTCTGGCCCAATTCTCAAACCTGCTAGAGTAATCTTAAGCCTTGGTTCTATTTTCAGAAGTCTTAGGTACCCCTCCCCGATCTCAAAGTTAAAAAGTACCTGCTTTATAATCCTGTGGCATGCTACTTCTCGCTTATGCCCAGGGTGATCAGAACCAACAATGAGTGCTCTTTGGCTACAGTATTTCAAATCTACCCAGTGGTAGTATTATGTAGCACGTCTTGCCTGCAATAACATTGGGGGAGGTGTGTGTTGATCTTTAACACCTTTGCTGAAATCCAAGGTTCATTCCTTTTACACCACTTCCCTCACCTACCAAGCTTGTAGCTACCAAAGCAGAGGTTCTTAGTAATTACCATATACTTTTCTCAGTGCTTAGGAACTGAGTCCCAAGTGTGAAATCTGGTGTGATCATGTCCGTGCTTTAAAGGTTCTTAACTGCAGTGCAGATTATTTTAAATTCTCTTTTAAGCGATCGGTCCGCCCACACTGCTCGAGCCTCCAGGCTTGCAGGAACCTGGCTATGGTGTCGGAGTTCGCTGCCTCTCTGCTGCTCCTCTCCACTTCCCAGCCAATCATCAAGGTCATAGGTTAGGCACACATCCCCTGGAAAGCTTTTCTGGCTGACCTTTGTCATCACTACAGCGACTGTGCCCACCTCTCATTCACCTTGCTGTCTCTCAGCTGGTTCCCTCCACTCAACAGCTGATCAGCAAAGGTGGGAAGTTGGTCACAGTGCTAGGGATGGAAGGGCTTGCACACTCTCTGCAGCCGGTTAGGTGATATTGCCAGCTCTCCAGCTGAACATTGCTGCTGGCTCTGCCACTAAGGTGCTCCCTGGAGCTGTGCTGGTGGAGGCAACACCAGCCTTCCGGGTATTGCAGAGCCACCATTCTGGGCTCCAGAATCCTGCCAAAAAGAATGCATGCCCCAGACAAGGATCAGAAAGGTACAGGACAACTATTAAAGGGGAAGGATGGATTTTTCTCTATCAAAACACAAGAGAGCACTTGTATTTGCATTTCTTATTCAGATTGTGCAATCAGCAATCCATATATCATATCTACTGTATATACTAGTGTGGACAAGTCTTGACTCTTTATAGCTCTGAGAACTTTTGCCAATATTGCTGGTACACTCACTGCCTAGTAGTTCCTTGAATTCTCTTTTCTGTTCCTTTTGAAGATTTGCCTGCCTCCAGACTTCAAAGAATCTATCTGCTCTTTAAGAATTCTGAGACGATAAACAGAGGCTTTGAGATTACATCGTCAAGTTCCTTTAGCAGAAAGCAACTTATATGACCCATAGACTTGAATTTGTTCATAGTAGTTGGTCGCATGTCCCCATACCACCACCTCTTTGCTGATCTTGTCCAGTTCCAGCCTCCTTCTGTCATCTTTCAGCATTTCTCCACCCTCCACGGTAAATTGTTCTGAAATCATGAGACTACAGAAATCAAACAGGAAAGGGAGGGGAAAAAAAGAAAACCAGGAAAGTGGAATCTGGGGGAGTGGGGGAGGCTAAGAAACTTCCCCACATCTGTCCATAAGAAGGCCAAAAGAAACTAGAATGAAACTCCGCACAAAACCACAGGCAGTCAGCCATCTCTCCCAGTGAGCACGCAAATCACCTTGGAAACCTTGGTGGGCAGAACAATGATGAGCCGATGTTTTGAATTCATTAATAAAAATGCTATTTACCTCAAAGTAAAATAACCTTTCCACAGAAAAAGCCTCTGTGACCTTGCAAATACCTCCCTCTTTCCCCATTATTATAATACCAGACATTAATATTCCCAGTGTAGTGTAGTGGACAAAATGATGGACTAGGACTCTGGAGGACGGGGCCCATATCCCTGCTCAGCCATGGAAACTGACTTGAGGAATGGAACTGGTAAAACCACCCCTTAAACTATCTCACTTACCTTGAAAGCCCTATTAGGGTCACAATAATACATCAGTTGTGACTCGATGGCACAGAACACACATACATTACTCGTTCACATAGACTGCCATTATAAAGAGGATACCACACTATATTGATTGGTTGGTCTCTCTCAACCCCCCTGCTTCACCTCTGAAATGAAATCTCAGCAGTGCCTAGGAAACAAAAGGGGTTCTGCCTTGGAATATGGTCTGATTTTAAGGGTAGGCTGCTTACTGAGACAGAGCAACAAAGCACAGGTGGTACCTCGTATAAAGGAATTCATTCGCTCCAAATGAAATTCTGTTAAGCAAATTTTCTTTTGTACAAATTTCCCATAGGAATGCATTGAAAATGGATTAATCTCTAATTGCGACCATTTTTCTGTTGTACGGATTTGCCCCATAGGCGATTCTGTTAAGCGATTTCCCGCTATCTTTGGAAATTTTTCGTCAAGCAGATTTTCTGTTAAACAAACTGCTTGTTATGCAAAAGTCTGCTGTACTCTTAAGAAATAAAGATGGTGACCGCATTCCAACTTATACATTACGTATAAGTAAGTAACACCAAACTTCAAAGAATATTGTAAACTGTATATACAAACATGATTCTACTTCTTTAAATTTTTAGAGATGATCAGCAAGAAGGTTGCTATTTTCTATTTGGTGAGGGAAAACTCTTGAAAAAAATACATTTCTTAGGTTGCAGTTAGCGGAATTTAAACCATGTACAGTAACGCCTCTTAAGACGAATTACCCCATAAGATGAAAAACTCGCAAGACGAAAAACATTTCCAGAAAGAGCCATGCTTCACAAGATGAAAATTCCCTATGGGATGGTTCGCAAGATGAAAATCTGTTCTGCATTTTGAAACCAGTTACCCAGCATGCATTGCACTCCCGTAGTTTGTGGAGGGGAGGGAGGAGTTTTTTCATCAAGTTTTGGAGCCATTCTGGACATTGTTTTGCAGCAGGTTTTGGACTTTTAGAACTTGGAAAGGTAGGAAGATGAGGTTCCCTTGCTTTCTTTTGTCTATCTTTGCATTCTTTTCCATTGCTCTGCAGATAGGAATGGGCTGGGTTTGTCTTGCTGCTTGCTTTTGTTCATGTTTGCATTTTTTTTCCATTGCACTTTTGGTGGGAACAGGCTGGGGTTTGTCTTGCTGCTTTCTTTTGTCCACGTTTGCATGGCACTGTAGCGGGGGTGTTCCAGGGGAGGTTCTGGCTCTGCATGCCTTTAAAGTGCACTTTATAAAGAGGTCTGGGGGGAAATTTGATTTTTTGTGTATGTGTGGCCTTTTTTTTGACCTTCGGAACAGATTAATCAATTTCCCTTTAATTCCTATGGGAAGGCACAGTTTGAAAGATGAGTTTTTGGTAAAAAGAAATGACCCATAGAACAAATTAAATTTGTCTGAAGAGGTACCACTGTATATATTAACTTTTGTCTCTCCAGACATTGTGTCAAGTTGTATCCTTTGACTTGCCAGCCCTAATTAGCTTAGCCAATGCTGAGAATAATAATGGGAGTTAAATTCAGCAGTATCTGGGGGGGGCACAAGGTACTCCCTCTTGTTTTGAGGTTTTCTCCTCTAGGATTTTAAAATGCCTGAAAATTTTGCCTTTCTAACAAGACTATCCAGATGGAAAGGCTCATACTGGCTTATCCCACAGACTGCTTTTGGAAAACATTTAAATAAAGAGCCCTAAGCACATCCGATATCACCTGATTTCGGAAGCTAAGCAGGGTCGGCCCTGGTTAGTACTTGGATGGGAGACCACCAGGGAATACCAGGTGCTGTAGGTGCCTGGAGTAGGAACTGGCAAACCACTCCAGTCTTCCTGCCAAGAAAACTCCATGGACTTGGGGTCACAAAGGGTCGGTCACGACTATAATGACACAACACACATGAGTTGTTGTGCAGGTGAGGACTATGAGGAAAAACTAGAAGTGAGAGGGCAAATGAGAAAACCCCTTAATAGAGGGGTGGGGGCAGGAGACAATATGAGTCAACACATTGCATTCAATCTAGTTTTACTCTGTTTTCCAGAAAGGGGTTGATCACTATAGAGTACAAATGGTTCATTAGTAGCAAATCCTATGTTACTGCACAGTACTGCTTGCGGGAAAAGGAGTTGCTCTGAGGGTAATCCTTGTCTTATTGCTAAGACTCTACTGAAAGCCTCTTTATGAGAAACGAAGGAAACGGTCCTTATTATGTCACTCTTCATTTATACTGTTCAACAGTAGAGCCACACTGCAATAATGTTAGTGTTGATTAAATAAGGGCAGCCGGAACGGGAAACTACACAAATATAATTAGCACGTATCCAGTGTATTGCAGTCATACCAAATAATGGGAGAAACAAATGTATTAAGATACGATTTTTGATTCATGTGTTGTCATCATCGTTGCAGTTGTTCCACTTTTGTTATTTTTTAACGGTCCTTTCTGGCTCCTGCAAGTACGCTTTCCAACACATACACACAAGGATTTTGTACATTGACAGCTTGAGTGTACAAAAGATGATTTGCCTTCATTATAACTGCACAGATTCATTCTCTTGCCTGCCTTCTTTTAATTTTTCCTACTGCTCTTTCATGCCATTGTTTTCTTTCGCTCGCTGTTAAATATAGCAAGGTGAAGCAGTAAAAGGGCTTGCATGTCAAATTGCTGGGGTGTGGAGTATCCTCTGGAGGATTGCTAAGGAGTATAGCTCTCCAGTAGAGAATTGCTGGCTATTCAGCATACATCGTACTGTTGAAGGGTTTGGTTCAATAAAACATATGTCATGGCTTATGCTCCATGAAAGACAAGGAAAGCTGTGGAGGTGATAGAAAAATTTTTTTATGGCATCTGAGGCAGAGAAATCTAACAGTTTTCAAAATAATACATGGACTTCCCAAACATGAGCAAGTCATATATGGTAAGTCATATATGGTAACACCAAAATAAGAACTCGCCTTGATATATTTATGAAGGGGAGGGGGAAAATAATGAACCCAGTGCCTATGCTGTTAAGCCTGTGACATTCTGTACATGGCTAATGATGACAAGCAAGTCAAAGGATACAAACAAGATTTTCAAGGGAGCGGGGTTTTGTGGGCAGTGTCAATGTCTACCTCTACTCACCTTGCAGTGTTCAGCTGAATACCTGGATAGATCTTGTGATGCATGAGGATATAAGCTTCATTGAAGGCTTCTGAGATTTGCTTTAAATTAGACTATGCCTAAGATTCTAGGTACACTCTATTTGACATATGAATCCTGGTTATCTTTTCTTTTTCTGAGGAAACCTGGGCTGGGATTGGTGTTGTCCATAAGGAAAGAATGTGAAAAGAAATGACTGCTGAGTAACATCTCTGGCGATAATCCAAAGCTGAATGGACTTCTCTCTTTTCTGTGAAGGAATTACTTCATCTCTGATCAGTACTACCCAATATACGTGGTGAAAAATTACATTCTCTCAGCCAAGACTGAGACTTCTGTATACACATGGAGCTGACACACATATAGATGACAGTGTAGCTTTAGAAATATGTTGCTTCATTAATGATGATGGTGGTGGTGGTGGTGTTTTCATTGAAATTATCAGTCATTTTTATAGGTGGAGTCTAAAACAAAACCTGCCTTGTTCTGTGTAATTTTTCTAAAATTACCTAACTACATACCTCATTATGATATCAAAACCCACCAATACTGGCAGTGTTTAGACCAGGGGTGCCCAAACTTTTTTTAAGGAGGGCCAGATTTGGTGGCTGAGAATGTGTCAGGGGCCGGTTGCTCCCCGACCCTGCCAGCCCACTGCAAGCCCCACCCACTGACCCATAAGCCCCACCCACTGACCACGCGTGCACCCAACCTCACAATGTTCCCGGCTATGCTGGTGGCAGCAGCCTGTGTACGTGCCCAGCCCCAAAAGCTTCCTGGCGGTGCTGGTGGTGGTGGCCCCCCTTGCCCGCCCTCCCCACAAGCTTCTGCTCACCAGCCGGCCGGCCCGCCCAGGCCCTCAAGCTTCCCAGTGGTGTCAGTGTTGGTGGAAGATTTCTTTTTTTATAAAAAAAACATGGGGTGAAGGAGGGGGGGAGGGGCTGGCCAGCCAGCCACGGGCCACTCAGAATGGCCTGGCAGGCTGGATTTGGCCCCCAGGCCCGACTTTGGGCAGGCCTGGTTTAGACATATCCTAATACTAATTGGACTGTGGTTGCTCCAACCTTGTCCATTGTGAAGACACCCGGATATGCTTCCTGAGCACATTAACAAACCATGATCCATGCAATACTGGTAGCATTTGAACCACTGATACTTACACACACTTTGATGCTTGAGCTATATTGGTTTCAATGGGACGTTAAGCACATCTCACTGTGAGACTGGGCTCTAAGCATGCTACAGTATTTTGTTTCTTGCATGTTTTTATATTTGTCTTCTACATATACTTACCTTTTTTTGGAGCAAGCATTTAGAAATACGCCTAGAAAAAAACTCAGATGTCTATCTATCAGAAAATATAAAATAATGTGTATTTTTTGGGGGGGCGGGGAACGGTGGGGAGGATAACTACAAATGCTTCTCTGCTGAGACATTTTACAGTCAACCAATATAAATTAAATTCATTTGTAGCAACATCCAAAGACTTTATAGCAATAATTCCTAACTGCTAAATTAAATTATCACAAGGAATATGTATTGTCTGCAGGGCTTCTTGTGTTACATTTTGTTTCTTACTCAAGTTTGGTACAGGAATATTTAGGAGTACAAGAGCAATGTTTCGTTTTACTACATACTCCTTAATTCTCACAGATCATAAATTTTTTTATTAGTTGACTTACGAGATGCTACCATGAAAGCAACCACAGATTGGATGATCTGTTACAAGGGCAGAGAAAATAGAAAGATGCAGCACAGATTTATAACCGCAGCTCTCTGTGTTTAGCATTTGCTAACATTTTCTGTCAGAAGCCTCCACATGAGCAATAAATGCCTGTCTTTCAACCAGTGTCAATGACAGCACTGTTGCAGCGGATAGTGCTGTGAACAGTCATACGTTAATGGCCTTCAGGACGTCACCAAGACTGCCTCATCAAAGAACAACACAGAATAGCATCCCACAGGGAGAAGAACCCAAGCCCTTCTTTCCTCTCACTGGTCACGTCTTTAAGCTTCAGTCTGGCAGATATTTGGAGCAAGTTCTCACATATCGGCCTAAGGTTGGAATGGTCAAAATGTAATCCCTACAGCAGTGGTTGGACTACAGCTTCCAACATTCCTCACTGGCAACGGTAACTAAAGGGGTAACTCAACATTTGCAGAGCTGCAATGTGTATAACTGTTCTACAGGGAAAATCTCATTTCAGGAAACAGTTAAGAAGTGGAGTTAGTTGGAAGATGGGAGGGAGGGAAGGATTTTGCACCGAGGGCAGTACTTAGAATCATCAAGTTCTGCTTAGGTCCTGATAGAACATACAGTGGCTGCTAGAAAAAAAAGAAGTCCTCTTGTGGTGACTCAAGAACACTAACACAAGTCAAAACAGTGATTACTGTTAAATAAATAACCAGATCAAAAGGGAGGGAAGACCACAGGTGATGATTCCATTGAGCAGTGACTTGATTGACCACCTACCTACATATGGTCAGAAAGAGGGGGTACCTCACCAAAATGGGTGGATATAGATTTGCATAAAATTGGTAAATGTTATTTTCTGGCTATAGATTGTACACAAATGGCCTCTCAAAATTCTCTGCACTGTTTCTGGACAGAGAGGAAGGTGACAAATGCACTGAATTTCTCCAAGGAAATGAAACATTTATTAACTCTCCTCCCCCCCCCCCAAAAAAAAGTTGGGACATGTGGCCTGCGACTCCCATGGGCCATGTTGCCAGGGGAATCCTGGAATCTGCAACCCCAAAGAACATCATTTTGCATGTCTTTACAATTCCTCCTCATTCATTTTCATTATGGATGGGACACATAAAACATTTTCAGAAGAACAGAGGCTGTAGGATAAAGCTCAAAGCTTAGAAACTTACAGTGGTATCTCGACTTACAAATTTAATCCGTTCCGAATGCATGCTCTTAAGTTGAACTACTCTTAAGTCGGGGTATCTATCCAAAAATTTAAGAAATAAGTTTTTAAAAAATTAAAAATTAAAAAATTGTAAGTCGAGCAGACCATATCTAAAATTTGTAATGCAGCAGTTAAAATTCCAACAGTTTTCCAATCTTAAGTCGAATTGCTCTTAAGTCGAGCTGCTCTTAAGTCGGGGTACCACTGTACATCAGAAATAACTAGTTGAAGTCCCAATAAAAATCACTTACCAATACACTCACAATTTAAAGAAGCAACTCTTTGCTTTCTCACAGTCCATTAATGAATAAAGCAACTGATGCATTTGATCATTTTTTAGCAAAACATCATAATTCTGTAAACAAGTGACATGTGCTAAACATATCTATTTAATTAGGCTTCTATGGACACCCTAAAACTAACTGAACCAAGTTAGTTGTACTACAAATTCAGTGAAGTTCTCCTCATTATAAAGGAATTATAATGTAATAGTTTTATCTCAGCTTGTATGAGAAGGAATTGACAGCAAAAATATTGATTGCAATTAGTTACTTTAAAGCATTGTTACTTATCATCACCTATCCAACTGTGCTGCCAATCTTTTTCTTTAATCTTCCAGCAGTTCACCTTAAGGGTCATTTTTCTTAGGTGTTGTGTCTTTTCCCCACTCACCCCAAATATCCAAATTTCACCGTAAATACCCAAATGTGCCAGATTCCTGCAGTTCTCTGTGTTATAATAATCTATGGATTCTGGATTCTTCCTCTTCTCTATATTAGGCTTGTACCCCCTATCAAGACCATATCAGTCAGGTACTCTATCACTCCATATACATCTTTGCCTCTTTCTCTCTTCTGCCCGGCCCTTCTCCTCTTACAAACAGCTACTATTTGTAAGACAAACAACAAGCGGAAAACAAAAAATTTGAGCTGCCCTACATAGTTGGTTATCTGTCTTCAGTTAAATCATGAAACTGATTCCAATTCAAAAGCAGGAATAACCTGTAAGTCAAGAGAAAATGTGGCTTTAAATTCATAGAACAGAATTTTTTTTGCCCTGGACTGTGCCAGCAGAAGATTTGGATTGCAGTAATTCCCACCAAATATGGCCCACTCTTTGGAGAACAAAGTTCTTTATTGGGCACAGAACAAGAACATCGGATAGATCTCCTTCCTGAAAATCTGTCTTAGGAAATGAGTCACTCGTTTCTTGCTGAGTCAATGAGAGTACAACAGTGCTAAGCAGACGTGGTATTACTACTTTAGGAACACAAAACAATGAAGGAGCCATCCAGAAATATGCATTACTTGCAGCCCAGTTTAGATTAAAGAAAAGGGATTTCTTTCCAGGTTTTTTCACCCCCATTTAACCCCTTAAATACTCTAATACTGAAATTGGCGGTTGTGGTTTGATATTCAAATTCTTTCAACCGTCAATGAAAAAGGGCTGATGAAACCTATTCTTTGTTTGATCTGCTGTTACATGTATGGGTTGTGTAGGCTTACGGCTGTTATTCTTCACCATAGAATCTTTATAGCTGTAGGGAGTACAAAGTGCCATGCAATATGCACAAAAGAACCTCTTTGATGTAGTAACTGGATCCTAAGTCACTGGTTTGGTTTGGTTTTTGCTTTGCTGTGGATGGCCTGTTTATGTGTTTGTTTTTACTCAGAGAACCAGATCTCCTTGTGGCGGCAGCGATTCTGGGTTTTGTTGTGTGTGTTTTTTTTAAAGGAATGAGGAGGCTGCTCTCCCCATAAGCATCAAAGCCAGCTGTGAGATCTTGTGCTGACAGGTCTGTGATGTTCAGCACAGCAATAAGCTGTCAGCTGTATCCGCAGAAACCACATGCGACGATGGGAGGTAAGGAGGAGAGAACAAAAAGTCAAGTGTATTTTCTTTTAAGATCAGATGTTTTGCAGCCTTTATTTTGCTCTTATCAATAATGACTTTTGTGTTGGCAAGCTCCTGTGCAGTTATTTAGGAAATTGTTCTCACCAGGTATACACTGAACTGTTTCCCACTCAGATTCCAGATACCTCCAAACTCAGCTGCTCTAGAGAATAATACTTAAATGCTCTTATTTTGGGCACTTAGACGGACTGGTGATTGATGGGCAGGATCCCTGATGTCTAGGCTTGGAACTAGCGAGATAACATGATAATTCCTAATGGCTGGCTCATGTGAATACTAATATGTATGCAGCAAGAAAACTCATTCACCATCTCCCCTTTTCTCCTTTCCTTTCCCTTTGAATGAATATTAGAGGCATAAATGTTCTTTGCTTGAGTGGAGGGAACCCTAGGACTTGGATTCCATTGGGGAGTTTTAATGAATAATTGTTACGTGTTCATAATTGCTGCTCATTAGTAGTACTGATGCAACTTCTCTTGCAATTACCACAAGTTCCCGTGTCAACGGTTAACTTCAGGGGAGGAGGCTTTTAATAAAGCAAAGACTGAAAAGCTGGCACTCTTGTCCAGGGGCAGTGCCAGGCTTTTTCTGCGCCCTAGGCAAGACTAACTACCATGCTTGCGCCCCACCCCAAACAGTTTTCAAAAGCAGACACATTGTACGAGAACGTGCCTCTCTCAGGTCAGTTCTGTGACCCGCTGAGGTCAGCTTTGCGCCCCTCTTAGGTCTGCGCTCTAGGTGGTCATCTAGTTCGCCTAGAGGCAGCTCTGGTCCTGGTTGTATCTCTCCACTAACTTACTCCCACAATCACTGACACGCTGGGAAATTGCTTTTCCTCAGACCAGGCAGAAAAGTTGGTAAGATTCTCAGTGGTGGAGCAAGGTTTTGGGGCTCCTGGGGCCAAAGTTGTTTTTTGCACCCCTCCGGCCCTCCCCAACTCCATCCTGTGTGTGTGGGTTGTGTGTGGGGCACATGGGTGTGTGTGCACGCACATGCATTAGCGCACACACGCCTTACCTTTCCTGCGTGTGGCAACGAAGCCGCCTGCCTGCCTGCAGCAGGACTTGAGAGATGGTGGGTGGGGGCGGTAGGCAATTTGGCACCCTCTAATTGCTATGCCCGGGGCATCCCACCCCCTTCCCCTCCCCACGCCACGCCCCTGAAGATTCTCACTTGACAGTTCACCTTAGTAGCTCACTCTTATCTGCCAATGCCTTGGCTCGTATGCCAGTGTGGGTAGGGCCCAGGCATGGCTTTTCTTGATGCTCGTAATAGCAACAAAGCACGAGCTTTGTGTCCACAGTGCACTTTGTAGTATGAGGTAATAAGAGGGTGGACTTCCTGTTTAGTTTGTGGCAGAGTTCTGGAGTGAGGGGACTGCCTTTGAAGTTGGCATGAAGCCTACCATTAGTGCAAGAAGTAACAGGAGGCTGCTGCTGGGAAAACCACATTGAAGCCACCTGACAACAGTTTTAAAGGGATTCCACTGGGCTGCCACTCTCCTACCTACCTGAGTTCAAGGTATTGACAGTGACTTGCAGAGTCTTAAAACTGAGGGGGCCCTATATGTTTAATCTAGCACATGTCCTAATACATACTTGCCTGCTCATTATGACTTGTCTGAGATGGGTGGTTATCCAGGTTCTACCACTGGCAAGAGCACAGTATGCCCAAATTTGTTTCTTGGTTTGTTTTGGTTTGTTTTAAATATTTTTATCTGGCCTTTCTCCTTGAAAAGAACCCAAGGCAACTTACATTATTAAAAAAATCTTCAAAAGCTAAAAGCAGTAAATATGCAAATATTTAAAAAGAATTAAACAAGTATTATATTAAAAAATAATAAATACTAAAACACATGTAAAACAAGAGAGCACAACAATCCATTTTAAACCCCCTCTCAGGCCACCAGTCATTAAGTGAGAGGGCTCTTTGTGCTGTTTACCACTTTGTTTGTAATAGTTGTATCCCACCCTTCCCAAGAGGACTTAACATGGCTTAAAGCAATGGTTCCCAGCCTTGGGTAATCTAGGTGTCCTTGGACTGTCATTCCCAGAAACCTCCACCACTAGCTGTGTTGGTTGGTTTACTGGGAGATGCAGTCCAAGAACACTTGGGTTACCCAAGGTTGGGAACCACTGGCTTAAAGTATTACAGGAAAACAAGGAATATAAAATCTGAAATTGGAGGAACCAATCAAAAACAAAAGCAGCCTTCCTCTTAGGCAGCTAAGTTACTGAGGGAAATGTCTGGCTGAAGAGCAAACCAGGAGCACCCAGGATGCAAGATACCTTTCCCTTGGAGTCATTTGAATGCTGGCCTGGCCTTTCTTTCAGCTCCACCTTTTAAAAGCTGGCAGCTAATCCAAGCATTTGGCATTTTATGGGATTGATTATGACTCTTCTTCTGCTTAGACTGCATTGGTCTCCCGTCTATTCAATTTATTTGGCCTTTTTTATTTTTGTCTGAGATGCTTTAAAATGGTAGAAGTATTCTCATAACTTTGAATTCTTTTTCGATAAGTTTTTTTGTTGTTGTAACTCCATCCTGTGATCTATTGATACAGCATAGAAATACTTCACTAGATAGGCAGATGGGCAGACAGATGAGTAGATAGAGAGGTGAGTGAGGTACAGGCCTTATAGGTTAATTTTCAGAATGCCACATTCTTTTCCGAGACCATGAGAAGGAGAGGTTTGGATGTGGTTTCACAGATTGCCAAATGGCTTTTATCAACATGACTATTCCATCAAGGTCACAAGCCTACATACATTTATCTGAGGATAGGCCCCCTCATAATCTGCTACCATCTCCTCAGTAGCAGGTGAAGGCCTGTGTAAGTTTCCTTAGTACAAGAGGGAAATGTGATGCAGTCCAAATCTCCTTATCCACCTTTTGACCACAGAGGAGCTTGATCTTGCTTTTCAAATCTTAGGCCTCCTAACCGTGCATGTAAGGAAAAGTTGCTCCTCTCCTTGTGTGTCTCTTGAAAATAGTGCTATAAAACGAGAGGTTGTTTCCATAGTGCACAAATAGTAGTGGCAAACACCTGGGCGCCATGTGTATTATATACATTTTCAGATGTAACATGCTGTGAATGGCGAAGACTAAGAAATTCAAAGGTGAAACTATAGAGGGTATGGCTCAAATTAGACAGTCAACAATAGATTAATTTAAAATAAATAATCTATACCAAGGGGCAGGACCAAGGAGTGAATGGGACTGCAAGGCAATAACACTGACAGCATACTATGCGGGATGTCCAACGTACCTCTTCTATGTTTTTTATTTTAAAAACCAGAAGCCTTAAATAAACACCTATAGATCTATGGATTGTAAGCTTGGTTGTCAAGGATGAAATCCCAAGATAGCCCTCAATAAAGAGTAGCAGTTTAACCCCAGTGTAATTCACAATATTATCTGCCAGTAAAGCAGTCTGAAATGTTGGTTCTCTGTGCAGTGTTGCCAAGTAAATATTAACAAGGGTTTGCTAATCCTTCAGGATTCTGTTTGAGAAAGAAGCTTGCAAAACAAATGCTAAAAGTTCACTCTATAAGGCTTGGAGTGTTTACTTGCTAATGTCACTAAGTTAGCAATCCAGTCATGTTAAGAGGGCAGGATATACTTTGAGGAAGAAAATGGATGCTTGACAGAACAGGGCAAAAGCAAAGGCCAGGGGTGTTAATTCTGAGATCATTTAGTACGACATGATTCATAAAGATTTACTTATTCAAATAAGCACATTTAAAAAGCTCCCCAGCACAACATGAAGGACAATTAAATTGAAACAACATGTAACTTTTAAATGCATTCTGGTTCTAACTCAAAGTAGACCAGTCATCCCCAGTTTTGAGGGGGGGGTGTATTTAAGGGCAACCTTCATGCCTCAAAAGGGTGCACTTGCATCTATTTATTCTAATTAATCTTTCAACCTCTAGCAGTTCCCTTAAATACATTTTTACAACCCCTCTTTTTTTACTACTATCATGACTTTCCCACAATATAGTTCTTAGTTCTTTAACTACATTTCACTTTGACTTGACCATGTTTCAGCAAGGAGATCTAGTGACTTTGGTGTTGCAACCTATGTGCTCTCTGAGGCAGAGGTGAAATGTTGGGGAAATGACTTGATCATTTACAAAAGGAACTTTTAAAAAGTAACCCCAATAGTTTGTGCAAATAAGTGAAGGTAAAGGGCAACCCTGAATGTTCACTGGAAGGACAGATTTTGAAGCTGAGGCTCCAGTACTTTGGCCACCTCATGAGGAGAGAGGACTCCTTGGATAAGTCCCTTGAAGGCAAAAGGAAAAGAGGACGGCAGAGAATGAGATGGTTGGACGGTGTCATCGATGCAACCATTGTGGATTTGACAAAACTCCGGGAGGCAGTGGAAGATAGGAAGGCCTGGTGAGCTCTGGTCCATGGGGTCATGAAGAGTCAGACACGACTGAACGACTGAACAACAACAACAACAACAACAACAAAGGGCAAGATGAAAGGCAAGAAAAAGAAATACGTGTCACAGATTTATTTAGATTTAACATCCCTCATTGAAAGCAGTTAAAATAAAAACAGAAAACAATTAAGATAACCCATATGTTTGAATAGCTGAAAGTCCTGGATACTAAAAGCAAAGCAAAACAAAAAACACATTTCCTGGTGCCTAGAGGAGAGGCATTAACATTTTAGGGAAGAAATTCCTTAGATGTAGTGCCAAAAAGAAACATGTCATGTTAGATATACTGTAACTTACACTACTCCTTATAGCAGAGAGAGAAGCTTTCAAAAAACAGTAACTTCACATGTGGTAATGTGGTGTGCCAGCAGATAGGGAAGATTCATTCATTCATTCACTCACTCACTCACTCACTCATTCATTCATTCACTCACTCACTCACTCACTTATTAAATGTTTATACCACCCATCTAGGCAGTTGTGAATCTGGGCAGTGTACAGAAACTGAGAAAATAATATTTCCTTGAAAAGTTCTGGCTTTTGTTGTTGTTTTAAATTCTCTTTAATAAAAGATGATCTTATTGAAGTATGGGCCAAGGTACGTATTCAAAAGGGAAGTAAAAAAATGGACTTAGAACAATTCTGGTGTCCTCAGCTATAACCATTTCCACAACTGGTAAAGCAGCTTTGCTGACATGTCTTCCATTTGCTGCAACCTCCCTGTGTGAAAATGGATTTTCATTACTTCTGCATATAAAAACACCAGATATTGCTTAAATGCAAGTGATAACACAAAAATGCAAGTGATAACATTCAGAAAATGTAACATTCAGAACATGTCTTCAAAATATTGTTATGAATAAACATCCAATTAGTCACTAAAAATTGAGACATCATTTTAATTTTCTGTCAACACACACACACACACACACACACACACACACACACACACACACACACACACACAAACAACCCCCAAAACAGGCTGGTCTGCTACTTCAGGGATAAGCCCATCACTTATTGGTTATGACCATCATTAGACTGGCTAAGGTAAGAACTAGTGAACTTCTCCATTCCCCAAGGGGCTGAAGGGATGAACTGGAAAACCTGGGTCCCTTGCATCTTAATCTCTTTTGTTTCTTATCTTCCTGTTTTTTCTGACTGGAAACAGAAGAACAAATATTTGCATTGTTCTTTGGGAGCAGGGGAGGAGATTTGCTTGGATTTGTGACCAGTGGTCTTGAACACCAGCAAAGCAGATACAGCCATCTATCTGCACATCTTCACCTGCAATCATATGTGTGCCTCTAGAATTCCTCTCAAAGAGTTGAGGACAAACTGGGAACAACATCCGGGCACACAGCAGTAAGATATTTTCACATCTGCTCTACTTCTTTTTAGTGTAATATGCATCAGCATGCTTTCTAAGATGTTTACAAAACTTATGTTGAGAATAAGTGATATCACACTTTCTGGTCCCTTCTCTCTCTGTGAGTCTTTTAGAATGGATGAGAAAAAGGAAATATGGATGTCTATCAGATGTGATCTCACCCCTGACGTTTCAGGCACTTGCATGTCACTTCTGGCTGACTGGCTTTTGAATTCTGAACTCCCTTACTTTGTTTCTTCATTGTCCAAAATAATTCTCACGTAAATTGTTCTTAGGTTGTCTGTGAAGATTCTCAGTCTACCAGGTGATTTATCTGGAAGTTGAGTCATGGCAACTGGACTTCTTTTCTTGAGAGATTGAAATGTTTCACTGCTCATCCAAACAGCTTCGTCAGGCTGAAGAAAGATAGTTGCAAGTCTTCCATTTTATAGTTCACTTTGACCTCATGTCATCCTGGTCTGAAATAGGCTCATAAAATGAACAGTGGCCTGAATAGGCTCGTTAGGTGGCTCAATAAGCCATTAGGTACACAATGGCCTAAAGCGCTGAAACCCATAAAGTATGGGTCGTTAGCTTCCACTTGAAGGACAAAGGGCACACATTCAAAGATGAGGACGTACACAAATTAGACAGAGAATATAGGTAGTTTGAGAGAGGGGTCAGGGACGCCATTCATGTGCATATTGAAAATCCCTCTCTCAACAGACGTGGGGGGGCTCAGGCACAGTCTATCTGCTACTTATCAGGCTGTGCTTTCAACAATATCCAGACAAATCAAAAATATTTCACACCTCCTCCACCAAGGCCATAGCTAACGACCCTTGCTTTATGGGTTTCAGCACCTTAGGCCATTTTTCACTGCATGGCCTATGGAGACTATTGTCCACCTAACGAGTCTATTCAGGCCATTGTTCATCTTATGAGCCTGTTTCAGAGCAGGGTGACATGAGGTCAAAGTGAACTATAAAATGGAGGACTCGCAACTAGCTTTCCTCAGACTGACAAACCTGTTTGGATGAGCAGTGAAGCGTTTTAATGGCTCAAGAAAATAAGTCCAGTTGCCATGACTCAACTTCCAGATTTCTTAGGTTGTTTAAGGAAATCATAATTCTGCATTATTTTTAAAGTGCTGCTCTTTTCCTCATTTTCCATGGTGTCTTAAGTGCTGCTTTCTGTTTTGCCTGGGGAATTTTTTACATGAATTTGTGTCCTGCTATAATTTTCTTCTTCCTATTGCCTTTTGTTACCAGCAACACATTCTTCTAACAATTCCTTTCCTTGGGAACCAGAAAGCTAATGGTTTTTTTTATTGGATGGAAGTTTTGTTAAGATTGAATGGTGCCCCTCACACTTGATATGCTTCATCTTCACACTGTAATTAAAAAAAGGAAATGGTACTGTACCATGAATTAGCATGAAAACCTGCTTTTCTTTCTGCCTGAAGGAGATTCTCACTGAGCTCAAGGACTGTGTCATGTAACAAATGGAAACAACAGACTTCATCCCCATGGCCATTTTAGGCATTCAGGAATGGCATATGGTATAAGCCTTTTCTGGACTGTCCCTTGAATATTTCTCTCAATATACTGAATGCATGTGGAAAATTAACACCTCTGGAAAACAGCTAGGCTACTGCTGGGAAAAAGAATTAATGCCACCCACATATTCTATGCACAGAGTTTGTTTTTTACACATACAAATACCGTATATACTCGAGTATAAGTCGACCCCAGTATAAGTCGGGGCCCCTAATTTAAACCCCCCCCCCAAAACTGGGAAAATTTATTGACTCAAGTATAAGTCTAGGGTGGAAAATGCAGCAGGGCCTGGCAATTCCTCCTTTGTGAGCTGGTGTGTGTGTGTGTGTGTGTGTGTGTGTGCGTGTGTGTGTGTGTGTGTGTGTGTGTGTGTGTGTGTGTGTGTGTGTGTGTGTGTGTGTGTGTGTGAAGTTTAAAATGACTTTTAGCCACCGAGGCAAGTGCTTGGGTTGGTGGCTAAAAGTCATTTTAAACACTGTACGCCGCTCCCCTGCAACATGGGGGGGGGTCAGGAGAAGTGGGGCACAATGTTTAAAATGACTTTTAGCCACCAACCTAAGCACTTGCCTCAGTGGCTAAAAGTATTGACCCGGATATAAGTTGAGAGCCCCTTTTTTCAGCCCAAAATTAGGGCTAAAAAACTAGGCTTATATTCAGGTATATACAGTATTTAGCCATGTGCTTTATTTTTTTCTGTCAAGGATTGTATGTATGAATTATTTCTGATTTTTCAAAGTAGTCCTGTTCGCCTTCAGTGGCAGGTGTAACATAAACTGGGGGTGGTGGCGGGGGGGGGGGGGACCAGCATGATGCCTCCTGTATGACTAACAGATTTACCTCATCATGAAATTTCTTCCATGGATTACTTAGACAGGTGGATTGCAATTCAAAATTTTACACAAGGATTATGAGCCATAAAAACCCAAAATAGAATAAATCACTTAGCCATAAAGGTGGCACAAGCCTTTATTTATTCATTCATTTCTGTACCTGTTTGAACTGGTGTTCCCATTCAACAGAATTACAGGGGGGGTGAGACTAGTTGATTAACAATCAATGACTCAATGTGAATATTAATAATGTACCTAGTTCCTCTGTTCTTAATCCTAATATCTCATCTCCCTTCCTTCCACCATATGCTACACAGGGAAGAGATCCACCTGAGTAATGAATTTTGGCACCATTTTTGACAACTTTTAGTCAAACTTCGTGTGCCATGTCCTTGTAGAACGTTGGCAATCAGTAGCCTGAACTGGTTTCTATATAAAGCCATTCTAAATAGAGCAGCTGTGCTCACTGCAGACTATTGGCTTAAGTTCTTAAACCAGGATGTTCTTCTATACCCCAGGCCACGCTCCCATCTATTTTTCCTTGAAGGATAACCTGCAGCAGATGGTGTTTCTCATTGCGCATTATGTGTCCAAGATATTGCAATTTTCTTCTCTTTATGGTATTGAGGATTTCTAGCTTTTCATTCATGTGCTGTAATACAGCCACACTAGTGACTCTGGCTGTATCTTCAGAATGCATCTGTAGGTCAAACTGAGAAAGCTAGTAAACTACAAATGCAATCAGCATCAGGCTGGGTGATAGGAAATTCTCACTGTGACAACTTCTAAAAATGAAATGTATGATTTACATATGCTAATAGACACATAGTGTCTCCGCAATCTACCACCCATGCAGGTAGCAACTGAAGTCCTACAACACATGGAAGACCACAGGTTCTCTAATGCTGATGTATTATTTCTGTGAGCTCCCAGAACTAGAAGATCTGTCATGCCTTAGGTTTCTTTGCCTGAGATGAATATCCAAAGCTATGTTATAAATCCTGGAGAGGACAAAGTCATTATTACAAACGTTGATAAACAGATTATTGTTCCTACTGGTGACTCTTGACAAAGATGGAATGAGGATATAGAGGGTAAAGAAACTCTGTAGGAAATATTCAGTCTTGATTTCAGGCCAGTGAGGGGATATATTCTCAATTGTGATCAAAGAAATATAAGAGCAGTAGTTTTATCTGACATCCATATCTCTTTTACTTATGAAACCTGTGTTGTAGCTGATAAGAGTGATGGACTAGGACTTTGGAGACCAGGGTTTGAACCCACTCACTGGGGGAGTGGAAATGGTAAAAAAAAAAACCCACTCCTTAAATAGCTCAATTACTTTGAAAGCCCTCTAAGGGTCATTATAAGTTGGTACCAACTTGACGGCACAGAACAACATAATTGTGCGAAAAAATGTATTCTATGAAAATTATAACTTGAAGTCAGATATTTTCAAGTATGCATGCACAGAAGTTCAGACCTGTCAATGTACACACACACACACACACACACACACAGAGAGAGAGAGAGAGAGAGAGAGAGAGAGAGAGAGAGAGAGAGAGAGAGAGAGAGAGAGAGAGAGAGAGAGAGAGAGAGAGAGTCACCTATCAGAAGGAAAAACACACTGTTATTTAGGCTTGTTGTTCTTCTAATTTCTGCCCAACCCACAAAGGGGTGTGAGCAATCAATTGCAAATAATAGCTTGCATTATATAGAATCCTATGACATGAATAGCCATGTAGTAGGGCATCTGAATGCATGGGTTAATTTGTCCACTGAGCACTTTTTCTGATTTAACAAGAGAAGACAACAGTTAGTGGCTGAATTCCAAATTTGGCATATGAATCAGAAGACGATAATTGTTCAGAAGACCTTTAACTTCATTGAGATGTTTTTAGGCTATCAAAGGGGCTTCTGTACATTTTTTTTCTTCCAAAAGTCACTTTGTTGGTGGGAAAAATGCAAAACCTAGTAAAGGAATAGGCAACCTGGTGCTATTTGGATAATTTGGACTACAATATTACCCTTACAATCTGAGATCACTGGCCATCGTGAATGGCATTTTAAAAAACTGGTGCCCCAAACATCTAGAAAGAACCTTTCTGCCTATTCTAACATGCATTAGAATGATGCACCTTGGAAACAATATATTATGTGCATGAAGCACTATTGATAAAGCCTACACATTTATATAACTTAAGGATGATGAATACATTCTAATAACTTTTCATAAATATGCTTCCAAGGATTAAAATGTACCACGAAAACTAGGCTGGATATGTATTTTTTTTAATCCATCTGGCTCTGGAGTGTTAATTTCTGGATAGATCTCATAGAATTTAGCCAACTCTAAGAGCTGTAGGCGCCTGGAGTAGGAACTGGCAAACAACTCCAGTATTCCTGCCAAGAAAACTCCATGGACATGGGGGTCATGAAGAGTCAGTCACAGCTGTAACGACGCAACACACACACAAGCGCAAGTTTCCAAATTGTCTGTTTAATGTGCAATATTTCATTTCAACGGCGGGTATATTCTCCGATCTTCGTTTTTCTCTCACTATTACTCTCTATTTTCCCTTTCAGTTGTACTCTTCGTCCACTTCACTGTGAATTTTAAAGTGGATCAATGTGTAGATATTTTCTTTTTAAACCCTTCCCTTCATGGAAGCCGCATTTGCCTGGGAGAATGAACGGGCTAAAAATTGGCGCACCGCTTCCTCCCCCTCCCCCGCACGGGGGATTGGGCGAAAGAGCGCACAGCTTTTTAAACCCTTCCCTTCATGGAAACAGCTTTTGCATGGGTGACTGGAAGGGCTTAAAAAGTGGTGCACCACTTCCTCTCCTCCATCACGAGAAGGAGCTTGCTGCTTTTTAAACCCTTCCAGTCCCCTCCCCACCCCCAGGCTCCAGATTATTGGCGCTGGGGTGGGGAAATAAAGGTTTTTCTCCCACATCCCAACGTTAATCAGCTGGAGCCCCAGCATGTACTGCAGTCCCGCGATATAGCGGGACCGCAGCACATGAACCGCAAAATGGCGGGGGATTACTGTGTACAAACCGTTTCTTATACGAGGGGTCCGCTGTATTCTGATTCAGCTATTTAGGAAGGCCACATCCCTTAAGCTGCCAAAGCAACGACATACAGTAGTTTGAGTTGTGTTGGAAAATGAGGGTGATCATTCCCGATTAGACTGCAATTGAAAAACAACATAGGACCTTTTTACACGACCCCTAAGATCCGCTGGCCACTTAAATTCGGACCAGAGATCTTAGGGGTTCGTCGCTCTTTGGGCGTTCCCACCCCCCTCCGTACTTCCTGGCTGCTGGCTGCATGAGGGGAGGGAGAAAAAGAGAAAGAAAAGCATGCCGCTCACCTCGTTCTGCCTCTCGTCTCTGTAAAAGTAGCTCTTAAAGGGGCGGGAGCCAAAAAACAACAAACAGAAGCAAGGAGAGCCCTGCATTCACTATTCTTACACCGGATCAAATAATATTCACCTCCCAAAAGCAGGTACCTGAAAGCTGCGCTGGGACGCGCTAAAGTGGGCGGGGTCACACTTAATTTCCTGTAAACTCCGGAGCTGGTGGGTAAACATTTTTAAGCTCCGGAGCTGGGAGCCATTTGCCCCGGAGTTTAGGGGTCGTGTATAAATGCCCATAGTAAAACCTTTGCTGTTGGGAAAAGTAGCTAATCAGACATGTCCTAATATTTGTAGCTCATCACTTCCAAATTCTGGGGAATGCCCAAGACAAAATGTGTAGATCTTTCAAACTGTGGGACTTCAAATTCAATGCGAGTGGGTGGGAATCCACAGGCATCTGCAGAGTATTCGCCTCACTTTACCCACTGATTTCAATGTCGTTTTTCAGTCCAGGTCTACAGGTTGGTCTAAGTCTAAATGTTGATGCTTCCCTTGTGGTGTTAGAACTCTGCTTTCCCATGGTTGCTTGGGATGATGATGTATTAGACCAGGGGTCCTCAACCTAAGGCCCCAGGGCCGGATGCAGCCCCCCAAGGTCCTGAATCCGGCCCCTGGGACCAATTGCAAACCCCCACCTACCCCCTGTTTTGTGAGCAAGCCAGCCTCCACAGCTGCTTTTGGACTGGGATCTGGCCCCCAGTGGTGTCTGGGTGGTGGTGGACCAGCCCGCTGTTTGAAAACTTTGAGGATCCCTATATTAGACCAATCCATCCAGAAGGCACCCAGTTGGGGAAGGCTAGTCTCATTAAACTATTTGCAATCTGTCTGAGAAGGGAATGAATTGGCAGCGAGGGGTATTAGTGGAGACCCAGCAAAGGCTTCATGAAGCAAAGAATAAGGTGCAAAGGGCCAACCTATTCACCTATTCTCTATATGGTTTATAGGCAACCACTGATTATCCCCTCAGTGGCTGAAAAGGTACTTCAGGAAAGGCACTGAAAGATTCTTGAAAAGAACCTCATAATGCCTTGGGGGTGGGGGGAACTGTTCTTTTATTTATGATATAGACTGCAGTTCTCTGGTTCTGAGGCTGTGAAATATTAATCTCCATTTCCCTGAACCACAGAGCAGAGCACGGTCACATGCACACATACATGCAGGCACATACAGACAGTGCCAGTGGAAATACAAAGCAGCTTCCAGATCCGGTTTTATTTTCTAACGAATCTCGTCAGCACTTCAATCGCTGGGTGAGAGCTGGCAAGTGGAGAAGAGCTACCCCGAGTTTCCCATCTCCTGTCCGTTCAGTAGGAACATAGGGTGTAGATGCAAGCGGCAACTGGGTGCTCTTAAATTAATGAATCAAAAGATCATTTGACTTCAATGTTGCTTAAATGCCTTTATCACACATACACACCCAAGGGAAGGGTGTTCTCCACAACCTTCTAGACTAGAGAAACAGTGGTCATAGATCTCAATAATACGGACCTCAATAATAATAAAAGTATCCTTTCCTTTCCACAACAATCACACAAACCAGGGGAAATCTCTCCCTCTTTCTCCTGCAGCCTAATATGGTAAGGGCAGTGATAAATCACATAGCCGTCCCTCACCCATCCGCCCGCCCTCGCCTAAGCGTACAACAGGTAATTCATTTAAAGCTAACGACGGCAAATTAATCCCCGAGGCCTCTCATCAAAATTACATCAGTAAAAGCTTTGTCTCAGCACTGCAATTAATAATTGTTAGAAATTAGCTATACAGTTCCTTTTTTGCATTTATATTGAGGCACTCGCCGAAGGGAACTCTCCCAGTGTTGTAATATTGTATTGTGGAGTGTCTGTTCTCCAGGGTGGAAAAAAAAGGGAGTCAAAGGCAGAGCTGGGGGCAACTTGAGGTTTGTAAAAGTATTTAGAAATCTTGTGTGCGTGTGCGTGTGTGTGTGTGTGTGTGTGTGTGTGTGTGTGTGTGTGTGTGTGTGTGTGTGTGTGTGTGTGTAAGGGGAGAATGTTAAAAGGAAGGATGGGGTAATGTCACAAAAACTGTCCCATGGGCATGCACTCAGCTGGCACAGAATAACTGACCTGGTGGAATAATGGTTTGTGATGGCTGAAAAATGACGAAAATTGTGGGCAACAAGGCAAACCTCTTAAATTATGCCAGGGCTGCATCCGTAAAGTTTGTACCACAAATGCATGTGTTTCAGTTTGTGCCTTTTGCAAAACATATCGCTATCACACCACATTTTCTGCAAGTAGGAATCAGTTTCTTCAAACAGATTTTTTTTTAAAAAAGGATTGTTTACATCAGTGCTCGGGGCAGTTCAACGTTTGGATAACAAAACTTGTGTTTGCATTTGCTTGATTCTTTGTACTGCTTGAAAAGGTCTTCATTATTATAAGCACTATCGGGAATTTGCATCTGCCACACAGAGGCTTTCAGATGTAACCATAGCAGAATTTGGACTTCTAGTTTGAAGCCCTAGAAGAACTTTTGTAAAGATGATAGGTGAAGTCCAGTAGGGAATCTGTTGCAAAGAGGAGGCAAGCTGTGAAAGTACATCAGGGGTTGGAAGTGCTAGACATCTGCTAGGGCCAAATAGCCACTAAGCAAGTTTGCTAATCTGACAGGATCACTTTGCAACTGGGAAAGAAAAGCCTGCAGTGATCCTGGGAACAATGGATTAAGCAGCTTTCTGATGGAACCCTCTTCCAAATAATTGCTCCAAATAGACAAAATTGAAGGATATCATTCTAACTTTTCAAAAGACGTTGCTGTAAATGAAGCCTCGTGGTGCAGTGGGTTCAACTGCTGTACTGCAGTCAAACTCTGCTTACGACTGGGGGTTAAATCCCAGCTTGCCGGCTCCAGGTTGACTCAGCCTTCCATCCTTCAGTAAAATGACTACCCAGCTCGCGGGAAGGGGTGGGGCAATGTGAATCCTGCATAATTAATTTGTCAGCTGCAGAGAGAGTGCTTTAAGTGCTATATAAGCGGTACACTTTGCTCTTTGTTTCTTTATACAGTACAGTAGGACCCCCGTATCCACTGATTGAGTTATCCACGGTTGGCAGAGGAAAAGTAAATAAATGATTCAGCAGCTGCAAAGCAAGCTACTGTTACAAAGAGCAGCTGTAAAGCAAGCAACTGTCATAAAACAGCAGCCATAAATCAAGCTACTGACAGAAAGAGCAGCTGTAAAGCAAGCTACTGTTACAAAATAGCAGCTGTAAAACAAGTTACTATCACAAAACAGCAGTTTTGGGGAGCATTTTGGCATTCTCTCTTATCCACGGTTTTCATTATCCACGGTAAGGCTTGGAACCAATCCCCAGCGGATACTGGGGTCCTACTGTATATATAAACCCCCTCTTGCAACACTCCACTGAATAAGGCAGCAGTGACACTGGTTTTTTGCAAAAGGAAAAAGAAAAAACTCAAAAACTTCAGTTAGAAATGAAAATGAAACGAGCTCTCTGGTATGTTCCAATGTGAATGTTTCATAATACTGTACAGTAAAAGACTTGATCACTGTGTAACATTACATAGCTGGGGGGTACAGGGAGGCATGTGACAAGTAAATAAAGCAAGGTCTAAGAAAAGATCTATTAGAACTGATGTGACTCACCAAATTTAAACAGAAAATGTTAGTAAACCGGTCTTCATCAAAATGAGAGGCTTTAACTAAATTAATGGAAATTATATGAAGTGTATCAGAATACATTAAACTGATGCAGAATATTTTGACTACATAAATGTTGGCAAAAATAACACTTAAAAGCAAATCATACAGGCAGAATCTGTGAACTTACTTCTAGGAAGAATGACTATACTGTAGTGACATACTGGTGTGTATAACTGAGCACCACACCATTCAATGATGGACTGTTTTGATGCTGTATTATATTAATTGCTAAAAATAATTATCTCAGTGTTGCCTACAGGTTGGAGGTTTCATCTCAGCTCCAGTGGTTCTTGGGCAGTGCAAATTGCTGCTGTGGGGCCTGGGACAACACAGGAGTGTGTGTCACAAAGTGTTTTCTGGGGGGTTGCAGGTCACACGATATATCTTGTAGCCCTTGCTAAATAATTTATTCCTTGACCTTTCAGAGTGTGATATTAAAGTTCACATGTATGTGTATGTATGAGAAACAGGCCCTTGGGGGGGGGGGGAGAAGGAAACCTCAACTTTCTGAGAAGGGATAACTTTGCTAAAAAATGGCCTTTTATGTAAAAATGGTGGGGAAGGGTTGCAGTTTACTTGGCTATTATAAAAGTGGATTGGGGAGTATTTCCTTGCTTGTTCTGTGGGACCTCTTCCTGGCATTTGATTCTGACGGCTGTAGTTCCAGACTACATAACGTGATAATGGGCTTATGAAGTAACATTTTATGATTATGGTGCTTATTGAACTTATGGTCAGTTTCAGGAAGTTATGTTGGAGGGCCCAGTTCAATATCTGGCCATTGGATTATTCTTGCATTCTGTATAGTCTATGTCTAATGCCATTTGCAACCATTGTGTGATCAGGGATTTGGAGTATTTCCTCACCAGTATGTTGACAACATGCAGCTGTATTTCTCCATCTCATCAAATATTCTGCTATGGCCTTAGCATTCTCTCATTCGACATTAGCCAGTCAGATGCAGGTTCCCCTTAAGGCAATATTTGGAAAAGGAACAGAGATCACAGTATGGGTGTGTGTGTGTGTGTGTGTGTGTGGAGGACAGCTCCCAGAATCTTCTGGTGATGACTTCTACTCCAAAAGGAATAATTCTTCCCAGCTCAGAAACAGAAGTCTTTGTAAATCTGAAAGTTGAGCCATGACAACTGGACTTCTTTTCTTGAGAGATTGAAATGTTTTGCTGCTCATCCAAACAGCTTCGTCAGTCTGAGGAAAGCTAGTTGCAAGCCTTCCATTTTATAATTCACTTTGACCTCATGTTACCTTGGGTTCGAGTCTCTGCCTTAATGTGTTTGTGGGTTTGAAGTAAACAAGGATGTATTGTTTGCCAAAAAAACCCACAAACACACTAAGGCAGAGACTCGTCCACCCAAAGGACCCGACACCAAAACACAAAAGGAGCAATATCGTATATGCGGTCCAATGCAGTGAGGAGTATGCAGACCTCTACATTGGAGAAACTAAACAGCCATTAAACAGGAGGATGGCCCAACATAGGAGGGGCAACAGCTCAGGACCAGAATCAGCGGTACATCTCCACTTAAACGACAAAGAGCACTCATTCAAAGATGAGGAGGTACATATATTAGACAGAGAAGATAGGTGGTTTGAGAGAGGGGTCAGGGAAGCCATTCATGTGAGTAATGAAAACCCCTCTCTCAACAGAGGTGAGAAGGCTCAGGCACAGTCTATCTGCTACTTATCAGGCAGTGATTTCAACAATCCCCAGACAAATCAAAATTACTTCACACCATCACCACCAAGGCCATAGCTAACAACCTATACTTTATGGGTTTCAGCACCTTAGGCCATTTCCCACCTAATGGCCTATTGAGCCATCTAACAAACCTATTCAGGCCATTGTTCTTCTTATGAGCCTATTTCAGACCAGGGTGACATGAGGTCAAAGTGAACGATAAAATGGAGGACTAGCAACTAGCTTTCCTCAGACTGATGAAGGTGTTGGGATGAGCAGCGAAACATTTCAATCTCTCAAGAAAAGAAGTCCACTTGCCATGACTTAACTTCCAGATAAACTCACCTGGATGACTAAGAATCTTCACAGACAAGTCCTTGTAAAGATTCCCTGGGTGACACTTAGTCGGTGGAAGGAAAAACAACAAAGAATGTGTGGCACAGACAGCTAGCATATTCAAATGCTCAGAAGCCACACAAGATGTGTCATATTTTAAGGTGCTAGCAAAACTCTTTGTAGTTTTTCTTTTGCAAAAAAAGGTCAGTGTGATGAATTGTGAAGGAGACAGATGGAAGCTGGAAAGAAGCCTTCAGAAGGACTGGCAAACTGCCAGGGAGATACATACTTAAATTAAAATCATAAAAACAACTTGGGGAGAATGACAAGGTAGAAAAGGTACAAGGCTTTTCCTGAATAATAATTGCTGGGAGCAAGGAACCTTTTTTGGGCACTTTGTAAATGTTTGGGTGAAAACTTGAAACTACCGTATAATCAGGACAAGACACAGTATCCAAAGGTGACCACCACAACAAAGTTAAAAGAAACCATAAAATAAACAACAACAGTAAAGCTGTTTTTACATGCAGAAGAGCACATTAAATTGAATGTATGAGGGTTTTCTGGAGCCAAATTGAATTGTTAGAGTAGTCTGTTGATATTGCTCACATATGCAAGTGTGTATCTTCAATCCAAAGGAACTTTAAAGCTAGATTAGGAATAGTGTAAAATCAACATGGAAATAATTTATCTGGTCAAGATACAATGGAGACAGGATGGAAACAAGATAGTGATGACAGATTCTTTATTTTATAAAGGAGAAAGCTGCTCTCAAATAAATTGGAAGAAAAACATCACCAGAAGAAGATGAAATAGTACAATACAGCTGGGTTCCAGCTAAAGACATTTTAACAACAGTATGCTAACGTTTGTGGAAGAAAAAGCCATGGTCCACATACTGGAAATGTCCACTATCAGGGTCAAGCCATTCATAGTTAGTGTGTTATGGGTGTTTTGGGAGTACAAATCCCAGAATTCTACATTCTTTCATCTAACACACAGACATGGAGCAGCTTCCTCTTTGAGCAGGCATTTCGGCACAGCTAAGCTTATGATACGCCATAAAGTCTTACAGCTTAGTTAGCCCTTTTTCTGAAATGTGCCACATTTGGGTGTCTGTCCATCAGGTGGCTTTTCCAAAATGGAAAACTCTGGGATTTGTAGTGGAGGCTAAAGCCAAGAAACCAGAAGACTCAGACTTGAAGCTGCAGCTCTCAAGGTACGAGAAAAGATCAGAGTCACCTATACTGTGATATTCCTGATCACTCTGTCTCAATGCAAATATGAACACTGAACAGAGAAGAATGCTAACAACAAATTCATTTCATTTGCCTTGTGGTATTGGATGAGAGATTAATAGAAAGACAAGCCAGAATTTTTCTCAGAAGCTAAAATGACTAAACTGAGGATGTAATACTTTAGGCACATAATCAGTAATCACGAAAACAAGACTTGTCATAAAAAATAATGGTAGAAAAAGTGGAAGGCAATAGGAAAAGAGGAAGACTGAACAGACAGATAGATTCACTTGTTAAAGGAAGCCATGGCCTTTGAAGACCTTAGCAGAGCTGTTAAAATAATGATAGAATATTTTATAGGTCACTAATTATAGGGTTGTCATAAGTCAGAAACAATTTGACAGTACATTAACAACAAACATCTCCAGAGATCTACTGATCAGTTTCTTCCCCATCTTTCTCCTCAGAACACACCTGTGTCTTCAATGGAAATTTGATTCCACCCCTGCTGCTTATCTGACTGGCCGACTGTGAGACCGAGAGAATAAATTTGTTATTGCATCAGCTTGTCACAACACTGATGCATTTTGCTTGAATGCTAATGGTCTGTCAATAAAACTGACAGATGTTTTGTTAATAAGCTTTAAAATCATTTCCACAAAAAGGCAGCTTGCATCCTTGGTTGTATTTGGGAAGCAAGACGGAACTGGCCCATAACCAAGGGAAGTGAAAACCACACCCCGTTAAAAGGGAAAAAGTGGCAGCCCAGAGAAATCACCATGAAAGAAAAATATGAGCAAATGTTCATTTTGAATAAAATGGGAATCATGGGACATGAAATATATTTTAGAAACTTTGTGTGCTTGTGAAGCTGGCTGAGAAAGTAGAGGTCCGTACTAGCACAGAAGAAAGGAGAAAATGACACCTTCAGTTGATGTCCTGCCTAGGAAGACATCAAAATAGTACTGAAGAGACTAACACTTCCAACTTATTTCCTGGCATCAAAAGCCAGTCCTCTTTCTTCCCTGGAGTCATGCAAATTATGTACAGTTGTCAGGGAAAACAAGAAGTTGCACATGT
Organism: Phrynocephalus guinanensis; assembly: GCA_037367245.1. Taxonomy (NCBI): domain Eukaryota; kingdom Metazoa; phylum Chordata; class Lepidosauria; order Squamata; family Agamidae; genus Phrynocephalus; species Phrynocephalus guinanensis. The sequence goes on from CM074736.1 coordinate 30,206,739, forward strand.
TTTGTGTAATAAAATAAAGGGAAACCAGGTACTGTATATCTCATGAGTCATGATCCTCCACATAGACATTTAGAAGACAAATGGGAGTTATTACAACCATCTTAATTGAAAAGAACATTAAATACAGCTGGTGTTATCCAGTGCTCTTAAAAATTATTCTACAGTGGGACATACCTGTACTATACATTTACATTAGCTGCAGAGGCACAGGATTCGTTAAAGGACTATGGAATTATTACAAAAGAAGTATGAAAAGAACATTTGTACTCTTTCCCATCTTTTTGCTTCTTTTAATAAAACATAAAAATATCTTCAAGCAACTGTATGTATTTAGGCTTAGAAGGTTTGTAATATTAAAACCAGATCTTGCCTCAACCAGTTACTGAAACATTTCACTGTTTGTTTAGGTGTGATGGCAGCTACTGAGGGAATGATCAGACACATTGACACATTGTTGGGTTCAACCAGGCCAGGTCTTCTCTACTAGCCTGGGTGCAAGGCTTTATAGGTTACAATGACCAAGCATCACAAGGGGTGGAGACAGGATCTACGTGCCAGGGGTCGAGTGAGCTGGTGAATTCCTGGGAAGCCTTATCTAGAGTGGCAGGGTCTTGGGCTGGTCACGTAGGTGGGATGTCCAACCTTGATTTTTCCTACAAACCCCTCTCACAGGCTTCCTGGCTGATCTGGGGGGGGGGGAGATAACAGACCAAGCTGGCTTCCTGAGTAAGTGGGCCATGGAATTCATTTCCTTCCATCTGGGGCCTCCCCGCTCAGATAGACAGGTTTAATGATTCCCAAAGGCCTCAACCTATGCAGCCAGCTGGGCTACTCTGCCCCAAGGGGACATCTCTATAAGCTACGTTGCAAAGTGGGCACATGGTTTAAGTGCCCAGACTTGTGGTTTGTTTTTTTTACCTACCCGAGACACTGTCAGATCTGAGTAGACTGGAGTGTTTAAATAATATGGTACCAAGCAGTCTCTTCTCCAACAAGCTGTTCCCTGGGCTCAGCCACCTTAGGACAAGAAGGGTAGTGTGGCTAAGTGGCTATAAAGAGAGTGCCTATCTAGAGAATTATCACATTTATAGTCTTCAGAAAAGTGGAAACAATTCAAACCAAAATATTCATACGCACTTCAAAATGTCTGAGATCCTCAAGTGCATCTTTTCCTGGGCATGAATTTAATTCAGATGGCAGAATGTAAATATGACAAATCATATCACAAGAAACTGTGTTAGAATGTACTATCATTTCTGCATCCTAAATGATCCATACTGTGCTTGTCTGCCCTCTTTCTCTGGGATTCTGCAAGCCATATCTGCTGAGTGGCATTCACAAACTTCATTTTCTTTTAACTAAACCTTACAATCAGCCTATCAATCATGTTTAAATTATGCCGGATTTTCAAGAAAGATTTCTCAGTGGCCAAATTTATTGCAAGTTAATTTAAAGAGACAGAACATATGTGATATGTCAAGTTAATGTTTTGCATGGGACAGATAAGGTGATCATATTACCATTTTGTTGATTACGGTCACTATTCTTCTTGTGCTAATAATCTCCGTATGAGGTTGAGAGAGAGAAAATATTGCTAATCTCACCAAATTATCACCTTTTCTTATTTTTATTTCTACCGCTACAAGTGAGTAAGAAAATAATGTGCTATTTGAGGTTGTAGTGATGGTAGATGTGTCTTGACACTTTAAAAGTGGGGGGGGGGCTTTCCACAAAAATAGCCTTACTTGGGGAAAAGAAAAAAGCTTTCTGTATGTGAGATAACAAAAGCAAAGACAGTATTTTCTAGACCAGGGGTGTCCAAACTGTGGCCCTCCAGATGTTTTGGACCACAACTCCCAGAATTCCATACCTGTATTATCAATGACAAAGGACTGTGGAAGCGGTGGTCCAAAACATCTGGAGGGCTGAGGTTTGGACGCCACTGTTCTAGACCAAAAGTTCACAGACTTCACTGGAATGAGCTGGCCAATGTAAGAAAAACAGATCAAACTTCACCACTCTCTGACAGTGCACAAGAACAGACTATGGTGCTATCGGTCATCATGTCTTGGATGGCATCAGATTTGGTCTCTCCCCATGGCTCTGAGAAAATTGTGCTCACTGCACAGATGGCAAGCCGAGTTTGTGATTCTCCCCAAAGCCATTAGCATCCATGGAACCGCTGAAAATCGTGTTCCAGGACCACCTGGAAGAGAGCTCCAGTGGACCCTTCTTAATTACACTGCAACTCTCTTAATAATGGAAGCAATCACGGGAAAACAAAAAGAGCAGATCGGCTTTGCATAGACTTAGGCATACCTTAACATTCTGGGAAAAGATGCCTTGGATGCCTAGGGATTCCCCCTCTCCCCCAAACCCAGTTCAATGGAAAATAATAAAACATGGTCAAGAACTTGGATCTTGCCTTCCTTTGATGGATCTACTGTCACAGAACAGGGCTTTCACAGTTTTCCATCCCCTCGGCAGCGCCATCCACCTTCTAAACCACTCACAGCAATTGGGGGACGCTTAGAAAATCATAGCCTGTGGAGGGGACAGTTGACAGAAAGCTGTGTGAAGGGAAGGCTAACTTAAAATCCAAGGCCATTCAGAGACAAAATTCTACTTCTGGTCTCAATCAAGCACACTATGACTGAATTCAGGGTTGTTTCCTTCCCTACTGCTGACATCCAAAGAAGACTCACATCACAGTCTGGCAACTGCTGATCAAACAGTTCAAGCAACCCTCACACGGCGAGTGCAAACTTCAGTCCTGCTTTATGAGATGTACAGACCTACAAAGGTTATTTGTTCCTTTCCGAACGTGTTTACAGGTCAAGATTGTATATTTGCAATTTCTGTATTATCTATGAGTCAACATAGCAGTACTACTCCATGTACCTAGTCTTGAGCTCCGTGTGGCATTGTCATGATCCTGTCATTGCTATCTTGGGGAAGTTCTGACAGTGCTGTACAACTAAGTTGAAATGGGTTAACAAATTGTGTTCCTCTTAAACAAGTGTCACGGTGCATTATTACAGTATCTGCCATGATGGTAGACAACTTTTGGGTGGAGAGTAGGCCTGTGTGTTGCAAGATAAAGCAGTGAATTTCGGTAGCGGAGTAGGTTGCCAAGGGCTGGGGATTAGGATGGTTCGTAATTAAACTGAAGGCTCAGTTGTTTGTGTGCTTTCCTATAAGATGCTGCACTTTTTGGTAGATGTCATGCTGCTATGGCACCCCTGGTCCCCATCAGTCCTTTGGCAATCTAAATTTTACAGTATTTAGTAAGTAGTCATTAACAGTTCTCCTCATGTGTCACCAATTAAAAGGGACTGATAATTTAAACATTCATTGTTTTATTACTTTTTATCAGCCCCCCACCAATAACTCTTGAAACTTTTGGTTGAAACTAGCTCAGGTTAGATTTCACTCGAGCTTCTCTAGCATGTTCTGAGACTTAAAAAAAAACCCACATCGGACTGCAGCCTATAGAATGGTCAGGGACCATGGTGGCTGGGGGATTCTGGGAGATGTAGTCAAAAAAAGTACAGTAACTCTTCCAAGCTCTTTATGTACATTTCTGTCTTTCTGTAGTACTATGAAGCCTGCCTCTTCTATAGCATGAACATCATGTACCTTTTTGATGTAGCTAATACTGTAACATTAACAGAAGCATTCTCTACCTATCTAAACAGAAGTAAACTGATTTCAGCAGAAGTCATCCTAAGCAAGTATGTATAGGATTGCAGCCTAAGAATAGAAATTGTGCACCAAGGAAAATGACATAGAGCTCAGCCAGCTCATTTTGTTTCCATAATGTTAATAAGCTACTAACATGATTAAATAGGATTTCCCCCCATTTCACAGAATGAAATTTCCTATACAGCTTCATCAGTACCAACTGCCTGACAGATTTCCCTGTAAAGCTACTGGAGTTTCCAATTAATTCTAACGAGATTAATTTGCTTCTGTCATTATGGAAATGTAAAAACCAAATTAAGCATTGCACACGTTGTCAATTGCCAGTCTAGCACTTGAACACATGGAGCCTATCAGCATGCATTTATTCTTATAGATAAATAAGATGCCACTATCATTGGAAATTAATAATCATTTTGTTTCTTCTCTGAAAAACGGCAGGCGAGTACTTTCAATTGCAGTTTTGTATGGTGCAATTGGAACTACCTTTTTGCATGCCTCAGGCAGCCTTCCCAGCCCCACTGTAATGGGGTAAAATCTGTACAGAAGGACATGACCATCTGGAGAAATATGAAGAGATCACGATATTAATATATGGCCAGAGGAGACCCTAGCCCAGAGGAAGGCCCGGAATAAGGATAATTCTCAAATAAAGATTGGATATGTATTTCCTTTCATTTGCTGAAGTTCCAACTTCATACAAGCAGTTTAAATCGTAATCCTTCCTTGAAAAGTAATTGTTTGCATTTCTAATTCAAATCTAAAGGTTTGAATCTATCTTCCTGAAGATCTGCTGTTAAAGCTCATTTTATTTAATACGATGATGAACCTTTGGCACAGAGATGTAAATACATAGGATTTCAGTCATGCTGATCCTGACAAAAGGGGCATTATATGAAGTACAGGTATTGCTGTTTTCTGGTATGCATTTTTACAATGAACTCCTACAGTTCAAGATTTACCACTGCAGTATGTCACTGACTAAGGTAATGGAATATGAATAAGTCTCACAGTGTCTCTTTTATGGAGGAGACAGGCTGTTATTGCCTGTTAAGGATTTTCCATTTGCCATGAGAGATCCTGAGTTATGTGCAACTCTTCCAGAATCAGTTTTGCAAATTCATGTATTATCCTTGAAAGCAACAAACATGTGATTTCAACAAAGAAGATTTTTTTCCTGTTCATCATGCAGTGGTGAACAAGGCCACAATTTATATCCCCAAATAAAACAGCACAAAGCCAGTAGTGAGAAACAAAAGCAATGGAATAAATAAATAAACAAATCATGACTTGACCAGACGGAAAAATGCACCTTCTGTACTACTACAAATAAAGCACCTTCAGCACATGTGGGCAACTTCCCTACTAAAAACAATACTTAGGAAGCTTCAGTTTACGAGGCCCACACCACTGACATCAAAATCCCTTGCCCAATGTTGCGACCACCTCTGCCAAATTCTTCTGTGAATAGTGCTCCCAAAATCTTGTGCAGGAGACCATGATTTTCTTGAGTGTTGTGTCCAGCCTGGCAAGGTTTCCATGGAGCAGGCATGCCCAAACTTTGGCCCTCCTGATTAGAGATGGGCACGACTTAGCGGTATTCCCGTTTCCGTTTCCGTTACTCGTTTCTGTTACTCTACGGAAACGGTAACGGGAATCACTGCCCCAGACTTCGAGCTCGAACCGACGAACGAACAATTTGGTCTGATTTGTCGTGCTCGTTACTTGCATCGCGCAATGCCAAGCGGCACAGAAAAAAAGTTTTTAAAAGTTAAAAAAAAAACCGATTCCCGGCCCTAAAAGTAGGCGAAAACTGTCTGAGGGCACCTACCAGGGCAGAAGGGTGTTTTATCTGGGGGGGGGGGTTTCCCCGCCCCCCTCTCCTTGGCTATTGCTACTGCTGCGCTGCTGGTACCAGGCTGGGAGGGCGCATCCATTTGCCATGCAGTGCGGGGGATCCAAAATGGCGACTGCAATATTTTTTTTGAAATCGTTGCCCAAAACCCCACCAAAGCACCACAGAAACATGCGAAAATTAGCTATTTTAAATGCTTGAATTTTTACAGTAGCAGCAGTGGGTTTTTCTTGCAAAAAAAGTCTCCGTTGATTTTATTTTATTTTATTTTATTTTATTTTATTTTTTTACACCTGCGCATTCGCAATGATGGGCTCGCCCATGGGAGTGGACCATGCAAAGTTTTGGAGCCATTCCACCAATCGCATGGCCAGGTTTTGCTGACTGTACCAGGCTGGGAGGGCGCATCCATTTGCCATGCAGTGCGGGGGATCCAAAATGGCGACCGCAATATTTTTTTTGAAATCGTTGCCCAAAACCCCACCAAAGCACCACAGAAAGATGCGAAAATTGGCTATTTTAAATGCTTGAATTTTTACAGTAGCAGCAGTGGGTTTTTCTTGCAAAAAAAAGTCTCCGTTGATTTTATTTTATTTTATTTTTTTACACCTGCACATTTGCAATGATGGGCTCGCCCATGGGAGTGGACCATGCAAAGTTTTGGAGCCATTCCACCAATCACATGGCCAGGTTTTGCTGACTGTACCAGGCTGGGAGGGCGCATCCATTTGCCATGCGGTGGGGGGGGATCCAAAATGGCAACCGCAATATTTTTTTTGAAATCGTTGCCCAAAACCCCACCAAAGCACCACAGAAAGATGCGAAAATTGGCTATTTTAAATGCTTGAATTTTTACAGTAGCAGCAGTGGGTTTTTCTTGCAAAAAAAAAGTCTCCGTTTATTTTATTTTATTTTATTTTTTTACACCTGCACATTTGCAATGATGGGCTCGCCCATGGGAGTAGACCATGCAAATTTTCCACCAATCGCATGGCCACTTGGCCAGGTTGACCACAGAGACTTCTGGGATGTGCCAATCGGGCATAAACAGCCCACTAATCGTAGCCCAAACCCGAACCCTAAGCCTAACCCATACACCAGTACACTGTCCTTCTAAGTGGGTCAGAGAGGCACCCAGAGGTGCACCCCAATACTCACCCTAACCTCACCCGTAACTGGCCTAACCCTAGCTGTTCCGCTAACCCGTCTTAACCCTAAGCCAGATCTACTTGCATTGCACTACATGCAAGTACGTGAGACACAGCGGGTGCAAAGAGTCTGCCAGTCCGTCACTTGTGGCTCTGGCTGACTCCTGCAGCTCCCTCCAGGAGCCCGCTACCCCCTCCCCAAACCAGTACTAACGACAACGAAAAAATGAAAAAACGAACCGACTAATTTTTGCAAATTTTCGCGAAAAACGGAAACGAGCCGAAACGGAACCGGCCCGACTAACGACAACTCGAAAAAAATTTTTTTCAAGTCGTGCCCATCTCTACTCCTGATGTTTTGGACCACAACTCCCAGAATTCCAAGCCTGTATTTCCAATGGCAAAGGACTATGGGAGTTGTGATCCAAAATTTGGAAATGCCTGCTATGGAGGATGAACGGCAAGGTGACAACCATCAGCAGGATGAAACTTAGGCAGAAGAGAGACTGGAGGTCCCAGTTGGCAGCCTCCCGCCCAAAGGCCCAAGAGATTGAGGTAGAGCCTGACCCATTTTCTCCAGCTGATGATGAGGCATTTGAAGGGGAATGACACTCCTTCCCCCCCCCATAAACCCCTCTCAAAGTGTAGAGGGGCTGGGAATGCCTAGGGGTACTCTTGGGTGCATTTGGACCACTGGAAAAGCAAAATCTTGTCCACATCTTGCCACTCCTACTCTGATGGAACCAACACTGGGTTTAGTCGTTGAATGGGAGATGTGGGGATTAAACATGGACCCCTAAAACAGATTCATAATTGAGTTTATGTCTGGATATTACATCTAAAAATGCAGGCCACATTTTTATTCACATAAACGAAGGACATATATGTGGATCCAAACATTTATGCAGCTGCAGCTATTTTAGTTGTCCTGCTTATTCTACTAGGCATTTATTGCTATGAAAAAAAGGTAACTCAAAGGAAACACTCATTTAAAAGATAACACACAATAAGACAGAATATTCAGATGAAGATGAGTTTGTGTGAGGAAGTGTGAGAGACAGCTCGAGGGGTGGGATCAAGTTTGTTGTGAGGAAAAATGTTGATCGGCGTAATTTATCTAGGTTTTACCGCTGGAAAAATCATTCCAGAGGAGGAATAAGCCAGACGTATTGGTGCATGAATGAACTTACTGTCAACAGAAAGCTCTAAAACCTTATCCAGTGGCAAAGCACTGCATGCCTCTTATAACAGCAGGCAGTCAAAGCAACAGGCGAGAGATGCAGAGAGGGGCACTTAGTGACGTGTTGGTTGTCAACAGGATACCACCACCACCATACATAAGCACTACATCCATTGCCGAGGCTTTAAATCACATAAGCATGTGTGCCTGCCTGAATAATTTATCTTGATCTCTGTCAGAGAAAGTGCTTCCCTATGGCCTCCATGACGGGCAAAGACGACGGTAAATTAAAAGCAGTTCAGTTATTTCTGAGGCAAGTGTGTTCAGGGAAAAGATGTTTCCCAGAGAAACGACACATTAAAAAGTAGGGGGTGACGGGGGAGAGGGACATAAATGATAGAAAACAGATGACCAGAGGAAGCCTGAGCTTTTCAAACTGACTGGAGAGGTGGAGGGAACATTCATTTGATCTCCATTAAGTACAAAGTCATCATCATATTATACAGGGAAAGCCTTGACACTCTGAATCCTAATGACAGCTCAGATCTATTCTGCTGCCTTCTCCCATTCCTGTATATCTGACAGTAACAAGGGCCCAGTTTGAATCCACAACCAGTTTCTGCTTGTGTTAACTCACTAGGTGCCTTCACCTACATTTGAAGTGCAGAGAACATGCAGAGAACGTTGGGGTGGGGAAAATTTCTCTCCTTTGTATAGAAGGTTTGGAGAAGGCAAGGAATAGCAGCACAGGGATGTATCTGAATTTTATTGGCCGAGAGAACACTTTGCATCTCTCGCATGCTCAGATGCAAGATCTTGCAAGAGGGAGGCAAGATCTTGGTCCTGCTTGCATGGAGGTTTGTTTATGGCGGTGGTTTCTTCTTCCAGTCGTCTTGTTAAAGGCTCCACATGACTGGTGGGAGGAATGAGCACTTGCCTTGCAGAGATTCAGTGACGTGAAGTGGCAGCAGGAGCTTCTCTCTCTCTTTCTTAACCAAACCTTTTCACAAATGAGACAAGACTCTCTTTGGTCCTCTGACAGTCTTCCTGTGATGCAATTTGGGGAATGTGGAAAAGCTAGTAGCGAAATGACTAGTTTCTCTAGACTACTTTTGACAACAGCTGTCAAAGCTCTTCTGAATCAAGAGAGAGCTTGGAGAAAGTAGTTAATTTGGACATGGATGGGTGTGATGTCTGCTGTAGGCTTCTACTATCTACCTCCATAGGGCTTTGGCTTTCAATAGATCTATGCTGAACTTAGAAAACACAAAATCTACACCAGGCAAGAAACACAGGAAGCTGCCTTAGTCAACACCAATCTAATCCAATACTGGCTGCTTAGTCCTTTGAACTGGATATGCCAGGGGGCGAACCTGAGATCGTCAGTCTGCACAGCAAGTGATCTACATCCGGATGACAGTCTCTGCTTCAAACCAACATGTAAGAAAGAGGATAAGACAGTTCTGTGCAGAAATGGAACTATTTATATTCATGATGAAATGTGGGGAAATCACGTGGTTCCTTGAAACCCTTGGGGTTGCTTGGTCTGCTGCAAGCTTTCTCTTCTTCCCTCCCACCTTCTAACAGAAGAGGGCAAAAGGAAACCTAGCTGAAAGGTAGGAGTTAGGAAAATGGGAGAGAGAATGCCTATTTAAGGTCTGAAGGAGTCAGAAGACCATGGGAGCTTATACCAAACAAATGTTGTTAGTCTTTGAACTGCCACAAGACTCTTAGCAGGTTCTGCTGTAAGACAGCACAGGTTAACACAGCCACCACTCTGGATATCTGGGAATGTATGATGGCCACAGCCATTCCTTCCCTGCAAAACATTCCTCTGTTAAAACCCATAGGCCATTGTCCAAAGCTAGTACTGTATAAAGTTAGCTCTGAAGTTGTCAGCGTCACTGTCAGATTGCATTTCATACATCTGATGCCCCCCCCCCATCTATTTGATCAGATGCAGAACAGGCAGGCTGTCCCTCTGATCAAATGACATGTTAAGAGAAGGGCTTGTCCTGAGTGTAGGGCTACCATCACCTGTGAAATGGCCAAGGGATGTGTGGTGGGGGCACAGTCTGGATAGAGGTAATCCAAAATATTTTGTTGTCTGAGCCAGTAGTCAGGGTGAATAAACCCAGGCACATAACAAATGAGACAGAAAGTCATACCATACCATTGTCTCTCCCCATCTGTGGTAGAAAAGCTATAGGAAAAACAAGCCGATTTGCAGACTTTGCATGACTCCCAAAAGCTACTGCCTAAGATGGCGACTTCACTTTGTTCTACTGGTAGGGCTGCTGTGACTCCGAAGCAGCCACCCTCAACTTGGTGTCCTCCATATGTCTTTAGACTACATGTCCCAGCTTTCTTGACTTTTGATCAGTCAAAGAAACCAAATTTAAAGATTGCACACTGTACCAATCAACTGACGTAGACAGTGAACCAAGGGCCAAAAGACTGCAGCCCCATAAACTGACCTGCAGTGAGTTCCATCAGACTCATGACACCCTAAAACATTAGGATCTAGAGCATCATCATCCGTCCACTAGTCAATTGATGGATCATTTCCTTCATGGTGCCGTTCTGTTCATTTGACGTAAAAATAACTTGCCATGTTCTGCTTCCCAGTTGACCACATCTCACCATACAACAGATCTAGCAAGCAAACACTACATCAGTTTAGACGGACCATAGCCACAGTAACAATGCTCTGAAATACATCATGTCACTGAAGTGAATTAAGTGTTCTACCACACATATACTGTATATACATACAAACACACACTTACGTGAAAGAACTAAAACAATTTCATGATTTTAATCCTCTTGTTTTGCATTGCATTGCATTGTTGTGTGTTGTTTTGTTTTGGTTAACAGTAGCCATAAACCTCTAAATTAAAACTGCAGCACAAGGGACAAAGGGGTTAACTTTCCATAGGCCTCATTCCCCTTATTTTGTTCCCCTACCAATTAAGCTGTTATCTGCCAAGGGAGAAAAGAAAAATATGGCATGTCCACTCACTGCACAAACAGTAACTTGGAATTGCTGTGTTGTCTACTCTGCAGCCACTCTCCCACTGCTTGAAATGGAAGAGGCACCACTGCTGTCCTCATGACTCAGATGCACCCTGCCCTTATTCCACTCTTGTCTGTTTCCTGCCCTACCCACCCATCAGTCCCCTTCCACCACCACCACCACCACCACCACCACCACCACCACCACCACCACCATCTTAGAACTGCAGCACTCTGGATCAGCAACGCACAGGGGGATTCAAACTCTCAACCTTTGGCTTCGCAGCCAGTGACCACTGAGCTATATCCAGCACTTCCTTTGGCTGTGGCCAACAAGCAGCTCGTCTGGCATGGCCACTAGCTGCTCAAAACAATCAGCATACTGTACTTTTAAGAGCCCCAGTCACATGCCAGTCACAGCAGGCTCTGCTTTTAAGCAGTTAGCTGCTTTAAGCTGCTGGTACTTAGGCTGTGATGCTGGCCAGCTGGCTGCCATTCATCATGAGCAACAAGGGCCATACTAGCAGCAGCCACGCCAGCTGCCCTGTGAGAGCAAGCAGGGAGGGACATGGAAGGCCGTTACTTCACATCCTACCTTATTCCGCCATTAGATTTGTACCGTGACAGCATTGTTCGTGGACACGTGGTTTTGTCCCTGTTCAGTCCCTGTATCCGTTTCCTCACGGGTGTGATTACTTGTCTCGTGATAGCTGTTACCTCACGTCCTTGGCCGTTACTTCACGAACCTCTCGCTGCGCGGCGAGCCGTGATTTCTGCGCGAATCGGTCGGTTTTGTCCGCACGATCCTCCATTTTGGATGCGGCGCCACCCCGACCACGCCCCGACCACGCCCCTAAACCGTGCTCCAAGCGGGGCGAGAGATTCCCCTGCCGGAGGCCGGGAATCTCCCTCGCTTCGCATCCCGCTTCGTATCCAAATTCACGTGTGGCCAGTTAAAAAGTATATTTATTTATTTTTTAACTTACTTTTTCTCCGAAATGCCGATGCATAGATATTTCGGTTAACCCGTTCTTTTGATCTTGCCTTCTGTAAACGGGGCAGGGGCAACAGAGGGGGGGCAAGCGTCCCCGGGTGACGTGAGCAGAGCCCATCGGCTGGCAAGGGATGGCGAAGGGCTGCGCAGAGGGAGGGGGGATGGGGTGTTGGTGCCGCCGCCGCAAGACACCCCCACGCGCGCCCACCCAGAGAGCGGCGGCGGGGCACACAGGGCGATGAAGCTGAGAGAAGCCTCTCCCCGCCCCGCCCCCCCCAAAAAAACCAACCCAGCAGCTCTGCTTCAGGGAAACACGATGGCCGCCCACAAGTCCTCTGACCGCAAATGACAGCCGGGTATTGATGCATCGATACGCCGTGGTAATTTTCTTAAAAAAATAAAAGAAAGCAGAAACCGGACGTTGCAAGTAAGCTTCCGAATGCGAAGGGAGCACGTGAAGTACTACTGGATTCGACCCTAAAACCTCGCCCGGTGAGGACACGGAAAGAGGGGTGGGGGCGAATGGAGACCACGTGACTACCACGTGACCGCCTTCGAATTCATAGCGAAGGCAATCACGCTGCGAAGAGAAGTTCTTCGTGAAGTGATGGCCCTTGTTCCGTGACAAATTCTGAATTTGTCTTGCTTTCTTAACCCTTTTTTAATATTGTAAAAAAACTTTTTTGATATTTCGATTTACTGGTCTTCCGGGATTTACACGTCAATGCTACAGAATTTTCAGTACTTTCTTTAATAAACATTTGCACTGCATGGTGTTTCCCATAGGGAAACTAATGTTGAATGCCACTTCAGCCGCTGACCACTAGGTGGACACTGGTTGTTGTGTCACAGGCCGTTACTTCACATCCCTTGTATCGGAACAGGATTCGGGAACAAAGCGTGACAAGAGAATTCCCCAGCCCAGGGGCAGGTACGGCTTGTCACGCTCTGTTCCCAGTTCAGGGGGCGTGGTCGAGACAAGGTTTTGCTGTCACGCTATGGACGTGAGGTAAGATTTTTTTGTACTGGTCCCAAGTGGGACAGCAAGGATGGACGAACGGGACATGAAGTAACCGCCGAAGTCTGGCAGCTATGGTACCAAGGTAGGTTGTCATAATGGGACTCATACTTTGACACACCTAGCATTCTGCTGCTGAGAGCAGACACCTCACTCTGCCAGACTGGCCATGTTACCATCTGTACAACTTCAAAATGACTGACATGTGGTTGTTTGGATTTAGGACTGCCCCATCTCTGTCGTCCTTCTACAGGCTAGCAAAGACCTTTCTCTTCAAGCAGACTTTCCCTTCACAACTTGTGGTTTGAGAGAGGTTTTAAATGGATCGTTTTCTTCCATTTTAATGTTTGATTTTTTTTCAAATATTGATCTCAATTAGACATGGGCACGACTAGGCGAAATTGTCGTTTCCATTTTCGGTTCTCGTTATCGTTATGTAACGGGTAACGGTAACGAGAATTACTCTGCTCCAGCTTGAACCCGAACCGAAAAAGAAAAATTGGGTCTGATTTTTCGTTGTCGTTCATGGCATCGCGGCGATCGCGCGATGCCAAGCAGCACAGAAAAAAAGTTTTAAAATTTTTTAAAAAACCAATTCCCGGCCATAAAAGCAGGCAAAAATATGCCTGCCTCAGTGAGGGCACCTACCGAGGGGTGGTTTCTGGGGGGGGCTCCCCCCTTTCCTGTCCTGGGCTGCTTGCACCAGGCTGGGGGGGGGTCATCCTTGTCGTCTCCATTTGCCATGCAGTGGGGGGATCCAAAATGGAGACAGCAATTTTTCTTTTGAAATCGTGGTCCAAAAACCCACCAAAGCACCACAGAAACATGTGAAAATTAGGTATTTTAAATGCCTGAATTTTTATAGTAGCAGCAGTGGGGTTTTTTATAGCAATAAAACATCGTATTTATTTTATTTTATTTTATTTTATTTTTATTTTTTTACACCTGCGCACGCGCAATGATGGGCTGGCCATGGGATGGGACCATGCAAATTTTTGGAGCCATTCCACCAATCGCATGGCCAGGTTTTGCTGAGACTTCTGGCTGTGCCAGAGAGGGCATAAAAAGCCCACCAACCCTAACCCTAACCCTAACCCTAACCCTAACCCTAACCTGAACGGTTACCCTAAGCCCAGCCCTTACCCTAACCCCAAGCCTAACCCAGATTCGTACGCAAGTACACTTCCCTTCTTAGTGGGTCAGAGTGATGCACCCAGAGAGGTGCCTTCAACTCCAGAGACCCACTCCCTCCCTCCCTAAGCGTAACCTGTATGGCAGTATGCCAGTATGCTTTCCTTCTTAGTGAGTCAGAGAAGCGCTGACGAGGTTCCTCTGACACACTAACCCCCACCCTAACATAATGTTCTTAGTGAGGCAGAGAAGTGCCGACGAGGTTTCCTGTCACACTAAGAACCCCAACATAATGTATAACAGCGGCTACACGTTACGCTCCCTAAACCACTGTACAAACGACAGACGACAAACGGAAACGACAAATTTTTGAAAAATTTCGCGACAAACGGAAACGACCCGAAACGGGCCTGTCCCGACAAACGACAACTCGAAACGTAATTTTTTCTGGTCGTGCCCATCTCTAATCTCAATATCATTATAATACTTGTTTAATTTTTAAAAAATTGTTGTATATTTCTAATTTTAAGCTTTTTAAATACTGTTTTATTATGTAAGCTGCCTTGGGTCCTTTTGGGGAGAAAGGTGGGAAAGAAATGTTTTAAATAAATAAATAAGATTTCAACACATGTTTTAATCTATTCTGTAACATCACAAGAGGAGCAGGAAACTTGGCCAGCAGTGTGTGTGTGTGTGGGGGGTGTCACACTAGAAACACTTGCCTTCATTTTTTTTAAAAAAAAATCTTTTTTATCACAAGAACTACAAACTGGATGAGATGAAAGTTTCTATTTCCCTTATCAAAGGTAGCACTAGTGAATTTACACTGAGGATATGAAAAATGGACAAGTGCAAAATATGGTCTGACTCAAAGAAACTCGTTGCTCCCAGAGTAAAAAAAAATATTACTACAGATCCTCCCCCCCCCAATCCCCCAAATCTGCTATGCACAGATGGGAAACAATATAAAAGAAGTTCAGCAACTGAAGAAAGAAGAGATCAAAAGTATTAATAGGCATTGGTAAGCTGAGTTGCTGGTATTAAAGAAAAATGCACAAGAGACATGAACAAAGTCTGAAATCTCCCTGGAGTCCCCAGCTATTGAGACTAGAGATGGGCACGACTTGAAAAATTTTTTTTTCGAGTTGTCGTTAGTCGGGCCGGTCCCGTTTCGGCTCGTTTCCGGTTTTTGCGAAAATTCGCAAAAATTAGTCGGTTCGTTTTTTCGTTGTCGTTAGTACTGGTTTTGGGGGGGGAGCGGGCTCCTGGAGGCACCTCTGTGGGGTGGGTGCCTCCTCTGGCCCGCTATAAAGGGAAAGTGGGCTCCTGGAGGCACCCGTGGGTGCCTCCTGCCACTAGGAAGGGGAAGCAGGCTCCAAGAGAGACCCCTCTACATGGGGGTCTCCCCTCCTCACCTGCTGCTGCTGCAAAATGCTATGCAATAGCCATATGGATATTGCATAACATAATGTGCAGACAGTGAGACCAGTGAGAGTGATAGCGTCATGCCCGCCCTTCACAAGGCTCTCGCACCACCATGTCTCACACAGAAGGGAATTGTACTTGCTGCGTGTAGTGCAATGCAAGCAAGTAGATCTGGCTTTAAGGTGGCTTAGTGCAATGGCTAGGGTTAGACTAGTGACGGGTAAGGTTACGGTGGGCTAGTGGGTTGCACCTCTGGGTGCCTCTCTGACCCACTAAGAAGACAGTCTGTGACGTATGGGTACGGAGTCAAGGGTTAGGGCTAGGGCTAGGGCAGGTTTTAGGGGGCTTTTTGGCACATCCCAGAAGTCTCCATGGCCAAGTGGCCATGCGACTGGTGGGATGGCTCCAAAAATTTGCATGGTTGTCCACTCCCACATGGCTGGCCACTCGGCCAGCCCATCATTGCGCACTGCGCAGGTGTAAAAAAAATAAAATAAAATAAAATAAATGGAGGACAGAGGAGGAGAGGAGAGACATTTTGTTGCAAGAAAAAACCCACTGCTACTGTGAAAAATCTGGCAGTTTATAAATTTTCGCGTGTTTCTGTTGTGCTTGTGTGTTTTTGGACCACGATTTCAAAAACAATATTGCGTTTGCCGCCCCATTTTGGATCCCCCACCCGCACCGCATGGCATGGCGAAATGGCAACTCGAGTCCGGCTGCCCAGGACGGGGGGGAGGCGGGACCCCCCCTCCAGAAACCACCCCTCCGGTAGGTGCCCTGCGCCCTTAGTCAAGCAGGCATTTTTCCGCCTGCTTTTTTGGCCCGGGAATGGGTGGGGGGAGAGTTTAAAAGTTTTTTCCTGTGCCGTCCGTGCCGCTTGCTTGCGCTTTAATTGCGGGCGGCCGGCGGCGAGACTGGGCTTTTTGCTGGCTGCGAGCCTGCGGCGAGTCCCACCAGAGCAGCCCAGGACGGGGGATGAGGGGGGAGGCCGGGGACCTCCAGAAATAACCCCTCTGGTAGGTGCCCTGAGGCACGGCAGGCATTTTTCTGCCTGCTTTTTGGCCGGGAACCGGGTTTTTTTAACTTTTAAAAACTTTTTTTCTGTGCCGCGTGGCATCGCGCAATCGCGCGATGCAAGGAACGAGCACGACAAATCAGACCAAAATTGTTCGTTCGTCGGTTTGAGCTCGAAGTCTGGCGGAGTAATTCCCGTTACCATTTCCGTAGAGTAACGGAACCGAGTAACGGAAACGGAAACGGGAATACCGCTAAGTCGTGCCCATCTCTAATTGAAACATCAGGGAGCACTTCAACGTAGGTCACCAAATGGCAAACAAATAACTTTGCAACTGCACAACCAGCCATTTCACATAACTGGCCTGCACAGTGGGTGAGTTCTGATTAGTCCTTGCATTCTGAAGTAATTCCTCTGGTCATCTGTTATTTATTATGCTATTAAAATTGTATCTGTGTGGTTGCAAAAGCATGTTTGCCGTATGGGCTTTGAATGGACAGGCCACATCAATTACGATCTTAATGTTTGCCGTCACACATACACGCAGCCATGTTTTCCTTCTCCTTGTTAACTTGTTGCTGTTGTGGAAGTACTACTGCCCACCTGCTGACCCTTGTTCCACAGAGTGCTGATGAAGCCAGCCTTCCTTTAAGTAGAAGCCTACTCTTAATCTATTGAGCTTTCTTCCAGTTTTCCTTGTAAGAGCTCATGGGACAGTTGTAGAAAAGGAAGGTGCATGCTGGGCATAAGGAGACATGAATAATCTTAGGGGACAGATCTTCGCTTATGTCATATTTTGATCACAAGAACTACAAACTACAGGTACTGCAGGTAGCCAGGTGGTAAAGACACAGCTCATTATCTCTTTCCTACTCCAACTGCATTTGTAACTTTGGAGATGACTAGTAGAGATGGGCATGAAATGGAAAAGTAGTGTTTCGTTTTATTTCTTTAGTAGTTTCATTTTGTTTTGTTTGTAATGAATTTTTAAAGTAGCTTCATTACAAAGTGAAACAAAATAAATGAAACACTATGCTTCCCTGGGGTCCTAGAGGCACCAAAAATGGCAGGGAGCTTCCTCAAGCTGTTCCCTGTAAGCCCCTAAAAACTGGAAAGGTTTGGGGGTCAGAGGGTTAAGTTACTAAGGTCCAAAGGGGGTGCCCCTAGGAAAAATCCTTTCTATTTGGATTCGGAAGCCAAGCTGCAAGCAAGTGATTAGCGCTGTCGCAGCTTGGCTTCTGTTCTGAATCCAATTAGAAAGCATTTTTCTAGGGCACACCCTTTGGAGCTTCATAACTCAGCCCCCTGAAACCCAAGCCTCTCCAAATTTGGGGGACTTACAGGGAAGAGCTTAAGGGAGCTACGCCTGCCATTTCCATGCTGAAACATGGAGGGTGTGATCCATATTTTCAAGTAGTAAAAATACGGATTGCAGCAGCCATGTTTCAGCATGGAGATGGCAGGTTTAGCTTCCTTGAGCAACTCAAGTCAGTCCCCAGATTTTGAGAGGTTTGGGCTGAGTTATGAAGCTCCAAAGGGGGTCTGGGTAGTTAACTGTAAGAGTGTGTTCACCACACGATACC
Organism: Phrynocephalus guinanensis; assembly: GCA_037367245.1. NCBI lineage: Eukaryota > Metazoa > Chordata > Lepidosauria > Squamata > Agamidae > Phrynocephalus > Phrynocephalus guinanensis. The sequence continues at coordinate 30,224,808 of CM074736.1, forward strand.
AATATAGTGGTTAAACTGGTTAATTCGTTACCTCATGAAAGTTGTTAATTTGTAATTCATTACCTAACAAAACAACAAAATAGCATTTTGTTTTTCATTTCGTACCCATATTTAATGACTAGACTTCACACTTGAAGATAGGCATTTGTCAATATAGCGCACTGGTCTATTATGTTGCTGAAACTGATGGTGCTCTTTATGTACCCCTGATAACACCCTAAGGAGCTGGTCAGCATGGCTCCGAATAGGTACAATGTGGTTAACTTTAGTCCATATATCTCTTACTTGACTGCAGATCATACTGGGGCATTCCACTCATGCCTACCAGAGACAGTTGCAGGCAGCATCCAGACATATAAGCTTAGGGATCTCCTTGTAATCAGCTGGTGAGTTGCCAGAATGGCTGGTTTATTTATTTATTTATTTATTTATTTATTTATTTATTTATTTATTTATTTATTTATTTATTTATTTATTTATTCTCTTCATTTTTCCTTGAAATGGGCTTAAGGTGGCTGTCATCATTAACAGACAAATACAGTAAGTATACAAATATTAAAGAAGGTCAAACAAATACCACTCTAAAATGATAAACATAATAAGCAACATGAAAACATATTCAAAGCAGGAAAGCATAACCAGCTATTTAAAAACCCCAGTTAGGCAATCAATGCTTCAAGGAAAGCTTGCCTGAGAAGAGTTACAAACCATAATGGAGATGTGTAATCTCCAGGCTTAAAACTGGGGTATTTCAAGGACCAGATGCAGAGAAGTGATATGAAGAGACAGATATCTAGTCTCATGCGCTCCCAGACTCTTTTGGTAGGGCCACTGTGGGATACAGGAAGCTGGATTAGATGGGCCTTTGGCCTGATCCAGCATGGGTCTTCTTATGTTCTTATGTTATGTTCTTATGAGTCTTCACCTGCTTGTGGAAGGACTACAAAGATGGGACCAGCTTGGCTTCCTGTGGAAGGGAGTTCCAGAGTCTGACAGCAGCTACAGAGAAGGCCCTCTCCCATGTTCCCACCAAACACACTTGTAAAGATGGTGACATGATGTACTTAACACCTGAGCAGGCTCATAAAGGGAGACATTGGAGATAATCTTTGAGATAGCTTAAGCACACTCTGTTTAGGATTTTATGGGCTAGAATAAATACTCTGCATTACGCCTGGAAACAAAGGAGCAGACAATGGTGCTGCTGTGACAGAGAGTTACATGATCCCTGTAACTGTAGTCCAAAACAGTAATGTATTAAAGCTCACCAAATAAAATGGCAGAGCTTGGTTTTCTCCTTTAAAAAAATCCGATCAAAACACAGCAACATCATTTCGAAAGGTCCCTGACAAAGAACATCATTTCTTCCTTTTCACTTCACAAGACAGGCACAGTTTATGATTTAAGAGTCTAGGATGGAGTGGAATGGGAGGTATCTCTGTTCTTTGGGCATACCAAGACACAAGACATATACTTTTCAGACCCGTGAATTAAGATGTAAAGCACAATCCACCTCTTGTCTTAGCTGGTCTTCTGCTTTCTGTCAACAAGTCAATAGGACCCAGGACTGAACTTTTGAAGATACTGCTTTATCTTGCTTATTTCTTAATCTGCTCATTTGTAACACCAAGTTGTCTAGTTTTTCACTTGAATTTTTTTAAAATAGTGTAATAAAATATACTTAAATGATGAACAGCATACTAACCACCACCCAGTGGGGTCTTATAATTGAACTCCAAAGAAACTGAAGTTAAAGCATGGTTGTAAAAGGGATCTGTAGTTTTTAAAACCAGCAGCATACACACAGATGCCTTGATGAAAACACCTTGCCAATCATCAACACGCTTTGTAATTATATCTGGAACTGGGATGTGAACAGAGATTTATGCTGTGCTTGGAACATTCGTCAAGGCCTGCTGATTTCCTAGAAAAGCAAAATGATTTTCTCCTCTTCCACAACACACCGTAACAAAAAGCACTATAAGGATGTTAGATGATTGAAAGCTGCAAAGCAGGTGAACAGGAAGTCCCCGCCAATCCCTGACTTCACGAGTCAGAAATTTGATCTTGGTTCCCTTCATGTGTTCTGTATATATGCAGGATGCTCACGTGTCAAAGCAGGAGTGGGGCCTCGGACTTAGCCACGCTCCTAGGGCTCTTTCTCTGGCCAGGTCCTGCAAGCCCCTGCCCAACATGTGCGTGTGATGTTTGTCAATGTGGAAACAACTTTTTGCACAAAGGGACACTACTTAGAAATGTTACCTTTGCAATTCAAGGCCACTCCTGATGAATGCTGAATGTTTGCTTGCTTGCTTGGTTGTTGGCTGCCATCTTGTATCTTTTAGCCAGCTTTATCTCCTTTGATTATTATGTATATTTTTACAGTTTTACCCTTTGTTGTTCATCGCCCAGAGTTCCCTATCGGAACCTCGGGCGGTCTATAAATGCAAATAATAAATAAAATAAAATAAAATAAAATAAAATAAAATAAAATAAAATAAATACCACCCCCAGCACACCCAATGCAGCATGACCAGTCACTTGCAAGAACTGGAATTACAAACATGAATATTTGTAAACTCTGTGCACAAGCTGCATATCAGTGGTGAAAAACATCCAACGATTCAGTTATTGGAAGGTATCAGAGTTGGGTGGGGTGGGGTGGGGCAGTTGTTGCCATTTATTTTATCCCTAGGACCTTTTGTAGATCCAAAAGGGCTCAAAACAAAAAACAGGCAAGGTAAGGCACACTTACACAGTGGGGAAAATAGAGTTTGATCCATTGTGTGTTTATCAAATTTAGTTTTCCAGAGAATTTGTAACAGCAGTCAGTCCACATGACAATTGGAAGCAGGGCAGAGATTAGTTAGGTGTTAACATGGTGTTAGCCAGCAATTTCTATTTGATTTCTTCTTTTTCCCTGTTTAGTTCTCTGGTGCCCTAGCAAAACTTTGTTCCAATACTGAGTTGAAACCCCACCTTTTTAAGTAACACTGTTTGGGGGAAAGGGGGTGCTTTGTTAAGGAGCACTGACACCCCCATGAGCACCCTTTTACATCAGGTCAGGTAGTCATAGTCAAAGAAAGTGGACAAAAGCAATGTCAACTAGATCAGAATGAATTTAAACCAACTCTGATGAGGAGGTTGGAATGGGGGAGGGGGAGATAATACCCTACTCAAAATAGGCTTCCTCCCATTGAACTTTTTTGTTGTAGAGTCACTAGGTTTTAATCCAAACTCATTTGTGTCCAATCTGACATAAGACGTGGGGTAAATTGGCTGAAGTAGTTTCCCTTTTCTGTTACTATTTAAAAAAAGTACACACCCCTGGCTTAAAACAAATATTGTTCTTTGTGGCCCCTAGAGAGCCTGAGAATCCTTTTTAGAAAACAAATATTGGCAAGAGGTTAAGGATGCAAGGAAGAGGGTAGAAAGAGCTACAGGAAGTTCTTTTGGAGGGGGGCTGAATGGGGCACATGGAACACACTTTTCCCACTCCAGTTCCACCTACAACTAGCAGTCCTGTTTATGCAAACCTGGAGGAAACAAGCAGCCATTGGGTCAATCAGGGCCAGTGCATCATTTGGACATCTTAATTCATGTGCTGTTCCAGGTTCCTATCTCTGGAATCCTGAATTGATTTGCAATGGTATCATTAGATGATATGGTGCACGTTGTGCCACTTGGGGTGGGTGGGTGAAGGGTAAACTGGAAAACAAAAGGTCTGGAAAGAAAGTTGAAACCTTCCCACCCCAAGTGTTTCGGGTTTTGCCCAGAATGTTCTATATACCCTGTTTTTGAACTAAGAAAGAAATTTGGGAACAGCTGCATGCTATGGATCACACATTTTAAACCCTCTATTTATTTATTTTTTAATTAGCAAGTTTGATGCATGTGATTCATTCATCATCAGCATAAACAACCCCACACAAGGTATGTCATCACAGATTTAAATTACAGTAATTCAATTCACTGCATTGTCCTGTATAACAAACACTCCATGAAATCACATACTTTGCCATAAAATTACTATTACCATGAACACTACAAACATCCCTGATTTTGAAAGCTGGGTAATGTCACACCTGGTTTACACTTGGGTGGGAGAGCTCCCGGAATATAAAGGGGCTAGGAAAGACTCCTTCCTGAAGCTTGGAACAGCCACTGCCTGTCAGAGCTTCCTGGAATAGACTAGGGCTGCTTTCACACAACCACTAAAATCCACAGCTGACTTTGATGCGGATCACCTCCCGAAGTGGTCACATACTTATGCCGCAGGTTGGATGTTCCCATGGTCATGCTTTGAAAATCCACAACCATTCTGATCCCATGACTGAGAATCGCAGCAAAGATACCATAACCAGGGGCATAGCTAGGGCTTCCAGAGCCCAGGGCAACAGACAGTTTTTGCGCCCCCATTGTAAAATATAATTTGGATGGTGTGGGGGCAGCAGCGGGGGTGGGTCAGTAGGCAATTTGGCACCCTCAATTGCTGAGCCCAGAGCACCCCTGCCCCCTTGCCCTCCCCAAGCCACCCCTGACAATAGCGGGGGTGGAAACGTTTTGGTGTGGATTTTCCGTGTTCTCACGGATTCGAGTAATGGTTTAAAATCCGCATCGGAACAGCAACAAGGATTTTACCACCTCAAGACCAGGTACTTGTAAAATGCGCTGGGTTGTGCTTCAGTGGGCATGGTTGCACTTTATATATATATTTTTAAAAATTGTGGCTCGTGGGAAAACGATTTTATGCTCTGCATCTGCGAGCACTTTGCAGCGGATTTTAGTGGTTGTGTGAAAGCAGTATAGATAAACCAATGGTTTATATACAAGGCAACTTCCTATGTTCCCAAATCAATGAATCAATTTGAGGAGCTTTTATAATGATATCCTGTATGTTTCCATTTCCCTTCAAGATTTACTTTTGGAACACCTGCTGCATGGTAACATATCATTAACCGTGGCTGTGCAGGTGTACTGAAGTCTTTTGCTTGACATTATGTAGTTTGTAAGCTGCTGACATTTTACACTCACTGTTTCCCCCTTCCCTGACAGATAAGATTGGATGTGTGCCTCTGCCTGCCTCTCTGTCGATCTGTCTTTGGCCTGTCCTACGGAAAGCAAATGAAAGCTGATTGACATAAGAGGCAGGGACTGGGCAGGAGTCTTTGCTTCGTCTGCCAGTCTACCTGTGTTTTTGGATAATTGCTGAAATGCTAGTTTCATTGATGGCTTCTAGGAAAGTACATCCCAAGAAAGATCTCTGGATCTCAGATGCACCTCGCTTAATCTCATTCGGGCTTGGCACTCCTCTCACAAAGCAACAAAGAGTGCCATTGTACTGCAGAGATTCACAGTTCATTCATGTGTAGCAAGAGTCTTCATGCGTCTATCTCATCCAGTACATTGTTCTTCCCTATCAATTCCTGCCCAGATGGGTTAATGATTACTTGTGTGACACCAAAGCAACCTTTACAACGTTTTCACCAGTTGCAAACTAAAACAGGCGTTCTTTTTGTGAAACCTTTTACTAGCTGTGAAAAGGGCTGCCTGCCCTGTAATATTTTCTTCTACAATACTTTGAAATGGGTCACATCTTACAAGGGAGAGGGTCGGCGTCAGAGAGAAAAAAATACACCCACATCCACTGGCAAGGGAATTGTGCCAATACATAAGAACATAAGAACATAAGAACATAAAAAGAGCCATGCTGGATCATGCTCCCCACATCTTGCTCGGTAATAGAGATGGGCACGAAACAGAAAAATGGTGTTTCGTTTTTTTCATTTGTCGTTGAGAGGTGTGTTTCGGTTCGTTTCAGTTTGTCGTGAATTTTTGGAAAAATTTCGTTACCGTTTTTCGTTTTTTCGTTTGTCGTTTCTACCCGCTTTTTGCGCGATTTTTAAAGCATTTCCATGCGCAGGCATCCTCCAACGCCCCAGACCAGAGGGAAAACACTAAAAAAAATGGATGCTGGCAGAGACACAGTATAGACTAGGTATGCAGGGAGCCTGCAAAGGCAGCGGCGGGCGTTGCCCAGGGTGCAAGGCCGCCGAAGAGTGACTGCACTGCAGGGCAGGGGAGGGTACTCACCGAGAGGTACACAGCACGCACGCACACAGGGAGGCTGCAGGACTGAAGCTAGAGTCGCAGCAGAGACAGCAATCCCACCCTAACTCCCACCAGAGACTGCAAGGAGGACGGGGGCTGCCAGAGCTTTTTATGCCCTCTGTGGCTGCCAGACCTGCCCGCCCAGTCTGCAACCTGGGCATGCTATTGGTTGAACATGATCCCATCACATGGCTTGCCTCCATTTTGTGGCTGATGGCGACATCCATTTTAAAGGGAAAAGAAAAATACATTGCGATGGGAGAAGACTAAAACAAACGTTTTAAGGACCCCAACCCCCCTGGTAGGTATTATTAGACAATATAAATAATTATCGCTGCGTTTTTATGGATGTCCAGGGCGTTTCTTAACATTTAAAACAGCTCATTTCATTGCGCGTCACCATTAATATAAACGAAACGTAACGACCACAATTTTCGTGGTTCTGTTCATTTCGTTTCATTTTCATCACAATTTTCGTTTGTCATTTCATTGCATAACGGAAACGACAAACGTAACAGAAACGAAAAAATGTTCGTTCCGTGCCCATCTCTACTCGGTAATGATTCCTTTCGCACCAATGGCCAACAAAACGTACAGCATGCCAAGGCACAGAGTGTTAGTTTGGGCTATTTGACAGAGAGCATTTTGATGGATTTGTTTGCCCACACCAGGTAGGGATTGATTGATTGATTGATTGATTGATACATTTCTATACCGTCCGTCGTCAAAAAGAACTCTGGGTGGTTTACATCAATATAAAGAAACAGTACAGCAACATATGCAAACTACCAGTAAAATAATGTTCTCAAATAGAATAAAAAACAAAACAAAACAATGTACGTGGCATCACAGACCTGATAAGGGCATAGCAATTGATTAGTGCACTCTAATATGATAATAGAGTGGTCTTCTGCTACTGCCATTTTTACTATGCTGCTAGGTGCTTGGCAATGTTTCAGCCTACAAAACATGCCTGGGTGCCCATATCCTTACATCCATGAAGCCCACCACACTTTTCAAATGCTTGAATTGGGTTCACACAATATATTTTGTTCCCAGGCATTTTTAGCTCTTGCCATGCATACCTGGACTTCCTACCAAGACTTCCCTATGTATGATCAAGATTTCTCAACATGACATGAAAATGAGACACACATCCCCATTCTCGTTCTTCCCTTCCTCCCCACATTTTCCATATGTTTTGTGCAGGACCCTCCCCAATTTTGACCAGCTCAATGAATGACTAAATGGGCAGATGCTGGTCTGCTGTGGAGAGAGGCGGCGTTGCTCCTTTTGCTGGCCCCTAGAGAACACAAGCGTCAGTGTAAGCTGTCCCAGAGTGTTTCTACCTGCACCCTTCTGGTTCCCTGTAGGTTTTTTTTAAAAAGGTGTGCATCGTATCTCTCTGTTTTGGTTCATTTACAGGCCTTAAATAGACAGTTTAGCCACTTTGTGATTCTGGGAAAGTAGAAACTTCCTCTGGTCCATGTAGGGGCAGAGGGAAGTAAAGGCTGTTTAAGGGCGTTTATACACGACCCCTAAACTCCGGGACAAATGGCTCCCAGCTCCGGAGCTTAAAAATGTTTACCCACCAGCTCCAGAGTTAACAGGAAATTAAGTGCGACCCCGCCCACTTTAGCGCATCCCAGCGCAGCTTTCAGGTACCTGCTCTTTGGAGGTGAAAATTAGTGCGGGCCTCTCCTTGCTTCTGTTTGTTGTTTTTTGGCTCCTTGCTTCTGTTTGTTGTTTTTTGGCTCCCGCCCCTTTAAGAGCTACTTTTACAGAGACGAGAGGCAGAACGAGGTGAGTGGCATGCTTTTCTTTCTCTTTTTCTCCCTCCCCTCACGCAGGCAGGAGCAAGGAAGTGCGGAGGGGGTGGGAATGCAGGAAGAGCGACGAACCCCTTAAGATCTCTGGTCTGAATTTAAGTGGCCAGCGGATCTTAGGGGTCGTGTAAAAAGGCCCTAAGTGTATTAAAGCAGCCCTGATGTGTTCTACCTTTTAGGGGGAAAATATTGAACACAACCTCCTGGGAGGAGAGGAGACAAGTGGGATCAAGTAGGTTCCCCCCCCCTTTCATTGAGGAAGGTTACTCAAACAGAGTCACTTGAGATGCAAGTACTGCACCCAATGATACATTGGACACTTCCCTAAGTGAGCCTATTTAGTCCAATCCATACTGCTCTAATTAAGTTGTCCAGCCAAGCTCTTAGGCCAGGCATGTCCAAACTTCGGCCCTCCTGATGTTTTGGACCACAGTTCCCAGAATTCTGAGCTTAGATTGCCAATGGCAAAGGACTGTGGGAGTTGCAGTCCCAAACATCTGGGGGCCAAGTTTGGACATGCCTGTCTTAGGCCATTACTTCACGTCCCTCTCATCCCTCTTTGCTGTCCCGCTTGGGACCGGTACAAAAAAAGGTTACTTTACGTCCATAGCATGACAGCAGAATCTCGTCCTGACCATGCCCCCCTGAACCGGGAACAGAGTTTGACGAACCGTACTTGCCCCTGGCCTGGGGAAGTCAGTATTCAGTCAGCACAGAGCATCCTCACTCTTCCATAGGCTTGTTTTGGGGAGCATTTCTCCATACTGCGGCGGGTTCATTGTTGTTGTTGTTGTTGGAGATGGAGTGGCTGCACATACTTGTGCCCAGTCTCACAATAAAGAAATATTAGATTTGCCCTCTGAAGTCTCAATTCATTTTCTGGGAACATTAAATATAAGTTTTTGCATTCAAACCACGAAACAACCTATTCCAGCAGAAAGATGGTTCCCTCCGTTCCTCTAATATTTATGTCCTGCTTTTTGTCCACGCCCTCAGTTCCATTTCTCTCCTACCTGGTTTCCATTCTTCTTTCTATGCTAAGTTTTATTTTCTTAATTTTCTCCATCCCCCCCACACCCCTGAATCCCTGCAAATCTCTTGTATGCTAATATCTCCCTTCTTGTGCTTCTCTGGTACTGCACTGAGTACACCTGCATAAGAAAGCTCGAATCAGTATTATCAGTATTAGAAGGAAGTCGGGAGTTTGCAACTAAAAGTGTGCTATGTTTCTGCTGAGGATTTCCGCTACTTATACATATTCCGGATAAGTTATTAATAAGGTACAAGGACTAGGATTTCAAAGATCTCTTAGACAAGGAGAGTTCTTAGGAAAGATTTGAAGGAAATCAGTAAGGAGATATGATCACACAGAGGCATTCCGAGAACCACTTTGAAACATAAGGATGAGCAGCAGAAAACTGGAATAAAGAAGGAGCTCTACAGGCATCTGAGGGTTTTAGTGCTAGATGAGTGAAGGTCGCAGGAAAGGAAATGCCATGGATATAAAATCTGACTAGTGATGGGAACAAATACTCACTACATTTTTCATTCTTGTCAGTTCTGAGAGTTTTGACACAAGAGAATACACTGAAAAGGAGCTGTAAAAGCCTATAAAATTCCTCACATCCAGCCACGACCCCCCCCTCCCCCGGGGGGGAAACCCTCTCTCTCTTTTTTGCTTCCATGTCTTTCTAATTTGAGGAAATCTCTATAGTCACCTTTCATTATAAGAAATAACACACACACACACACACACACACACACACACGCACACACACAATGAGAAGGCATGGCTAGAGGACTGGATGATTACTGAGAAGGATGCCAACAACTCATTTAGTGCTTCAAATTTGTAAACGAAGCAGTAATATCCTATTTATGGGCAATGTGCATAATTCACATATCATGCAGTTTTGCACAAAACATCATTCCCAGTGATGCCAAACTCTATCAAAAGCCTCAGGAAAAATCTTCATTCACCTTGCCTGCAATGACAGGAGCAGGAAGGATGTACACACCCTTTCCAACTTTGCTACTGGTAAGAGAGACCAGTTGCCTCTGTTTCAAACACAGAGAGATCTTCTGGGGTGAGTGACAATAGTCCTGGCCAAAGACTGCAAAGTAGAAAGATGTGAATGAGGATGGGGCTTTGGAGAGAAATTGGCAATGTTTCCCACATAGGATTTGCCTCCATCAAAGCTAGTCAGAATATTCACAAAGAAGCCAAAAGAAAAAAATATCAGGCAGAGGCCTTCTTTCATAGATGAGGTAAGGGCTCTTGCTATCTGATTACTGAGAACAGCTACAAATTAACTTTACATGGGAGTCAAGGGCGAGACACAACAGAAAAGTTCCTTCTCCCACTCTTCCAAGGACTTTTCTCCTGCTGTTGAATTACTCCTTCAGGAAGCATCTACACCTATTAATAATTATGATGACGACGACAATGACAATGACGACGACAACAAAAGTGTTCCAAAATTGTTTTAGATGCAGATGTGAGGATATGGAACTTGTTGGCTCCATCACTCTGTGCGTGAGTGCGTACATGTGTACAAGAGCATAGCTTTGTGAAAAAGAAATACTTCCCTATCTGTGAAGACTAGAGATGTGACTTAAACCCCTGGAATACTCCACTTTACAACGCTACTCTCTATGTGAAGAGGGTGATGTCTACTGGATGAGAAGATGAGAAGAGGGTAAGCTCCATCACGTTCCATGGGGCAATATGCTCTATGAAAAATTCATCTTGCAAAGTGCCGTTTCCCATAGGAATGCATTGAAAACCAATTAATCTGTTCCAGAGGGAACGGATTAATAGGTTTTCAATGCATTCCTAAGGGAAGGATGTCCCAAAGCCCCTTAAACAAACGGACAGGCAAAGGCTGTTCCCTTGCAGCCGACAGAGAGCTGTCTGTCGTGGCTGTGTGGAGCAGCCTTCAGCTGCTGGTGATTGAAGGGGTTTAATCCCCAACCCATCAAAGGGGGGGGGGGCTTTTCCCCTTCTTTGCTGGGTTGGGGCAGGGGAAAAGCTTCCCTCCTTTTGCTGGCTGTGGCTCCCTGTCCCCTCCTCCTTTTCAGGCACCCGAAAGCTGAAAGGAAGAGGGGACAGGCTGGGGGGAAAGAGCCCCTGAGAGCCCCAAAGCAGCTTGGTGTGTCTCTTCCCCAATGGCTTCAGCAGTGAACCTTGCCCAGCCCTGCCACTGCCGCTTTCCTAGCAAACAGCCCAGGCTGGGTGAGGATCACTGTGTCCCTGCTTCACCCAACAACCTGGTGCATGAAGCAGGGACGCACTGATCCTCGCCCAGCCCTGTCGCCACTGCTTCCCTCACAAATAGCCCAGGCAATGAAACCAAACCTCAGATGCGGCTGCCTAGGAAACGCACCTCTTGTCTGGCAGCTGCTTCCAAGACTTGGCTCAACTCCATCACCAGGGCTGTTTGTGAGGGAAGCAGCGACAGCAGGGCTGGCCAAAGATCACTGTGTCCCTGCTTGGCCCACCAGGTCGGCATGTGAAATTCAAATGCCTGCCTGGGTTTCCTGACCATGTAGCCCTGATCCACGGGTGCTATACAGTTGGGAAACCTGGGCAAAGAGGAGATGTTGGTGCTTCGATTAAGGGTTTCCCAATCGTATAGCACCCAAGGATTGGTGCTACATGGTCAGGAAAGCCAGGCACCATTTGAATTTCACACCCCTTCAGGTTGTGGGTCTGCAAAATTCAAATGCCTGCCCAGGTAGGCCAATCATTGTCTTGTGAATAATGCCTATCCCCAGAAATTCCATTCATCTTACAAAGTATTCATCTTAAAGAGGCATTTGTCTTGCGAGGTACCACTGTAAAAAGGTAAAGTTTCCCCTCCTGCACATGTGTACTAGTTGTGTCCAACTCTAGTGGCGGTGCTCATCTCCGTATTCAAGCCAAAGATCCAGTGTTGTGCAAGTCCGTGGCCATGTGGCCGGCATGGCTGCAAGAAAACACTGCTTTACCTTCCTGCTTTTTACGGCAGTACCTATTTTTCTACTTGCATTTACATGCTTTCGAACTGCTAAGTTGACAGGAGCTGGGGTTATCAGCAAGAGCTTGTTCCGCTGCGTGGCACCCGGGATTCGAACCGCTGAGCTGCTGACTTTGCAGTCAACAGTTTTTGGAGCCTTAATCTGCTGAGCCACCACTTTAATTGACTCCATTACATAAAGCTTGACTTGGAGTGTGAGCTGGCAGAAAATAAAGCATGTCAAGGCAGAAGTCTTGCTATCTTGTAGAAGCACTGGTTTGCCTTTATTTGTGTTCTGCTTTTTATTTGTAAATGAAACAAAGAACTCAAGGGCAGCATCAGAAAGGAACAAAAAGTAGTAAAAACTGAAAATCATTCCTAGTGCATCCTGCTGCCCCGAGAAAGAGGTGAGCCTGCAATAATCTCGTTATCCATCCTACTATGAAATTTACTTTTTAGGGCTGAAAAACAAACACAACACAATCCCCCTGAATTAAGGGGACCCACCTGTAGCTGAACGACAACAGTTGGGAACTGGAAAACAATGCTTGCATTTGCTCATGCCAAATTTCAAGGCACAAAGAAGGTCAGCAGTAGATATGTAATGAGAGATTAATCAGACCTGAAATGCAATTGGACAGAAGCAGACACAACCCAATTACTTAATGTAAAATGAATGATAGTAGCTGATGAAACCAAGGGCAAATATGACTTTCACATGCTCTGAGAAATAGGAAAACAAATCCTTATTGGGAGTGCCTTCTAGCTGGGTGATTCCTGCTCTTTGTACTTTATAACAAGTATTAGGGTTTTTGTAGCTATGGTAACACTGGCATTCTAGAAAGTATTTGTATACAAACTGCTGAACTGCATCTTTCAATTTGAGAGGGAGGCTGCTCTGGCATTCAAAACCTGTGGCAGGGGAACCGATATAGCACCTAAAACAAGAGGAACAAATTAGAATTTATGCTAACATAATTGTTCCGAGCACAGGAAGAGACTTCTTGCAGGAGCTTACTCCTTTGTACCATCTGTCTCTCTCCCCCCCCCCCCCCCACACTTTTGTTTGTTCACAGAATGAGCCTGCAAATTCAGTCTTCTTCTTTTAATCTCCTATGTGGCTTTATTCCATTAATAAAATTGGGGTGGGGGGCATTAACAAGAAATATATTCAGGTTTTGCTCCACGTAATGTATGAGATCAGAAAGAAAGAAAGAAAGAAAGAAAGAAAGAAAGAAAGAAAGAAAGAAAGAAAGAAAGAAAGAAAGAAAGAAAGAAAGAAAGAAAGAAAGAAAGAAAGAAAGGAAAGAAAGAAAGAAAGAAAGAAAGAAATGAAAGGGGCTAATTAAATTCAAAATACAAATAATTTACTTTTCTATATTGCCATTGAAAACCAATTAATCCATTTTGGAGGAACGGATTACATTGTTTTCAATGCATTCTTATGGGAAGGCTGTCCAAACCCCCTCAATCAACAGCCAAAGGCTTTTCCCCTGCAGCCTTCCATAACTGATTGACTGAGGGGGTTTACCCCCAACCCAGCAAAGGGGGAAAGCTTTTTCCCTTCTTTTCTGGGTTGGGACAGGGGGAAAAGCTTCCCCCCTTTGGCTGGCTTCCCCAACCTGGGAGGGGGTGAGCAGGTGAGGGGTGACGCGCCCGCTCGTCCCCTTCCTGTTTTTTCTAATATGAATTTTTTATAATATGAAGCGTCCCATGGAATGGATTAATTTCATTAAGCAATGTGCCACTGTATTGTATATATGTACAGTCAATCAGGGAAAGGACATTGATTTTGCTGAGGTATTTGCAACCAAATATTACTGTTTTGCAGCCGCACAATTATCTCCTTGGCTTATTTCCATTTAAAGACGACATTCAAGATGACCCTCAATTTTCAGTCTAATTGTAGAGAAAAAATATAGTCTTATACTCTCAAGTTCCAGGATCCAGTGTTTAAGTTTCCCTTACTCACTTTTTTTCCTGACACAATTTAAATGGAACAAAAATTCACACTGTATTACAACTAGACATCATCACCTGGTGAGTTGTAACTGATGGCTCAATCCTCTTAGTTATGCTAGCATAGCACAAAAGGTGTAACTCCTGGATGCAAATTGCCCCAAGTTGTTAAGTAATCACCATATACATTACAAATTGTATCATTCAGCTTACACTTGATACTGACAGTGATTTCTTAGCTTGAGGCAATTTGGACCTCAGTATTACACCATTTCCATTGCTATGTAAGAGGTTTTGGGCTAATGTCTCCAAACTTGCCTTATACAGGTGTTTGTTTGTGTGTGTGTGTGTGTGTGTTTCAGATTACTCTCAGATGTATTTACTTATTTATTTAACCCATAAAGATCAGGGTTTTGTACACTATCAACACAATGACTGGTTCAAGGTCACTCAGTGTGCTTTTCTGCCAAGTATAATTTGAACTTGACTGATTTTTCTCTCATGATTACAAATGGCAGCATCACAAACCCTTCCACACAAAAGAACACTAGCGTTTAATGCACAAATAATAATAATTTTAATACAATTAAAGTTGAAAGGTAACTGAGATTTTAAAAATTTGGTAGTTCTGAAAGTTAAGAAATGTACAAGGTACTCTTTCTTCTCAAGTCTCCATAAGCTCCCAAATCCACACATTTTATAAAATACAAATATTACTCTTTCTCTCAGTTAACGGTGTGTGTGTGTGTTACTTTATTTCCATATGCATATAGGCACCTCTCATTCCACTGCTGTGGCAGCTGGTATTTCTCGGGGCTATGGTATTTTGAAGAAAGGCCCATTCCATTGCTGGAGGCCTTTGGACTGTCTCGCCTCTGCCACTCATTGGAATATCACCACTGCCACTCATAGGAATAATTCCACAGATAAAAACTAAAGCATATAAATGATTATACTGTACTGTATTTCCAGCCTCCTTGCTTGTAATAGAGTTGCAAGGCTTGAGAAAGGAAATTTATTACAGATTCTCTAGACTAGAGGTGGGAAAATGTGTTTCCCTAGATGCTGTTGAACTCCCATCAATCCTGTCTGGATTCCTGCATAACTAGTAGTGCAGGATATAAGAGTTGCACATTTACAAAAGCTACACATTTCCCATCACTGCCATAGAGAATACCGTTCCTTTTGGGAAGTTCATAGGTCATTGAAAACAACAGGTTCACCATTTATACTTCAAGCGCTCGCTCACAGTTGATGCAATATTATTTTAAAAAAGCACCAGTTGAAGTGCTTCAGACAACTCATAATCATCATCATATGCTGTCAAGTCAATTCTGACTTATGGTGACCCTTTTCAGGATTTTTTAAAGGTAGATTACTGAGAAGTGGTTCACCATTCCCTTCTTTTGATGGTGCCCTGGGGCTGAGTGACTTGCCCAAGGCCACACAGATTGGCTCTCCTTACAGGTGTGTGCTCTTGTGTGTGTGTGTGTGTGTGTGTGTGTGTGTTTTGTGTCATTACAGTTGTGACGGACTCTTCGTGACTCCACGTCCATGGAGTTTTCTTGGCAGGAATCCTGGAGTGGCTTGCCAGTTCCTACTCCAGGCGCCTACAGCCGCTGGTATTCCCTGGTTGTCTCCCATCCAAGTAGTAACCAGGGCTGACCCTGCATAGCTTCAGAAATCAGGTGAGATCGGATGTGGTTAGGGCATCTAGGCAGCTCAGGAAGGCACAGTAGGGAACTAAATTCCCAACCTCTAGTTCTGTAACTTAAGCCAGTGCTCCCCAACCTTTTTATTACCGTGGACCGGTAAATGTTTGATAATTTTTCCCTGGCCCGCTTGCGGGGGGGGTCACGGCGGCAGCGGCGGGGCGGGGGCGATGGCGGGGGGTCGCGGCAGCGGCAATGGCGGGGCGGGGCGGGGGCGATGTCAGGGGGTCGCGGCGGCGCAATTGCGGGGGGGGTCGCGGCGGTGGTCGTGATGGCGGGGCGGGGGCGATGGCGGGGGGGTCGCAGCGGCCGCGGCGATGGTGGGGCGGGCGTGATTGTGGGGGGTCGTGGCGGCGGCGGCGGCGGCGGCGCGTTTGCGGGGGGGGGGGGCGCGGCCGCGGCGGCGCGTTTGCGGGGGGTCGCGGCCGCGGCGGCGCGTTTGCGGGGGGTCGCGGCCGCGGCGGCGCAATTGGGGGGGGTCGCAGCGGCGGCGGCGATGGCAGGGCAGGGCGGGCACGATTGCGGGGGGTCGCGGCGGCGGCGGCGATGGCGGGGCGGGCGCGATGGTGGGGGGTCGCGGCGGCGGCAGCGATGGCGGGGTGGGGGCCATTGCGGGGTGGGGGTCGCGGCGGCGGCGGCGATGGCAAAGCGGGGGCGATTGTGGGGGGGTCGCAGCGGCGGCGGCGGCGATGGCGGAGCGGGGGTGATTGCGGGGGGTCGTGGCGGCGGCGGCGATGGCACGGCGGGCGCCATTGCGGGGGGGGTTACGGCGGCGGCGGCGATGGCAGGGCGGGCGCATTTGCGGGGAGGGGGTGGCGGCGGCGGCGGCGAAAACACCGGGGCCGGCCTGCGCCGCCCCCCGCCCACCTCAACAGAGGTGCGGCGGCGAAAACACCCGGGCCGGCCTGCGCCGCCCCCCCCCCCCCCCTCCGCTCACCTCAACACAGGCGCGGCGGCCGGGAAAACACCCGGGCCGGACTGCGCGCCCCCCCCCCCCGCCCACCTCAACACAGGCGCGGCGGCGGCGGCGAAAACACCGGGGCCGGCCTGCGCCGCCCCCCGCCCACCTCAACAGAGGCGCGGCGGCGAAAACACCCGGGCCGGCCTGCGCCGCCCCCCCCGCCCCCTCCGCTCACCTCAACACAGGCGCGGCGGCCGGGAAAACACCCGGGCCGGACTGCGCCGCCCCCCCCCCCCCCGCCCACCTCAACACAGGAGCGGCGGCGGCGGCGGCGAAAACACCCGGGCCGGCCTGCGCGCCCCCCCCGCCCACCTCAACACAGGCGCAGCGGCGGCGGAAACACCTGGGCCGGCCTGCGCCGCCCCCCCCGCCCACCTCAACAGAGGTGCGGCGGCGGCGGCAGCGGCGAAAACACCCGGGCCGGCCTGCGCCCCCCCCCCCGCCCACCTCAACACAGGCGTGGCGGCGGCGAAAACACCCGGGCCGGCCTGCGCCCCCCCGCCCACCTCAACACAGGCGCCGCGGCGGCGGGGAAAACACCCGGGCCGGCCTGCGCCGCCCCCCGCCCCCTCCGCTCACCTCAACACAGGCCGAGCTCACGGCCGGCCGTTAACGCCTGTCCGGGAGCCGGGCCGCCGCCACAGGGAAATGATTTGAAGTTCCTTGGGCGGCGGCCCGGTGCGGATTGCTCCACGGCCCGGCACCGGTCCACGGCCCGGGGGTTGAGGACCACTGACTTAAGCCACAGAGCTATTTAGCGAGCAGCTCTAGCCTAGATCAAAAGCCTTCTGAGCAGGAATACACCGGGTTTATATTCTGTGCAGCACATGGACATACCCTTCTAATGCTAAAGAAGGAAAGTTATATAGTTGTGACAGTCACTGGAAGTCCTGTAAGAATTCTCAGATTAACCAAAAAACAAAACCTAGACCTAATTAAATGAATGTGAGTCTCTTATGCACTTGATCACTAAAAGATAATTCTTCCCCATTGGTTATCAGCCTTTAAATGCTACTGGTTTGGTGTCTAATCCTGGCATTGCACAAGCCACACCAGACACTGTGAAACAGAAATACACTTTCCTTTAAATGTTTTCTAATTACATTATGATGAATCCCACTCCCAGTGCAACATACAAAAAAAAAAGGAAATGATAGCATTCAAACTGGCAAAGCAGCTGACAACTTAGCAGCAGGAAGATTTGGGGAGTGGGGCGGGAGAGATGTTTTTATGTAACAGCTTATATAAACTCAGGATATTAATTTTGTGTGGCGATTCAATCTGAATATGGAACACATTCTGGTTTTACCACTTGTTTTTATGGCATCATCAAAGCATAGCAGCTAGAGGAATTCAAGAGAATTCAGACAAACAAAAAGCACAGTCAATTTTTCTTCCCTGAAACCATTATAGAACTGTAGACGGAGTTATAGGATTCTGGAACTGGATGTGATGCCAACTCCACATTGCTGCCTCCAAACATCCAAAATGGACGGGAGCATGCAATTTCTGTTTAAATTGAACAGTGAAAGGAAGTTTGACCACATTCCATTCCACTGTTGAATGGCTCTTAAAGCCACAAACATCCCGCTTAATGTGCGGTCACAATCTCATTTCTCGTCATTTGAATCCACGAGGCACTAATGTAAAAACAGAATTAGATCAACTCTCTGAAGATGGGCTATCAATCCAGCTACTACCGCTACCTTCATGACTTCCACGCTAAAGGCAGCATACCTGCCCATCTTAACTGCTTGGGGCCCTCCTTCAGGCATCAGATGGGACACTGTAGGAAACATGATACAGTACTGAATATGATAGGCCTTTGATTTCATGCAGCATTGATGCTGAGATACAGCTTGCAGAGTTAACTGCTACGACTTGTTCTATTGTTTTTAAGTAGTCTCATCTATGGGTCAGTGGGGTGTGGTGGCTCAGTGGACTAAGGCTCCAAAAACTGTTGGCTGTAAAGTCAGCAGCTCAGCAGTTCAAATCCTGGGTGCCACGCAGTGGAGCGAGCCCCCGATGATAACCCCAGTTCCTGCCAACCTAGCAGTTTGAAAGCGTGTAAATGCAAGTTGATAAGTAGGTACCACCATAAAAAGTAGGAAGGTAAAACAATGTTTTCTTGCAGCCATGCCAGCCACATGGCCATGGACTTGCACAACACTGGCTCTTTGGCTTGAATATAGAAATAAGCACCACCCCTAGAGTCGGACACGACTAGCATGCAAGTGCAGGGGGAAACTTTACCTTTACCTTTTACTTCTATGGGTCATTCCATCTTACAGTGGGACTACTGCAACACCCCCTACATGGGGTTGCCCTTGACTCTCCTCCGGCGTCTGCAGCGGGTACAAAATGCGGCGGCCAGGCTGGTGGTAGATGCGCGTCATCATGACCACATCACCCCAGTCCTGGCTCACCTGCATTGGTTACCCGTTGCGTCCCGGATCAGATTCAAGGTCTTGGTTTTAGTTTATAAAACCCTCCATGGCTTGTGCCCGGACTACCTGGTGGAGCGGATCGCCCAGCGATCAACTTCGGCCCGACCAGTTCGGCAGTCGCGAGCGCACTCGCTTTGGGTCGTCACCCCCCGAGAGGCCCGAAAAACTTCAGCCCGCAATTAGGCCTTCTCAGTGGCTGCCCCATCAATGTGGAACAGCCTCCCCAGCGAAGTGCGCTCTGCAGAGTCCCTGCTGGCCTTTCGCAGGGCCCTCAAAACCATCCTGTTCTGCGAGGCCTTTGGTGACCAAGTTTAAGTTTTTTTCCCTCTCTCCTGCCATCTGTAGTAAGGTAGTTTAATTAACGAGGTGTTTTCACCTGAGCGATTTAGTTTTTTGATATAGATGCCAACGTTTTTATTGTCTTGTTTGTTTCATCTGTTCTTTGTTGTTTGTTTTGATGATATGTTGCTGATCTGTTCAGCCTCTTGTAAGCTGCCCAGAGTTCCCTTGGGAAGATGGGTGGGGTATAAATTCAATAATAAATAAATAAATAATAAATACAGTAGAAGATTTCATATTTCAAGCAGGGCCAGGAACCCTGTTTGAAAACACCAACCAGCCTGAAAGCTCATTTTGGGGCTAAGTTCTTCATTGCTCAGTGCTTTAGGTCTCTGGCAGAGGCTGGGGGTTTGATTCCCCTACTCTGCCTCCCTGACAAATTGGGCTTATCCAGTTCTGTGGTTCTAAGATTATTATTATAATTATTATAGTAATGAAAGTGTAGTATGTTCTTTGTAACACTCTGTTTGGGACAGCTGAAGTCTTGAGTCTTGGTATGAAATACACATAATTATCAGCTGAAGGCTACAGAAATATTACAGCAATAATAAAATACAACATAACGGGGAAAGAGAAGCTATGAAATGGATGAAACATTATATTCACGTAAATAACTTTTCTATTCGACAAGACTGCTAACATTCAATAGTCAGCTCTTTTAAAAAATTATTGTACAGTATTTGCCTATGGAAGTGGGAAAACTGTTTCTTTTCATAATATCTGTTGAATAGAGATGGGCACGACCAGAAAAAAATTACGTTTCGAGTTGTCGTTTGTCGGGACGGGTCCGTTTCGGGTCGTTTCCGTTTGTCGCGAAATTTTTCAAAAATTTGTCATTTCTGTTTGTCATCTGTTGTTTGTACAGTGGTTTAGGGAGCGTAACGTGTAGCCGCCATTATACATTATGTTGGGGTTGTTAGTGTGACAGGAAACCTCATCGGCACTTCTCTGTCTCACTAAGAACATTATGTTAGGGTGGGGGTTAGTGTGTCAGAGGAACCTCGTCAGTGCTTCTCTGACTCACTAAGAAGGAAAGCATACTGGCGTACTGCCGTACAGGTTACGCTTAGGGAGGGAGGAAGTGGGTCTCTGGAGTTGAAGGCACCTCTCTGGGTGCATCACTCTGACCCACTAAGAAGGGAAGTGTACTTGCGTACGAATCTGGGTTAGGGTTGGGGTTAGGGTAAGGGATAGGCTTAGGGTAACAGTTCAGGTTAGGGTTAGGGTTAGGGTTAGGGTTAGGGTTAGGGTTAGGGTTAGGGTTCGTGGGCTTTTTATGCCCTCTGGCACATCCAGAAGTCTCAGCAAAACCTGGCCATGCGATTGGTGGAATGGCTCCAAAAATTTGCAGGGTCCCATCCCATGGCCAGCCCATCATTGCGCGTGCACAGATGTAAAAAAATAAAAATAAAATAAAATAAAATAAAATAAATACGATGTTTTATTGCTATAAAAAAACCACTGCTGCTACTATAAAAATCAGGCATTTAAAATACCTAATTTTCACATGTTTCTGTGGTGCTTTGGTGGGTTTTTGGACCACGATTTCAAAAGAAAAATTGCGGTCACCATTTTGGATCCCCCCCCAAGCAGCCCAGGACAGGAGGGGGGGAAGGCCGGGGACCCCCCCAGAAACCACCTCTTGGTAGGTGCCCTCACGGAGGCAGGCATATTTTCACCTGCTTTTATGGCCGGGAATCGGGTTTTTTTTTTTAAAAAAAACTTTTTTCTGTGCTGCTTGGCATCGTGCAATCGCCGCGATGCCATGAACGACAACGAAAAATCAGACCCAATTTTTCTTTTTCGGTTCGGGTTCGAGCTGGAGCGGAGTAATTCTCGTTACCGTTACCCGTTACGTAACAATAACCGAAAACGGAAATGACAATTTCGCCTAGTCGTGCCCATGTCTACTGTTGAAGCATTTTGGGTTATAGATTGCAGTTGACCATTCCTTCTAATTTCTTTTTACTTTACATTAAACACCAAATAATATCTCCCAAAGCTACCATTTGGACCGTTTAGGGCTCTTAAACAACAAATCAGTGTTGCAGGCAAGGCCGGACACTTGAGCCGCCTAGGATTTATTACTCATCCTCTGCCATGACAGATGCTGCAGGAGGATCAGCCAGAAGCCGCAACATTTGAAACTCTTCCCTAGGCATATTAAGTCAATGAATGCAGGTTGGTGTTTCCTCAGAAATGAAAAGCAGGGGCGCCTAAAGGGGCAAGCCAGAAAGCTACCTAACAAGCTCAAAGGTGACTAATGGTTATTAGTAGTATCCCTTGGAAACCTGGAGGCAATAACCTTTTCTTACATTTGAGCTATAATAAAATTACTCCTTCTCACAGGTCTGTGGCAAACCCCTTTACTTAGCTCAATCACTAGCCTCATTTATATGCCACGCAAAGGGACAAAACGTTCCTTGAAAAAACGGAAACTATAATAATAAGTATTATATGCCTACCTTTTTTTCTCCTTTTCAAATGTGTGCCTCTTGTTAGACTGCTGGAAGAACAAGCATTTTAGGCAGTGCTTGGAAGTACAGAGTAACAAGCAGCTGAGTTACCTGTAACGAACTGCCCTCTATTATTTTAGTTCATTTGTAAAAGAACAAAGCCGACACAACCAGGGGAACAAAATCACTTTATCAGAATAACAAGTAACTCTATTTTACTCTTGAAAGTTACTTTTAAAGGCCATTTTAAGGGCAGATACAGTATACATGTTAAGGGCAGATGCAGAGCGTGGTGGCTCAGCGGACTAGAGTACTGAAAACTGTCAGCTACCAAAGTCGGCAGCTCAGAGGTTCGAATCCCGGGTGCCATGCAGCGGAGTGAGCTCCCACTGCTAACCCCAGCTCCTGCCAACCTAGCAGTTCGAAAGCATGTAAATGCAAGTAGATAAATAGGTACTGCCATAAAAAGCGGGAAGGTAAAACAGTGTTTCCTTGCAGCCATGCCAGCCACATGGCCACGGACTTTAAAAACACTGGCTCTTCAGCATGAATAAGGAGATAAGCAAACAGGCCTAGTCTAAATGTTTCTTATGCTACAGGGAGAATAACTTGAGGGTGGTGGTGGTGGTGGTGGGGCTTTTAAAAATAGCATATACACTCCTGTCTTCCTTACAGTAAACTTTAATATTTATACACACTGGAAGCCATTATTTCGATTATATAGTAGTTGTTGCAAGGATTTTTCATTCTGAATGCTAATACTTTCATAACTAGCACTTGCCTGTCTTGCTCCTTGCATTAACTAACTCCAAATACTGAAGAGAGAGGGGGGGAGAAAGGGAGAGAGAGAGAGAGAGAGAGAGAGAGAGAGAGAGAGAGAGAGAGAGAGAGAGAGAGAGAGAGAGAGAGAGGATATCTTTAGGTTAGTAGTGTTAGCACTTCCACACTTGGTATCAACAATATACTTAGGATGAAAGAATTACCGTAATAATGCTGTGACTTACAACATGAACTTCCTCTCTTGTATATTGTGCATTTATCTTGATATACAGTATAGTACAGTGTTTTCAAACCTACGGCACAGGTGCCAAAGGGGGCACTCAGAGCCCTTTCTGTGGGCACCTGACATCGCCCCTTCACAACCACCTGTACTCAGGTTAAATTGCTGTATTGGCACTTTGCAAACTGGAGTGGTTTTCCAGTTCCTACTCCAGGTGCCTACAGCACCTGGTATTCCCTGGTGGTCTTCAATCCAAGTGCTAACCAGGGCTGACCCTGCTTAGCTTCTGAGAATGGTGAGAGATTTGATGTGTTAGGGCATCTAGGCAGCTGCCTTACTTCACTGGAATCTCTGTCTCTCTCAACCCCTCCTCTCCCCCTCCTCTCTCTCTTTAAGAGAAATAAACAGTAGGAAAAATTAAGGGGGGATGTGAAGCAAGAGGGAAAGAGGAGAAGCCAATATTGTCTGAACACTTTTAAGAGTCAAAAAAGGAGGCAAGGTGATTGCAGAATGAAAGCCTTGCCTCGGAACACTGTATGTTGCTTCATTTACTAGACTGGTCACTGGAATTCTAGAAATACCACCGTGTGTGTGTGTGTGTGTGTGTGTGTGTGTGTGTGTGTGTGTGTGTGTGTGTGAGAGAGAGAGAGAGAGAGAGAGAGAGAGAGAGAGAGAGAGAGAGAGATGGAGCAACACATTTTGCCACCTGTGTGGCGGTGGTTAAGGTCTATGAACCCCAAAGGTTCTGTAGAAGGAAAGGCTGATACAGTATGCCACTTCTAAGTACTTTACAGAAAAACTTGGGGCTATAGCTTTAAAGTGGAATTGGTTTGACAGCACATTGTTGTTGTTGTTGTTGTTGTTGTCCTCAAGCCCCATTATTTTATGTAAGATTAGATGTGCAATTAAACAGCAAGTGCCTTGCTAGTCCTCAGTTGAAATGGGCATCACCAATCCATAAGAGTGTATTTCTTTTTAATGGAGGACAAAGAACTGATTGCTATTGATTGTTTTCAAGTGTGTCTGCCTAACTTTCATCTCTCTCTCACTCACTCACTCACTCTCTCACTCACTCACTCTCTCTCGCACACACACACGGTGCATTTACACCTGAATATTTACAAAGCAAGGCAGCAGAAAGTTACATATTTAAAACTATCACTCCATTCTGGCTACTTGTATTGCCTGTATTGCTGTTGGTGCGCTTTCCTTGAACGGTATAATCTTGACTCAAACCTTCCATCAATCCACATTTCTTCATGAAATGGGCAGGAGGGCATTCTTGGTCAAGTGAAAACCTGCGCATTACTCCTGTGGAGGCTTGCACATCGTTTTCCTTGAGCCACGGCACAAATCAAATCTTCATGTTTTGGCAGTGCGCTTGAATATCTGTGCCCAGTTTCACACTGCTACACACACACACACACACACACACACACACACACACACACACACACACACACACACACACACACACACACACACACACACCAATACAATTCCAGCCTGCTGGAGACAGAGCTAAATGTTCCCACTGTTGACCCTGTTCTGTGATGCAGAAAACTGCAGATCCCTATTGATAGACTTAAGAGTGTTCTTTGGAAAAAAAGCTCTCCAGTAAGTAAGCACAAAGAGTCAAATTACATTTAGGCAGCGGAGAAACAGGGCTCCTCCTTGCCAGGGTCAGGATCAAAGGTAGAGGTTTCTCAGCTGCACTGCGGATGCTTGCTGCAGAATGTTTGCCTTGCCAATGAAAAGAAGGTCATTTTCAAGGAATGTGCTTTTATCTGCCTTGACCTTATTCACTGTATTCACTACACATGCCCATACCTAGATAAAATTCTGTACCTTAATGACACTGAAGGTGTATTTTTGAACTACTGTATAGCAGCAGTGCACTATCCAAATGTTTTTTTTTCTTAGCATGAGCAAATTCCCCTTCTGTTTCCTTTAGGGTGATGGATGAGGACCTCAGATATTTTTATACCACAGTTACCCAAAGATCAAACTAGCCCGGGGGTAATAGGCAGGCATTCAACAATACAACAACTGAAGTGGCATACATTCTCTGCCTCTTTGTTGCCCTTCTGTGCTATGAAGTCGTTTCTTAACTATGAGAACCCACATTGGGTTTTCAAGATACTTGAGACGTTGACAAATCAGTTTGTCATTGTTTCCTGACTAATGAGTTTCCATGTCCAAACCTGGATTTAACCAAGGTCTATCACTATCCTTTAAGGTGCAACTCTCTTGCTTTCCTGATGTATACTGAACGGTTATTACTGTGTGGAGGTACAGTAATACATATGCATTCTATTTAGAAGGCAGTCAGTAAAGCACAGCATTAATAGGATCAGACTGCCACTGTGCAGGGTTTAAGGCACTCGGTTTGTAGGATTTAGAGGGTTTGGCATTTATACTTACTAAAATTATCTGTGTTGATCCATTGCTGTGAGGGGAGGTACTGGAAGCATCTACTGTTATACCTTTGCTTAGAACCACAGTAACAATGATGAGCTTTCTAAAGTCCTTCATAAACAAAAGACTAGATTTCTCCCCCTCCAAAACCCACATCTTTCTTAAGGAAGTCCCAAGCAGTTCTAACAGAATTTCAGGACCTACCCAGGACTACTATGACAAAGAAGAAACAGCATCTCTTCTTACATAGTTTATAGGCATCAGATTTAGTTGCTGCACAGCATTGTCCCCGAGTTTCACTTTGTGCTTGCTTGTAATGCACCACATCAAAAGGCAAGCAGTCCTTGCTGTGTGCTGTTATAAAGAAAACAGGTCAAAGAGACATAGCTCTTTCCAAATTGTGCCCTTCAGAAACAAGAATCCTATTATCCTACAAACAATGAATCACACCTAAGTTCAGCTGATATCAAAGAGGCCTACTTATACATATATATCAGTGGGCTTTTCTCAGGATCACAGCCTTAGCACTCAGCCTCAGTCTTTGATACACCTGTGTTCAACCCTTGGGAAGTAGAAAACAGAATGTTCCAGTTGTTTCAGTTAAGAAGTGTAGAGGTCCTGTATTTCAATGGGGCTTCAATGAAGAAGCCAAGAAGTTTTAATTGCCCCTCCTATAGATGCATTTACGGGTGCATTTTTGATTCTTACATATTCCAGAAAATTGTATGACATGCAATATTTACATAAAGTTTATTTCTGATTACTCTACTGCTTTGGTAAGAAATGAGACCTAAACTGACCTTGAAATAAGGCCACAAGTGCTCCTGGAGGGATGCTTGCTGATGAACTCTAAATGTATAATGCCACAAGATCTCCTGTGTTGTAGCAGTGTGCACTATGCACGCATATTATGACAACATTATTGACTTCCAAGAATGACACTGTACCAGAATTCAGCTTGTGAAACAATACCCAGAACCCTTTTGCCAATACGTGCTTCATTAAAGTAAGTCACATAAGTCTTTGTGACAACTTGCTACTAAATAAAGTAGAGATCCTAGTTGGGTTCCTGGACATACAAAATATATGGATTACAACAGATATCTAAAAATGTTTGGACTCAAGGCTTCTTCAAAGCCATGTCTTCTGATATGGATATTGTGAATGAGCTTTGGATGCTTATTGGTCACGATAATCTTCTTTCCCCTCCCCCCCAACTTTGAGTACTAAAAACACTTTTCTTATGCTCAAAAGCATTACAATGTTGTTCTTACTAAGAGACATTTTTTTCAGAAGCTCCACAAGTGAGCTCTGGTGCAAAATTCTTTAGTTGGTTTGACTGATCCACCCAAAGTTCCAATCCTATGTGCAGTTTTAAGTGGTACTGAACGCAACCATGGTTTACTTTTGAGCATATACAGACACACAGGATTGGACACACCTTGAATATAGTGCTATTTTGGCCATTCCCCATCTTTTATGGGTTCGGAATTATATATTTGTGTGTGTGTGTCATCACTTCAAAACAAACATATAGCAATCCTATTTAAGGGGTGGTTTTACCACTGTCACACCCCCAATGAGTTTCCATGATCTGAGAGGGGATCTGAACCCTGTTCTCCCAAGTCCTAGTCCTAGTCCATCATATATTTGGAATCCCATACTTTACATTTATACTTTAAGTAGGGATTGAAATTCTGTCCCTAAATTTGTTCTTCCCATGAAAAACTAACTTCTGTGTCTTTCTCAAAAAGTATGGTTTACTTAAATATGGAATAAATGCTCTCTTCTTACATGCAGTAATGCACATGATAGAGCTAAATGGGTTATTTCACTCTTTTTAGTCCACCAGACTATTAGAGAATGCTGTGTATGTATGTGCTAAGGAAAAAGGCACTGGTCTTTGTGGAAATGAAAAATGTTAATTATATGCAAAAAAAAAAACAACAACAACCCCATCCAACCTATCAACGTGTGAAAGTTCTAAATCTTACCCAGTGGGAACAATATTATTGAGATGTTTCTTTCTTAGATTTGTGAGGACAACATACTGTATAGATTTAAAGATTGTATATCCTTGCTTTCCATGTTGAACCACCCTATCTTGTCAAGGTTTTGTCTGGATTTCTCCACATCACTAAGTTTGATGGAGTGCTGCATAGATCATTGTACAGTACACACAGTATTTCTATGGTAGACTATGGAAAACGACACACCTGAGCCTAAAGTTTGTTGAACTTGAGCTCACTACTATCTGGTGGTGGACAGCATATTGATCATCTTTCTCAAGCAAATTAGGAACCCATCTACTGCATGTTGAACTATTCCCTTTCAAATTGTAATTTAACAGGCGAGTTACAAAAGATACTGCATACATGAGAGTTTCAGACTGAAAACCAAATTTTTTATTCTTTATGAGAATGTGATCAGAGCTTGGACTTTAAGAAGTACATCTGTTCCTATGACTCATTACAAGATTTACACAAGTAATCCTTTACTACAGTATTGAAAAAA
Organism: Phrynocephalus guinanensis; assembly: GCA_037367245.1. Classification (NCBI taxonomy): domain Eukaryota; kingdom Metazoa; phylum Chordata; class Lepidosauria; order Squamata; family Agamidae; genus Phrynocephalus; species Phrynocephalus guinanensis. Next base: position 30,252,549 of record CM074736.1, read on the forward strand.
TAGCTTCCAGCATTACTCACTGGGTTGCTTTTTACTTTCTTCTGGAAAAAAAAAATACTGCTAAGAGAAGGGCTTAATCTCTGAAAATTTGTATCAAAATGCTTTAAAATAACTTTGAATAACATTGAAAGTCAATGCATGAATTAAATACTGTATATGTTTCTAAATATTGCATTAGTTTTAAAATATAACTTTCTTAATGTATTTATTTTGTTAAAAGGGGAACGTTTCAAATAATTTATTTCCTACTTTGTATTTACGAAATCTGATAGCACTGTAGTTCTTTGTCAAGACTGAAAAAAATTAAGTGGATGGAGATGCCATAACTACCATGTGTGTGATATGACAGAGCAGTGTTTGATGGGAGGGAGCAGAAGGGCATGAGGAACAATGAGCGGAGAATAATAAAAATAACAGATATATAGACAATTATTTGGGATCAGATACTCAGTTTTGTAATGGGAAACCTAGTGAAAAATAAATAGTTCTCAGCAAAGATGTGAAAATAAACTAGAACTTGACCACAAAACAGGAAGAATCCTGCTGGATCAGAGAAGGGTTCTTCTAGTCATGACTGTTGTTACTATTGATGGTCAGCCAGATCCCTCTTGGAAAACTACAGAAGGGGCATGAAATCAAGAATCATCTTTCCCTAGAACGCCAACCAATGATCCTGACTGGCTCTGCATCTGGAGGTTCTATGGGTAGACACCAGGCATGATGGCTTAGGTATACTGGGACCTGGACTCCAAAAAGCTAGATTTTCCAAGTTCTGTAGTAACCCGCCATTGAACTATTCTTTGTGATTTTGTCTAATAACTTGAAGGTTAAAATTAAATATGATTAGAGAAGATGAAGCTCAGTAACAGAAGCTGCAGGGAACAGGATTCAGATCAAGTGATCAAAATTTTCTTTGAGAAGAGAATTGGCTGCCACGGCTAAGATATGAAATCCTACTTTAGGGATTGGCAAGGCATTAAGAACATAAGAAGAGCCATGCTGGATCAGGCCAAAGGCCCATCTAGTCCAGCTTCCTGTATCTCACATTGGCCCCATCAGATGCGTCTGGGAGCGCACGAGACTAGATAGCTGTCTCCTGATACCACTCCCCTGCATCTGGTCCATGAAGTACCCTGGTTTTAAGCCTGGAGATTACACATCTCCATCATGGTTTGTAATCTGTGATGGACTTTTCCTCCAGGAATCTGTCGAATCCCCTTTTGAAGGCATCCAGTCCAGATGCCATCACCACATCCTGTGGCAGGGAGTTCCACAGACTAACAATGGGCTGGGTGAAAAAATATTTACTTTTGTCTGTTCTTACTCTCCCAGCCCTCAATTTGAGTGTATTTCCCCAAGGTGTGAGAGGGAGAAGAGTGTCCCCATTGTTGGATTATAGGTCTATCAAATCCTAGCCAGGATCGCCAATGATGAGGGAAGATGCAATCCAACAAAATCCGGATGGCTATAAATCGTCCATCTGCATTGAGCAGATTGTTGCCCTAGATGGCCTTATAGGACCCTTCCAACTTCATGATTCTATAATTCCACATGTTCAATATAAGTTGCACTTCATATAGTAATTCATGTTTGCCATATTTACAATGTGTAGCCTGCATAATTAAATTGTAAACTGCCCAAAGAGTGCTTGAAGTGCTGTGGGGCGGTATATAAGCAGAAGGCTTTGCTTTGCTTTTACATGAATTCTATCATCCTCATGAAGATCTGGATTCTATTTATTCTCAGTGTGCTTTAGGTTTTCATGCATCATCCCTAACAGAATCTCTTGAGATGGATCACCAGGACTAAAAGCTTAGGGGAAGTCTCCATAACTTACACTGCTTCCTTTGTCATTTATATCAAAAGTATGCTTTGCCATGTTTCATTAAAAAAAGTTATGACTTAGTTTCCAGAAAGATTATTTTTGGTACATTCATAAATTAGCACTCTCATCAATGATACTTTTATAATTTTTGCCAGAGCAATTAACTTGTTAAATTAAGCTTACATATACATACATTCTCCAGAACTGGGAATTCCTAGCCATATATCTAGTATATTATGAAAATAAATATATATTTTCTTTTTAAGGTAGGCACCTGGAGTAGGAACTTGCAATCCACTCCAGTATTCCTGCCCAGAAAACTCCATGGACATGGGGTCACAAAGAGTCGGTCACGAATGTAACGACACAACACACACACACACATTTTAATGAATAACTTAGTATGCAGCATCAATTCTCCTCTACTTTCATGATAAAAAATGCAGTTATCTAACATGTAGTCATCTCCTATATGAGCACAAAAGGAAGCCATTTCAGATGTTGGTTTATGCTTGCAGTAACATCCACAAGAAGTATACTATTCAACAAACATTGGCATCCGGCAGCAATTGCTCTGAATACTGCTGGGATTTATTTTGTTAAGAGAATGGGTCATGTGCTTTTCTTATACAGAACATCATTTAAGAATACTAGTTTTTATGTTGTCAGAAGAAAGAAAAGGTAGAATGTACCTGGCACAATTAGCCATCTCATATCCTACAGCACTCTTAGGAAAACTTTGTAAAGTTTGTCATAAGATGTTTGTCAGATGCTCATCGTTTTGAGGATTATGCTATTTCCCAGGAAATTCTGCCTGTGCAATGTATCCCACAGTTCTGCACAACTAAGCTCATCAATAGGTTAAAAAGGTTGATCTGGCTGCTCTGATTTTAATTTGTAGTGGCCAGATATTGATCACAACCAGCATTCTTTTATACAGAACATTTACTTTCTCTCTTTAACTGCTCGCTTTCTCTTGTAGCTTTAATGTTGTCAGATGTCCCTCAATTCCCTGTTCTCAAACTTGAATGTGACTTAATTGTACAGTACTGTAATATTGTCCCTCATTACTGTAAGCCGCCTTGGGTCCTTTTCCAAGGAAAAAGGTGGGGGTAAAAATATTATAAATAAATGAATGAATAAATAAATCCTTCTCCTCCTCCTCCTCCTCCTCCTCCTTGAGAAATAGAATGTTATTTGTAACCCTTAAATCAATTCTTCCAACTTTCCCATTTTATCTCCCAGAAACATCTTGGAAAACCTGATCTCCATCTGACATTGATGGCTGAGTAGTGGACTCTTAGCATTGCCACGCTGAACGGATGTGACTTTCACCTATGATGTACTCTAAACAAACTGAATATCATATGGGATGCTTTCTAGATCCATTTGATGACAAGTGTTCTGACCTAGTACTCAATCCTTTACCCTTCTATCTCATAATGACTTAACCTTATGTCTTCATTCCAATTCCTTGTTCCATTATTAAAAATCTCTTCTACAGTATTTTGTTTCTTGTTCACATCTAAAGGGAAAAATATAAGGTATGGTTTTAATAGTAAGGATGCAGACACATGGTAAGAGGTACATGTTATCCTATGATGTGTTATTTTATGCTATGCTGTGTTGTGTTGTGTTGTTAATTATGTTCTTTAGATAATTAAGTTAGTAGTAGATATAAGAAAACGCTATCTGTTTTTTGAAAACATTATTTTTGCTCCAATTTTAGTTTAGTTCTTTTCTCAGTTTCTATTAATATTTTGTGAATGCATCTATAAATGATACATTCTCATGCAGTGTGTGGGTCTAGAATCAAGGGTGACAATCTACTCTCAAAAACATGGTTAAGATAAAAGTTGTCTTTTGAGCTATACCATAATATATGGTCAGAGGATTTAACGTATCATGAAAAATATGATTGTTGCTTCTAATCCTTAAATTTAAAAGCATAATGTTCACTGAACTGAATACACTTATGAAATACCCATGATTAAGAATGTGTAAGACTAAATTCCAACTGAAGTCCCCAGCTGAATCAATGAGACTTGGAACGTTGATTTACCAAATCACCCTTGATCCAGCAGGTGTGCATTAATAGTTAGATTCAGCTAACTAGAGCTAAATCAGCATTTAGAGCGTGAGACCACACTTCTTACACAAATGCAAAGTGAGGGGAGATTCAAATGGCCCTGGTGACGACTTTGGCCTAGCAAGTATGAGTGTAAAATCACGGGTTACGAAAAGTGTTTCTTCCTACCCTTTAAATTAGGTTATTTTCCCTTCAGGAAGAGATAAGAGGCAATGACTACATGCTAGAATCTTTCAAAGTTATACTCTGCTTGTTTTCTTTCTTGAAATATTGCCTCTTTGTGACAAAATTAGAGAACCCCTAGTTTAGAACAACCCATAAGATGGCAATTTTGTTAAACCTGTTTAGCGCGTGCGTATGTGCATTGTGTGAATGTATTTTTTAAAAAAACAAAACAAAACGATAACTGTTATTTTTTTACAATTGGCCTTCCTCTGAATCAAACTGAGCTTGTTTATTCCTGACGTAGCTCTCTTGAAACAAGGGGGGATGTAACTAAGCTTTTCAATTTGTCTGCACTGGCTTAGTGAAGTGGAAATGTCGAGAGCTGCTTTCACATTCATAAATGAATATGATTAAAGAATTGTGTACTTGAAATAGAAAAATAAGATTAGATCCAAGTCTTCCAGTTGCTGGACCATCATTGGGAAGAGTATTTATACCCTGTGGTGAACTCGGAATATGCTGTTTGCTTGGGCTCTGCTACTTTTGGCTGCTTTGTTTACATTCCGCTAACAACTGGCAGCGACCTAGTGACTTTTGTTTCCAAATAAAAGTGCAGTGTCCGACATGTGTGGGACTTCATAGTCTATATTTTTGGTTCAGTTGTTTCAAAGAATGGCAATCATGGACTTGAAAGAAAAAGAATTGCTGTGCCAGCTTAAATTAAATTGGTCTGAGTCTCTGCCAGGCCCAGTAATTTTGGAAACAAAGCCACCAAGTCTTGCTCAGTATCAGGATTAGAACTGAAAACCACTTTGAAAAAGCTATTAAAGCCAGTGTCTAAAGTGTCAAATATGTCTGAAGGCCACTCATTGTCATGTACTCATCTAAATAGGGCCAATGCAATAAATATATTTTTTTCTCTAGTGTTAAATATATTTTAACTTATGTACAGGGTGAAGCTTACATAGACGCAAAACCAATGGGAAGATCATGATTTGTTATCTTTGTAATCTAGATACGATTATGTATCTTGTTGTGGTACAGAACAAATGCCGTAGGTCTTTTTGGCATGAGTTTCAGTATCAACAATTCTGAGTTACGAAAAAAGAAGTTTTAACTCTCATCGTTAATGAAGCAAAAACCTGAACATGTGCAGTGAGATGGTTGCCTAGAAATCTAGGGGGGGGCATCTCATGGGGTGAGAGACATGGCTTGCTATTTGAAGCCAAGGGCAAAATGGTGCTTCCTACCAATTCCATGCATAGGTGCACTGCATTGAAAAAGACTCCTCTGTCACATATGAAAGCAGTAGGCTTGCACAGGAGGAGGCACTGGCCCAGAAAGCATGCAGAGGTATTTTTTTCCTACTACTTGGACCATCCAACATCCGTCTTCCAAAGAACCTTGCCAAATGGTAGGACTGTCAACGTTCAGCTGACACAGCCTGCGCTTCTCAGGCAGAATGTTTCCATATTCCATTCCTGGCATTTCTTAATATGGAATGTTCGTTAGTAAGGCTGGGAAAGACTTCTGCAGGAAATACAAGCTAACTGCCACTTATCTGGGTAGATGTTACTGGGCATGATTTTTCTCAGTAAAGGGCAGTATCTCACATCTAACTTCTCTGTACTTATTTAAATTATCCGAGCTTGTTTAAATGGATATGCCTGTTTATTTAACCTGCTAGGTTATATTCCATTGTGTCCCTGATAGTAATTAGGTAGAGGAGATGGGCACAAAATGATTTTTTAATTTGTTTCATTATTCATTTCATTATGGGACAAAACAAATAATGAACTGACCCATCAAAGAAAAATGAAATGAAACAAAATGGAAATTTCTGTTTTGTTTGCTTTATTTTTATTTTCCCATAGGAATGCATTAAAGCAATGCATTCCTGTGGGGAAAAGCCGGCGGTCCTCCCCCCCCCCCCAACATGGGGAAACCACAGGCTTTTTTTCCTGCTGAAGCTACCGCTGATCAGCTGTAGCGCAGGGCTTTGATGAGAAAAACGTTTTAAAAGCCCACCCTTTCCCCCACCCAATTGGGCGCGATTGGGTGGGGGATAAAATAAAAAATAAAAAATGTGCCAACCCAGCCCACTGGCCAGCTGGTCAGCGCAAGTAAAAAAATTTTTTAAAAAAGCGCCAACCAGGCCCATGGGTTACAATAGATGAAATCCAGCCTTAAGCTAGTGATTGAGGAAAGGCAAACTGAACCACTATTGTCACTAACATGAATACTTTTTCTGAATACTGCCTAGATCGAAACCCCTGGGTATGTTGCTAGGAGTCAAAATTGACTTGACAGTACGTAATAGAGATAGGCAGGAAATAATAAAATGGTGTTTTGTTTCGTTTTTTGTTTTTAAATCTTCTTGTTTCATTTAAAATGAAAAAATGAACCATTTTTAAAAAAAAAATTCATCATTTTGTTTTTAAACAAAACAAAAACAATTAAAAAATGAAAAAAGAAATGAAACACCATTTTGGCATTTCGTGCCCATCTCTATCAGGTACTGTCAAGTCAGTTTTGACTCCTGGCAACATACTAGTTTCTCACTAGGCAGTATTCAGAAAAAGTATTCTTATTAATGGCAATAGTAGTTCAACTTGCCTTTCCTCAATCACTAGCTTAAGGCTGGATTTCATCTATTGTAAACTGTCCTGAGGATTTTGTGATGTGACAGAACAATAAACGATATGCCTTAAATCATCTACTAAATAGATACAAATGCCATTCACTCAGCGTGCAGCAGCCCTTTGGAAAATGGACTTCCACTGTTGCACATCTTTGCATGCTCTCACCTCAATCTTGTGTGAGAGAAACAGGGTACTCTGAAAGATATAGGCTGAGAATTTATAATCAGCGAATTTCTTTCAAGATTTGAGAAAGGGAAAGAGGTTGTTTCTATGTTTTTGACTGAATGAGACGTGGGTCATATGCTCTGTTTTATATGTGCTTTCTAAAATATTTTGCAATTTTAATGACTTTGCTTATATGTGCATGTACTCTCTGTTTCTCTCTTCTTGATCACTGAAAATTATTCTACTACAATAAAATGTTTTCAGGTTGGTGTTCCAAACATAATTATTATTCACATAATACTGTACAATTATTTTATTTATTTATATTTATATATTTATATTTATATTTATATTCATCATTTATTTATCTGTTTTTATGCTGTTTCTGTCTGTTTTCTAGTCAACATGGGGCACTTAAAAGAGTTAACAGTAACCAGAAATAGCACTCTTAAAACAAACCTAAATTAAATAAAACATCCACACACACACCCAAAAAACAGTATCCCAGTGGAAGTTGTAAAGTCTGCTCTTCTAACTGAAGTGGATGTGAACACAATAAGCTCAGTAAGACTTAATTTGAATAAATTTACTGAGCAGGAAAGGTTACTGGGAGAGTGTGTTCAAGCAAATACACTCAAGATTTTTGCAACACTTTCAAGACGAATGACTTTTATTGTGGTATGAGCCACACACATTTTGGCTATGCATGTTTATAGTGACTAGAGATGGGCACGAAACGAGCAATTTTTCGTTTTCGTTTTCATTTTTTCGTTTCATTACGCAACGAAAACGAAACGAATTTTTTTAAACAAACGAAAACGAAAACGAAATGACCAAATTTGCCATGTTTTTCGTTTTCATTGCAGCAGATGCATTGAACTAAAAAGAATGCTAACGAAATAGCAATTTTTCATTTTCGTTTTTTCATTTCGTTACCTAACTAAACGAAAATGATTTTTTTTGCAAAAAAGTCACGAAAACGAAAACGAACCAAAACGGACCCCTAAACGACCAAACGACAAACGAAACACCATTTTTTTGAGTCGTGCCCATCTCTAATAGTGACTAAAAATCAAGTGAGTTGGGAAACCAAACAAACTATTCTTGTAATAAAATTAAGCCTTTTATTGTGGTATAAGCTTTTATTGGCTGTAACCACTGCCTGCCGTGGCCTATGACCTGATCTGATATCCCTTAAGGAAGATTTCCCACAATTTATTTGTGTGTTTATATTCAGGCCCTAATTCCTGCTTAGCCCCATTAGGGTGGGACGAAGACCAGAATCAGGAAATGCCAGACATGTAAATCAAATGTTTTCACTAAACTAATGCAGTCAGAAGATAATTCATAACTCATTCAGTACAAGTTTTTTTAAAAATAATATAGCATTTATTGAATAAGGACCAAAATCCTACTGGTGTACATGTAAGGCTTGCATAATTTGCTGCACTTAATTATAACTAAATGACAAGGATATAAGTACAAGTTTTTTTTAATACCCTAAAATATAAAGAAAAAGGACTACATATATGAGAGGGGTCGGGGAGCCAGAGAGGGACAAATTTGGTATTTTAACTTTCATTCACATCTATATTTCAACTTTATAAATTTTTACTTTCTCCATGTTTCTTTTATTTTTATTTTCTTCTTTTGGCCATATCTAGAGTTTTAAATCAGAATTTGGGGGGCCTCAGAATTAAGCTCATTCAACCCTCTGCGCTGATCAAATTCAGTTTGCTCAGTTATTCCTGGTACAGAAAAGATCATGCCTGACAGGTAACTTTGAAAGATACAAGGCCTGTTGGAGGAAAAAGAGCTAGCAATTGTAATATCAACACCACCCTGTCTGAATACACCAAGATTCAAAATTGTGCTTTGAAGAGCAAAGCATAGAAGTTCCTCTGCATGGATGGGTGACTGTCAATTTGGTTTCTCTCACATGCAAGTTCTTCCTATCCCATTTATGAAGAAATCAATTACTTTGTATTAAATCTTTGCAAATTTAGGAAATTAAATAAATGAAGCCCCCCTTTCTTCTTCTTTTTTGCAGAGGGGAGGGGCAATGAAGACCAAAGGCCAAATTAAATTTGCACACCATTTTGCAATAGGAAAGTGAAGAAAGTATTTATTTACCCAGCATGTTGTTAGTCTATGGAACTCCTTGCTACAGGCTGGCATACGGCCTGTGTTATGTCATTACAGTCGTGACCAACTCTTTGTGACTCCATGTCCATGGAGTTTTCTTGGCAGGAATACTGGAGTGGTTTGGCAGTTCCTACTCCAGGTGCCTACAGCACCTGGTACTCCCTAGTGTTCTCCCATCCAAGTACTAACCAGGGCCAACCCTGCTTAGCTTCCAAAATCAGGTGAGATCAGTTGTGCTTTAGGGCATTTAGGCATATGGCCTAGATGCCTTTGCCAGGCAAGCCAGTAATAACCAGATGACACACGGTTTTGTTTTGGTTTAAACAGGGCCACAATTTATTACTTACAGGAACAGGTTAATAACTACATTAACTCAACTAGAACTTTATAGGAGGGTCTGTAAAGTAGCGCAATCAAGATGGATATTGTATTTATCAGGTCCCCTTACTGAAAGGAATTTATTGCAGCCAGTTATCTCTATGCTGCAAGGGGGATGCCAGGGTAATTTTGGGCATCCCCGTTACCAATGTCTTGGCAGTCCTATTGCTCATATTGGGTTGTTATTAATTACTCCCTATCCGCTACCTGATCTGATTTATTAAGATAGGACTGCCGGGGACCTTGAAACTATTTGTTGAAATATGAATCCGATGGTCAATATGATGGAATGAAAGGAAAAGAATACATGACTGCTGTGGCAACAAGACTCTGGCTGCCCTAGAAAACAAAGGAACAGAATGGGCAGGCTACTACCAGAGGCATAGCAAGGATTTGGAGCGCCTGGGGACAAAGTTCGTTTTAGAGCCCCTCCTGCCACCCCCACCGCATCGCACACACCCAGCAACGGGAGCCCAATCCTACAGGCATGGGGTGGAGGCACGTGCATGCATGTGGGGGTGGGGACAGACAGGTGTTTGTGTCTCTGTGTGTGCCCATGAGTTTGTCTTTAAAATTTGGCGCAGACTTCAATTAACACATGATCTTGAGAATCTTTTGGGGGATGATTTTTTAGTGAAAACTTTCTGAACAAAACTGGAGGCAGCAGTATTGCCAGACTAGAAAATATTAACAAAGATGGGCAAGAATGAAACTGGTTTACGTTTATAATATGCTGCCGCCGGTTCTAAAACAGGCTGAAGATGGTTCTGCTTTAACCTGTGTTACCATTAAAAATGAAACAGAAGTTTTAATGGAAACATCACAAAGGAAGAGGAGAGACTACTTTTCATTCCAGACATTGAGTTATGGGATGTGAAATGAATAACTTCAACATTCCAATTTACAGAGGGAATAAAAGAGGCAATGTAGAAAAAATGGTTACAACATTGTTCGATCATATGTAAAGATTCCTGTGCAGATGCTCCATAACTATTGAGTTTGACTCAAAACTATGTGCAGTGAGAGCACACATGGGCACTCACTCACGCATGCACACGCACGCACGCACGCACGCACACACACACACACACACACACACACACACACACACACAGAGAGAGAGAGAGAGAATGTGCCTGTTCATGCAATATACTACAGAATCCCTTGCAATGTTGCCCCCCCTTATTCACTAGAAAATATAGCTGAGTAAAAAAGAGGAAAGATGAAAAAACACTATTCTAGTGCATGAACGTAGGTGATAGAAACGTCTTGAGTTGAGGGCACTGGAGGGATTCCTAAGAAGTCACAGTGACTGTGAAACTAATTGCCCACAACGGACATATCCACACTCAGGCCCTTTGTACATGACTCCTAAACTCCACTGCAAATGGCTCCCAGCTCCGGAGCTTAAAATTGTTTCCCCACCAGCTCCGGAGTTTACAGATAATTAAGTGTGACCACACCCACCTAAGCGCGTCCCAGCGCACTTTTCAGGTACCTGCTCTCGGAGGGTGGAAATTCCTGATGCGGATATAACAGTAGTGACTGCCGGGCTCTCCTTGCTTCTGTTTGTTCTTTTTTTGCCCCCCGCCCCTTTAAGAGATCTGAATGCAGTGCCGGGATGGCAGAACAGAGATGAGCGGCATTCTTTTCTTCGTTTTTTCCTCCCTCCCCTCACGCAGCCAGCAGCCAGGAGTGCGGAGGGGGTGGGAACGCAGGAACAGCGACAAACCCCTAAGATCTCTGGTCCGAATTTAAGTGGCCAGTGGATCTTAGGGGTCGTGTGAAAAAGCCCTCAGTCTCTCATATGCATGCCAGAAAGGTAGCGTATTGGCAGAGCACAGTTCAACTCTTTCCCCTGGTGCTTGTACTTCTGATGTAGAAATGCCACAGACACAGCTGCAGTAGTTGCTCTTTCCCCAGATAGAACATTTGTTGCTATTAGGATCTGAACGTCTTCCGTTTACTGCTGTCACTGTGTCCCAGTAATGCTCTGATAAGCATAGTGACCTCCGTATTCCCAATATTTTGCTCGTCTGCAAGTTTAGAGTGCATTTCTTCTGGATGAGAAGGATTAGCCAGATACTCACCATGGCTTGTGGGACGCTGGTGTGTACCCAAAATGCTTTCCACTCTTTGAGGAGGCTCCTTTGATCTCATTTTCGGCAGCTGCCCCCAGATTATGGAATGCCCTCCCAAGTGAGACCCACCTGGCACCAATGTTGATGACATTCCAGCGCCAGGTAAAAACATTCCTGATCCAGAAGTTTTTTAAATGATTATTGTGGGTCCTGATGGCGATTTTAGTGCAGTGTTTTAATATATTGTATTTATTGTACTTAAATGTTTTATTATTTTAATTTTATTGCAATTTTGATGTTTTAATTGTCTGCATTGTTTATTTTGATTGTGAGCCGCCCAGAGACGTTTGGGTCGTGGGTGGCATACAAGCTAGCTAGCTAAATAAATAAATAAATAAAAATTAATATGCATTTTATTTGTATTTTTATATACATCCACACTTTTCAATGGTGTGGTGCTCTGATACAAATACAGACAGAAAGAATTCCCATATGTCTTGCACTACACTTGGCAACACCTACATTTTCCCTCTCTACTTAATCTGCTACTTCTGGAACTTTAGGAACAGATGCTTCAAAAATCACTTTGTAGCACCATATCAGTGTTTTGGCACCAAGGAACCCATTAGTCTATATTACGTCAAAGATGCAGCTATTTTTACATGTGATATAATGTTTCCTTTGTTGTCACGAATTAAGAGACTGAATATTTTGATGGTGTGAGACTTCCAAAGGTGTTTCAAGCTTTAGAAAAAGTGAAGCACTTCAAAAGTGTCTTGCTCTGATGGAAGTATCTGCAAGCAAGCTGAAAAACATTGTCACAAAGCGTTTCCCCCCTTTCTTTTTTTGCATCGAGGCATGGATTCTTAGTTTGGATCAAAGGGACAGTCGAACAGAATCGGCTTGAGCCTTGCTGTATCCTTCTAGCACAGGGATGGGGAATCTTTTTCCCCCCCTGCCAAGGGCCATTTGGATATTTATAACATCATTCAAGGGCTGTGCAAAATGATCAACATAAAAATTAGAGGCCCCAGGGCTGGGTCCACAAAACATCCACATCCACATGTGAGCACCTCCTTTTCCTATAACCTAATTTCAAGGGAATCCAGACACTTAAGCCACTTCCCTGCATTCCCTGCATCCCTGAGGTTACTGCATGCTGGGAACCCACCCGCCTACCTGCCCTCCAGCCCACTCCTTGGCACTGCCAGTGTGTGGCCTTGTGGTGCTGACCTGCCTATCCACCCACCAGTTGCATTCTCTTCTCCCACCTCGATCCCCCCCTCCAGCCCCAACAACATGGCATCAAAGGCTGCACAAAGGCCAAAGGTAGAGATGAGGCCAGAGGAGGACGGTGGAAAGGACTGAGTGAGTAAGGAAATGAGCAAGGGGAAAAGGCAGGGAGGTACCTTCGCAAGGCATTGGGGCACAGCGGCAGATCCGACCTTCCTCCCTTCCCAGCTGGGGCTCTGGCCACGGTCTTACCAGAGTTTTCTGCGTATATAAATTTCCTGCGTATTTTTTTTCAAGGTGGTCACATGGTTTTTAATGTGCAGTTAGTGTCCTCTCTTCTGTGTCGTAGTTTCGTATTCTGGTTCGGTCTCTACCTGTCCACTTCACATTTTGTCCTTCTTTACAGCTCTAGTTTCCAAGCCTCCGTGGTGTTAAAGGGGAACAACTGAATTTACTGCATATTTTCAGGGTCATGTCGTGGTTACAGAAGCAAATAAGTAATCATTTTCGAGCGAAGTTTCTAAATCCAGCCCCTGGTGGTGGTTTAGGAAACTTCGCTGAAACTGTTGTTCCAGGGGCGTGGTCAGCCAGGACCAGAATTTACTTCTCTTCCCAATTAGCACGCAATTTTTTACTATGCAGTTCGCGGCTGGGAAATTACACAGAAAACGCTGGTAGGGCCGTGGCCTCTGTGTGCCTCCCTCTTGGGGTCTCACAGGGCTGATATGGCTTGCGGGCTGGACATTCCCCACCCCTGTTCTAGCTGTTACTATTTAAGCTGCCCCCCAACACTTCTGCTAGTTTCTCTGCTGATGTAACTAATTTGGGCTGTATTGTCAGAGAAACAAGATAGAGATGAATCTTTTGCTTTCCCTTGTTTCTATCATGTTGCTGCTCCATGTGGAATCATCAGGCTACTTCAGTTAGCCTCCTTAAATGCCCAGTTTCTCTCCAGATGGCAATCAATCACCAGAATTGCATTTACTACCTTCAGTAGGCAGCTTGTTGATGGCCATTTCTCTCTCATTTCTGTTCTCCATTTACAGAGCTTCTACAGTTCAACAAGAGCAAGCAATACCAGAGAAAACAGGGTCTCCATTACTACGGCCATACTTTAACCCTTTCTAGCATTCATATATCATTGCAGCTGCTGTGGTTCTTATAGCAAGAGAAATAATACTGCTTACATGCACACATATTTAAACGTCAGATTTCCATAACCCTTGACAACAGCCTTCTCTAAACTGAAGTTCTCTAATCTTTTGGATTATAACTCCCTTAATATATAAAAATAGAAAAATATAAAGAAATATGAAGCAAACCCCTAACTTGTACTCCCCACTGAAAACATTCCTGGCTGGCGCAAGGGAAACCTCCATTCCTGTCTCCTTGCTCTGCTTTGGAGGCTGCCTGAGACAGAATGTTCCAGACAATCACCCACCATCCACCAGGGGAGAGAGAGTCACCATTGCTAGGAAGCAGGGCTGGTGCCAGACTAAGCCTTCCACTGAGCTTGGGGGTGGAGTTACACTAAGTGTTTCCCCCCTGAAGAAGCATTTGAGCCTCAGCATTTGAGCCTGGGTGTGAATCCAAGCAGAGCTACTGCTGAGAGAGAGAAAAAGAATTTATTTTTCACTTAAAAAGAGGAACATTGGTACTAGATTATTATTTCAAGAGTAGTAGCTAGTAACACTAAAAATATTCAAGGCCCAGAATACTGCACTGATTAAAATGGAGTCTGAGGGAGCAGCTGTAGTTACCTGTAACACTTGTGCCATGTTTGTCATCTTGACAAATTGCACCGAGAACTACACTTGCTGCAAGTGCAAGCTGGTTGCACTATTAGAAGAGAAGGTCCAGGAGCTAGAGGCCCGCATATCGAACCAGCAACATATTAAGGAGCTTGAGCGGTTCTTGGACAGAGCGGAACAGACCATCCAGGTCCAAGAAGAGACAGGGCACACTTCTGAGGATGTAATCACTTCCCCAACCCAGGAGGTAGATGTGTGGAAGAATGTGACTCAAAGGAGTAGAAGGCACAATCAACTTGAGGCTCTTTCCCTCATCACACCTCATGAGGCACACACCGAGGAACAACTGGTTCCACCTGAGGATCTCTCCCTCATCACAATTGATGAGATACAGGATCAGGTACATGTAGAAAAACAGGCTGCAGGAGAGAAGCTCCTTCTGCTAGGGGATTCTATAATTAGAAATACGGAGGGATGGATTTGTGATGAGCATGATAACCGTATGGTCACTTGCCTGCCAGGTGCAAAGGTTGCAGACATCACGAGAAATCTAGATAGCCTGTTAGAGAGAACCAGGAAGGAGCCAGTGGTCATGGTACATGTTGGTACCAATGATGTAGGGAAGGCCAAGCGGTCAATCTTGGAAGTCAAGTTCAGGTTGTTAGGAAGAAGATTGAAGTCCAGGACTTCCAAGGTAGCATTTTCAGAAGTGCTACCTGTTCCTCGTGCAGGACCCGCCAGGCAGGCAGAGCTCAGAAGCCTCAATGCGTGGATGAGGTGATGGTGTCGAGAGGAGGGCTTTAGATTTGTCAGGAACTGGAGAACATTTTGGGACAAGCCAAACCTGTTCAGGAGGGATGGGTTGCACTTGAATCATGATGGGACCAGATTGCTGGCACTCAACCTCAAAAAGGCTGCAGAGCAGCTTTTAAACTGATAACTGGGGAAAAGCCGACAGGAGCTGTGTGGCATCTGGATCGGAACACCTCATCCACAGGGAATGAGGTTGGAAAGGGTAGAGAATCACATAGAGATGACATAGCAGGTATTAGTACTGGGAGAATAATGGAATGTGATAGTTCATCTACTGAAAATAATAGCTGTGGGGGGAAAAGAACAAAGCAGCAGCTGTTGTTGCAGAACCCACTGTACAGGTGCTTCTACGCCAATGCTCAAAGCCTCCGACCAAAAATGGGAGAACTCGAACATTTGGCAGCTAGGGATAACATTGATATAATAGCCATAACAGAAACCTGGTGGAATGCAGAGAACCAGTGGGATACAGCAATCCCAGGCTATAAACTCTATAGAAGGGATACAGAGGGGCGGGTTGGAGGGGGAGTGGCCATCTACGTTAAAGAAGGGGTAAAATCCAGCAGAATGGAGATTGACAGAGGGTCTGACTCCACCACAGAATCACTGTGGGTTAAACTACCAGGTCCAAGGAGTGTGATAGTTGGGGTATGCTATCACCCACCAGATCAAAAACTTGAGGGGGAACTTGAAATGAGGAGACAAATCATGGAGGTGTCTCAGAAGCACAGGATAGTAATCGTGGGGGACTTCAATTATCCCCACATTGACTGGGCCAATGCGAGCTCCGGGCAAGAGAAAGAGAAACTGGGTTTCTCGACTTGCTGAATTACTGTGCCTTAGAGCAACTTGTCATGGAGCCCACCCGAGAACAGGCAACTCTGGATCTAATACTGTCTGATACTCAGGATCTGGTCAGGGATGTGAATGTCACTGAGCCTCTGGGGAACAGTGACCATGCTGTAATCTCCTTTGCCATGCATGTTGGAGGAAGGGTGTCAAGCAAATCAGACATAAAAATCCTTGATTTTCGAAGGGCAAACTTCCCTCAGATGAGGAAACTAGTTAGAAAGAAATTGAAGGGGAAGGTTGGAAGAATCCAATCTCTTCAGAGTGCATGGAACCTGTTTAAAACAACGGTAACAGAGGCCCAGCACAAGTGCATACCACAAAGAAAGAAGAGCTCATTTAAGTCCAAGAGGGCACCGGCATGGTTAACGAGTGGAGTTAGAGAGGCTCTAAAGCGCAAGGAGAGGTCTTTCTGTAAATGGAAATCCTCCCCAAATGAGGAAAATAAAAAGGAACACAAACTCTGGCAAAAGAAATATAAGAAGATGATAAGAGAGGCAAAGAAAGATTTTGAGGAACGCATGGCTAGCAATATAAAGGGTAATAATAAAAGCTTCTTTAAATATGTTAGAAGTAGAAAACCTGCCAGAGAACCAGTTGGCTCTCTGGATGGTGAGGGAGGAAAAGGGGAGGTTAAGGAGGACTTGGACATTGCAGAGAAACTGAATGACTTCTTTGCGTCTGTCTTCACGACAGAGGACCTTGAGCGGATTCCGCTGCCTGAGCCGCCCCTCTTGACTAAAGAATTAAATCAAATACAGGTTAAAAGAGAGGAGGTTTTAGGACTAATTGATAAATTGAGGATTAACAAGTCCCCGGGCCCAGATGGCATCCACCCAAGGGTTATTAGGGAACTGAGAAATGAAATTGCAGATCTCTTAACGGTAATATGCAACTTGTCTCTTAAAACGGCCACAGTGCCGGGGGACTGGAGGATAGCAGATGTCACACCAATTTTTAAAAAAGGAAGGAGGGGGGACCCGGGAAACTACAGGCCAGTTAGCCTTACATCTGTCCAGGGGAAGATGGTGGAAAGCCTCATCCAAGAGAAAATCTTAAAACACATAGAAGAACAAACTTTGCTGAGAGAAATTCAGCATGGCTTCTGCAAGGGTAAGTCTTGTCTGACAAATCTTGTAGAATTTTTTGAAAAGGTCAGCAGGCATGTAGATTTGGGTGAACCGGTAGATATAGTCTATCTGGATTTTCAAAAGGCCTTTGACACAGTCCCTCACCAGAGGCTGCTGAGAAAATTGCACAGTCAGGGGATAAGAGGGCAGGTCCTCTTATGTATTGAGAACAGGTTGAGATCCAGGAAACAAAGAGTAGGTGTCAATGGGAAATTTTCACAATGGAGAGAGGTGAAAAGCGGTGTGCCCCAGGGCTCTGTCCTGGGACCGGTGATTTTCAATCTGTTCATAAATGACCTGGAGACAGGGATAAGCAGTGAGGTGGCCAAGTTTGCAGATGACACAAAACTTTTCCATGTGGTAAAAACCAGAGAAGATTGTGAAGAGCTCCAGAAGGATCTCTCCAAACTGGGGGAATGGGCTACGAAATGGCAAATGCGTTTTAATGTAGCCAAATGTAAAGTAATGCATATTAGGGCGAAAAATCAAAACTTTATCTATCAACTCATGGGCTCTGAGTTATCCGTGACAGATCAGAAAAGAGATCTTGGTGTGTTGGTGGACAGCTCCATGAAGGTGTCTACCGTATGTGTGGCAGCGGTGAAGAAGGTCAATTCCATGCTAGGGATTATCAAAAAGGGGATTGAAAATAAAACAGCCAACATTATAATGCCATTATACAAAACAATAGTAAGGCCGCATCTGGAGTATTGTGTACAATTCTGGTCACCGCATCTCAAGAAAGACATAGTGGAACTGGAAAAGGTGCAGAAGAGAGCGACCAAAATGATTACTGGGCTGGGGCACCTCCCTTATGAGGAAAGGCTAAAACATTTGGGGCTCTTTAGTCTGGAAAAAAAGGCGCCTGAGTAAAGTGGATAGAGGGAAGCTCTTTTCCCTCTCACAAAATACCAGAACTAGGGGACATGCACTCAAATTGAGGGCTGGGAGAGTAAGAACAGACAAAAGAAAATATTTTTTCACCCAGCGCGTTGTTAGTCTATGGAACTCCCTGCCACAGGATGTGGTGATGGCATCTGGCTTGGATGCCTTCAAAAGGGGATTGAACAGATTCCTGGTGGAAAACTCCATCACAGGTTACAAACCATGATGGAGATGTGTAATCTCCAGGCTTAAAACCAGGGTACTTCAAGGGCCAGATGCAGGGGAGTGGTATCAGGAGACAGATATCTAGTCTCATGCGCTTCCAAAAGCATCTGGTGGGGCCACTGTGAGATACAGGAAGCTGGACTAGATGGGCCTTTGGCCTGATCCAGCATGGCTCTTCTTATGTTCTTATGTTCTTAAGACATTGCCAGAAGTTCATGATATTTGCATCAAAGAACTTACTTTTCATCCTATATATAGATAGCTCAGGTGAGTGCAAAGTGCTGCCCGTGAGCCACATGAATCCACTCAAGGCCTTGCTGGTAATATCATTTGGTGATGGCAATTTGCAGCAACAAAATGCTTTCTTCTTCTACGCTGCAATTCCCATTGCTTCCACATAGTGGAACAGATTATTCACAAGATGGACATACCACAAGAGCGAAGGATTTCATTACTCTTTTAGATGTGTAATTATGACAGAATTTTAGCCATGATTGGGTGGGTTATTTAATTATCCCTCCTCCCTTTCTCCCTTATTTATTTAGGCCAATCTTTAAACAGACTTTCATGGCCAGAATCCTCTTGCTCAAGGATTGCTTCATATTAAACCACCCAAAGCATACCATGAACTTTGGCGTGTCACTGCACAAGGCAGAGGCTCCCCAGTTGTTTTCAAAACAATTTACACGTGTACAAGGAGTTGCTAGATATATGTCTTTACACATCCAGAAAAAAAGACCTATTGCTCTTGCAATTGAATATTGCAAAAGTGTAATGAGGCAAACAAGATTTTGGCACAGTGCTAAAGCACCATGGTGAAGACCTTCTTCACTCCAAATGTCCATGCAATGCTCCACTGCATGAATACTGTTAGTTCAAACCAGTGGTTTTTGCTTGCACAACTTCAATTTCAGAGCTAAAGCATAATTGTGCTGAAAGAGTGCTGACACTATTCAGGAGAATTCTGACCAATAATCATTTTTAATTCTTTCGGTTTTTCAAGCAAAACATCACAATGGAAAAAATTAAATATAAAAATAAAAGTACTTTTTTATTATTAGGACGATTGTGCTAGCTGAACTCCTGTTGCTTAGTATAGTAAATATTATTAGAAAAACCTAAAGAAACAATGAGGCTTTGGTGAGTTAAAACCTGTGTAAGTTTGATTCAACTGGGCCTGCTTTAGTTATGACATACTATTCAAATTAATGGAACTTATGGAATTGACCCTCCAAATCGGTGCTGGAATTTTGGTCTACTGTAGTGCAACATGCTATGCTATGCTATGCAACAGGATTTCAGCCAGAGTTAGTGTAATATGATTAAAATAGAAACTATCATTTTAACTTGAGAAACAGAGTGTTATAACCACAGTGCTACAATGCTGGCATTGTGAGTTGAATGTAAGGGATGCCCATGTGCTCTGATCTCCCCTTTTCCAAATTTGCAAAATAAGAGGCATAGAGTACCAAAATATAAGCATATTCCAGTCCCATTGCTTGTAATGGTAAAGTCAAACTTAGAATGTATCTAATTTTCCAGTGATATGCATGCAAGAACTTTAAAATCAAAACAAGTTTGCAGACCTAGGCAAAATGCAATGTTGTGCAGTATTTCCATTCCAACAATATCTGAAGAGATCTATTTTTTCTAGGTTGGTCAATTCCAAGACAATGGAAGCAGCAAATAAATCATTTTTCTCTATCACCATTGCTTCGGCACGCTTAAAGGAAGCAATACTAAAACCACTGTTTAAAAAGCCCTCTTTAGATCCAACAATACCTAACCATTACCGACAGGTATCTAACATCCCATTCTTGGGGGAAAGTACTAGAGCAGGTTGTGGCCTCACAGCTCCAGAGATTTCTGGATGAGATAAACTACATGAATCCAGCACAGTCTGGATTCATGCCTGCTTATGGGACTGAGATGGCATTGGTTGCCTTGGTAGATGACCTATGCAGTGAAATGGAGAGGAGGAATCTTTGTCCCTTTTGTTTCACTGGGCCTTTCAGCTGCTTTTGACACTATAGACCACAGCATCCTCATGACTCATCTCTCTGAAATGGGATTTGGGATATTGTCCTACAGTGGCTTCAGTCCTTCCTGCAGGAGAGAATAAAGAAAGTGGTGTTAGAGGACTCATGATGTTTGACACCATGGCCACTGACCTGTGGGGTAGATCAGTGCTTAGCTTCGATGATGAACTGGATGAGGAGGAACAAACTGAAACTAAGCCCAGACAAGACAGAGGTGTTTCTGATCAGTCGAAAGGGGGATCAAAGGACAGAGATGCAACCCCCCCGCCCAATTGAAAAAAGAGGTACATAGCTTGGGGGTGCTCCTGGACTTATCCCTGAACCAAGACGCCCATGTCATAACCGTGGCCAGTTGTGCCCATTTCTTAAGAAACTTGCTGTGGTCACTGTGACATATGCCCTGGAGACATGCCAGATGGACTACAGTAATGTGATCTATGTGGGGCTACTGATGGAAAGTCTCAGGAAACTACAACAGGTCCAAAATGCAGTGGCCAGATTGTTGACTGGAGTAGGTTACAGATATCATATTACACCCCTACTAGAGCAGCTCCTCTGGCTGCCAATCAACTATCAGGCACAATTCAAAGTGCTGACCTTCAGCTACAAAGCACTATATGATCTGGGTCCAAGCTACCACAAAGATTGAATCTCACAGTATGAACTGGCTCGGGTGCTAAGGTCATCAGGAGAGGCCTTTTTCTCCATCCCGCCACCTTCACAGGTGCAGCTCAGAAAAACACATGAAAGGGCCTTCTCTGTTGCTTCTCCCAGACTTTGGAACTCCCTCCCACTGGAGGCCAGTACTGCCCCATCTCTGCTGTCTTTCCAGAAGCATGCAATGACCTTCCTCTTCAAGCAAGCTTTCCCTGAATGATGGACTACCTATTATGTGACTTTTATATGGATTACCAAGCATGATTGTATTGACTGATTTCATAAGAACACCAGTATTTTCCATGCTAGTTTCCATCCCTTATAATGATTTTTTTCCTTTTTACATTACCTTGGTACCTTTAATGTTACCTTTTAATGCTGTGTGAGATGCCTCTTCTGATTCCCTGTGCTTAATTTGACTATGTTTTGAATGTTCTGGGCTGTATATTGTCCCTCATTATTGTAAGCCACCTTGGATCCTTTTCCAAGGAGAAAGTTGGGGTAAAAATATTCAAAATTAATAAATAAAAAAGGTACTGTAGAAATAGTTTTGGTGCTGGGTGTTGATGGAGCATATCTTGAATATGGATAACTTTCTTTTTGCATAAGTGTATCTGTTGCACAGAATCCTGACTTCTAAATTTCTGCAGCACAATTCTTACAACAGGTCTTTAGATATCTTATATAGCATCAACACTGAGTATACTAGACCAGGGATGGCGAACCTATGGCACATGTGCCAAAGGTGGCACGGAAAGAGCTTTTGCCTGGCATGCGACATGCTCCTTGCCCTCCCCCCACTTCCCCCTCCGCTGGACCAGCCATGAGGAATTTGTGGAGGGGGAAGTGGGGGGGCAGGTAGCATGTCGGGTGCCAGGCCAACCCTACCGTCACCATTGCCGTCGTCGCCCTTGCCGCCGCCCCCTGCCGCCCCTGACCCCACCTCCGCCAACCCCACCACCAAGACCAACCCCATCCCTGCCCCTCCCGCAGCTGCCGCCGCCGTTAACCCTGACCCTATCACCCTTGCTGCCCTCAACCTTGCCCCACCCCTGACCCCCCGCTGCTGCCGATCCAACCCCCCCACCCCGTCCCTATCACCATCGCCCTTGCTGCCCCTGCCGCCGCCGCCCCAACCCCGCCTCCACCGCCCTTACTGCTGCCATCCCACTGCCACCGCTGCCGCTGCCGCCGGTAACCCTGACCCCACCCCCTCCGTCACCCTTGCTGCCTTCGCCCCCTTCCCCCCCCCACTGCCGCTGATCTCGACCGCCGCCACCACCGCCGAGTTTGGGCACTCAGTGGCAAAAAGGTTCGCCATCCCTGTGCTAGAGCGTCACATTCTGTAAGAAGCTGCACTTTTAGCATACCTGTTATTCACCTCGAAATGTACCATACAAAACCTATATGTGTACATTTAGTGACTGAACCATTGAAGTCTCAGATTATTTCTGTCTCTGTCTGCCCCTTAATGGAAACATTTTCAGACTGGTAGTGGCAAACCAACCATGCTATTGTATATGGCATTTCTTTCTCTCAAAAGATGGAGTGCTATGGATAGGTGACAGCTTTTTTTCTCGAGCTGATTTTTCCTCCGGCCACAGCTGAGCTGGGCCTCTTTTTGTTATCCAGCAAAACTCAATCCTTCAGAATATGGGAGATCACTTATCTTTAACACATTTAATGGGTCAGTGTCAAGCCCAGCTGATTTGGTTTCACTGCTTGCTTGTCTACTCCTGTCTTGTTCAATTTGAAATCCATGTTTCAAGATTAAAGGCAGTTCTTAAGACACCGTACAGGAAGGATCTGCGGAATTTCAGTGAAGGCACAGTCTCCTGAAACTGGTATCACAGCAGACTTAATCAACAGTTCCAGGTGAGGCTCCTAGCAGCACATGGTGCCAGGCCTTCAGTTACTCTTGTCTGGTGTTTCACTTATATTAAAATGGTACTGTATGTCATTTCACAAAAATAAAAATAAACCCACGACATTATTTGCAGTCATTTTAAAGCATTTGCTTTCACCAGCTTAAAAAGAGATGATTTCAGATGGGAATCCTGGTTTTGTGTGTGTGTGTGTGTGTGTGTGTGTGTGTGTGTGTGTGTGTGTGTGTGTGTGTGTGTGTGTGTGTGTGCGTGCGTGCGTGCGTGCGTGCGTGCGTGCGTGCATGTGTGTGTGTGTGAAATAGAGATGATCTCAAGTGGGAATCCGTGTGTGTGTGTGTGTGTGTGTGTGTGTGTGTGTGTGTGTGTGTGTGTGTGTGTGTGTGTGTGTGTGTTAATTAGAGATGATTTCAGATGGGAATCCTGGTTTGTGTGTGTGTGTGTGTGTGTGTTCACAAAGAAATCCTAATGTGTGAAAAGTTGCAGTTAGCTAGTACAGTATAGAGGCAAAAGGCCAGTACCTGAACGGTAGTTAAGCCTTCTGAGGAGGACTATAAGATGGCATACCTATAGCACTGCATACTTCTCCCTCTCCAAATAAAGCCACATTAAAGAAAGAAAGAAAGAAAGAAAGAACCCTCTTGCAAGCAATGAAACTAGCCTCAGACCAATCAGTTGCCCAACTCACCTAGGCAGGAAAATGCTGTGACAAAGATGTGCTATGATTCCAGGGGCTGCTCCCACTCTCCTCAGTGTGCCACAATGACAGACATGTCCTGTTAAGTCAGCACTGGCCCAGTATAACGGCATATTTAAGAGTTCTGAAATGAACTTGAATCTAGAAGGGCTACTGAAACCCAAAAAGGGCCACCTTCCCCTTTAGTGCAAGACTGAGCGCTCACATACATAATCCAAACATACACCTGGAACCTGGCTGGCTGCTCTTGCTCTTGCTGTGATGTATCCTTTCAAATGGAAATCCAGGCTTTTTTATGTTTGAATCTGGGTTCAAAGTCAACATTCGTGAATAAAATCGGAGGCCACTCTTTTGCTCTGTACAGCAGCAAGGCTCAAGTTCCCCCCGCCCACCCCAGGTCTTTTCCCCTCTCAAGATGGAAATGTAGAAAATGACGGGAAATGTTTCTTCCATTTCCAAGACTGCCTCAGGCACGCTCAAGAACAAAGAAGGAAGCTGGCGCGCCTCTTAAAAACTGTGAGAAGAAGTGCCACCAGTCAGTCTGCTAAGCAGAAGGAAACAAGAGAAAGAGCTCATCATTTATAGTGACATGTCTCCAGGTAACCCTTGAGGTGAACAGAAACTGATTGTCCTCTGTTTCTCCTCCTCCAT
The DNA here is from genome assembly GCA_037367245.1 of Phrynocephalus guinanensis. NCBI lineage: Eukaryota > Metazoa > Chordata > Lepidosauria > Squamata > Agamidae > Phrynocephalus > Phrynocephalus guinanensis. The sequence goes on from CM074736.1 coordinate 30,276,852, forward strand.
GGAATGACTGCCATGAATACCAGAGAGGAAAGGCCTTTGTTTATTTCCAGTGAATGCACTGGCCCTGTACCACAGGCACTGCAGCCTGTTCTGGACAAGCCACTGCCTCAGCTGCGGGAGGCACCTGAAGGAAGTGCGCTGCTTGAAGACCGCAACCATTAAAGGCTACTCCGTACAGTGAACACTTTCATACATCAACGGCGCCCACTAGGAGGAAATTAAAATGCTGTCCCATCATGGGAGTGATGGAGAGAAGTCTTTAGCTTGCTCGTCGTGCTTGCCCTCATGAAGCACAAAAGTGAATGACACAGACGGTATTCCGAATTTGTATCTTCTATTTACAATATATACAGAAGCTTCTCACCATTTATCATCCAGCCAGGAATACAGATATGGCTCAGCAGTACACAGCACGCACAAAGGTTGGAAACACAACAAATGGACAGTATAAAGAGAAAGAGAAAATGGCTTCTGCAACATGGCATCATTTATACTTTTCCTCTGCTGCTAATACCCAGTCACCACTCGTTGTGACCTATATCACCTGGTCACTGGTCTCTGGTCAGACATGCATGAGCTCTTGTCCTTGACTATAATATTCTGCAGCTGATGCCTGTCCTCCCAACCTTCCTTCCATGCTTCTGTTTATACTGTATATGCAACCTGGACATGTTTCCACACTGTCCAATCAGGGAGCAGCCAATAGAGGATGGTACTGTATTTCTTTTCTCAATCTCAGAATTAATCCAATCAAATGCAAGGCTGTCAGAGTATGCATGGCTGTTGACAGGTGTTGCTTGAGGCTAGTTAGAAACTCCAAAGCCAGGAGCAATGCCAAGGCAAAAACAACACGAGAATCTGCTGTTTTCCCTTCACCACCAAAACTGTATTTACATACATACATACATACATACATACATACATACATACATACATACATACATACATACATACATACATACATATGAGCACCAGATCGGAATTGGCAGTTATAATATTTTAGTCACAGTCCAGTCCAGTCCAGTGCAGTCCACTAATCCAAAATGCTGACAAAGTGACACCCTGCTCCTTCATGATACACCCTCAAACTTTGAGACAAGTTACTTGCTTCCTTGTATGTCAGTGTATGATGCAGTACTTACTTAGCAAATTGAACATGGCACATGTGCAAACATGTCACATGAACTGGCAATATGCCAGCTAGAATGACTCATGCTTTTTTCCTTAATCATTCTCCCATCATCCAGAAACGCAATCACATATTTTTTTCCTGCATATGCTGACAAAGGCTCACTAGTGCTCTGTGTTGTTATTGTTTTTCTACTTGTGTCCTCCAGCAACTGCACAGACTTGCTCCAAGAAATGTGCAAGGCTCTCTTGCTCTATAGAGAGCTTTCTCTGTGGCTGTTTCTTGTGCACAGTCCGTTTTTGTTACTGCTTCATTATCTGCTTCCTCCAAGGAACTGACAGCAACGTATGTGGTTTTCTCTCCACTTCCTCCTTTGTATACAAGACATCAACCACATTTTCATCATACTGCACATTATTCTTGTGTCCCACATGGAGTCCCCGAAACCGATCACAATCAACATCTTCTGACATATTCTGTGCAAGTCAAAGAAAACTTATCACTGTACACCATAAATCTCCTCTAATGCCAGTTATATTTTACTCCTACTAACAAGGCTACTGGTAACAGATTTTTTAAAAGTATTTGTTTAGCAGTCTTAATAAATACGGGCATGGGTCCATCGGGTGGCCAGGAGGCCACTTCAGGTCAGCGCCAAGCCTACCGCAAGTCCACTGCGCAGTCCAGAATCCCATTCCAGGCATTGTTGGGCTCACAACAAGGCCACTTTCGGTCAGCACCAGGTCCATTTTGCAAGACATTGCAAATTTTTATTTAAAATGTTGCTTGTTTTGTGAAACACTCGTAAACCAAAGTACTTGTAGACCGAGGTACTACTGTATATAAGATTGTACCCATTTGTTCATTGAAGGCCCTCTTGAAAAAGAGCACCGTGTAAGACAAAGATAATACATTAACGATAATAGATATGTTATCGTGTGTGTGTGGGGGAGAGAGAATATATTAATATTTGATAAACAAGTCATGCCAAGTAAAGAAAAAAGCCTTCCTAAAGGTCTGCAAAGAAGCTCTCAAATTCTTTGCAAAAGCAGTGCTATCCCCAACCTAATGGCGTCCAACGGGTCTCTTTCAATTACTTGTAGAGAGGCTACTATAATTGTACCTAAAGCTTTGAATTTTAAAAACAGCACTTTGAATTGGGTTTAAAGGTATGCTGGCAACATATGCAGTACTCTTCCATCCCAGCTGATTGATTTCACTGTCCCCAGTGCCTCAGTCTTTTCTGGACCAATCCGCCAATTATACTGGTTCTCCTAATGAAGCCAGTGTCAAAATCCAGCAGGATCTTCTGCTGTGTTGGTTATCTGTTCACTGATAACCCGTTCAAACTCAGCTGCCTTGAGTCCCACTGGTAGGTAAAAAAATAAAATGAATAAAAGAAAATAAAAGTGTTGTAGAAGCAGATCAGTATCGGGTGGCCTTATTTCTGCTGTTCCCATCTAGTTCTTCTTTTTTTCGGTCCTTGACCACTTGAGATTTGGAAACATTAAGCCTGAAGCAGGCCCAGACATGATTTGGTGGGAAGAAGAGCTAATGAGATGGAACACACACTTAATAAGGTTGCTTGCCTGTCGGAGTATTTAATCTGTTCCATGGGCTGATTATTCACAAGCTGCACTACTTGCAAATTACTGTCAATCAGCGTTTGCATATGGGAACGTTCGGTGCGGAAAAGTTATATAAAGTTTTTAAAAAGCATCATCTTGGCACCAACAATATTATCATTGTGTACTGTACAGGAAACATTGCCTTCAGCAGCAACACGGAAAGACTTAATACAACCTGGGGAAACTTGGTTCACAAGGGGTTTCTTGGAAATTAACCAAAGCATCACGACTTAAACTATCTTTCATTCCACTGATTTCAAGTAGGCTAGAGTATCTCAAATAGATTATCAATCTGCCTATGACTAAGGATGGGTCTACTGAGAAGTCTTCAAGGAAAAGGCTGCATGTCTCAAGACCAATACCTGTAATGCTCTTATCTTAACCCAAAATCGCCATTGCTTCTTTCATTTTTTTTACCCCTCACTCACAAAACTGCATTAATGGCTAGAAATGCTATAGCAAAGACAAAAGCCACATAATGTACATCACTGTTTCCATTTCCATTTGAAGAATAAAATCAAGAAACATAAAAATAGCTTAACAGAATGATACACAAAGGTCAGATAAGAAAAAAGATTCCAAACATCTTGGGAGACAGCAGTCTTCAATGTTTTTAAGTAGAAGGTTATCCTGGTGGACAGTAATACATATATTTTAGACAGAAACACTGTGCATATTTTTTTTCTATTTCCCCCCTTTAACTTGTGAAGAGGAAGTTAACATAATAAGAACATAAGAACATAAGAAGAGCCATGCTGGATCAGGCCAAAGGCCTATCTAGTCCAGCTTCCTGTATCTCAGAGTGGCCCCACCAAATGTGTCAGAGAGTTCATGAGATTAGATATCTGTATCCTGATACCACTCCCTTGAAGGACCCTGGTTTTAATCCTGGAGATGACACATCTCCATCATAGTTTGTAACCTGTGATGGACTTTTCCTCCAGGAATCTGTCCAATCGCCTTTTGAAGGCATCCAGGCCAGATGCCATCACCACATCCTGTGGCAGGGAGTTCCACAGACTAACAACACACTGGGTAAAAAAATATATTTTCTTTTGTCTGTTTTCACTCTCCCAGCCCTCAAAGAACGTTTCTGCCTGACATCAGTAGGGGATAATTGGCAACCCTTCCCCAAAATTATAAACACAAAAGCGGTGGGGGGGAAGACTAATGTAGTTGACTTCAACTTCCTCTATAATATTCAGGGAAGGATTCCCAGAGTTTATCAGGTCAACAAATCATCTAGCATTCCAGGGCTTCCTTACGGTACCAATACTGCAAGACACACAAGAATTAATAAGGCCAAATAGAGGCTCTTCTTTATATACTCCCTGCCTAATACATGAACTACTCCCCCTCCTCAAAAAAGAAAAAAATGTTCCAGTGTAGGATTCTCCTCCTTCCTTATGAGCAGCTGAACACACACTCCTATTTATATGCAGTGCACTTTCCCAGGTATTCCTGGCAATGTACAGCCAACATCACAATTAGAGTATTCGAAATAAAAACATTATCACTAAGACTTTTGACAACTGAACCCACATAAGCTCAGCATGTTTATAAATAACACTGAATGGTAAGATACCATCGCTGTTTTCATTAGTGCACACTGTATCAGTGATCTAAAAACATCTGCATAATTTAGCAGTTTGTGCTGGGGAAATTTTTTCAAAAATGTTGTCACAAACATTTGTTTAGCACAATGCTACTCTAATGCTCTTGGACTGTTTGCTTCAGGAAGGATATTAGTTTTCCTACTGTTTTAATTTTTAGTATATATTTGCCTAAGGAAGTGTTCACAGTGCAACCGATTATGATCTAGTACAACGATATTTAAATGCATCTTTCAAATACTCCCCGGAAAACAATTTGATAGAAATATAATGAATCCTATATTTCAAACTGGTGTTCTACAAATTCCAGTTCTTTTGAGTTTCAGCCAGCAGTGACAGGCCTTGAGGTATTTCAGCCATCGATAATGTGCTTGTGTCTACAATCGGATAACACGAAACTTTTGCGGATGACACGAAACTTTTCCAGGTGGTAAAAAATCAAAACTTTATCTATAAACTCATGGGCTCTGAGTTATCTGTGACGGATCAGGAAAGAGATCTTGGTGTGTTGGTGGACAGCTCCATGAAGGTGTCTACCCAATGTGTGGCAGCGGTGAAGAAGGCCAATTCCATGCTAGGGATTATCAAAAAGGGGATTGAAAATAAAACAGCCAACATTATAATGCCATTGTACAAAACGATAGTAAGGCCGCACCTGGAGTATTTCTGGGCTGGGGGACCTCCCTTATGAGGAAAGGCTAAAACATTTGGGGCTCTTATTATGGAAAAAAGGCGCCTAAGGGGATGTACAGAATAATGCAGGGCATGAGACGTACAAAATAATGCAGGGCATGAGTAAAGTGGATAGAGGGACACTCTTCTCCCTCTCACAAAATACCAGAACTAGGGGACATCCACTCAAATTGAGGGTCGGGAGAGTGAGAACAGACAAAAGAATTTTTTTTTTTACCCAGCGTGTTGTTAGTCTGCAGAACTCCCTGCCACGGGATGTGGTGATGGCATCTGGACTGGATGCCTTCAAAAGGGGATTGGACAGATTCCTGGAGGAGAAGATCATCACAGGTTACAAACCATGATGGAGAGGTGTAATCTCCAGGCTTAAAACTGGGTACTTCAAGGACCAGATGCAGGGGAGTGGTATGAAGAGACAGATATCTAGTCTTGTGCGCTCCTGGACACATCTGGTGGGGCCACTGTGAGATACAGGAAGCTGGAAAAGATGGGCCTTTGGCCTGATCCAGCATGGCCCTTCTTATGTTCTTATGTAATCTGATCCTTTTCCTTCCAACATATAACTTGGATTTAGTCTGACGTTTCATAAGAAGTGCTCTGTCATATTGGACCACCTGTTCTTCCTACTTCACTTCATTCACTCTGAAATTCCATCTAGAGAAGGGCATCATATACCAGTTTGGTGGTTCATAAAAGTTCATTCATTGGAGGCACAGGTGTTCCATGGGTGCCCTGGCTTCCCTTCCCTGCCTCCTCCATCGGGCACCTACTCAGAGGCAATGTCCTGGGCTTCCTTGCTCCTCCTCCTCCTCCAGCAGTTTATGGACATCTCTAGTCCCATCTAATAAGGTATACTGTATACTATTTTTGTTCCTCTATACAACTCACATTTCTCTTCTTTTCCAACATCACAATTAAACTGCATCTAGTTTCAATTGCCTCTTATCTCTGTACAGAGATGCACTCGTTCATATTTCCATTCATTTCTTTTTAAGATAAAAACTATTATGTCTGTAATAATAAGGAATAATGAAATAACAACACATTTCATGACACTGCCCCTACAAAGGTACTAGCCTTTTCCTGAGCTGATTCCTGAAACCTACAGCACGTAGGATGTCAGGCCTCCCCAGGGAAAAGATTTTACAAGGAATATGTCATAATAGGAAAAAAGTGGTATTAATTCTGTAAACCAACCAATCAATCAATCAATCAATCAATCAATCAATCAATCAATCAATCAATATCTATCTATCTATCTATCTATCTATCTATCTATCTATCTATCTATCTATCTATCTATCTATAATATTTTACCCCACCTTTCTTCCTGAAAGGACCCAAGAATGTAAAATATCATGGGCATAAGTTGAGGTGCTGATCTAAGCCTTTAAGACTTGTTACCAGTTTAAAACAAAATGGTGATGGTGCATCATCTCAGTTACTTGCCAATGCTGTTCTTGCTTTGACACCCCCACTCCACCTCAGCTTTAAAAAATACAGAATATTTATGGGTGGGGGAGGAGAGGTGTGTTCTTTTCCTGGAACAGGAAGTTCTGCACGAGTGGGGTGGGGACTGGACCACCAAAGTCCAACCATCCCCCAAATAATAAAAACCAAAACCAAAAGTGGGTTGTTCGTTGTGTCCTGTTGTGATTCTACCACTTCCACAGTTCTCTGCCATTTGGGAGTCTTGGGCTGCTCATTACAGGTTCTGGGAATGAAACCATGGCACTATCCCAGGCCACCAACATATGCTTTGGCCTTTGTTTAAAAGTTTGGATCAGCAGATCCACTTACACTTGAAACCTAACTGCTAATCAGGATAATGTGCTCCACATTAATACTGCATGTCTTGAACCATAAACTAGACTTTCAAACCTATTCATTCATTCATTCATTCATTTTAGAGTATTTTTACCCCGCCTTTCTCCTTGGAAAAGGACCCAAGGTGGCTTACAGTAATGAGGGATAATATTCAGTTCAGTAAAATTAAGCCATGTTCAAGTATTGAGAACAGGGAATTGAGGAAGATCTTACAGCATTAAAAGACAACATTACATTAAAGCCATATACTAAACAGCCATCAAGGACAACACAGATTAAACAATGTTAGTTTTTAAAAATAAAAATAAAAATGCAATTTACGAATGCTAGTAAAATATGAATCTTTTGGAGGGCGTGTCTTCAAGTAAAAGTTCAAAAGTTCCAAATCTGAAGGAGGGTGGGGGACCAGTACCAGCTAGTCACTGTAAGAAGCTCAACTGCCTGGGGCAATAGCAGTCTAGAAGCACCTCCCAACGACAGCCCTGATCCTCAGGAAGCAAAGTCACAGTTGTATTGAATTCTGGCAAATGAGGTTTTTATTGTTCCGTCATATGCTGCTTCCAATGAAGTGCCTTTCCTAAATAAATATTAGATATACAAGCATGTTGTCATCCGCTACATATGGTCATAGACTCAACCACTAGCCCAGGCATGTCTAAAGTCAGGCCCAGGGGCCAAATGTGGCCCGTTTTCAAATTCTCAGTGGCCCGCGGCTTCCTCTCCCCACTGGCTCAGCCTGTCACGCATCCCTGCCAGCAGGCCCCTCCCCATCCTGGATGGAGGCGTTAGCTTGCAGTCTTATGGTTTGCCTACCCTCCTTGCCTCTGTCCACCCCCACCCCCCAGCCACCTGCCCAGCCTACCCACCCCCAGCTCCGTTGCTGCAACATCCTCCCCACCTCCTAGCATGTTATAGAGACTTGTCCAAAGTCCAGCCCGGGAGCCAATTGCAGCTGAATGGTTGGCCCCCACACATTTTCACCTCACCAAATCTGGCCCACCTTGCAAAAAGTTTGGACACCCCTGCTCTAGCCCATCTGGATTAGACAGACCATCTATCAGATGAATTCTAGAGAGCTCCCCTTTCCTGTACAACAACCAGAACTAGAGTACTGTGAATGTAGCATCTATTAGCACTACACAGGAAAGAGGAAAAACACGCTTAACTCAAGTGTGCTAATGCCTCTTAGAATAGGAGAACACATAGTTGCTTTTTAAATATTCTGAAGACTGGCTGGATAGCCCGGTGGTTGGGAGTTCAATTCCTCACTGTGCTTCCTGCCAGCTTGTGTGGCCATGGGCAAGCTGCACAGTCCCAGGGCACCCCCAGAAAAAGGAATTCGTAAATCACTTTTTTTCTCTGCCTGGGAAACCCTTTATTTATTTATTTATTTATTTATTTATTTATTTATTTATTTATTTATTTGACTTTTATACTGCCCATCTAGCCCTAGAGCTACTCTGGGTGGTTTATAACCTAAGATAACACGACAAGTAACAAAGGAATATATTTTAAAAAGACTAGAATACAAACAGCATAATAAAAACAAAATATACATAAATCAACAACAATAAACTAATATTAAGCTAAACCGAAAACAGAAATAGCCAAGGGACTGCTAAAAGAGGAGGGAAAAAGAAGAAGAAGATAAGTGGAAAAAAGAATAAGAAGAGTGTCTTGTTAGACGTTTGAAAAATCAGGAAAGGCCATTTTATATAACCAAGTTTTCAATAGCTTTTTAAAAGTTTGAAGCGAGGGTGCCAGGCAAATTTCTGGAGGTAGATGATTCCACAAATGGGGAGAAACCAGCGAGAAGGCCCTACTCCTTGTTACCAATTTCCGTGCCTCCCTTGGGGTTGGAACTCCCAGTTGTCCTGCCTGGCTAGCATGGGTGATCCAGGCAGTTCTCGGGAAGAGCTGCTCTGTCAGATACTGAGGTCCCAAACTGTTTAGGGCTTTGTATGTTAACATCAAAACCTTTAAGTCAATGAGGTAGCGTACTGGCAACCAGTGCAGAGCTGCCAGCACAGGGGTAATATGTTGGTTCCCTTTTTGGCTCGTTAAAAATTTGGCAGCTGTATTCTGCACTAGCTGCAATCTCCACACTGACCTCAAGGGCAACCCCACGTAGAGAGCACTACAGTAGTCTGTCCTCGAGATTACAGGCACATGAACCAATGTGGTTAACGCCCTGATGTCAAGGAGGGCCCGCAGGAAAAGGATTTGCCATACGTCTGGATTAACTTGATGGCACCCACCCCCACACAAAGACTTTTATCTCATTCACTTACTAACAGAATGTCAGACTCTTGACAAAACATATTTTAAGACTTCAGAAATGTGATTTTAACTTAAAGCTTAATTGCCTGGTTCAATCTAATTAACACATCTAATTCTATAATCAAATGAACGTATGTGAAGGTTAGCACTTGATAGTAGAGGTGTTCCATGGTTTTCCTTTCAAAACATTTAAAGTACACTTGCTTGTTTAGTTTTTCTTTGAGCATAGAAATGAATAAGACTGAACTAGAGATAGAATCATAGCTACAGCCAGTTTCAAACAGGGCTCAAGCAGGGTTTGGCTGAAAAATATACCCATATCACAAACTAGTTTCACGTAGCTGCTTCTGCATCTAATACTTGGTAATGGAACTGCCATGGCTCATTTTCTTTTATTCCAGGGCGGAGGCAGCGTGGGGGGAAATAACTTTTGTTACGTCATCATTTATTTGTAATCCTCCTTTGTCTTCCCAACATTCTCTCCATCTTTTCTCATAGACCAGATTTTTGGGGGGGGGGGTAGAACAATTAAAAAGTAATGTAATGTATGCAGATGTGGTTGCTTGTAGTGGTAAGATTCCACTTTCTTAAGCATTTTGTAATGTAAGCAAATAGCTAACGTAGAAGTTCCTAATCTTGAGTCCCTAGATGTTCTTAGATTGAAACTCCCCAAAGCCTTCACCACTAGCTGTGGCTGCTTAGGATTTCTGGGATTAAAGTCCATCTGGAAACCCAAGGTGGGGGAACCAGTGAGCTAAAGGGATATTTGAGACTGAATATTGTACTGATATTGCATTTAATCTGAATATTATTCTGATACTGTTATGAAACTTGTTAAAGCTAAGCCAGTTTCTGGCACATCAGAAGAAGAAGAAATGCTGTAGCTGGGAATCAACGAGAGTTGGTTAGCTGTCCTCAGAATATTTTAACTACCATTATAAATAGAAATTTAAATATAAATTTAAAGCACATGTAAATATAATTCCCAGTATACTGTAGTGGAATCCCTGCTGAGCCGTGGAAACTCCCTGGAGGGGATGGAACTGTAGAAACCATTCCTTTAATGTCTCACTTGCCTCGAAAGCTCTATTAGTGCTTATGTCTTCATTAATATCCATACATCCGTTCTCCATGTATCATTTTAAAGTATAATAAAGGGAAGTTGCAATCATTGTCTTTTCAAAGGCAACTTTGTTTTAGAGATGGGCACGAAATGCCAAAATGGCATTTCGTGGTCGTTATTCGGGCCCTGGGGTCCACTTTGTTTCCATTTCTTCATTTTTTGGGTGCGGCAAGCTGCAGCCGCAGGGAGCCCTCCCAGGGCCGGGCGCCACCGAAGCCAGTGGCATGCAGGCTGGGAGAGCGTTCCCGTGGCCGCGGAAGCCCTCACAGGGCCGGTGCAAGCCTCCTGGGAGAGCCATCCCACAGCCACGGGGAGCCCACCCAAGGCCGGGCACTGCTCTGATCACCACTCCAAAAAGGCCGCCACCCCCGGAGCACTGCCGAGCGCCGCCCTCCCTTGAGCCCCCTCCCCAAGGACTGATCTGCTGCACCGTCCGCCACCCCCGTCGGGTCACTACACCCGGAGCTCCACACAGCGCCACCCTAACTGGGGCCGTTCTCCCTGGGAACCGCTCCGCCCTGGGAGCCACTGCCCCGGGGGCCACCGTCCCGGCAGACCGCCACCCTGCACCCCCCCCAGCCTGGTGGGCTGTCATTCACCAATCGGAGATGGCTGGACAGGGGGCTGGGATCCCCCTCTCGCCACCCTCTGCTGCTCCATTTTTTATTGCGCGAGTAATGTGACGCCAGTAACGGAAACGAACAGAACCAAAGAAAATTTTCTTTGTTCTGTTCGGTTCGAGCCTGCCCCATCTCAACAGTCGTTATTCGTTATTCGTACCGTTACATAACGGCCTGTTTGGAGTGGTGATCGGGCACTACTCCATTTGCAGCAAATAGTGGGGGAACAACACAGGAAGCGGCAGCTACCTGGGTGTAGGCAGATCAGGATGGAAACCAGCAAACAAATCGTTGACTCCGCACCATGCAATAAACATAAAAAAATCTCAAGCCTAAAGTTGGGCACATGGAATGTTAGGACAATGAATCCTGGCTGTTCAGACTATCTCCAAGAAATGGACACTATACGAAAGACAGCTGTCATTGACAGGGAACTGTGCAGACTGCAGATGGACATTGTTGCTCTCCAAGAGACAAGGCTACCCGACTCTGGATCTGTCAAGGAGAGGAACTTTACATTCTTCTGGCAGGGAAAACCATCAAACGAGACCAGGGAATGTGGGGTTGGCTTTGCTGTTAGAAATACTTTACTAGGTCTCATTATCCCACCTGCTGTAGTTCTGAAGTGCTGCAAAGAGATCATTGCCACTGAACTCTACGAAATCCTCTGCCTTTGCTGGAGGGAAGGGGGAGTACCACAGGATATGAAGGACGCTAATATTGTTATGCTTTATAAGAACAAAGGTGACAGGAGCGACTGTAACAACTATTGTCGTATCTTCTTCTTAGTGTTGTCGGGAAGCTGTTTGCACGTGTTATACTGAAGAGGCTCCAGATACTTGCAGAGAGAGTCTACCCAGAATCACAGTGTGGCTTTCAAACCAACAGGTCCACTACTGATATGGTATTTTCCCTCAGGCAGTTGCAGGAGAAATGCAGGGAATAAGGATAGCCACTTTTGGTAGCCTTCATAGATCTTACGAAGGCATTTGATATGGTTAGTAGAGACGGACTCTTTAAAATACTCCTCCAGGTTGGATGCCCACCCAAGCTCCTTAACATCATTAGGTCTTTTCATGAGGATATGAAGGGCAATGTAGTTTTTGATGGCCTGGTGTCAGATCCATAAGAACATAAGAACATAAGAAGAGCCATGCTGGATCAGGCCAAAGGCCCATCTAGTCCAGCTTCCTGTATCTCACAGTGGCCCCACCAGATGCTTTTGGAAGCGCATGAGACTAGATATCTGTCTCCTGATACCACTCCCCTGCATCTGGCCCTTGAAGTACCCTGGTTTTAAGCCTGGAGATTACACATCTCAATCATGGTTTGTAACCTGTGATGGAGTTTTCCACCAGGAATCTGTCCAATCCCCTTTTGAAGGCATCCAAGCCAGATGCCATCACCACATCCTGTGGCAGGGAGTTCCACAGACTAACAACGCGCTGGGTCAAAAAAATATTTTCTTTTGTCTGTTCTTACTCTCCCAGCCCTCAATTTGAGTGCATGTCCCCTAGTTCTGGTATTTTGTGAGAGGGAAAAGAGCTTCCCTCTATCCACTTTACTCATGTCCTGCATTATTTTGTACGTCTCAATCATATCCCCCCTCAGGCGCCTTTTTCCAGACTAAAGAGCCCCAAATGTTTTAGCCTTTCCTCATAAGGGAGGTGCCCCAGCCCAGTAATCATTTTGGTCGCTCTCTTCTGCACCTTTTCCAGTTCCACTATGTCTTTCTTGAGATGCGGTGACCAGAATTGTACACAATACTCCAGATGCGGCCTTACTATTTTTTTGTATAATGGCATTATAATGTTGGCTGTTTTATTTTCAATCCCCTTTTTGATAATCCCTAGCATGGAATTGGCCTTCTTTACCGCTGCCACACATTGGGTAGACACCTTCATGGAGCTGTTCACCAACACACCAATATCTCTTTCCTGATCTGTCACGGATAACTCAGAGCCCATGAGTTGATAGATAAAGTTTTGATTTTTCGCCCTAATATGCATTACTTTATATTTGGCTACATTAAAACGCATTTGCCATTTCATAGCCCATTCCCCCAGTTTGGAGAGATCCTTCTGGAGCTCTTCACAATCTTCTCTGGTTTTTAACACACGGAAAAGTTTTGTGTCATCTGCAAACTTGGCCACCTCACTGCTTATCCCTGTCTCCAGGTTATTTATGAACAGATTGAAAAGCACCGGTCCCAGGACAGAGCCCTGGGGCACACCGCTTTTCACCTCTCTCCATTGTGAAAATTTCCCATTGACACCTACTCTTTGTTTCCTGGATCTCAACCAGTTCTCAATCCATAAGAGGACCTGCCCTCTTATCCCCTGACTCTGCAATTTTCTCAGCAGCCTCTGGTGAGGGACTGTGTGAAAGGCCTTTTGAAAATCCAGATAGACTATATCTACCGGTTCACCCAAATCTACATGCCTGCTGACCTTTTCAAAAAATTCTACAAGATTTGTCAGACAAGACTTACCCTTGCAGAAGCCATGCTGATTTTCTCTCAGCAAAGTTTGTTCTTCTATGTGTTTTAAGATTTTCTCTTGGATGAGGCTTTCTACCATCTTCCCTGGGACAGATGTAAGGCTAACTGGCCTGTAGTTTCCCGGGTCCCCCCTCCTTCCTTTTTTAAAAATTGGTGTGACATCTGCTATCCTCCAGTCCCCCGGCACTGTGGCCGTTTTAAGAGACAAGTTGCATATTACCGTTAAGAGATCTGCAATTTCATTTCTCAGTTCCCTAATAACCTTTGGGTGGATGTCATTTGGGCCCGGGGACTTGTTAATCTTCAATTTATCAATTAATCCTAAAACATCTTCTCTTTTAACCTGTATTTGATTTAATTCTTTAGTCAAGAGGGGCCGTTCAGGCAGCGGAATCTGCTCAAGGTCTTCTGTCGTGAAGACAGACGCAAAGAAGTCATTCAATCTCTCTGCAATTTCCAAGTCCTCCTTAATCTCCCCTTTTCCTCCCTCACCATCCAGAGGGCCAACTGGTTCTCTGGCAGGTTTTCTACTTCCTGTCCTGTCTTCTGATCAATGCCAGGTCGATACACAATAAAACCTCACTCATCCACGATTTGATCGTGGATGAGCGTGCCGACCTGGCTTTCCTCACGGAGACCTGGGTGGGCGAGTGGGGGTGGGGCTTCCCTCGCCCTTCTTTGCCCCCTGGGCTACCGTGTGCAGCAGTTGGGCAGGTCGGAGGGGCGGGGGGGTGGGGTGGCTCTAGTCTACAGGGAATCTTGTTATGTCAGCAGATCCGCGTCGTTGGTGAGTCCAGGTTTGGAATGTCTCCACCTTATGGTGGGCCAGAGGGATAGGTTTGGGGTAGTGCTTGTGTACCGTGCTCCCCGCGACCCTGCACTCTCCCTTCCAGAGCTCTCTGAGTTCATCTCGGCGGCACTGTTGAAGTCTCCACGCCTATTGGTGGTGGGGGACTTCAACGTGCATGCCGAGGGTGGACTATCTGGAGTAGCTCTGGAATTCATGGAGACCATGGCCTCCATGAACCTGTCCCAATTAGTCATCGGCCCTACCCATAAGGGTGGACACACCCTGGACCTGGTTTTTGCCTCCACTTCGCGGGGCTTTGATCTGGGGGTTGGGAGGTTTTTGGCCCAGCCCGTGCCATGGTCAGATCACTATCTGCTGACTTTCTCTGTTGCTGTAGCCACCCAGCCCCGCGGGGAGCCGGGCCCTTCCATCTGGGCCCGCCCCCGGGGACTCCTGGACCCTGCGCGGTTCTCGGAGGCCCTCGGGGGTGTTCCAGACGGCTTGGATGACGATCCGGCCGACTCCCTGGTCCAACGGTGGTTTGAGGAGGTGACTGGGGTGGTTGACCGGATCGCCCCCAAGCGCCTGATCCGATGCCGAGCCCGCCCGGCCCCTTGGTTTACCGAGGAGCTGCGGGCGATGAAGCAGGAGCGGAGAAGGCTAGAGAGCAGATGGCGGAACGCTCGGACGGCTCAGAACTGGGCTGTGGTTAAGGCGTTGACCGGTCGCTATTCCCATGTGATAAGGGCGGCTAGGAGATCTTATGTCACCCTGAGAATTGGTGAGGCCTCGGATCGCCAGGCGGAATTGTTCCGGGTGGTCCGAGACCTCACCAATCCCGGTCCGCCAGGGCCTCCTCCTAGTGATTTCACTAGTGAGTCTTTTGCAGCCTTCTTTAGATCTAAGATAGAGGCCATCCGTTCCGAGCTGGACGCCGGTTGCACTGGTCTAGCCCCTGAGGTGGCTGGTGTCGGGCCGCCTCGGTTTGTTAAGTTTGGGGCCGTTTCATCTGGGGATGCCTCCAGGGCCCTGGGACACTGCAGGCCTGCGGCCTCTCCGTTCGACCCTTGCCCTTCCTGGCTGATTAAGACCGCAGGGGGGAGCATGCCGAAATGGGCTTCACTTATCGCCTCAGCCTCCTTCAGAGACGGGATTTTTCCCAGTCTTCTGAAGGAGACGGTGGTGAAGCCCATTATTAAAAAACCCGGCTTGGCTGTGGACGATCTGTCCAACTATCGTCCCATAGCCAATGTTCCCTTTTTGGGCAAGGTGATTGAGCGAGTCGCCGCCCTGCCTCTCCAGTCGTTCCTGGAGGAGAACCATGTCCTGGATCCCTTCCAGTCCGGGTTCAGGCCGCGGCATGGGACCGAGACGGCCCTGGTCGCGCTGCATGATGATCTGTTGAGGAGGGCCGACAGGGGTTGCTCTACCCTGCTGGTCCTGCTCGACCTGTCAGCGGCTTTTGATACCGTCGACCACGGTATCCTGCTGGAGCGGCTCTCGGAGGTGGGGATTGGGGGCCAGGCCTTGTGCTGGCTCCGGTCCTTCCTTGAGGGCCGCACCCAGCTAGTGAGCTTGGGGGGTGAGTTGTCGGCTCCCTGGACACTCTCTTGCGGGGTGCCTCAGGGGTCGTCACTCTCCCCAATGCTCTTTAACATCTATATGAAGCCGCTGGCTGAGATCATCCGGAGTTATGGAGTCTGCGGTCACCAGTACGCTGATGACACGAAGCTCTATCTCTCCTTTTCCACCGGTGCAGTGGAGGCCGTTCAGATCCTTGACCGTTGCCTGGCTGCGGTTCTGGACTGGACCAGGACGCACGGACTCAAGCTCAACCCCGGCAAGACCGAGGTTATGTTCTTCGGGGGTACCTCGGAGGGGTATTGTGGCCCTCTTCCCAGTCTGGGCGGGTCCGCCCTCCAGCTGGCGCAAAGAGTGAGGAATCTGGGCGTCGTCCTGGACCCGGATCTGACCCTGGAATCCCAGGTGTCAGCCGTGGTCAGGTCGGCCTTCTACCATCTAAGGCTTATCGCCCAGATTCGCCCATACCTCGATGAGGGCTCCTTGAGGACTGTGGTACAGGCACTGGTCATGTCGAGGCTAGACTACTGCAACGCTCTTTACATGGGGCTCCCCTTGAACCTTGTCCGGCGATTGCAGCGGGTCCAGAATGCGGCGGCCAGGCTGGTGGTTGGCGCGCGCCGTTTTGACCGTGCCACCCCCATCCTGGCCCGCTTGCACTGGTTACCCGTTGCCTCCCGGATAAGGTTCAAGGTGTTGGTTTTGGTTTACAAAACCCTCCATGGCTTGGCCCCTGCCTATCTGGCGGAGCGTCTTTCCCGACAATCAGATCTAGCCCGACCCACCCGCTCATCGATGGCCCTTTCATTGAGGACTGTTGCCCCGAGGGAGGCCCGTAAAACAAGAACTCGAGGACAGGCCTTCTCGGTGGCTGCACCATCCATGTGGAATAAGCTCCCCGGTGAACTGCGGCTGGCTCCCTCACTGGCGTCATTTAGGAAAAATTTAAAGACCTATCTTTTCCGTGACGCCTTGGGAGATCTCTAAGGATCCACATATGTAGGTCCTTTTTTTTTGTTTTTTTGTTTTTTTAATATCCCGCCGATCTATTTATTCTTGGAAACCACTGTTTTAGTTACTGTATTGACTTGCTGTTTTATCATGATTGTTGTAAACCGCTCTGAGTCCTTCTTATGGGAAATAGAGCGGTATATAAGTGTAAATAATAAATAAATAAATAAATATTTAAAGAAGCTTTTATTATTACCCTTTATATTGCTAGCCATGCATTCCTCAAAATCTTTCTTTGCCTCTCTTATCATCTTCTTACATTTCTTTTGCCAGAGTTTGTGTTCCTTTTTATTTTCCTCATTTGGGGAGGATTTCCATTTACAGAAAGACCTCTCCTTGCGCTTTAGAGCCTCTCTAACTCCACTCGTTAACCATGCCGGTGACCTCTTGGACTTAAATGAGCTCTTCTCTCTTTGTGGTATGCACTTGTGCTGGGCCTCTGTTACCGTTGTTTTAAACAGGTTCCATGCACTCTGAAGAGATTGGATTCTTCCAACCTTCCCCTTCAATTTCTTTCTAACTAGTTTCCTCATCTGAGGGAAGTTTGCCCTTCGAAAATCAAGGATTTTTATGTCTGATTTGCTTGACACCCTTCCTCCAACATGCATGGCAAAGGAGATTACAGCATGGTCACTGTTCCCCAGAGGCTCAGTGACATTCACATCCCTGACCAGATCCTGAGTATCAGACAGTATTAGATCCAGAGTTGCCTGTTCTCGGGTGGGCTCCATGACAAGTTGCTCTAAGGCACAGTCATTCAGCAAGTCGAGAAACCCAGTTTCTCTTTCTTGCCCGGAGCTCGCATTGGCCCAGTCAATGTGGGGATAATTGAAGTCCCCCACGATTACTATCCTGTGCTTCTGAGACACCTCCATGATTTGTCTCCTCATTTCAAGGTCCCCCTCAAGTTTTTGATCTGGTGGGCGATAGCATACCCCAACTATCACATCACTCCTTGGACCTGGTAGTTTAACCCACAGTGATTCTATGGTGGAGTCAGACCCTCTGTCTCCATTCTGCTGGGTTTTACCCCTTCTTTAACGTAGATGGCCACTCCCCCTCCAATACGCCCCTCTCTATCCCTTCTATAGAGTTTATAGCTTGGGATTGCTGTATCCCACTGGTTCTCTGCATTCCACCAGGTTTCTGTTATGGCTATTATATCAATGTTATCCCTAGCTGCCAAATGTTCGAGTTCTCCCATTTTTGGTCGGAGGCTTCGAGCATTGGCGTAGAAGCACCTGTACAGTGGGTTCTGCAACAACAGCTGCTGCTTTGTTCTTTTCCCCCCCACAGCTATTATTTTCAGTAGATGAACTATCACATTCCATTATTCTCCCAGTACTAATACCTGCTATGTCATCTCTATGTGATTCTCTACCCTTTCCAACCTCATTCCCTGTGGATGAGGTGTTCCGAACCAGATGCCACACAGCTCCTGTCGGCTTTCCCCCAGTTATCAGTTTAAAAGCTGCTCTGCAGCCTTTTTGAGGTTGAGTGCCAGCAATCTGGTCCCATCATGATTCAAGTGCAATCCATCCCTCCTGAACAGGTTTGGCTTGTCCCAAAATGTTCTCCAGTTCCTAACAAATCTAAAGCCCTCCTCTCGACACCATCGCCTCATCCACGCATTGAGGCTTCTGAGCTCTGCCTGCCTGGCGGGTCCTGCACGAGGAACAGGTAGCACTTTTGAAAATGCTACCTTGGAAGTCCTGGACTTCAATCGTCTTCCTAACAACCTGAACTTGGCTTCCAAGACTGACCGCTTGGCCTTCCCGACATCATTGGTACCAACATGTACCATGACCACTGGCTCCTTCCCAGTTCTCTCTAACAAGCTATCTAGATTTCTCGTGATGTCTGCAACCTTTGCACCTGGCAGGCAAGTGACCATACGGTTATCATGCTCATCACAAATCCATCCCTCCGTATTTCTAATTATAGAATCCCCTAGCAGAAGGAGCTTCTCTCCTGCAGCCTGTTTTTCTACATGTACCTGATCCTGTATCTCATCAATTGTGATGAGGGAGAGATCCTCAGGTGGAACCAGTTGTTCCTCAGTGTGTGCCTCATGAGGTGTGATGAGGGAAAGAGCCTCAAATTGATTGTGCAATATGAGACTCTCTGAGCGATCCCTTGGCCTTCTACTCCTTTGAGTCACATTCCTCCACACATCTACCTCCTGGGTTGGGGAAGTGATTACATCCTCAAAAGTGTGCTCTGTCTCTTCTTGGACCTGGATAATCTGTTCTGCTCTGTCCAAGAACCGCTCAAGCTCCTTAATATGTTGCTGGTTCGATATGCGGGCCTCTAGCTCCTGGACCTTCTCTTCTAATAGTGCAACCAGCTTGCACTTGCAGCAAGTGTAGTTCTCGGTGCGATTTGTCAAGATGACAAACATGGCACAAGTGTTACAGGTAACTACAGCTGCTCCCTCAGACTCCATTTTAATGAGTGCATCCCTTCAACATCCGAAGCGGAGTGAAGCAGGGCTGTGTCCTTGCGCCAACCTTGTTTGGGATCTTCTTTGCTATCATGCTGAAGTATGCTTTTGGAACTTCAACAGAGGGACCAGATCAGATGGAATACTCTTCAACCTCTCTAGATTGAGAGCAAAGTCTAAGGTACAGGTGAAGTGTTTGCGGGATCTCCTCTTCGCTGATAATGCCGCCATTACTGCTCACTCTGCCGAAGATCTCGAACAACTCATGGACCATTTTAGTAAAGGTTGCAAAGATTTTGGGCTAGAAATCAGCCTGAAAAAAACACAAATAATGGGCCAGAATGTGGACTCTCCTCCTCGCATTACAATTTCTGCAAAAGAACTGGAAGTTGTCCATGACTTTGTGTATCTTGGCTCAACTATCTCAGATACACTCTCACTAGAGTCTGAGCTGAATGAATGATAGGTAAAGCAGCAAGTACGTTTTCCAGACTAACAAAGAGAGTATGGCTCAATGAGAAGCTTACAGAACATACAAGGATACAGGTCTATAAATCTTGCGTACTGAGCACACTTTTGTATTGCAGCGAGTCTTGGACCATCCATGCCCGACAGGAAAAAAAGCTTAATACCTTCCATATGCGCTGTCTTAGGCGAATATTCAACATTACCTGGCACGACAAAGTTCCAAATAGCATAGTCCTGAATCGAGCTGGAACCCCTAGCATGTACACTTTATTGAAACAGCGACGTCTACGCTGGCTTGGACACGTTGTGAGAATGGATGACGGTTGGATCCCAAAAGATCTTCTATATAGAGAACTACTGCAAGGAAAGCGCCCCAGAGGGAGACCACAGCTGTGGTATAAGGATATCTGTAAGAGGGACCTGAAGGCCTTGGGAATGGACCTCAACAGTTGGGAAACCCTGACCTCCGATCGCACTGTCTGGAGGCAAGAGATACAGCATGGTCTACAGAAATTTGAAGAGGCATTTGTCCAACAAGCAGAGGAAAAGAGGCAGGCACGGAAAGAACGAAACTCGAGGGCCAGGCAAGAAACAGAATATATCTGTCCCCAGTGCGGTGAAGACTGCAATTCCCGAATTGGTCTATTTAGTCACACTAGGTGTTGTTTTTAGGATCTCTACTCCAGGCATGATACCATAGTCTTTCGAGACTGAAGGATGCCAATGACATAACAGAATGAATAACGGAGAACGGTAATGAAAAAATTGTCGTTTTGTGACCATCTCTACTTTGTTTCTCTCTTCCAAATGTAATAACTTTCTAGATCTTAAAAAAAAGCTACTTGGGGTGGTGGGGCAAGACCTGAATTTTTCTGACTACTGCAATCCAAAAAACTAAGTTTTCCAAGCCCTGAAACTAACCAAGATGCACTGGAAAGCTTCGGAGGATGGGAAGGAAAGTTAATTGCATTTGGGTAAAAAACAAACAAAACCAAAAACCAAAACAACAACAACCCAGGATTGTAAATCAGCTTCAAAACATGAAAGGAATTTGTCTTACACATTGTAGCATTTAACCATAGTTCTAATTTACATGAAGCAGTGGTTATATGTGGCTTCCTGATTTATCTTCATCAGGCAAATGAAGGGCTGAGGGGTCAGCACGAACCTGCACAATGCTTGTACATACAGTTGCTTAAGCCCAAATTCCCATAGGAATGCATTGAAAACAGAGTGATCCCATTTTTATGTTGTATGGATTTTCCCCATAGGCGATTATGTTATGCAAATTTCCCCTATCTCTGGAATGTTTTATGTTGTACAAATTTTATGTTATACAAGCTGTTTGTTATACAAGGGTCCACTGTATATCGTGTTTGATACCAGCATTTCATAAGAGGAGGGTGGCAAATGTTTTGCTCATGGATACTGCATCTCCTCTTCTTTTGGCGTCACAGCCCCATTTGTTGAAGGATACTGCTTCAATGCTGTTTGATACAGCAACTCACATGATGTTGTTGACACCTGAACCGAAATCCTACAGAATAGAGCAGAAACCAAGGAGGACAATGAAGGCAAAGAAGAAAAATGGAAATGATCCTAAGAAGCCAAAGCTGGGGCCAGTAGCAGAGGCACTCCAGAGCCTGGGGCAACAGTCAGTTTTTGCACCCCCCATTGAAAAATATAATTTGGATGGCGGGTGGAGGGGCAGCGGTGGGGGATCAGTAGGCAATTTGGCGCCCCCTAATTGCTGAGCCCGGGGCACCCCACCCCCTTGCCCTCCCCAAGCTACGCCCCTGGCCAGTAGGCATCAAACAGCACCAGAAAAAAAGGCCAGGGCCTAGACACGCAAATACATTTTGACTACTGGTTTGCGGAACTTCTTGAAAGGTTTACATTAGGCAACATTCTGTGCAATCTGATTTGGGGGTGGGGGAGGAGGCAAATACACACCTAGAGAAATTCAGTTGCAGCCTTTTTCCTCAACTGAATCATATTCCATTTATACTGTAGACAGATAGCGGAAAAGTGACCCAAAGGTAGAGGAGGGGATTTTGTTTTCTTCACATGGATTTATGAGCAATCCAGTGGTCTGACACAAATCCTGAAACTGACAATTTACAGGCCTGAGAATTTGGGTTCAATTGGCAGCTTCCCATAGGGGTGGATTAAATGCATAAATCCTATTGTCAATAGAAACGTCTCTGATTTGGTAGATGTACCATCGCGGGGGAGGAGGGAACAATCTAAAGATTAAAGCTTTATCTCCCTTAGATGTTGTGGGGGTGGGGAGAATATGCTCATAGAATATGCTCAAGCTTTCCCTGAATGAGGGACTACCTGCTATGTGACTTTTATATGGATTACCATCAACAATTTGCATTGACTGATTTCATAAGAACACCAGTGTTTTCCATGTTACTTTCCACCCTTCCTAATTGATTTTTTCTTTTCTTTTTGCATGCTCTTTGTAGCTTTAATGTTACTTTTTAATGTTCTAAAATGCCCCTTCTAATTCCCTGTTCTTAATTGAATATGCCTTAATTTTTTCTGGACTGTATATTGTCCCTCATTATTGTAAGCCACCTTAGGTCCTTTTCAAAGGAGAATGGTGGGGTAAAAATATTCAAAATAAATAAATAAATGAAATAAATAGGTAATATGTGAAGGAGACTCAGATTTGCTGCTTTAAGTAAAACCCCTTTGACGTGTACAGTGCTACAGAAAACATAAAACCACACTAAAGGCATTGTACTAGCCAGTTTTAGAGACACTCTGAGCCCCATTCAGGCATTTTAAAAAGCACATCTACTGCTACTACCTGCACCTTATAGTGAGTGTCTTGAGGAGGAGCCTTCGCTGTAACTGTGGAAGCTGTGCACGAGCTGGGATGCAAAACCAATTTGAATAACTTGCAGAACCTTTTCAGACAATTGCTTTCACTTTCATCCCAAGTACTGTACCTATGGTTCATCCATATTCACTTTCATTTGGATCAAACATGGATTCTCCTAACGCATCATGTCTTCCCTTTTAAATCTCTTTGATTAGGATTAAAAAGCATAACTATCCCACCACTAGCTGATACATTTTAGGTAGCAGGAAAATGGTAGTATAGGAGAGAACACTCTCAGGATGCTGAATGAAAGTTTATTAAAAGAGCCCAACGCGTTTCGGCCCAAATGGCCTTCTTCAGGGACTTTTTCACTATAGAAAAGGGTGACATTTAAAAGACATAGGGTCAGAGTATTTTATATATGAACAACAAACAAAAACATTACTTATCAAATGCATAATTAACACTTAGAATGCTGAAACAGTATACATAATGGTCAACACTAAGTATTATAGGGATACTTTGTAAGCGGGCTGACCTGCTGTCTCAGGAAAATGGCACAGTACTGTAAAAGTGCTGAAACTAACTAGGGCTCCAGATTGGCCAGTGTTCAGCTGCAAGACCACCTGGGTATCTTGTGTCCACCATCTGAGCGACATGTTAGAACACAGAACCAACAACATGAGGGCGGGGAAAGCAAGGAATGACTTAGCCTCATTTGAATTCTCATTAAATATGTTTGTTTTGGAATGGCCGAGTCAGCTCAAAGACATCGGATTGCCTGAGGCCAAGCAACAAGGCTTTGCGATGTACTGCCCCCAAAAGTCCTTCTTGTCCTTCCATCACCAGGAAAGACCATGCTCTTCAGCCAGGCTTTTAAGAAGTACGTTTTCTCAGAAATGCTGATTATTTACTTACAAGTTTTTAAATGTTTTACAATTCCTTTTGTACTTGATTTATTTTAATCTGAAAGTCTGCTTAATTTATCGATCAAGTGTTTTAACTTTGCTGTTTTATTTGTTGTGAACCATCTTGGGTCCCCAATGAGGAGAAAGGAGGCATGGTAACAATTTAAATTAATATAATAAAACACATGGAACCCTACACCCATTTGTCAGGATATATACAGTGGTCCCCCACCATTTCGCTGTTCATATACTGCGGTCCCGGTATATTGCGGGACTGCAATAGATGAAAGGCAAGGCCCCCTGGGGTAAGCTGCTTGGGCCTGTTTGAGGCCTCCTGCACTTACCCCAGGCCTGGCACCAGAAGTGGTTTCGGATGATCCAGAAGTTACTTCTGGAAAAAAAGGAAGTGACTTCCAGATTTCTGGAAACCACTTCTGGGGACACCGACAGGCTTCCTGGGCCTGTTGGAGACCCCAGAAGTGGTTTATAGCGAACCAGAAGTGACTTCCAGATCACTGGAAGCCAGTTCTGGGGCTCTGAGGGCCTGGGAAGCCCATCAGAGTCTCGTTCAGGGCAACGCCAGGCCTCAGGTAAGTTTAGGAAGCCCCAGAGAGCCCCCCCCAGTCCTGATCCGACCCAGCATCTGCATATCACAGATTTTCCATTATTGCGGGTAGGGTAGGGTCCCTAACCCCTGCAATAGGTGGGGGATTACTGTAATAGATAAACCCAGCCTGGACAGTTAGAGGTGGTGGATAGCTCTTTTACTTCCACTTGGGACAGTCTTTTTGTAATTAAACTTCAAAGCTTAGATTTTACTCTCAGCTCTTTTGCAGATATTGAACTTAACAGAGCTCATCTGATCATAAAGACAAGATTGCTGGAAGTAGAAACTTAGGCCCTTTGTACACGACCCCTAAACTCCGCCGCAAATGGCTCCCAGCTCCAGAGCTTAAAATTGTTTCCCCACCAGCTCCGGAGTTTGCAGAAAATTAAGTGCGACCACGCCCACCTAAGCGCGTCCCAGCGCACTTTTCAGGTACCTGCTCTCCGAGCATGAAAAATCCCAGATCCGGATGTAACCTAGAGTGCCGGGCTCTCCTCGCTTCTGTTTGTTGTTGTTTTTTTGCCTCCCGCCCCTTTAAGCGAAGGAATCAGGACAACGATGGGGCTCCGGGCAGCATCAACTGGCAGAGCGGAGGAGAGCCTGCATTCTTTTGTCCCTTTTTTTCTCCCTCCCCTCACGCAGACAGGAGCAAGGAAGTGCGGAGGGGTGGGGACACAGGAAGAGCAATGAACCCCCAAGATCTCTGGTCCGAATTTAAGTGGCCAGCAGATCTTAGGGGTCGTGTGAAAAGGCTCTTAGTCACTTGCCTCTAGTCTTAATTCAATCTGCTGCCCATGTTATTTGAATTCCCCCCCCCCAAAAAAAAATAAGAGGCATGCCTTTATGTTAGCTAGATTTAACATTTTTCCTTCTTCAGTTTTGTCTGGAAGATATCACAGTATTCCCCCTTGCTCAGAGGAGTTGTAACTTTTGCCACTTAGAACCCGACAGTCTCCCACATCTTGTGTCATTGTCCGGCACACAATAAGCTAGGCAAACTCTTCTTGGAGCAAATCCTCTTTGATTTCCCAGGCCCTTCTGAAGGATATACGGGCTTTCTCCTTCAGGACAATTCTGAATTAGTCACTGCTCTGGTAGCTGAATTTCTAACAGCTGTATTTTTTTTTAAAAAAAGAGCAACCCTCTTTGAACTTTAGTTAGACCATTGATGAGATTTATTTTATAAGGTTCTGTGTAACTGTTTAGTCTTTATTTGTGCACTTAACTTTGTTTTAATGTCATTAAAGGTTTATGGAATGGAAAATGGGAATGGAACTCAGTGGTTTAGGCCTCTGGTTGCTGGACCAGAGGTTGGGAATTCGATTTCCCCCCTGTGCCTCCTTGGCCAAAGCTGGACACAATGATCCTCATAGGGTCCCTTCCACTTCTGAAGTTCTAAGATTATTATTTTAAGGCAGCAAAACCCACAAATACCTCTCTTCCACAGTACTAGAAAAATACAAAAACCATGATGGAAATGTGTAATCTCCAGGCTTAAAACTGGGGTACTTCAAGGACCAGATGCAGGGAGTGGTATCAGGAGACAGATATCTAGTCTCATGCGCTCCCGGACGCATCTGGTGGGGCCACTGTGAGATACAGGAAGCTGGACTAGATGGGCTCTTCTTATGTTCTTATGTTCACATCAAAGAAAAGGAAAAGAGCGTAAAGTTGAACAGTTCACAATTTGTTCTCCTTCCGTTATATCCCAAGTCTATTGCTGGAGGCAGCTGCCTCGCTCTGCCTATTTACAGGTGGAACTAAGCCCACTAGAGGACACTGATAGTGATATCTGCTACTGATCTTATCTTTCAATAATTTGTCATGAGATAAGACTGTTCCCATCCCCGCTGCTGCCCCGCTCTCCCATCTGTGCATGGAAGAGTCTCACACCATACATCTTTGTCATGTATATGGTTGTAAAGTGATTCATTCATACTGCTTCATAGTGGGTGCGAACCTTTTGTCTGTTTCACTGTAGTTATTTTCAGAAAGCAAAATATTTTGCCTCCTTTTTTTTCATGCCCTACTGTAAATAAAACACCCTTATGGTAAAGATATAGTGAGTCTGGAAAACCGTGATTTGCTGTAATTGCACAGGTCATGCGATCTTGCTTAAAGTTAGATGCGATTAGAGGCTTGTGGGATGTTCATGTTTATCCACTGCAGTTACCAGTCATGGGATTCTCCATTTATCCACTAACTGAATGAATTGGTAGTACTGAACATAAGAACATAAGAACTGGTTTATTTAAGGAGCAGACTGTTGTTGTTGCCTTTTTCTCTATTTCTGTCATAAGTTTGTTCTTTTTCAAATGGGTATGGAAGTAACATGTTATTTTTTTAACTTCATAACCATTACTCATCACTTTAAAAAATAAAGCAATGTTTGACTAAAAAAAATAAAACAATGTTCTGTTATAACAAAAACATGGGGGTAAGTAAATTAATCCCTACTACTCACTAGCACCTATTATAACTATGCAATGTGTCTCAACCATTGGCTGTATTTTAATGCCCATATGTGCTAAGGTTTATAAGAAACATGTCAAAGTCTGGAAAGTAATGGTGAACAGAACCGGAATCCTACCTGAAACAGCATTTTATATTTTATATCTTTTGCTCAGGATTTCATGCCAGAATGTCTTTGAGTGGACATATAGGCACTCCCAAAATCTGTGGCATGGCAGCAGGTGCCAGAACTAACCAAAACTCTACAGTAGATTCTCCTCCTGTTGACTGCTGTATTGTAGGACTCCTTGACTCTGTGGATTCAGTCAGTATCAGTTTCCCTTATCTGAGGTCTCATCTGGCACCCTCTAGTGGCCTGTCCTGTTAATGCATGGTAAAATATTTTTCTGGGGTTTTGTCCCCCTTTACCACGCTATATATATTTAACATTTGCTATTATCCACAGATTTCAGTATCCACGGGGGAATCGATGCCCCTTGGATACCGGGGTTCTCCTCTACTGGCAATGTCCTACCACAGCAAAGAAGTGGATGATCATCCTGTCTAGCATAGCAACTAAGCAATACAACTAAAAGGAAACTCAAGGCAGACACCAGCCCAGTTCTCTTCTCCTAACAAAGTACAAATGCACAGCTGTGTGAAGCAGAGTTGAGAACTTGCTTTTGGGGCTACAAATCCTATGTTGTCTTGGAGATCTGGAATGTTTTAATAATAATAATAATAATAATAATAATAATAATAATAATAATAATAATAATAATAATAATAATAATAATAACAATAACAATAATAATAATAATAATAATAACAACAACAACAACAACAACAACAACAACAACAACAACAACAACATTTTTATGCCGCTTTTCTCCCTGGAGGGACCAAGTAATGCATGCCAAGTAATACATGTACTTATTTAATCCAAATAAGTACATGTATTACTACAATTGCTCTTCAGCTTACTCATACTACTGAATGAGTGAAGTACAATGAAGATACGACTATTATATTTACTACAGTGAAGTTACTACTATTATATTTCCTGATTAAGTGATAGAAGTATTGGCATGTGTAGCAATGTTTATTGGCATTCACTGTGAAAACAGCAGTGAGTTGCTTTGTACAGATAGCTGTCCACATTTCCTTTTGTCTGAGACAAAACACAACCCTAAAGAAGTTTTTAAAGCTGTTTCAAACAGTTCTCTATAATTCCATAATCCCTCTTCAACGTAAAGTGTCTTTTGTCCCCTGAATCCTCCTAAGCAATAGGCAGTGAAATTCCCTACATGTTTTGGAGCCAAAAGACATTACGGATTATGGTGATCATGTATGAAACATTCACCCTCCTTAAGAGAAGGAAATGTATATAAAAACATTATAAATAAAGATAGAATTGAAATATAAACATGCAAAAACATACCTTGTAACTCTATTAAATGTAATAAGTAAATATGCAAATATCCGTATACTGTACATTCCCTAGCCATACTATATATTTTATTCTATAGGTATTTTAAATAAATATTTTTCTATAGATATTTTAAATATTTTATCTGAAATATACTAGCTTCCCCAGATAGTTTAGAATCATCAGTACTTGCTTATAAAATGTTTCTTTTTACATGTTTCTGGGTAATCCAAATTTTGATTTCTTAAATGCTGTTGTATCATTTTCTTGCACTTAAGCAGTGGGAAACAAGAGCATTTTTCACTTTTGGAATCTACAAGAAACATTTTTGGAATCTAGAAGGAGTATCTCCCACCTCGAAACAGGGTAAGATTAATCCTAGCTCATCACCTCCTCTCCTCTTTCCTCTGTCCATTCAGGTTTTTATATGTTCGGTCTGTGTCATCTGTTCTTAAGGGTTAAATGTAAGTTGTTTTTAATCCTTTTTCATCCTTTTATCATTATATTTGTTGTAACCACCCAGAGTAGTGCCTTCGCACTAATGGGAGTGGGATATAAATAGGAGAAAATAAATAAGTAATCTGCGTGGGCTAATTAATTTTTCAGGGGCTGAATCTTATAATATCCCAATGTTGGTCAGACATATTGAAATCAGCAGAACTTAATTGTATTAGGGTTAACGCATCCCATTCATTTCAATGAGACTAGCCTAGCTGAAACTAGCATGGAATATTGCCCATTATCATACAGCCTCCTTTCACGAGAATGGTTCACCTCCTTGAATTTACTGTTCCATATCCTACCCGCCGGTTGGGAGATAGAATATTGGGAAGTTGCAGAACCATTCCAGAGCCACCTAATTTGAAGTGCTGATAACTTGATAGCATAAGGCAGAAAGGCAGAATGCCATGTCTGAATCAATGGAAGAGAGAGACAGAGACAGAGAGAGAGGGGTAAAATCTGAAGTGCGCACTTCTCAAGGCAGTCATTCACAGCCTGGCTCAACCCAGCTTAAAATATCATTTCTGCTCAGTCCCGTTACACCAAAGTCTTTAGGCTGGCAGTGGTTTCCTATGAAAAACACTCCTGTGTTCCACTGGTGTAAAATACGAAACAAGGAAGGAGTGATATTGTACAAGCAGCATTTCTGCAATGGGGGCAGAGCCTCACCGCACAATCCATTTAATTCCTATAGGTCAGGGCTGTCCAACTTTGAACAGGCTGAGGTCTACTTTTTCCGCCCCAAAGTGCCTGAGGGCTACTACACTAAAACCTCTACTTACGAATTTTATCCATTCCTTCCGAGCACACAGTCATAAGTAAAAAAATTGTAAGTAGAGCAGCAGTTTCCCATAGGAATGCATAGAAAATCAATTAATCTGTTATGGAGGGAATTCTCCAAGGGGGAAGAAGGGAGATGTCATTTCACAAAGGAGATGGGCACACCTGCAACCACACCTCTTACCCCTCTCCTCCCTCCACTCGGCACCAGCGACTCAGCTGATCACGAGACAGTGGCACACCGATCATCTGGCTGGTGGGGGGAACAGGAGAATGTGCCATGGCCTTGAAATGCCCCACTCAGCTGAGACAGTGGGCTGGCAGACCCAGAACTTTGCTGGGGCAGTGGTGGTCCTTGGGTTGGGGGGGAGAGGGGTGGAGAACTCATCCCCTCACTTTTTTAAATTGATGGCCAGCCGGCTACTTTTGAACGCTTCACGGGCTACGGGTAGCCCACGGTCTACCTGTTGGGCAGGCCTGCTATAGGTCTTTTCCAGCCTAAGAACAAAAATGACAAGCTGCCGGTTGCTCAACAGAACCGTGTTCCTCTCCAGAATTCAATTTTCATGGATTACTTAAATTCCGAGGTACCCTTTTTCATCCTTGATCCACCCTGTGTATTTCTTGCACTCTGCCTTGAAAGGTCAGCAAATTTCATCTGGCACCCAGCCAGCCCCTACAGAGAAAGAAGTGGCTTTTTCCAACACAGCAGGGAGCAGGGCATTTTCCTCCAGCCCTGGCTTCCCCTGTGCATCCTCAAATCTGCTCTTGGGTGCTGGGAACCCTCTGTGACAGAAATATGGATAAAAATAAATGGCAGTACAGAGTGAGGGAGATCTATGAAAATGCTGCAATCAATCTTTGCTTCACACATGAAACAGAAGTGTCAATGTCCTTACCAGACTTTTAGAAGAGTTGGTGCTGGAAGAATAGCAGAACTGGACACGTTAGAGTTAATTGGTACTAAACAAATTATCATTACTCCAGCACACACTAATAATACTTCTGTGTTGAAACCCTGCTGCTCAATTTTGGATGCAAAAAAAATGATATTTCCTTCATATGGTTCATAAGAACAACTCTTACCTTGCAAGCGTGTGTGTGTGTGTGTGTGTGTGTGTGTGTGTGTGTGTGTGTGTGTGTGTGTGTGTGTGTGTGTGTGTGTGTGTGTGTGTGTGTGTGTTTTGCTCCCAATATTATTTTCCTCATCATTCCCCACATTATTTGCTGCTGCCTTTCCATTATTTTAATGGGAAAGATATTTCACTAGGTTAGGAATGAGCAATTCGACAGGTCCACAGACTAATTTCTCCTTTTCTAGCAAGAGGCCGGCAAACAAAACAAAACAAAATAGTTCATAAGAACATAAGAACATAAGAAGAGCCATGCTGGATCAGGCCAAAGGCCCATCTAGTCCAGCTTCCTGTATCTCACAGTGGCCCCACCAGATGCGTTTGGGAGCGCATGAGACTAGATATCTGTCTCCTGATACCACTCCCCTGCATCCCCTTGAAGTACCCTGGTTTTAAGCCTGGAAATTACACATCTCCATCATGGTTTGTAACCTGTGATGGCCTTTTCCTCCAGGAATCTGTCCAATCCCCTTTTGAAGGCATCCAGGCCAGATGCCATCACCACATCCTGTTCCCCAAAAGAAAATACTTGTTTGAAATGCTTGCAGGTTTTTGCTTTTGTTCTGCAGCTTACAGCTGAAATTCACTGGCACAGTTTTCTGCCAGTTTTATTAGCTTTTTTTTGTGGGGGGGTGTATACAAAAGCAGCCTTGGGAGCCCTATGAAGCTTCTATGTTGCCCACCTATGTATTATGCCACCTAACAACCAACATAGGTGGCATGGTGGTCTTACAACACTGTATATTCCACCTGGCCTGGCTACCTGATGAGAATAGTAAGGGCAAACCAAGTACAGTGGTACCTTGTATAAAGGAATTAATTCATTCCAAATGAAATTATGTTAAGCAAATTTTCCTTTATACAAGTTCCCATAGGAATGCATTGAAAACAAAGTAATCCCATTGTTATGTTGTACGGATTCTCCCCATAGGCAATTATGTTAAGCAAATTTCCCCTATCTCCGGAATTCTTTATGTTGTACAAATTGTATTTTATACAAGCTGTTTGTTATACAAGGGTCCATTGTAATTAAAAAAAAATATTTCAGCTGCCCACTTAGTGGAAGCTGTAGGATGAATAAAAACTTCTGGCCTTCACAGAAAACAAAGTTGGTGATCCTTATTACACTGTGTGGAAAATGTTATGGTCCAGTTCTAAGCTATAATACATAACCCTTGCCCTAGCCCTAGCGACACGCAACTGAACATGACAAAAATTTAAAAAGGCAGTGTGTTTTCTGAAACATTACAAATGTTCGAGCAGGTGATACCTTCATTACAACATTTTTAAAAACAGTTGGGCAAACAAAGGAATTCGAAAGCAGACTACAAGTAATGTAAGGGCTGAATACTGTACTTAATTTGTATCCACACTGGAACCTACATATCCCTACACATTATTGTCCGAACAGATAAAAACTGGGAACAATGGCCTGGTTGCTTTGACACTGAATTAACCACACCACCATCCTAAATACACTTGATTTCATTTGAGTTAAACACCTAAATGGGGTCAGGCCAGGTTAGCAGTTAGAATGGGAAACCATCAGGTAGTGACTTGAAAAGAGAATTCTGTGTAAACTGCTAAAGAGCTCAAAGTCTGAGTATCAGGCAATGTCTTAAGTTGCAAAAGGGGATGTATTTTTCTCTGCCTCATGACACATTTTCCTTTGTGAAGAGATTCTGTTGCTTAGCTAAGTAAGCCACACTAGATCACTGAGGATTTGGTGAGACCACTTTTGTACGTTCCATTGATTCGAATGGGCCTACACTAGTTGCAGCTTACTACACTAAAGTAAATCATAAGTAGATGAGGTCCATTTGAATCAAGGGTACTTATGGAGAGGTGACTCACCATGTCCCCGCTGAACCAATATGACGTATTATATTAAGCAACAAGATTTCGGCTGATGTCCTTTCAGGTTGGTTTAGTCTGCTCAAGGTATCGACTCCAACACAACAGCTTTTGTGTGTGTGTGTGTTGTGTCATTACAGTCGTTACCGACTCTTCGTGACTCCATATCCATGGAGTTTTCTTGGCAGGAATACTGGAGTGGTTTGCCAGTTCCTACTCCAGGCGCCTACAGCACCTGGTATTCCTTGGAGGTCTCCCATCCAAGTACTAACCAGGGCCGACCCTCGGGCGAGATCGGATGTGCTTAGGGCATCTAGGCAGCACAACAGCTTTTATTTCCATTTAAATCCACACTCTGTAGAGTTCTACTTGGGTAAAACACCCCCTGCTGCCATAATGGTCTTAAAATGTGATCGAGATGAAGCCAAGAAACACACTGTTACCCATACCCTCCAGTGGTCATAAAACACTAGACTGGAAAGGGGGGAATCCCTTGCCCTTTCAGGCAGGTAAAATAACAAAGCATAAGGCAAGGCTTGTAAGGTGCTGCAATGGCATGACTGAATAGTAAGGCTTGCTTTGATGTACGCAGTGATTATCAGGATTTTGTTTTTAATTGAACAAGGATACTCACCAGCACTACCATGGAGGCCGCCGAGAGGCATCTACAAAAAAGAAGAAGCAGAAAACAATGCAGAATAAGCCACCATCAGGAGTGGAAAGGCTTCTTTTTGTTTGTTTGTTTGTTTGTTTGCTTGCTTGTTTTCCTCCTACTGTCAGAAATATCCTTTTCATAAGGACTGCTTGCAACATCCACTACCAACTTTTTTTGTCCACATGTTGGTTACTCTGGCTTACGTCCCTTGCCTTCAGAAATATCACGCGGCTAAGAGAGGCCCCTTTTCTAACCAACGTACGTTTTCTTCCTCTGCACCAGGAGTGTCAAGATTATGCTCCATACACTTATTTGAGAACATTGGGATAATGGAGGGAAGTGCTTTAAAACTGGGGGGGGGGGGGTCGCTGCCAGCTCCGCTGAAGCTGGATTAGCACTGCCAGTAGCACTTCAGCTGTAACTTTACAATTTTAAAGGCTCCCCAAACACCCACAAAAATTACGGCTGGGAAGAAATTTTCTTCCAGTTCTAAAGGGGGAAGGGGAGAAGTTTTGAATTTAATTAAAATAAAGATTAATGGAGCTGGGTGATGACACAATTGCCATTTACCAAGTGTAGTTGCCCCAACTGGATTTCAGCCATGGAAATGAGTAACAGGGACAAATTACTTGAAGTAATTTTCAAAAGTCTGGCATTTCTAGAAGGCTGGAAAGGCTGCTGGGACAAGGGGGGGTTTAGCTCAGTGATTGGATGTGCTAGGAGGGGAATTCTGGGAACTGTCCAAAAACACAGAAGCAAATATCCTTCGAGGAGGAAGTGGCATCCATTTCCCACCTGACAAGTGGCAGATGTCTCAATGTGGAGTCAAGCTATTGGCTGAGCCTTCAAAAAGGCCCATCATCATAGTAACACAAGACTGTGCCCCTTGCATAAGTGTGGCCATTGTGCAAGCAGTGAGCTGTGTAGAAAAAAAATCACACTCTGCTTGTCTATGCAGCATATTCCTGCATTCCAGTACTACACTGGTGGCATTTTCGGTTCAGAAGAAGCTTACTAGGATATTGACAAGCAACTATGGCAAACTAACTATTTCAAGCCCTAGATAAACTGGCCCTAACTCAATTATCTATCTATCTATCTATCTATCTATCTATCTATCTATCTATCTATCTATCTATCTATAGATTTATAAACCGCACTGATCTTCCCAAGGGAACTCTGGGTGGTGTATAAACAAAGCGAACAACAATTAAAAACACCCCAATACAAATCAAAAAGAAACATACCAAAAGAGGAAGAAAAAAATTCTTCAAGAGTAATATCATGATTTGTTAGTGTTTAGGTACCATAAAGCTTGGGGGTGGGGGGTTGGCATAAAAGACTACATGGTTACCACTGGAAGGCAGCTTTTCCCTTGCAAGTATCAGGTATTATACATTTTTCACTCCTTCCATTTTCTCTTCTACTTTTTTGGCATCTGTTTAATTCTCTAGACTAGATCAAAATGTCCAGAGGTACGGGGCACTTTGTACTTTATGTACTGTACCTACCACCATTCCTTACGTTTGGTGGTGCAGACTAGGCCTCTAGGCATTGTAATATAAAAGAACTGAAGTGCGTTAAGGTGGGGGGGAACTTAAACACGGCATCACATCATGCTTTTCCCATTTAACTAATGACATAGGCACATTAGACCGATACATTTTCAACTTACTTAGCCTCCAGATTTTAGGGAGCTGCTAATAAAATTATCTCAATATTTCCTAACAGTGTCTTGTTTAAGACTGCCAAGGGGGAGTGGACATTTGAAATCTGCTCTCTTTAGCTAATAATCTGGAGTGCTAAACACAATTCCTACCTCTCTCTACTACGACACCTTTGCCTTAATTAAACCTCTGTATAGAGCAGTGGTTCCCAACCTCGCACATCCCAGGTGTTCTTGGACTGCAATTCCCAGAAGCCTTCACTACCAGGCCAAGCAGTCCAGGGTTTCTGGAAGTTGCAGTCCAAGAACACATGGGTTTCCCAAGCTTAATGGGAACCATTGGTACACAGCAAAAGAGTATTGAACTCAGAAGAGTATTGAACACCCTCTGTATGTTTTGGACTAGAATTCCTTGCAATTGTCCATGGTGTCTGGGATTTCTGGGAGATGAGATCTAGACCATCTGGAGGGGCAATGTTTCCTTAGTCGTAGTGTAGAGGAAGATAATCCCATAGGAATGCTTAAGCAATTTTGAATGCCATTCTGATTAAAGAAACTGCTCACTACCGTGACTCATGCAGGCCAAATCACAACTGAGTCCTGAGCAATGATCAATTTATATTATAAGGGGTGGGGGAGTATATGCTCCAAAATTCTTCCCCAGCTGTCAATGAAATAAGACCTCTGTGCTGCTTGCCTTTGTAGTCCTATAATTCCCAGTGAGTTGAAATGGAAATCTCTTCTTTTCAAGATGGAAGCATTATTGCATAGTGGGTGAATGTGTGGTGATAAAAGCTGCTGGGTGGTCTTCTCATTCTGGAACACTAGTGTCACAATACATTGTGATCGGAGTATGAAAAGGCCTTGATTTTCTAATGGGCCCAAAGAAAAAAAAAGAAAACTTAAAGAAGAAGAAAAGAAAGACAAAAAAGACAGCTTAGTAGAAATTTCTCCGTATTTCTGCAACTGGGACAATGATTAGGGCAATGGGTTTTTGTTCAGATGCATAGTCCAACAATGCTGCCTTTTCAGGTGAAAGGCACTAGAAATATCTTATTGAAAAGACACTGTGGTTAGAGAAGTTTAGGGTGTTTTGAAATGAACATACGCAAAATGGTGTGAAGTACTTTGGATAGATTTTCAGAGTTCTTTCACACAATAGACTGAGGGAAATATTCACTTAAGGAGGTTCAGGAGTGCAACTGAGTGACACATGTTTAACGAGCATGTTTGTCACATTCAAATATGTGTATTTGGGTTCAGTGATACACACCTTGAACAGTGTTGTGTGTCAGCCCTTAGGAACACTTTCTGCTACTCAATCTATGCCTATGCTATGAAAAGGAGACTATAAAACTCACCCTTTGCTTTCGGGTCAGTTCATATGTGATGATACTTTGGTGTACTTTGCCCATGGTGCTTTCCACCATGTTACATCCTACTACATTCATGGTCTATTCCAATGTTTCCCAAATTGTGCATCATGGCACCACAGGATGCCAGGAAAGAAAGCCAGGGGTGCTGTGGAATCCTCTAATCCTTCCCTTTCTGTTATCCAAAGTATCCGACAGCACTTACTTCAGTTTCTATGGTGTCTGTGCATGGAGCAGAAAGGGAGCCCTGGCCCAGTCTTGCCAAAGGACTGGCTTTCCTGCCCTTCTGTTCACAAGGGAGCCTTTACTGCCCACTCCCTGGGGAAAATGCCCTTCTTCATTTTTCCAGATGCTGCTTCCACTGGAAAATTCAAGCCCTGAGTGCTTGAAGCCACCTATACTTGGCCTAGTCTCTGGTTTCATCTAGTGGCCATTCATGGTAATACACCTTGGCAAGATGTGGTCATATGTTTTTTCATTTCATTTTTCAGACAACGGATAAATGAAACTGTGGTGGATACTGATCCAGTGGATATGACATTTCTCCAGTACTGGGGAGCTGTGGTCATTTGGCCAGTAAGTCAAGGGCACCAGGAATCTAAAAGGTTTGGGAACAACTCAAGCTCTTTCATTCATCTTAATATCTCTTAATCCTTTATAGGACATATTTCCTCTTGTGGAAACCACCTCCATCTTTAGTTCTATTTACTTTCCGCTGTTTCTCAAATTCCATGTAAAACTGTTCTAGCTGCTATGTAGCACATAATGAAAAAAATCTGCTACGTTATGTATAAAATATGTGAGGAAGCTCAGTATATCTTTTACTGTAACGTGCTAAGAAAAACTTAAGTATAACTTTATGGAAAAAGTAGAACAAAAATCTACATAAGTCATTTCATTTTATTTTGCCTTGAAGATAAAAAGTAAACAAAAGCTAGACAATACATGTTAATATTTAAATGTAGGGGAATGTTTGTCTGTGATAACACAAGTGTGGATTCAGCACATGGCAGGGGGTATTATGTTCTCCTCTGCTACTAATTTCCTGTTTCGATCTGAAGAATTTTTTTATAAAGTCTCACATTTTTCTGCTCCATACCTTGGGCAGACAAACAACACCTGAAACCACTTTGAAGTAATCTCACTGAACTCAGCATGGCATCATGGTAATAACTTATCCCCACGCTTCCTTTTCAAAAAGGTGATTTTAAAAAGTCCAGTGTAAAACAAACAATAGTTTTCTTTTCTAGAAAATAGTTTTTAAAATCATTCGGAGATAACTAGAAATGTCCTCCCACTGTTGTTATGTTTCTTTTGAATTTGCTTTGTAAACATACTGGCCCTGGGTTCTATGTAATATAGAGTCTTTCCTGCACCACTTTGCTAGTTAAGATTTTTCTATACATGACATGTCTGGGATACCCTCCAGACAGCAGGTTGAAACAGTGTAGTTATAAGATGACTACGGAAAAAAATTGTTTAAGAAGAAAAAGAACAATGTGAAAAGAAACCTGTGCATGCATCAATTTCCCAGCCTTAGAGCCTTTTCACATGACCCCTAAGATCTGCTGGCCACTTAAATTCAGACCAGAGATCTTAGGGGTTTGTCGCTGTTCCTGTGTTCCCACCCCCTCCGCACTCCTGGCTGCTGGCTGCGTGAGGGGAGGGAGAAAAAAAGGAAGAAAAGAATGCCGCTCACCTCCGTTCTGCCGTCCCGGCACTGCATTCAGATCTCTTAAAGGGGCGGGGGGGGCAAAAAAAGAACAAACAGAAGCAAGGAGAGCCGGGTAGTCACTACGTTATATCCGCATCAGGAATTTTCACCTCCAGAGAGCAGGTAACTGAAAAGTGTGCTGGGACGCGCTTAGGTGGGCGTGGTCGCACTTAATTATCTGTAAACTCCGGAGCTGGTGGGGAAACAATTTTAAGCTCCGGAGCTGGGAGCCATTTGCGGTGGAGTTTAGGGGTCGTGTACAAAGGGCCTTAGTTAGTTTTCAGATCAGTTTTAATCTTGCAGATATAGGTTGTTCTGTCCTGTTCAATCTCTGTATAAGGAAAGAATTTTGTTGGATTTGTCATAAAGAAAAATATCATTTTGCACCCCTGAAACTCAGAGTAAAGAATCAGCACATTTTAAGAGAGATCCACAAAATTGTGAGTTTTATAGGGCATTTCCAAGAATTAAACTTTGCATGAAGCAATGTGCATGAATGAAAATATGAATGTCTAAAAGGCATGTAACTGAAAAAAATGCATTCAAACATACAGTCAATTGGGAAGGGTTGCTTGCAATGTAGAAATACACATGTGGGGGAAAGCACTTAAAATGTACAAAAATTTCAATGTTAATAGAAAACACCAAGTCTTATAATCTGATACAAAAGAAGGATTGGATGAAAATGCATAGGGGATTCTGAAAATCTCAGTGAAATACAAGATTTTGTTATGCAAAGATTGTCAATGATTACGCTATTCTGGTACCTATAATATAGACCTATATTTCAAATTCATCTGTCTGTCAGGGTACGAGGTTTTTTTTTACCATGATTCTCATTCAAAATTTGACTGAAATTATTGTTCAGTACATTTATCTAAACCAAACAGAATTCATTTCATGTAGTCATTTGTCAGAAAATACATGAAATACTAACTACAGGTCTTATAAATGAAGCAGAAATGGAGAGATTCCTAGACAAGTCTGTAATTTGGAACAGAGAAGGTATTTGATTGTGTTGAAATGACTTCTTCTCAATACCTGAAAACAGTTTTGGTCAAAAATTCTTTAATAGTCCCATACTGAAGTACCCAGGTCTTCAAGTAATTGTTAATTATCATAATTTAAGTCTTGCAAAGGGAAGAAGATCAGATGCCTATTATTCTCCTTAAACTATATCTTGCACAGCTGATAAATCCTTTATCAGCACTTCATCAGTTGTTATGTGTTCTCAAGTCACCTCCAACTTCAGGAAAATCTTGACAAAGATTGTGATGTGTGTGCAGTTTTAAAGGGGTGGTTAACAATTTCCACTCCTCCCTTTCTCCATAAGCCTGCACAGCAAAATAGGGATCTAAAGTACCCGGAGAATCAAGTACAGTGGACCCTCGAATAACAAACAGTTTGTATAACATAAAATCTGGACAACATAAAAAATTCAAGAGATAGGGGAAATTTGCTTAACATAATTGCCTGTGGGGCAAATCCGTATAACATAAAATGGTCGCAATTAGGGACTACTCTGTTTTCAATGCATTCCTATGGAAATTTGTATAAAGGAAATTTTGCTTAACATAATTTCATTTGGAATGAACTAATTCCTTTATACAAGGTACCACTCTATTCTGATTCCTAGTCTGAAATTCCCTGCCTACACTATGCTAGTTTCCAATATCAACAGAGCAGAGTAGTTATAGTTTTAAAAAATCCGGTCTATTCTAAACAATACATGATATATTCCAAATAATTCAGTTTCATTCACCTAATGTAATCCTGGCCAGATAAAGCAGGCTCTTGTCATATTTTATTTGGTCAGAACAGAAGTCAAGGTTGAGGTAACAAACATATCTCTGGTCCCAGATAAAATATCTTGTAGTTCTAAATCTGGAATTAGCCACTGCTCAGATCACCATTTCAATATGATTAATGCATCCCTGTTTAAAGAACCAGGGGATGCTTAAAAATAATCCATGGGCAATTACTTCTTCAGTGACTTCTTTTGGGTTATAATCAGTGACAGACCTAATATAGTTGGGCACTTCTTGATAAGTGGCACTAAAGGTGTAACTAGAGAGCCAAATTATTCTGGCAATCATTTATAAAAGGCACCAAATAGTTAGTACGGTACTGTAGATTGCTATTTTGTCCTTTGGGTAACAGGACACACAGAACGTCACTGCATAGATCAGTGATGGCGAACCTTTTAGCAACCGAGTGCCCAAATTGCGATTTAGAACCCACTATATTTATTTGCAAAGTGCCAATACAGTCATTTAACCTGAATGCAGGTGGCTGTGAAGGGGTGATGTCGGGTGCCCACAGAAAGGGCTCTGAGTGCCACCTTTGGCACCCGTGCCATAGGTTTGCCAACACTGGCATAGATGGCAATTATGTTACCTCATGTATGATCACTGCTTGCACAAGGCAAATAACATCGGTCCCACATCATTATGCTAACTGGGCTCTTTGTTCTTTTGACATTCAGTAGCACCTGAACCACTATATTTTCTTGGGAACAATGGCAGGGGAAAAAGGTTTCTTATCTATTTTCATTAATGTCAGTGCTGCAGCACATAAAAATTTCCAAAGGTTTTTGTACTTAAATATCAGTTAAAGTCTATAGGCTGTTGCATTTACTTGATAAAAGGGAGCTTTTATAATACCCAATATTGAAAAAATCTTACCAGTCAAGGTGTAGTGCCTGTGATACTGTCATTTTCTTAGCCAGATTCATATTATGGTTGAATTGAAATACCCAGTAATTGCTTCTGAATTCTCTTGAAAATGCTTCAACTGAAGGTCTGAAACTATTTGTACAGCCTCCAAATTCCATTTTTGGAAGCTAAGCATTCCTTTTTAGAATTACAGCAGAGTGACTTAGGTAGGCCTTGGAAGATTACTGATGGCCTATTTGGTAATGTTTTCAATATTTTTGATCAACACTAAAATCCAGGCAACACAACACAATATACCTGTACTTTTTTTGTACATAAGACACCCCATGTGTAAGATGACCCCACATTTCCAACCCAAAATTGCAGTTTCACAACCACACAGTTCTCTCCTCAGTTTACCTTTGTGTATACGATGTTCCTCAAGTTTTAGTCTAACAAATTTAGACAATATAGTCTTATACATGGGAAAATACTCTACTTGATAGTGGTACATTGCATGTGTAAGCTGTCACTAAACCTACTAACATTTAGATTCACTGGATGACATCAGACGTAAGCTAAGCTAGTATTAAAATAATAATTATATACGGTCAAGTCAATGTCCAGTGTTTTCTAGATTGTGAGTACAGCGCTACCTCTGATAATGAATTTAATTCATTCCCAGAGGCAATTTGTTATCAGAAAAAAATTGTTATTCAAAACTCAGTTTCCCATTGAAATGAATGGGAAACTGATTAATCCATTCCAAAGCTTCAGAGCTCCCGCCCACCCGTCCGCCATCAAGATTGGCAGCGGGGAAAGGAAAGCTACCCATGCCTCTCCTCCACCCGCGGGTGCACTTGCCTTTCCCTCCACCACCACCCTCCTTGCCCAGCCTGCATCTCTGCCACTTCCTCCCCCATTTCACCCAGCCCCCACCTCTGCTGGTCCTCCTCTCCTCCTCTCGCTGGGCACCCTGCCCGCAGTCGGAGCTGAGCACCACCACCACTGCCGCCTCCTCCCCATCTCGCATGGCCTCCACCTCTGCTGCCTCCGCCACCACCACTGCCGGAAAATGCAGGTTACTTACCTGTAAGTTAAGTTCTTCGAGTGGACCTCTGTGAATACACATAATGGGTCTTCGCGCCTGCATGCCTGAGTTACCGGTCTTTCCAAAGCTCAAGGCGTATAAGCCCCTCCCCTCCATGCGCATGCTCACACTTCTCCAGCCTTGCTGACTCAGTTCCCCTTTGGTCTGCCACTGACCCATATAGAGTCGAAGAGCCATGACGGAGAGAGGGGAGGCGGGTGGGTGGTGTGTATTCACAGAGGTCCACTCGAAGAACTTAACTTACAGGTAAGTAACCTGCATTTCTTCTTCGTGGACTCTGTGAATCCACACAATGGGTGACTGGCAAGCTGACTTACCGGTGGAGGGTAGTCATGGTAGTACAGTTGTCAAAACTGCCTTTCCAAATGTGGCTGATCTCTGTGTCCTGACATCTAGCCTGTAGTGTTTCAGGAACGTGGACGGTCGAGACCAGGTTGCCGCTTTACAAATGTCTTCCAGGGGCACTCCTTTCATGAAGGGAGTGGAAGATGCTACTGCTCTTGTGGAGTGTGCCCGAGGTGTGACAGGTATGGAGACATGCGCATTTTCATATGCCATCTTGATGGTTGTGGTGATC
Organism: Phrynocephalus guinanensis; assembly: GCA_037367245.1. Taxonomy (NCBI): domain Eukaryota; kingdom Metazoa; phylum Chordata; class Lepidosauria; order Squamata; family Agamidae; genus Phrynocephalus; species Phrynocephalus guinanensis. The sequence continues at coordinate 30,318,807 of CM074736.1, forward strand.
CATCTGGAGATGGATTGGGGACAAACTTGGTGACCTCGACATGGTTCAGAGGTCCTGATGAAGAGCCTGTGAGTTTTTCATATAGGGGCTGTCCTGGAGGTATAGTAGAGGAGCGCTCTTTTAACATCAAGTGAGTGGAGCGTCCTCTCCAGGTGAGTAGTCGGGTTTGGGAAGAAGGTTGGGAGATTAAGTGGCTGAGACAGGTGGAATGAAGACACTACCTTAGGTAAAAAGGTGATGTCTGGACGGAGTTCCACTCTGTCATGATGGAATTTCAGGAATGGAGGATCCGCTCTGAGAGCAGCGAGCTCTGATGCTCTTCTGGCGGAAGTAATTGCCACTAGGAATGCTGTTTTTAAAGTAAGCAGGTAGAGAGATGTAGTAGCCATGGGTTCGAATGGCGGTTTGGTTAAAGAGTTAAGCACCAAGGACAGAGACCATTGTGGTGTCAGGTCTCTGTGTTGTGGACGGATGTTAGCTATGCCTCTTAGGAACCTCTTCAGTTTGGGGTGTGTAAACAGGGCTGCAGCATCTGACTCAGGTGGTTGGTGAGCTACAATGGCTGCAGTGTAGACTCTCAAGGTGGATAAGGAGAGTCCCCGGTTGAAGAGTAAGAGGAGGAATTCCAGTAGGACCTGGATATTGGTTGGGCTCGAGAGTTGAGAGTTGACTCGAGTGAAGTGTAGAAAAGATGCCCACTTGTGTGCATATAGTTTGTTGACTTCTTTCTGGAGTTTGTGAGCACCTCTGCGATGGTTAGCTGATGTACCATGCCGTCATCTGAAGAGTCAGTACGTCTGGGTGTCTGAACTGACCCCGGTGCTGTGCCAGGAGATCTGGTGTTGATGGCAGCCTGATGGTGTCGGTCGCCATTGTTTGTAGGGCTTGGAACCATGGCTGCCGTGGCCACCACGGTGCAATAAGTATGACATGGGATCTTTGATGCCTGATCTTCATCAGGGTTCTCTGAATGAGAGGAATTGGTGGGAAAGCATAGAGGAGACCCTGGGGCCAATTGGTGGCAAAGGCGTCTCCTTGTGAGTGTTCGCCCATCCCTGCTCTGGAGCAGTACATGCTGCACTTGGCGTTGGCTTGTGATGCAAACATGTCTATGATTGGGGTTCCCCATCTGGTACAGAGGAGGTGGAACACTGATGTTGAGAGGCTCCACTCGTGGTTGGCGTGGGTGAGGTGACTCAGTTTGTCTGCTATCACATTGTTGCATGATGCGATGTGTATAGCTATCGGGTGAATGTCCTTGTTGATGCACCACCTCCAGAGTTTGAGCGTGAGGTGCAATAGAGATTTTGAGTGGGTGCCTCCTTGTTTGTTCAAGTAGTAGAGTGCCGTGGTATTGTCGGTTGTTACTTGAACCATCCTGTGAGCAAGGAGGAGCTCGAAGGCTTTGAGGGCTTTGAAGACAGCTAGGAGCTCCAGGTAGTTGATATGGTGGAGTTTCTCCTTGGGTGTCCACCGATGGTGGATAGAAAGGTGGGTGCATGTGGCGCCCCATCTGGTGTTACTGGCATCCGTCGTTACTGGATGGATGGGTAGCGTTGCTGAAAGGGTTGTCCCACGTTGAGGTTGTGGGAGGACTTCCACCACCTCAGACGGTGGGCGGAGGTGACCCTGAGCCGTTTTGCGGGGTTGTCGCAATGGGGGCGAAATCTGGTCAACAGCCATGCCTGCAGTGGTCTCATGCGGAGTCTGGCATGGGGTAGGATGGCTGTCGTGGGGGCCATCAGACCTAAAAGGCGTTGGGCTTGAAGTGCCGACACCTTGTTGTAGGTTTGAAAAGGCTTCAGCGCCTGTTTGATTTTTCTCGGGCGGTTGGAGCCAGGTATGCCTCTGCCTTTTGGGCGTCCAGGAGTGCTCCTATGTATTGCACTGACTGGCATGGTGTAGATCGAGTACCACGAACCAGTCTCCTTTTTGTAGCATGGGTATGATGGTGTCTAATGTGGCCATGCGAAATTTCTTTTTTCGAATAAAGGTGTTTAGCTTTTGAAGGTCTAGAATAGGGCGAATGCCTTCGTCCTTTTTGTGTATCACGAAGTATCGAGAGTAGAAGCCTAATTGATCTCCTGTTGACACTAGCTCTATGGCTTGTTTTTGCATTAGAGCTGTAACTTCCTCCCGTAAGACTTGTGAGGGAGGTGTGGAGATGACTCTCCCCAACGGGGGCCGATGATGGAATTGGATTCGGTATCCCCTTTCGATAATTGACAATACCCATGCATCTGTCATGATGCTTTGCCAAGTCTGTAGGAGTGGGTTGAGCCGGATGTCTTGGTGTCGAAGAGCCGGGTCAGGCTGACTGCTTTTGTTTGCGGTCAAACCTCCTGGGTTGCTGCTGTTGCCGGTCTCTCGGCTGTGGTGCCTGGCATTGATATGGAGACTGTTGATATTGCGGCCTGTACCGTCCCTGGGTTCTGTTTTGGGACGGAGTATATTGTCTTCTCCAGGATGACAGTAGAGGTCTGGAGGATGACTGGGAAGAGTTCCCCTGATAGGTGTAAGATTTGGCCGCTTTTCTCATTTTTTGGATATTATCCAGTGATGCGTCGGTGGAGGTAGCAAAAAGACCTTCTCCATCGAAAGGAGAGTCCTCTATACAATTTCTGGCATCATCTGTGATGTTAGCAGTTCTGAGCCAGGCATGACGGCAAAGGTGTACGGCCGTCGTCAACTGTTTAGAGGCTGCATCCGTGACGTGGAGGGAGGTTATCATCTGGTAGTCTATGAGTGATAGAACCTCAGCGTATGAAGCCTGTGCCTTAGCCTTTTGTTCTTCCGGAAGATGTTGGAAGTCCGTGCCATCACCATGGGTTTTATAAAGGCTGTCAATCCTCCTTGGCATCAAGGGGTTGGAAGAGGGTTTGGCCCAGGCTTCCTTGGCTTTGTCAAGCATAGAAGGGATGAATCCCATCCTCAACGGAGGTGCCCTAGTTTTGTGTAAGTGGCCGAAGAACTTACATGCATCGATGGCTGCTGGAAGTTGCACTTGAAGTCCCATGACCTGTGCAATCTTATGTACCATCTGTGTATAGTTTTTAAAATCCTCTATAGATGTGGAAGATGGTTTTTCCTGTATATCGGTCTCAGAGTGTTTTGAATTTGAGACAGTGGACTCATGGGAGGATTGTAATGCTGCTCCCATATCAGAATCCTCCGCCGAGGAGTCACTGACTGTGGTGTGACGTTGGAAGGTACCTGCGGGTACTGAAAAGCGAAGCCTGCAGCTGGGATGGTATCATTGTTAGGTGCCAGGGGGCGCTGAACTTGTGGCTTCATAGTACGCCTTCTACGCCTTCTACGTTTGGGTGAGGCAGAAGAAGACGAGGTAGAGGAGTCTGTGTCGGATGATGTAGACACCATACGCGCATGACATCGCTTCTTCTTGGTCTGGCGTTTGCCCTTATGACGCCTTGTAGAAGAAGATGAGGCAGATGACTCATGACGTCTGTGGCGCTTGCCCCGTCGACGTCGTGTGTTATGACGTCTAGGGGAGGGCGAAGAGGAGGAGGTGGCATCATGGGTTTCCGCCCTTGCCTGTTTCCTGCCTCTAGTTGGGGATGCCTGCGGGTGCTGCCCCTTAGGTTGTTGCCCAACATCATGGACCACTTTGTCCTGTAAGGGTGGTCTCATGGTGGGTGAACCTTGCCCACCCAGGCGTCTGGGTGGTTCCATCCCATGCTCTTCCAAGTCTGAGTGCTGAAGAGCAGAATTGGTGGCTGCAGCTTGCAGATTTTGTAGGTGCGATAACAGGTTATAGCTGAGAGTGGCCATGTCCATGTCATGGACAAGTTGGCCTGGCGGTAAGCCCGATAATATTATAGGGCTATGAGGGGGTTCGCGGGTACCCGTCGCCTGATTTTCGAAGACATGGGACCATTGTTCATTCCTGACATCAAGAGATTGGGTGCCATCCTGCGCTGAGCTCAGAACCCCCTCTACGCCGCGCGACTCGGATGAAACGAGTGCGGGTGGTTTCGGCGCCGCCACCGTTATTCGCACATCGGACGCCAAGTCCTTTGATCTTTTCTCCGGAATCGGAGCTTGCTGGTGTTTTTTCTTCCTTTTTTCGTTTGTCTTGTCTTTATTGGAAGACTTTGATTTTGAGGAAGTAGAGGGCATTGATGCTTCCGAATGGGTTTCCATCGGTTTGAGGGATTTTTCCCAGAGTTATGCCCTTAACCGTTCCAGGCGGTGTTTAAGGGCGGCTTGGTGAGCTTTTTGCAATGTGGGCAGATGGCCGTTTGGTGAGCCTCACCAAGGCAATATAGGCACAAACTGTGACCATCGGCCAAAGGAATTCTCTTTGAGCAGGCCTCGCACTGTTTAAAAAGTGCTGTCGTGGCCATAAAACGCTGGCGCGCCCGCAACTACGGGGGGGGGTATCCACCCCTCCGCCCTAGGGGCGGGTGCCCGGAGAGAAAAAATTTAACTAAGAACTTGGGAGGGGGAAAACTTGGGAGGAAAATGAACAAAATAATAAAAAATTCAAATTGAATTAAACGGTTTCACTTTCCTTATTTTTGCAGGAGTTCGGAGATATGCGACCTCGCTCAGCGGCGGCAAAAAGGAACTGAGTCAGCAAGGCGGGAGAAGGGTGAGCATGCGCATGGAGGGGAGGGGCTTATACGCCTTGAGCTTTGGAAAGACCGGTAACTCAGGTGCGCAGGCACGAAGACCCATTGTGTGGATTCACAGAGTCCATGAAGAAGAACCAGGAGCTGGTGAGAGTTTGGAACAATAGGGAGGGAGCACGGGTCGGGGAAAGCTCTACTGAAAGGCTGGGCTGAGGGGGTGGCTCTGGCCCACTGGGGAAAGCGCCCCTGGCTGGGGCTGATGGGGGGCTGGAAATTATCATTTGTTATCTGAAAAATTCATTATCAGGGGCATTCGTTATCTGAGATATTACTGTATTTATAAGTGGTTTGCCATGCCTTTTTTCTGCGGGCATCCTGGGAGTGTGTAGCTGGTCCTAGGCCACACAGGTTGGCTCTTCTGGGTAGCACAGTGAGGGACTGAACTGCCAACCTCTGGCTCCACTGCTACGTAGTTAACTTACTGAGCTATCTGGCCAGCTAATCTAGTATTGCAAGAGGGGAAAAAAACATTTTTCAACATCATCCATCCTTGTATATACTTCTGTTACCATAGATGGAAAAGGCTTAACTTCACATCTCCATTCACACACAGTGCTGTAGTCCAAAAGCACACAACTGCACACCTCTAGTAGAAGGCCTGATCGCTGAGAGGTCTAATACTGAGAAGACTAAGTGCTATGAATGTGGAGGGGAAAGGAATCTAGAAATATTTTGAATAATTTTAGATGATAATGCTTTCCGCCTGAGCCTCTATAGACGTTACTACACAGACAGAGTGAAACCATCCTTCTATCTGCTTTTTCTGCCTTTTGAGCCATGAATGTATTAGCGCTTGTGGGATTGCTGCCACATGATCCTATTAAGCTCAAAGCTTGATTATTCATGCAGGAAATGATTAATTTTTGTTTTAAGTCACAAAATTACCTACCAGGTTCAATACAATGATTAATGAGACTAATTATGCACTAAAAAACCAGCTCATGTTATAATTACAGCACAATCTATACAGAGCAAGAACCTGATAAAGGGCAGGGTAGGAATGGTTAACATTTATACACAATAGTCGTTGCTCCTCCACGATAACTAGTACAATATTGGCTTTGGAGAGGCAAGCCTCTTGTAAAACTCACTTTCTTTTTGTTTACATGAAACAATCAGGAAATCATGGCAAGAAAAAAATATATAAAGCAACTATGGAGCAGCACCAGTTGGAGTTTATTTGGGAGACAAAGTTTCAGCTTCCTCAAGACAATGAAGGTGATGAGGTACAGTACAACCGCCGTTATCTGTGGGGGATCAGTTCCGGGTTCACCGTGGATAGTAAAATCCGCGGATAAGAGCAAACACTCTTATCCGAGGATAATGGTGGCAGAAGGGGTGGAGGGGTGCCAGGGTGCAAGCTTTTGTCCACGACACCACCACAATGGCAAGGAGGGAATAAAGTTTTTTCCCTTTCTCCTTGCTGCTTGGCTATGGCGAGGAGAAAAAGAAATAAAAAAACCTTTCTTCCTTCCATGTTGCTGCTGTGGCAGTGGCAGCAGTAGGAAGGAGGAGAGAATATAGAAAATAAAACTTACCATCCCAATGCCCGTCTCCCTCCTGCTTGCTGCCGCCGACGCTGTGGGCCAGTCAGGCACTCCCCAGAGGGGTGGAGTGGGGACTCACCCACCTGGCCGACCAGCCTTTGAACTTACGGGTCAGGTTGCAGGTGGTGGATCGGATATTTTGAACCTCCTGCTCAAACTTCCACCTGGGACCTGACTGGGAAATCCAATGTCCACACCTCACCTTTCTGGAGAATGACTGGCCCAAAGGCAGTGGTGGTGGGGAAATGTTGCCAGCCAGGCATTCTCCAGAGGGTGCGGTGGGGACTTTGAATCTCCCGCTCAGGCCCCGGGTGGTGGATCAGGACCTGAGCAAGAGATTCAAAGTCCTCACAACCTCCCTTCGGAGAGTGCCTGGTCCAGCAGTGGGAGGGGGGGAACGCCGCTGGCCAGGCACTCTACGAAGGGCTCTGAATTTCCGCTCAGGTGGTACCTGATTGGCCTGTGGCAGCGGAGGTGGCGGCAGCAGCAGGCATTGGTGTGAAGTTTTATTTTTAATTTCCCCCTTCCTTGCCCCCCCCCACTGATTACCAACCACAGATAACTGAATCCGCGGTTAGTGAACCAGCGGATAAGGGGGTTATACTGTATTTCAATGACCAGAGAAGGAATGTGGGGTACAACACCCAAAAATTAAAAATATAAAACTAGAAATTGGCCGAACATTTATTTTATTACATGAGCCCATTGAGATTTGTAGTGCGTCTAGTGAAAGTGGATGTGTTTTTTTCTGCTCTTAAATAATGTCATCAGCCTTATTTACTAACTATTACTAACTACAGGAACTATGGATATGGTTACAATTGAAAAAAGACCTGTGGTTGAATTGACTTTAGCATGTTTTAAATCATTGTAAAATAAAGAATGCACAATGCAGATGGAAGGGCAGATTGTTCTGAAAGGAAATTGGGTTTTGTTTTGTTTTAAGCAGCAGTGAGTTTGTTTTTTACTCTTCCACTAGAGGGTCATTTATTTTAACTCAAACATTGATTCAATTTAAATTCTAGTGATTCGCCATATGTGAATACCTCTGTCAGCATAAATTTTTCACCAATTTGTTTAGTCTGTCTTTCTGAATGCCAATTACATTTGTATCATATCAGACTGTTGTGTTCCTGCATTTTAGAGGCACCCCCCCCACACACACAATATTTGATTTTACCACTTAGGCATGAATTCACAGGCATCTTGGCAAGGGGAAGCCGTTTGTTTGGGATTTTGGGAGGGAAAGAGAGTGGAAAAAGGGGGAGAAGAAGGGGATGGGTAAAAAAAATAAACCTCAGCTGGTGTGTAGTTTCAAATAATTATTTTCCTGTCCCTCCCTCTCTTTTCTCTTTTCTGCTTCCTCCAACCAGCAATGTTACAAAGCCAATGAGCTGTTATTTTGGGGGTGGGGTGGAGTAACCATTGTTCTACTGCTATGCCATTCAGAAATATTAAAGAAACAAATAAAAGATTACCACAGAGGCACTCCAAGACTGTCATGTAAACATTGTGTTTGGAAGATGTCATGCAATGATTTAAATAAACATGATTTAAATTGTAAGTGTAGTCTCTGGCATCACTAAACACCTCCAGAAGGGAACGCACACAGCAATTCAAAAGCAACATGATTGTCATGTGACTTTAAATCAATTTCAATAGTATTGCCAAATATTCCGAGGCATTACAGCAGTGGTGTCCAAACTTCAGCCCTCCAGATGTTTTGGACCACAACTCCCACAGTCCTTTGTCATTGGCATCCACATGACACTGGTGCCGGATGACAGTATATAGGCAATATATTTCTTTTATTACACTTTATATTACACTATATAAACACTTTGAATTTCCTAGTTTGGTCCCAGGCAGTATTATATATATAAATAAACAAATCCTACCTCAACAATTTCCTCATTGAGAATGGCATGGCACACATTGACATTATTGCTTCAATATTAATCCATTTTCAGATGCCTAATTAATATTGTGCGGAACAAGATAAATTGAGTGAAAAAAATGGACCGATCTATATTGCTTAATTAGTGGAAGATGGCATTGACTAGTATACCTCATAGATGTATGGATCTTAAGCTACTGTATGACATAAGCCCCGGTTCCATGTCCCTTTAAAAGCAGTTTAAATTACCAGATAAACTGTGTCTAAAAATGCCGTCCCCACGGCCACCGGGCTTTTTGGAAAAAAAACAAACCAGTAATGCTCCCTTAAGCGAGGTTTCTATGACTTACCCAGGAGGTAGAGAATTTTTTGCCTCACTTTGAAAATCCACCTTTTAAGGAGGCAGACGCCGTGGAACCACGCAGATGATCCGGGTTTCTTTTTCTTTCTTTTTTCATAGCACCAACCAGCTGTTCCTGGGGCTGATTGGTGCTGTTTTTTTTAAATTTCCCTGCACATAGGAGTAACAGGAAGTTCATTCAGGTCCTCTAAGCATTAATTTCCCCCAGCCAAGTGGTCCGTTTTTTTCAAATGCTAGTGCCACCTGCTGGCCAAGGGGGACTGAACTGCATTTTAACATTAAAAAAACAGCTTTGGACATGGGAACTCTTGTCCCACATATTAAATCACGTGATGGGACGAAGAGGAAAAGCCGGACCTTCAGAAGATCAGGATTGAAACCCAGGTGTGACCACGGCCATAGTGTGCCAACAAAAATCTTTTGAGTAAACTGGATACCACAATGCCTTTTTACGAAATGTGTGAGCCATTTACCTAAGTACTGGTGATTTAACTCCTGCTGCATCTCTGACAGATGCTACAGTCGTGTACTGTATGTATGTTATAATCTTATTTTGAGAAGCTAATGTTTACATTAATTTTGTCTTTGACCACTCTTTGATCTTCATTTAGTCTTATATAGTCATAAATTACAATACTTATCTGCTTCTTGGGGATTAACCACCAGCCAGTGTAAATGAACTCTGTGCTCTTACTGTTTGTAAAAGACTTTTATTACAGCGCGGGAAAGATAAATGCTATACCTGTGCCCAATAACTCAGTGGACAGAGGATTGTACAGCATTATCACCGCATGTTATATACAACAACTGTACATGGATTTATTTTAAATATTGGGAAGCCTTTTATAAAAGCATTCTCTTTTTTGTGTCTTGAAAAAAGTATTACTGTGTTTCTCCGTCTTACTGTATCACCTTCTCAGCAGCTGTGTTCTTTGTTTTCTTAAATTTTATCAATAAAAATATGAGAGGGGCGGATAAAAACAAAAACCTTAGACTGAGAGACAGAAGACTTTATTTTAGTTGTAACAGAATAGCAGCTACATAGCAAGAATTATATTGTAGACATATTATTTTCATTCATTTTTGGCAAGCAATAGCTTTTGTGCAGTAACACACAGTACCTAGCCCTTTAACAAACATCTTGAGACAGGGATGGGGAAACCTTAGAAAGATGCCACCAGTTATACATCCCCACAAGGCCTCACTGATCATGATGGCTGGGGCTTATAAAGGTTTATACTCTGAATCAGGGCTGTCCAACTTTGAACAGGATGAGGTCTACTTTTTCTGTCCTAACGTGCCTAAGGGCTACCTACTTACCTACCTACATGCTCATAAGTAAAATAAAAAAAAATAGGTATAGCAGCGGTTTCCCATAGGAACGCATTAAAACCAATCAGTTCTAGAGGGAACAGATTTCAATGCATTCCTATGGAGAGGCTGACCATGCACACACTTCCCTTGCACCTGCTCGAGCTGGTGTGGGTGGGTGCAAGGGAGGTGCGTGCATCCTTGCACAGATCGCCACTTCCAAATCCTTTGCACTGGGCTTGAGCGCACCAATCATCTGGCCGGTGGGGGGAGTGGGGGGATGCGCCATGGCCCTTGAACTGCCCCACTTGGCTGAGATAGTGGGCTGGCAGACCCAGAACTTTGCTGGGGCAGTGGTGGTCCTTGGGGTGGGGGAGGGAAGGGTGGAGAACTTATCCCCTCACTTTTTAGACTGATGGTCAGCGGGCTACTTTTGAATCCTTTGCAAGCTACTGGTAGCCTGTGGTCTACCTGTTGTGCAGACCTGCTCTAAATGATCTGGAAGATACTAGATTGTGCACACTTGAAGTAGACAACACTGAGATAGGTGAATGTGAAGAGGTATGCCTTGTCTGAGGGAATGGGAGACACAAACAATACCCCTGTGCCATTCATCGTGCTGAAGAAGATTAGGAATCAGCAACCAACCAAACCAAGAAACATTTGTTAGGAACTATCTCATCATTTTACTTGTAGTAGGAGAACTTGTTTTAATCCACTCTTTAGAGGGAATGAGGATAGGTAATCTTCATCACTCCCCAAACCCAAACAGTCTACTGAACAGTCAAGTCTTACATATTTTCAGGCTCCCTTCACAGATGTCATGCCAGCAAGCATAGGCATCTGAATTGCCTCTCACAATGCAAATGAATTTGCTGAGTCAGTCAGAACCCCTGTCTTCACTGAGTCTTCACTGGACCTTCACACTTAACCTCAGGCATGATACTTGGCCGGGTCTCAGTCTTGCCTGCTTCCATAGGTTCCTGGATTATCAGCCCCTTCAACAATGTGTTGGGGAGAAGTACCTAGTGGTGCTGCAATGCCAGCATACAACATGGATTCCGACTCTCCTCCAATCTACTCTGGGGCATCCTTTTAATCTTTAGTTTTACTTTCCTACTCCTTTTTTCTCACAAATTGCTTCCAGCTCCTTCTCTGTTTCATTTTTAGTCTCTTATTGGCGAGATACTTCCTTGGTGGGATTTTTCCATCCTTCCTTGTTTTCTCTCCTTTTCTCATCTCTCTTGTCCTTTGGCACCTGAGGAGAATTCAACCTAGGCCTAATGCAATGCTTGGGAGATGATATCCACCCCATGCCTGCCAAGTATCCTAGGCAGGACCCCATTGGGAGCCATTGGGACGCAATGGTAGACCCCTACTGAGTGTCCAAACTCAGCCACTCAGATTCAGTCTAAGGCAATGGAAAATATTTTAATAAAATATCTTAAAATATAGTTCACAGCAGAGATACTCCTGCTCCAAAGCAAGAAAAGAGAGACACGAAAAAGTTTGGGACAGTGTTGCATTTAAGGGTAATGTGCAGTTAATTCAGTGTTTTTGTATAAAACACACTAAAAGTTTGAAGACTGGTCACTCATGCTTTTGTTGCACCATGCCTTTTACCTCAGATGCCTGGCATCCCTTCAATCTCCCCCAAACAGGTTAAGAAAACTGAGAAAGTTTAAATTGCAGATTGCTAGAGTTCCATAGTTTTATTACAGTGCTATTGTTGGCTACTGATTCCTATTAGCATCTAGTTGAGGGGAAAACACAGTCTGGCTCAGATTAGTACTCAAAAATCTGTAAATAAATGTTTAAACAAAGAGTGATTATTAACAGTTGATTCAGTTATTAAATGGGAGGTGCCTACCGAAGAGTGGGATTTGGCATTGAACCTATGAGACTTAAGTGCTTGACTGGAGTGCCTGATGATCTAAAAATAGCCATGAATGTCTCTGACCTGCACAACAGTGTTGAGTATCAGCAATTAAGAGTTCTAGGATCTGACAAGCAGGATTTCCCCACCACCACCACCACCTTGCATTTCTGAGGGTGAATAAATTTCCAAACAGCAATTTTCAATTGCAGAAATGGATCAAGACTGCTTCAAAAACTGATTCACAGTACAGCTCGGGGGGAAATGTCTTGGGAATAAGCCAATTTAAGGACAGCATTTTCACACTATTATGTTACAGAAGTAGAATGGGCATGCACATAACACATACTATAAATAATGCATTTTAAAAATCCAGTAGAGACGTTGTTTTGCAATAAAGATTCCTAATCTTTGCCAGGGAGCCTTCTGACCTGCAGTTCTCTGCTCCATATACCATTCTGTTCCACATGTCATCTAGCTCTCAGGAACAGCTTTTTCGGAAGTGAGAAGGAAAATGACTGGCGAAAACTGGACATTTCTGTTTGCACAAAGTAGCATAAAGCCTTAACTGTAAAGCAACCTCTCTCTTTAATTAACAGATTGTGAATTGTGGTCTTCCAGTGTCAGATGCAGGAATCTAACTACAAAGTAGTTTTTTGCTACACAAACTTTATTTTGAGAATTACTGAATTTCTTGATAAAGTTATCAAAAAAAGGGTGGTCATGGTTGATTCTTTTAGTGTGCTCTCATTCATTGACATAACAGTGGTTTCACCATAATAAGTGCCAAATATACTGTAACTTCTCCGCTATTTGCAGTCTGAAATAAGCAAAGGCCAATAATAAGCAAAATATTAAACTATTGTTCAAGAAACACTATGAACTCTCACACCTGAAATACTTCTGAGGATAACATGAAAATGAACACTTATGCCCATGATTAGCCATGTTTGATAAAACAGAAGGTATTATCTGCAAAACAAAACAAATAAAACCCTGTCCATGTGAGTTTATGAGTGGTTCCAGGCTGTGAATCAAATCACAGCAAAGGTGAATCATTCCAATTCAGCTCTCCAGTGCAATCACCCTTTCTCTCTTCTCTTAAATCCAGAATAACTGTACTTTGGAGGAGAAAGGACACAATGAGATCCCTTTTCCAAGTGGAAATTGCACCACTGCCAACTAGAGATGGGCACGACTTAGCGGTATTCCCGTTTCCGTTTCCGTTACTCGTTTCTGTTACTCTACGGAAACGGTAACGGGAATTACTCCGCCAGACTTCGAGCTCGAACCGACGAACGAACAATTTTGGTCTGATTTGTCGTGCTCGTTCCTTGCATCGCGCGATCACGCGATGCCACGCAACACAGAAAAAAAGTTTTTAAAAGTTAAAAAAACCCGGTTCCCGGCCGAAAAGCAGGCGGAAAAATGCCTGCCGTGCCTCAGGGCACCTACCAGAGGGGTTGTTTCTGGAGGTCCCCGGCCTCCCCCCCATCCCCCGTCCTGGGCTGCTCTGGTGGGACTCGCCGCAGGCTCGCAGCCAGCCAGCAAAAAGCCCAGTCTCGCCGGCCGCCGGCCGCCGCAATTAAAGCGCAAGCAAGCGGCACGGGCGGCACAGGAAAAAACTTTTAAACTCTCCCCCCACCCATTCCCGGGCCAAAAAAGGAGGCGGAAAAATGCCTGCTTGACTAAGGGCGCAGGGCACCTACCGGAGGGGTGGTTTCTGGAGGGGGGGTCCTGCCTCCCCCCCCGTCCTGGGCAGCCGGACTCGAGTCGCCATGCCATGCGGTGCGGGCGGGGGATCCAAAATGGGGCGGCGAACGCAATATTGTTTTTGAAATCGTGGTCCAAAAACACACAAGCACAACAGAAACACGCGAAAATTTATAAACTGCCAGATTTTTCACAGTAGCAGTGGGTTTTTTCTTGCAACAAAATGTCTCTCCTCTCCTCCTCTGTCCTCCATTGATTTTATTTTTTTTTATTTTTTTTACACCTGCGCAGTGATGGGCTGGCCGAGTGGCCAGCCATGTGGGAGTGAACGACCATGCAAATTTTTGGAGCCATCCCACCAATCGCATGGCCACTTGGCCATGGAGACTTCTGGGATGTGCCAAAAAGCCACCTAAAACCTGCCCTAGCCCCCTAACCCTAACCCTAACCCTAACCCTTGACTCCGTACCCATACGTCACAGACTGTCTTCTTAGTGGGTCAGAGAGGCACCCAGAGGTGCAACCCACTAGCCCACCGTAACCTTACCCGTCACTAGCCTAACCCTAGCCCTAACCCTAACCCACCTAAACCCTAACCCAGATGTACTTGCATTGCACTACACGCAAGTACAATTCCCTTCTGTGTGAGACATGGTGGTGCGAGAGCCTTAGTTAGGCATCTCACTATGGCTCTGGGTTCAGTGCCATCCACTAGTCTTCACAGTCACTGTCTGCACAACTGGTATGCAATATCCATATGGCTATTGCATACCATTGCAGCAGCAGCAGGTGAGGAGGGGAGACACCCATGTTGAGGGGTCTCTTGGAGCCTGCTTCCCCTTCCTAGTGGGTGAGGATAGGAGGCACCCACAGGTGCCTCCAGGAGCCCACTTTCCCTTTATAGCGGGCCAGAGGAGGCACCCACCCCACAGAGGTGCCTCCAGGAGCCCGCTCCCCCCCCAAAAAAACCAGTACTAATGAAAACGAAAAAACGAACCGACTAATTTTTGCGAATTTTCACGAAAAACGGAAACGACCCGAAACAGAACCGGCCCGACTAACGACAACTCGAAAAAAATTGTTTTCAAGTCGTGCCCATCTCTACTGCCAACTCAAGAATGCTTATTTTCATGTGTGAAAGAAACAGAACAATGACTGTACTTGATATTTTAGATTTTTTTAATTGATTGTACCTGCCTTCAGATTCACCTTTGTGCAATATTTTCAAAGAATGTAAATGCTTGGAAAACTGAAGGACAAGCAACACCTTCCTACAGCAAAAGACAATGACATACATGAGATAATATACTCTGAGATCTCATTCCTGTACTTAGGAAATAATGAGAGTGCTCCTTATACCTGCCATGTGCTGGTATTAACCCAAAAGTTTCACACACATAATATCTAAAATGTGTAGATCCACATTACATTGCAAATTCCAAAACTGCATCAGTCATGTTCAAAGCTACATATATTGGAAATTAGTAAAGGTAAAGGTCCCCCCCCATGCTTGCGAGTCATGTCTGACTCTAGGGGCGGTGTTCATCTCTGTTTTCAAGCCAAAGAGACAGTGTTGTGTAAGTCTGTGGCCATGAGGCCAGCATGGCTGAACGCGTTTTTGCGCATGGAACACTGTTTACCTTCCCATTTTTATAGCGGTACCTATTTATCTACTTGCATTTACATGCTTTCAAACTGCTGTGTGGCCAAGAGCTGGGGTGAGCAACGGGAACTCGTTCCACTGCAGGGCACCCAGGATTTGAACTGCCGGGCTGCCGACTTTGCAGCCGACAGTTTCAGCTCTCTAGCCCACTGAGCCACCACACCCCCTAAGTTTACCTCCTACTGAAGCACTGGACCCATCTGTGGGCCACCAGGTATGTCAGAGCCACAGAGATGCCAGCAGTTAAGAAAGGAGGACAACGTGAGAAAGAGGATCTCCCAGCTTAAAGAATCTGAAGTGCCTAATTCAAGCAACTCTTTCAGTTGAAAGAGAGCTTTCTCTAATCCAACCAGCATTGCACTATAGTGAATAGCCCCTAGAGGAAGCATCCAGTGATCAGGACAAATTATTTTCAAATGTAATTCAGCAATGCTAATTTAAACTAAGACCTGAATATAACTATATTCATATGGGTAGAGGCTTGAATAAAAATTGAAGACCTGTGCTGTAAGCAACTTTATATTATGCTATTGAAGCTTAAATTGCAATAAGCACAACATATGCCTTTATTTACTGATTGTCTGTTTCAAAAAGGGAGGATTATGATGTTCCCAACACATTTTTTCTGCTCAGTTTGTATATTCACCATTCAAAGCTTTAATCTCCTTGAAGCACTGAATGCTCATTTAACAATTCAGAGTTTCCTTTAGACTTGGAAATTAAACAAATAAGGCTCTGGTCTAATGATTTCTAAACAATAACGCTCTCATGGTAATGAAAGGTTTTAATATTTGCAGTGCTGGAAAAGACCACTGTTTACTATTAAGCTAAAAGCCTTTGTGAGTTAAAACTTTATGTAACCCACATGCTTGCTGAAAGCTTTTTCCATGAGAACCAATGTGAAGAAAAGGATCTGATCCCAATGTCCATCAAATGACTTCCATTTTCTAGGGTGCTTTGTTACGGACAGTCAGTATTTAAAGGTAGGGATGTGGGGCAGGGTAAATGGATTGTAGGGTGGAATTTATTTTATTTATTTATTTTGAATATTTTTACCCTGCCTTTCCCTTTGGAAAAGGACCCAAGGTGGCTTACAATAATGAGGGACAATAGAACATTTAAGACATATTCAAGTTAAGAACAGGGAATTAGAAGGGTCATCTTAGAACATTGAAAGGTGACATTAGAGTTACAAAAACACAAAAAAAATAAAAGAAAAGGGGAATTAACATGGAAAACACTGGTGTTCTTATGAAATCAATCAATGCAATCAGGTATGGTAATCCAAGTAAAGCTACATAGTAGGAAGTCCCTCATTCAGGGAAAGCTTGCCTGAAGAGGAAGGTCTTTGCCTGCTTCCGGAAAGACAGCAGAGATGGGGCAGTCCTGGCCTCCAGCGGGAGAGAGTTCCAAAGTCTGGGAGCAGCAACAGAGAAGGCCCTTTCCTGTGTTCTTTTTAGGTGCACCTGTGAAGGCGGTGTTATGGAGAGAAAGGCCTTTCCTGATGATCTCAGCACCCGAGCCTGTTCATACCGTGAGATTTGAGGACTTGGGCCATTTTGTGCTTTGTAGGTTAAGGTCAGCATCTTGAATTGTGACAGGTAGGTGACTGGCAGCCAGTGGAGTTGCTTTAGTATGGGTGCAATGTGATCTCTGTAACCCATCCCCAGCAGCAATCTGGCCGCTGTGTTTTGGACCCATTGAAGTTTCCTGACACTTTCCATCGATAGCCCCAAATAGAGTGCATATGAAAATAAATAAGAAATAGCTTGACCATACAAGAGGTAGTTAATACAGGAATAGCTAGCAGATAGCATATGTATAAGTGCACATATACACACAACATATGCACATATGTATCGATGCACCTACACATGTGCATACATGAGTAGAAATTAAATGTAAGAGAAGAAATATCTGCAATGCTATGTGCTCATCTTCATAAGGGAATCCTCAGAGGAGCACAGACACTGTAACTGAAGATGGCTGGTGCCCGTTAAGCCTTGGACTCCCTGTCAGATAACTCAACAAAACACCCTGTGTCCTGGTTCGTGAAAAAAGGAATGGTGTGTGTTCCTTGCAACGAAAAGAAAGTGATAGGAATGGCAGTGGAGGAGGGGCAGGAGAGGGGCAGGAGCAGGAGACAGAGGAGGCAATAGCTGTGAAAGAAGGAGTTAGAGACACAGATTGCCCAGAATCCAAAGTAAAGTTCTATATCTACCTACTGAGAAGCAAAGACCACTGAGTTCAATGGACCTTACTCTCAGGTGAGTAGTGATTGGACTGCAGCCTAAGGCTGCTCTTCTGGAACCTGTCCTATTCCATCATTTCTGTGAACTTCTGGCAGTTCTGATCAAGTGGTAAGCTGAGGAACTGTAGATGTCACTTTGATATAGCAAGCTTATTAATAATAATGCTGCCTTTCACAATTTAAAGTTTAAAAAGCACCCCAGATTATAAAAAAAGATGACCCCCCCACAGGGGAGGGGGAAAGGATGATAAGACATCTGAGAACAGAGGTCATATTTGTAGCATTCCATCTGATAAAAGTTCTATGAAAAAGAAAGGGACTTACTTCTGCCATTTGTTGTGTTAGTCTATTGAACAGTCATCTGTTCAGTTTACGGTTGTTGTACAATCATGGTCTGAAAGGTTGCTGAAAGCACTATTTCTGAATTTGGTTTGACAATACAGTACAGGAAGCGCAGAGTAAGTTGGCCTGCTTCAGGATCTGCATTTCCCCTATAACAACCCCTCTTGACCTAATCATCATTTGCTCATATCTCATCACCCTCTTCCATGATTCCTGTCCCCAGCTATTCTTCCCATTCCCCATAGTTACAGTACCTTCTTCATATCTCCCATACAGTACCTGACCTCTCTTTCTCTTCCAGATATCTTTCTAGCCCTTATAACACTGGAGCACTGTCCCCCTTGGCTCCATACCACAGGACCCTAAGATTTTGCTCACAAATTACAAGTCACCTCTATGAGAAAAGGTTGTCCATAAAATACAGTGCTGACCTCATGAACTACAGTTATCTGAGGTCTTAAAAGACATCTAAAATAAAATTTAAAAACAAACTTGGAAAAGCAAGCTAGCAAACAAACAAACAAAACAGTATTCAGGGACCACTGATATTTCACCAGTGGTTTACCACTGCCAGCCAGCTTACAACTGAGACTTTGAAACTAAGTCTCCCACCCCTAAGTCCATTACACCAGAGTGGGTCTCAGAGATAGAGACAGAGAGAGATAAAATAAAATAAATATTTCCCAGATGTAGTGTTTTTTCTTTTTTGGTCAAACACTAATGGAACTGTAGCAAGTAGGTATCTTTCATAAATGTATAATATCTGTTGTAAGTACTCCAGGCAAACATTTCTCTGGATTCCTTCTCTCTGTACATTCCTACTTGTGTTCATGTGGAGCCACAGGGGCAGCAAATTGCTTTTCATATGCATGCATTCCATTGCAGTCATATATCAATTTATCTACAGTCACTTTACACTCAGATCAGACAAGTTGCAGACATGTTC
The DNA here is from genome assembly GCA_037367245.1 of Phrynocephalus guinanensis. Classification (NCBI taxonomy): domain Eukaryota; kingdom Metazoa; phylum Chordata; class Lepidosauria; order Squamata; family Agamidae; genus Phrynocephalus; species Phrynocephalus guinanensis. Next base: position 30,337,366 of record CM074736.1, read on the forward strand.
ATTCAATGTGATCATCCTTGCTTCCTGATGGGGATATTCTGCATGAATGAATGAATGCATGCCTACATAATCAGGATCCCAACAGTTCATGCAGTACTGGGGGTCCAATAACTGGCACAGAAAGTTTAAGAACTGTTGCAATCTCTTGCATACAGATCCAGAAATAATTGTGGTTGATATGGTGCTACTGTCTTCATGCAGAAGTATCAGGAAGCAAGGCATTGTAGAATTAAGGTCACCTGTCTGCTTCATTCACTATTGATAAATCAATGATATACTGGAACAAAAATGGAATTACCAACCAAAAACTCAGTGAATAAGCCATATCCCATTCAGGCAAATCAAAGCATTGCTTTCCCCAACACATGTAAATGATCTTATAAGTCAAAACAAATGCCATGAAATTAAACTACTGGGATCAGCTATTTCCAAAAGCTCTTATAAATGATGGGAACACCTGATGGACAGGTGTATATGATCAATGCTAAGAAAAAAATGAGTCTAAAAGATAATTAGTAAATTCATAGCATGTTGATTTCTCCATGGGATTACATTACAGTACCATAGTTTCTTCTGCATTCAAACAAACCACTGTAAAATGCGGCACAGATATTTAGACTTGCTCCTCTAATATTTTTGGATTAGACGCCTTCATTATCATCATTTGGTATACATAAATTTCCACTTTTTAAAAAAATCAGCAAAATATCCTTTAAGCATTCAGTAGAGAGATGGAATTAAAAACTGTGTCAGAATGTAGATATATTCCATACCACTATTTATCAAAAATTTCGCCCTTTTGTTTGATAACCATACATATATGGATGACTGCAATGATGAAAGGTAACTCAATATAAGAATACTCCCATCAAGACTAATTCTTCTTCTTCAGATAAATAAAATACACTGCAGGTAAAGAAAATGCCAACAGTTATAATGGAACAATTAGCAACCCAGCTCTAATCATCCTTATAGTACACTTGCCAATATCAATGGGATAAAGTAGTCAAGGAAAACATCAGACTCTAAATATGCCTGAGTCTGGATCCCACAATGTGTCTTAATGGTTTGTAAATTGTTCACATGCCATTCTTTCTTTGCAGACAGGCATTGCATTAGCAAAATGGTCCATTACTTTGCTACTGCAAGGGGCTAAAATCTCCAAAAAAAACAGGTGAAAGGCACCACAGAGTTTTGAGATCAACATCATTGCTACACAGCAACCATTCTTACCTTACTGTAGGAAAGACGAGAACAGTGTTGCCAATCGTTTCTTCATACCAGTGCGCCAGACCCAGAGACTGTGGGGAAAATGCTGGGCCCAATTACCCTCCCTATCTCCATTTCTGAACAACCCACAGTTTTACCCACCAGAAGAAAAACACCTCATATAAAAACTGGAAAATAATATGGGCTTTCTGATGGCAATAAAGGATGCCCATTTCCTTCTGCATTTTGAAAAAGAAAGTCTAAGAGGGTTGTTTTAGTTGTTTGCAAGAGACACAGATTTTTTTGCTAGCTTAAGACCTCCGAAATCTGGGACTAATTATTTCCATAGACACTTACAAAATCAAAGGGCCAAGGTTCTCAAATCTGTAAAAGGTTATTTGAAACCTCAAGACAAAATCCTGGATAGCTCAGTGGTTTGGGTATCTGGCTGTGGAACCAGATCTTGAGAGTTTGATTCCCCACTGTGGCTGCTATCCCACAGCCAGAAAATCCAGATCAAAGTAAAATGCGGATTTTCCCCTGGAATGGTCACGTGGTTGAAAATGCTGTTCCTGTGTCCCCACGGGTGCAGTTTAAAGAACTGCATCTTTTGTGTTCCCACTAGCAGGTACTACAACACAGCAGAACGAAAAGGTTTTGATGCGGATTTTACGAGTCCCCACAGACTCAAGTACCGGTTATAAATCCGCATCGGAACTGAGACAAGCTTTGTGCCACCTCGAGACCAGGTACTTGCAAAACTCGCTGGGTCACGCTTCAGTGGGTATGGTTGCATTTTCCCCTTTAAAGTCTGGTGGTCATGGGGACACAATTTTATTAACCGCATCTTCAAGCAGTTTGAAGTGTCTTTTAGTGGTTGTGGGATAGCAGCCACATGTCTCCTTGACAGGGGATGAACTCAAGTGTCCCTTCTGGCTTTGCAGTTCAAAGATATTATCATGATCATTATTAAAAAGGCCAAAAGTAAAAGGCCAAAAATCCCTGTCATCCACTGGGTCAAAGTGTAGGTAACCTTATCATTTAAGTCTATTATATAGAAAGTGAGAGAATACCTTTAAAATACTAAATCACCAGCACTTGAATACAGCTAAAAAGGTCTGTACATGAGAAAACACTTTCAATAGAATGTCGGAGAAAGAGTGGCCAAAGTGGCTCCTTGCCTACAAAGACAGATTAGCTACTCTAAAATCTCAGGAGGCATTTACTAGACAAAACCAAAAACAAAAATAAGAAGACAAAAATGTTGTGACACCTTAAAGACTAACTGCTATATTTTAATGTGAACTTTTTGTGGACAAGTTCATTTCCTGGATACATATAGTTAATGTTCACACAATCATTACTGGAGAAAGTATTGCCTACTATTAGCCATTTACTATTGTTGTTATCATTTGTAGAGGGTAATAAAACTCTACTACATAGAGAAAGAATGAGCATGACGTTAGTAGTGACTCATTTGGAGATAGAAAAATACTGGAAAATGTTGAAGGATATGAATACAAGGGCTTGGATGAACTGGGGGAATGAAAAAGGATAGACTTAAAAGAATAAGAAACAAGATGCAAGTTTATGAAAACATGGTATGCTCTTTATTCTTTATGCAAATGGAGAGTCCTCCTCCATATGAGTAGTTGGTAAGGTTTTGGAAAGATTTTTTTTTAGTGAGACAAAGGTTCACATTTTTAGATGCAGAAAAGAAAATGTTTTTAGACAGAAATTTGCCTTAAGATCAGGAATTAAAGCTTTTTGTCTGGTATAATGCAATAGAGCAGACAGACAATATGTTGTATTATATTCGTCTTGAAATGAAATTTAAAAAATTATTTACACACACATAAACATGGATTAGCTACTTGGTATAAATTCAGGTCTTGGATTGTAATGTTGTTTTATAATTCTGATGTTGTTTTTTATTTTAATTATGATCTATGTTATTCTGTTATTATTTATCTTAAAATTCTGTAAATTGCCCAGAGTGGCTTTTACACCAGAGTAAGTAAAATATAAGTAAAAATATAAGTAAAATATAAGTAAATAAATAAATAAATAAATAAATAAATAAATAAATAAATAAATAAATAAATAAATATGCTTCAAGTTGTTGCTGTCTGTATCAGCATTTATTAAATCACAGAGTAAATGTTTATATACAGACTTTCCCATATATACACAGAATTGCCTTCTAAACTAGCTGACCCAATGCAGTATGCTATCACCTACAATGTGGCAGTTGTTAAACAGGTAGCTCTAGATAATTCACTCTTTTTTTAGTCCTGTGATAAATACAAACAGCCACTTTTCACACTTTAAGAATTTCCAGAGGACACAGTCACCAGATGCAAAAGCTGCCAAGAAATCAGATGTCTGTCCAACAAAAAGGAATTGTTAGAACCTACACAGATAATGTTCTTACAAAATCTTCAGATTCGCATCTTCAGAGGGCATTAACCTAGGAAAAGGATTACCACCATCTTTCTTCAGTTCTGTGAAATTGCTAAATAATTGTGTCCAAAGATGTATGTCTTTCTCATAATTCTGGACAAGGCACCATTAGGGTAAAAGACACTCGGTCATTATTCACTGAGAAGCACTATAGTCCAATTATCTTATAAAGAGATAGGGAGAGTTATTTTCTACTATTTCCAAATATAATGTGAAGACATTATTGGATATGAGTATGAATGGTTTGGGTTGCTAATGGAATGGCCAATTAACATGGCCTGGTCTCACAAGGCAGTTAAATGGCAGGTTTCCCGAAGCATACTTGGTAGCTCTATATCAGATATTCCAGGCATTACCTTCAGAAGAATCCTTAGCTGAACCCTACCTGGACCTCACCAATTTGTACCTCCTTCATAACTGCTGGAATACAATCCAGAGAGGCATTATTTTACAGAAATCACAACTAGGAAAATATAACACAGGCCTCTGCCCCAAGGAGTTACCCAAAGTCCAATATTTAATCCCAACTGTGTTAACACAGTTACAGAAGTACCACTGATCCACTAGATCTACTCTAGTTGAAATTAACAGGAGAATCAAGCCTTATGTTTCTTCAGAGGCAGGAGACAGAGAAAGTGTAACAGTAAAGAAGTGCCTGTGTGTGTCAATAGCTTCCAATTCACTTTGTTGTAGCTGATGTTGTTATCATCCTCAGGGAAATTTTCCAGCTATTTTCAGATAAGTGTGGCAGTATTCTCAGGAGAAAATGGGCAAAACCGTTGGTGCAGTCTGGAGACCTTTTGTACATATCTGAACCAGCTACGTTGCTAACTATATTCTTAATGTTTTGAAGAGACCAGGGTTATTTTATTATCTTGGCCGACATATTTCTGACCTACTTTTCAATTCCTGAGCATCCTTTAAAGACAATATGGTAAAATAATAGCAAAATAGCAGCAGTTTGAAACCAAGGGTAGGAACTTTGGCTACTCCAGTGGTTCTCACCCTGTGGGTCCCCAGATGTTCCTAGACTGCAACTCCCAGAAACCCCTTCCAGTACAGAGAGTGGTGGAGGCTTCTGGGAGTTGCAGTCCAGGAACATCTGTGGACCCACAGGTTGAGAACCACTAGGCTACTCAAAGCCTGAAAAGGTTTTTTTTAGAAATAGACCTTTATATCAAAAATATACATGTTATTAGTACCTTGGAAAAGTAAAATGCACCACTACAGAGAAAGCTTTCTCTCTTCTATCCATCCACCTCTTTCAAAGGGCTGAGGGATGGGGGCAGAGAGAGTGACACATCATATGGGGAGTAATTACCCTTCTGCGTTGAAATGAATGGAGATGAATGAAGTGAGAGGGAAAACTGGTGAATTGCATTTTTGTTGTTTATCACATTTATTCAGGAACAAATTTGTTTGGAAAAAAAATTATACATTGATTTACTGATAGACAAAGTGGTCATAAATATGTATCATAGTGTTGATTCCTGGTTTATTTACTATAGAGAGAGCATAGTACAGTGGACCCTTATATAACAAACGGTTTGTATAACATAAAATTTGTACAACATAAAAAATTCTGGAGATAGGGGAAATTTGCTTCACATAATCACCTATGGGGCAAATCTGTACAATATAAAAATGGGATCACTCTGTTTTCAATGCATTCCTATGGGAAATTTGTATAAAGGAAAATTTGTTTAACATAATTTCATTTGGTACGAATTCCTTTATACAAGTTACCACTGTATTTCCTTAGCCCCCCCCCCCGAGTTAGTCAAAGTTAAATAACTGATATAGATACAGTATATCAAAATAAAGCACAAGAAATATCCATATATCTCCCATTGTTAAAAGTGTGTTAAATCACTGTGTATATTATATATTGCATACACACTGTACCAATTATTGAGTGCAAAGTAAGATTCATGGTTGAGACCATTTTCTGGTTACTTATTTTCACCCTTTCATTGCAATTCTATTTTAAAGAAATCAAATCAAAAATACATATAAATTTAAAAAAATCAAATTAGAAATCCATTAACTCTTAACTAGTTTGGTAACACTACGTACTCATATATTAATGGCTGCTGTGAATTGGAAGAATCTCATTGCTAATTAAAAGTATTATACAATCATATCTGGGAATATAAATAAATTAGTGGAATATGACAAAATTAGCTGCAGTAATGAACTATTTGCTGCCTTTTCACTAGAATAGCAAATGGTATGTCATTTATATGCATGCAAAACAAGTAGTTCCACTCTTAGAATGCAAATTTATTATGCCAACATGAAAACTTGTTCTTATTTTCAAACTGCCACAGAGGATAATCCCATAGCCATAATGTCTATCCCAGAGGTTCACAAAGTGGTCCATATAGATCCCCAGGGGTCTGTTTTGACTTGCGGGGGGTCTATGACAGTGAGAGAAAAATTGGGGGTCCATGTGAGCGGACCCCATTTAGGCAGAGCACCATCAACATTTAGGCGTTCTGTAAATGTCTTACATCTAACACAAATTGTTTTGGTGCCATTTTTGAAAGTTCTTGCAGCAATTCTTGGACATTTTAAAACTTTTTGGTGCATTTCTCAAGTGGTGCAAAGGTAGGGGCCTGATCCTTGTGGTGTGCATACCTTTAAAGTCCATTTTGCATTGTGTGTGGGGGGTGGGGGAATCGCATCATTTTTCGGAACTTGATCCTTGCCATGTGCATGTATATAAAGTCCGTTTTGCAAAGGTTGTAGACCCGTGTTTTACAGCCACATGACAGGTATTTATACCCAAATCATGGCTGTTTGAAATTAAAACCAACTATAATTACAGTCATACCTTGGTTAACAAGTAACTTGGTTTATGAGCATTTTGATTAAGAAGCAAAAATTTCTAAACATTTTTGCCTTATTAACGAGCAGTGTCTTGATAGATCAGCACTCTCATGTGTGTCACATAATCAAAAGGGCTCTAAGCCAATGGCATATCTCCGTCTCTCCCCCTCCTGCTGGAAGTGGGTGACTGTTTCAGTTTCTGTTTCAGACAACAACCGCGGCAGAGTTGAAGGAAGGGTGACAGGCTCAGTAAAATCTGTGGGGCCTCTCCACACCATCCCTGCCACCACCACTGCAACCAGGACACCCCCACCCCCATCACCCCTGGGCGAGCGATGAAGGGGAATTGGGTCCGCTGCCGCCACTCGCCAGGGCTGTGCCAAGACCTCTTGGAGCAGTCACGGCGAGTTACGGAGGGGGATTGGGCTCGCTGTGGCGGTGCCAAAATTTCTTGGCATAGCCGCAGCGAGAGACGGGGGGAATCGGGTCTGCCATTACTGCTCGCCTGGGCTACTCAAAGAAGTCTTGGAGCAGCCGGGCAAGCGATGGTAGCAGATCAGATCCGCCACCGAGCTGGAGCCTGGGTCTTGGGGAAGGGGGGGAAAGGGTTTTAAAAGCCCAGGCTTTTAAAACTTTTTCCCCCCTTCCCCACACCCCGGGCTCCAGCTCATTGGAGCTGGGGTGGAGAAATAAAGGTTTTTCTCCCCCAAGTCAGCGCGAACCAGATGGAGCCCCAGCATGTACTGCAGTCCCGTGATATTACGGGACTACAGTACATGAACCTCGAAATAGTGGGGGCTTACTGTAGAGCACATTCCGCCACTAGGTATCTAAACCATGGTTTGGACGTGGAAGTCTAGCCAACTTCTTTTGTGAGTTTTGGCATTTTGTGTGTATAATATGTCATCTATGGGACCCCAGAACGAATCATCTGAGTTTCTATTATTTCTTATGGAGAAATTTGCATTTATATAGGAATGCTTTGGTTTACAAGCATGTTTCAGGAACCGATTATCCTTGTAAACCATGGTATTATTGTACTAGAATCCCAACAGCAGAGACGGAGGGTATTCTGTCTTCCCCAAATGCATTGCTGTATATTTCCCCACAGAAGTGAATGAAATCCACCCCCTGACAAGAATGGGTGGCTACCTGGCCCAGCCCATGTCTACATGCTTGCTCCTACCTGTGTACTTCTGCTCTATTTACACCCCCTCTCTCTGAATCTCAATCTTTAGTTCACAATTCCCAGAATTCCAAGCCACTGGGTTGTGCTGACTAGAGGATTCTGGGAGTTGACATGACTTTGTTTCTCCTCCAACCTTATTTTTTTACTTTGTTTTTTATGGTCACTGACAAAAACCAATAAAAGCAGAAAGACACACTGAAGACATTTATCATGAGCTTTCATAGGCACAATACATCTCTTGCGATACACAAAGCCCAGTATTTAAGCCAGTGATGGCAAACCTTTAGGAGACTGATTGCCCAAACTGTGAGTAAGTGCCAATACGTCAATTTAACCTGAATAAAGTGGTACCCCGGGTTATTAATGCTTCGGGTGCTAACCTTTGCAAAAGCAAGGTTCAAAGAAAAGGCTTTTGAATTTTCCGGGGTCACAGCGCCGTCGCTGTTCTTCTATCCTCGCTTTCCTGAAGGGTGCAACCTTGTGGGAAAGTGAGGATCAAAGACCAGGAGTGCTACTCTTTGGGAAAGTGAGGTTCAAAGATCAGGCTTTTGAATTTCTCGTGGCTACAGTTTCCTTGCTGTGGCTGCGGGAAATTTAAAAAACTGCTCTTTGATCCTTGCTTTCCTGAAGAGTAGCACCCTATCCAGAAAGCCGGAGGGAGTGGTGGTCGCTTGTGGGCTCGTTCATAGCCCCATTTTACTCTCCAGCCACCCAAAAAATCAAAGCAAAGTGTTCTGCTTATATACCGCCCCATACCACTTCAAGTAGTCCCTGGGCGGTTTACAATTTAATTACAATATGCAGGCTACACATTCCCCCCCCAACAAGCTGGGTACTCATTTTACCGACCTCAGAAGTATGGAAGGCTGATTCAACCATGAGCCTGCTACCAGGGATTGAACCCCAGGTCATAAGCACAGTTTTAGCTGCAGTACAGGCATTTAACCACTGCACCATGAGGCTCCTGACTTGAGAGTAAACTGGGGCTACGAATGAGCCCACAAGCTGCTGCCGCCCCATTGCCCAGCTCTCTGCATGGAGCACAATGTCAGAGGGAGAAGTGCCATGGCTGTGAGGGCGTGATGCTGCATGCCCACAGAAAGGGTTCTGTGTGCCACCTTTGGCACCCGTGCCATAGATTTGCCAACATTGATTTAGGCCATAGGTTTATAGTTTATTTATGTATTTCTTCAGAAATGTATTTATTTCATCTCAAGGCAGTGAGCCTAGCAGAGTTCCAGGTGATTTCTTTGTCCCAGACCTACATAGTGTTAGTGAGGATGCAATCAAATGGCTACAGAGACACATGCCTGATCGCCCCAGAAAGGGTTGCTTTAATGGAAGATCTCTTCTCTTAAAATCTAAGCATTAAAAGTCCTAAAGCTGGATCAAAAAGGTCCATGTTGAGCACAGACTGGGGTCAGGTTGGAGGGCATTTCCCAGTACCTTATATGGTCAAAAGTTATGTGTTTTCACCATAACACAGATTGTGCAGGACTGCTCCATAAGCAGATGTAATTATGATCTATTTTCCAATTTGCCTGTATCATGTATGCTCAGAATATGCTATGAGACTATTTAATAATCACTGCAAAACAGATTACAGTGGAACCTTGACTTACGTCATTAATCCATTCCAGAGGTCTAGACATAAGTCAAACATGCCTTAAGTCAAATGAACTTTTCCCATAGAAAGTAATGGGAATGTGGATTAATCCGTTCCAGACGATGAAAAAGACCCCTGAAAACAGCAATTTAACACAAATTTGACTGGGATAGGAGATTCCTTCCAGGGATGTAAATGAAATGTCTCTTCAAAGAGAGGAGGCGGCAATGGAATTATTGTCCACAAGTTATACGCCTCCACTTTTTAATGTTCATAGCAACAATGTCTAACATTTAAGTTTTACTGATTTTTAACCTGACATTCCAAGTTCTGAACAACCCTATGCTTACCATTACAGTCCCATAACTGTACAGCTCCTCAAGTAAAATGCTTCCATTGTGGACCAGAATTCTGCAGCCAGATTTTTTACAAGACTGAGCCGGCTGTCTAACCAGCAAGGCCTGTCCCGAGCTCCCAGCCCTTCTTCTCCTCCGGCGGCAGCGGCAGCTCTGACAAGGCCGAGGACCAGCTCCAGGTGCTCGGAGCCAGCCTTGCCGAAGCCGCCACTGCTGGAGGATAGGAAGAAGGCAGGAGAAGTTTGGAGGCGGCAGCCGTGATGCTGGGTCATGGCTGCTGCCCAATTCCGGGGCCTTGTGCCGGGGCTCCGAGCTGTAAGTCAGAGCCCGCGATGCAAGTTAAACAGGCCCCTTCTTGCTGCAAGTCAAATATGCTGTAAGTCAAGCGGCATGTAAAGTCAAGGTTCCGCTGTACTGGATTTCGTAGTACATAGACAATAAGTAACTGAAGACCAAAAAGCCCCCCTCCACACACACTCCATTATGCACACAGCACAAGTACCAATTTATTATGCCTTTTGCCAAACCCATAACCCATTGGTACAGGACATGTTTTGCATGCAATCTGTAGCTCAATTTTAGGAAGCCTGCAGGACGTTTTTGGAAAGACTGCTGTCTAAAACCCCGGAGAGTGTGTGCAGATAATTAATACCAATGGTCTGTTGCAGTATATTCAGCCTCCTTTTGTTGCTACACGGGCACTCCCAGATCTCTTTTCCTTGCCCTCATCTATAAAAAGAGCTTCTCGACTCAGAAAGGTTGGCTGGAGAAGATTAAAAGCAAAGAGGTGTCCCTGTTGCACAATCCATTCTGCATTCCCAATCAATACAGCTCAAAGCAGCATGAGAAAGAAAGAAACTAGTTCAGACTGTGTTAACGCAATTGCCATCTAACATCCCAGCAGGCAAAGCTGAGTGAAATTAATTGAATTGACTGTTGTTACCCACGGCTGGCTATGTGGCTGTCTTATCCTGATGCACTAAAGCCCAATGGGTGCAAAATAAAAAAACCCAGTCCCATGGGGTATTTTAGAGCATTTATTATGTACCCCACCTTCGCACACGCGCACGCGCGCACGCACACACACACACACACACACACACACACACACAGTGCCAACATTACTTCCAGAAGCTATTCCTTAAATAAATGTATCTTAACCTACTTTGCATCTTCTTTTGTGGTAACACCACAATGTTGATACAGGGTTTTTTTTTCAGTCGAAGAAAGGATTGTGGAAAAAATGCATATTTCTTAGATCTGGCTTCACATATTCCCAAAAGTCCAATTCGTATTTTTTTTCTACTCAGATTAATTTGACGCTGCGAGTTGCCTTACTAACGTCTATAAAACTAAAAACTGGCATTTAGTTTATTTCGCGAAGTATTTGTTATAACCTAACACTGTCTTCTAAGACAGTGACCCATAAAAGTATCACCTATTCTAGTTATGGAATTGTCTTCTAAGACTGTATCCACTGTTGGACCTTCACTCAGGCAAAAGCAAAATCCAGCACAAAAGGTGGAAGAGGAAACCCCTTAAGAGTTTGAATTATTTATTCATTTAGGTTGGTGAGGAGCACCACAGGGTAGCTCCTAATCTATCCTAAAACCTATAAACATTGCCTTTCAGTTTTCTTTATTACAGGCATGGTGACAAAATGCTGAAGTTGTCAGCACTCCCAAAGAGCCCCCCCCATAAAGTTCTTCCTAGCAACCTAGAGACTCCAGACCTGCAGAAAAGCTTTCTTTGACTCTCCTCTACGATCACTCCTCATTTGGTGAAGGTTGGGTTTTCCCATACAAGTTGCTAAAGGGCATTATGCTGCCCCCCACCAGCAAATATGACTGAATAAATACTTTCACATATCCTTGGCATGCTGTAGAATTAGACAGTTGGTTTTAGGTATAGCTGGTGCCATTCTGCATATCAGTGTATAACTCAGATGCCTGAAGCCCAATCTTCACCAAACTTAGAGGGATTGTACAAGAGAGTTGGGAGAAGCCTCTCTACAATTTTGGTGTCTCAAAGTGCCTGGGGGCCACTTTCCTGAGGTGGCCCTTTATGAAGGTACATAGATTGGACAACCAAACCTTAAAATTCACTAAAGTTCCAGGGCTTGTGGAAGAGAATCAGAGGAAGCATCCCTGTGAATTTGGGGGCTCTAAATGCCAGGGAGGCTTTTTTATATATTTTAAAGGGGAGACAAATCTATCTATCTATCTATCTATCTATCTATCTATCTATCTATCTATCTATCTATCTATCTATCTATCTATCTATCTATCTATCTAATCTATTTAGCTTATATGCCACCCACTACCCAAAGGTCTCTAGGCGGCTTACAATTAAAATAAACAATTCAAATAATTCAAACATTATAATGCCTATAAAATTAAAATACAATAAATACAATACACTAAAATGATACACTAAAACTGCCATCAGTGCCCACAATCAATGTTATATCGGTTAAAACACTTCTGGAACAGAAAGGTTTCTACCTGGCACCGAAATGTCATCAACGTCGGCGCCCGGCAGGTCTCTTGGGAGGACATTCTATCATATGGGGGCAGCTACTGAAAAGGCCCTATACCTACAAGCCATCTTTTTCACCTCCTTGAGGGATGGCTCTTTCAGGAGGGCTCCCTAGGTATATCTTAATTGCTGGGTAGGTTCATATGGAAGGAAGTGGTCCTTCGGGTATCTAGGTATCTAGATTTGTCAATTAATTGCAAGAAAGTCAATTCATCAATTTGCCTGATGAATCACAAATTGTGACAAATCACCATTTTAAAATCCTTCCCCATCCCTAAACAGAACTGCAAAAAAGACAGTAATCTCCTCCCTCCTCAGCACCAGTCCAGCTGGCCTTTGAACAGAGTTCAAAGTAATGAGTAATGTTATGTTCTCCTGTAATATGATGTTCTGAAACAATCAGCATTTTAATCACAATGCTACACTTTCAGCTTCCACTCATGATACTGAAGCAAACTGTTAAGTGCCAGAGGTCCACTACCAGGCCTTGGCCTCTACTGCTCTGTAAGAAAATTATTTGGCTCATCCAATGAAGCTTGGTTTCCTTAACATTAATCAAAATAAGTTGCTTGCAAGAGGTACTGAGAGTTATAGACATGATATGGCATGCTGGTAAATATCAAAGCTAGTGATATTACTATTACTGTTACTATTACTGGTGATACCATTACTGTTAGAATTCAGTTATTTGATAAAACAAAGAGTTAAACTTATAAAAATTCACAGCAGATAACAGAGCGAGCAGAAATTCCGTATAGAATGAAAAACAATAGTTTCCTCTAATTATCTCTGTGTGTGTGCTGTGTCGTTACCGTCGTGACCGACTCTTCGTGACCCTATGACCATGGACTTTTCTTGGCAGGAATACTGGAGTGGTTTGCCCATTCCTACTCCAGGTGCCTACAGCACCTGGTATTCCCTGGTGATCTCCCATCCAAGTTCTAACTAGGGCCGACCCTGCTTAACTTCCGAAATCGGGCAAGATCGGATGTGCTTAGGGCATCCAACATAACTGACTTTCCTTATTGTCTACTGACCTGATCACCAACATTACCTCTTCCTTGCTGTCTTTCTTAACTCCCTCTGTTGCTATTAATTCTTTCCCTTGTCCAAGAGGCACACACATGTGGGTTCAGATCAACTTCAACTGCTCATCATGATGCTGATGACAATGATGACAACAATGATGACGATCAATCTCATACCCCATCTCACACCTACCCTCACAGGAGCCAAAGGTGTCTCCAAGTCTTCATAGAAACATACAACAGTGGAGCCTCGTATAACAAACTTTTTATAATATAAAATCTGAACAACATAAAAACATTCAGGAGATAACAGAATTGTCTATGGGGCGAATCCGTACAACATAAAAATCGTCGCGATTAGGGACTCAAGATGGGCACGAATCAAAAAAATGACGTTTCGTTTGTCGTTTGGAGGGTCCGTTTCGGTTCGTTTCCGGCTTTTGTGAATTTTTGCAAAAAATCATTTTCGTTTTTGTTCATTTTATTACCATTTATTTCAATTTTTTGTGATTTTTTTAGCATTTAAAGCAGTTCACTGTATTGCAGTAACGAAAACGAAACGCACAACAAAATTTCCGGTGTTTCTGTTCGTTTTGTTTCATTTTGGAGACAAAATTTGTTTGTTGTTTCGTTGCATAACGAAAAGAAAAAACGAAAACGGAAACGAAAAATTGTTCGTTTCGTGCCCATCTCTATTAGGGACTACTCAGTTTTCAATGCATTCCTATGGGAAATTTGTATAAAGGAAAATTTGCTTAACATAATTTCATTTGGAACGAATTAATCCCTTTGTACAAGGTACCACTGTAATCCACTTTATCTATACACTATATGGAATACTAATAGTAATCCAAAGACCACCCAAGGCTACAGAGTTAGATGAAGTAGATACAGTCCTCCCTTACAGACATATACTGTGTGGAAATCTAAAACCACCCCTGGTTCTCAGTACAGTAACCCCCCGCCTATCGCGGGGGTTAGGGACCCACTCAACCCGCGATGCTTGAAAATCCGTGATATGCGGAAGCGGGTCGGGTGGGGCCTGGGGGGTGGCGTGGGGCAATGCAATCGCTCCCCGCCGCCCCCCCCCACAGCTCCGAGGCTTCTCAGAGGGCCCTGGGGGCATTGCACGGCCCCAATGTGCAGGTACTGCGATCCCACGATATAGTGGGACCACAGTACCTGAACCGCGAAATGGCGGGGGTGACTGTAGCAGGTTTACTGTGGCCCTGATACTATTTAATTTTCTCTATTATTTGTAAAAGGAAAACTCCAGCTTAAAAAAACATAACTACAGAAAATCTTCTGATTTACCCCCACAAACATATTTGTAGGAAAATAAAACAGGTATAACAGGCTGTGCTATAGTCATGTGCCATCAAGTTTCTTCTGCCTCATGGATGAATTAATGACCTTCAGAAAATGCATTCATTAAGAGCCTTCCAAGAGACTGGCAATCTACAGGTCCTAGATTTCCTTTATTGTGTCAAACCATCCAGTCCTCAGTCTTCTTTTTCTGCTGCTTACCATTTTCCTTGGAATCACTTTTCCAATATATCTTATCTTCTCCCAGGGCTTGCTAGTTCTCATAAATTCTTCCTTCAGATTTCTTATCATGTTGAAATGAGCATGAGGGTGAAGGAACTACATATGAGGAAAACCTCAGTAACTATACACTAAAAATGATGTACTCCTATATATTTTCTTTGTAACATATCCTAACCTCATGCATTTATGTACACCGAAAAGGTGAGTGCATATGCAGAATCGTGCCAGTTATACCAAAAATCAACTGTCTGAACCTACAGCATGCTAAGTATTTGTAAAAGTATTTATTCAGCCATATTTACTGTCCATATAGTTATTATATTACTTCAAACCACACTGAAGTCCAAATAAGCTGAAGAAAGGGCAAAATTTCCAGAAGCCAAAGGTTATCTAATAAAATACTGTATCTGATAGTATGGGCGTTTATACACGACCCCTAAGCTCCGCAGCAAATGGCTGCAAGGTCCGGACCTTAAAAATGTTTACCCACCAGCTCTGGACTTTGCAGACAATTAAGTGCGACCCCGCCCACTTTAGCAAGACCAAACAGCAGTTTTCTTGTACCTGCTTTTTGGAGGTGACAAATATTTGATCCGGTGTAAGGATAGTGAGTGTGGGGCTCTCCTGACTTCTGTTTGTTCTTTTTTTGCACCCCGCCCCTTTAAGAGATCTGAATGCTGCCCAGAACAAAACGGAGGTAAGAAGGCATTCTTTTCTTTCTTTTTTCTCCCCCCCCCCTCAGGCAGCCAGCAACCAGGAAGTGCGGAGGGGGGTGGGGACAGAGGAAGAGCAGGAACCCCTAAGATCTCTGGTCCGAATTTAAGTGGCCAGTGGATCTTAGGGGTCGTGTAAAAAGGCCCTATATTTGCAAAGTGAGCAATCATCAGCACTTCTCCATGTTTCTCTTATCAGATAAAGCTCAGTGAAAGAGTATATTTCCACATGCAAACTGCTCTTCAGTTTAATCCTTGGAAAATACATGTACTTTAAACCCTGGAGAGGGAGAGGGAGAGGGAGAGAGGGGGGGGGGAGAGAGGGAGAGAGAGCTATTGCTAGTCAGTGTGGCAAAAGGTGAGAAAACCATGGCCCTTTGGTTAAGGTTAGACTTGATTTGCCACTAGCCTCAGCCATCATGTTCTGAGGTTTCATACATTTCCTGCTTTTGGTTTGATAGGCAAGGAACTGCATTATTCAACTTTCTTCAGAAAAAGGAATCTTGAAACCAACATACACAAGCAGGACACGCCACCAACGCACACAGAACTGGGTAAATCTTATAATAAAAATGGATGAAGATAAAATTTCATTTCTTTTTCTAGAGAAAACGCAGCAACCTATACAGTTAACGATTTACTGGCTATGCTCTAGGCCAGGGTATATCAGAAAAGTTGGGCTAAATAATGGATAATAATCTCCTCCTAAGACAGTCTGTTTGTAAGCAGAGGAGAGCTTGAAAAACATGCATACCTGGGTTCATAAACAAATAATATTTCAATAGCCATATGATATTATGTAGCAGAAAAAAAGAACATCTTTGATATAATAGCTGTTGTGAGATTTCTAGACTGTTTGGCCACGTTTTGGAAGTTTTTCTTCCTGATGTTTCACCAAACTCTGTGGCCGGAATCTTCAGAAGGCAAGGAGCTCAGGGAACTAGGAGGAGTTCTCTCTGTGCTCATTCTATAAACCAGAGCACAGAGAGAACTCCTAGTTCCCTGAGCTCCTTGCCCTCTGAAGATGCCGGCCACAGAGTCTGGCGAAACATCAGGAAGAAAAACTTCCAGAGCAGAGCCAAACAGCCTGAAAAACTCACAACAGCTATCAGATCCCACCTGTGAAAACCTTAGAGAATACATCTTTGATATAAATTAAGACTGGATTTGAATACAGAAGTTGCCAATAGTTATTTTCCCATGGTGGCGTATCATATATCTGGTACAAAGTTTCAATTTACTTCAGTGAATTCATTGATTTTATAACGGAGAGGGTGTACATCTCCTTGGGTGTGCACTGCTATTTGTCAGATACATGTGGTTCAGGAGGCATGTGCAATAGGAGAGATTTGAAAGAGAACACCGCTGTGAAGGAAGATGTTCTGCGCAGACACGGCATGTGGCCAGACCAGATAATGCTTAAATGAGATGTAGTGACTTTAAAATGCAGGAGCACACTCTTAGCTATGTAGCAGCAACAGAAGCTTGCTCTTTTATGCTTGCTCTTGTTTTCTGACTGAAAATAAAGGTGTTTTGTGGTACCAAACAAATATTAAATGACAAGGGAAACTTAGGAAACAGCAGGTTGATCCCTCTCTATTAATGCTACAGACTGTTTGATGAAGCAGATTGGTGGGACATTCAGGGCAGACAAGGATTACTTTTTTGTACTCACAATCCAAATTATGGTATTCACAGCCACCAGACGCGATTACGGCCATCAGCTGAGGCAGCTTTAAGCAGAAATGAGACATGTTGCTAAATGATAAAGTTACCATCAAAGGTCACTTAGTACTTCCAATTATGATGGCCACCTATTACTTCCAGTTGATTAAGCAACCTGCCTGGTTTGGCACAACCATGAGAAAGAGTTATGGGGCCTTTGAACTGACTCAGCAGGACCTTCCTTAGTTCTGATTGTTCCGTATAGCCCATCTTACACCCCAGTGTGTGTTACAACACTAATAATGAGCCTGTTAATTGAGCACTTACCTTTTAAAGAATTGTGCCATCTACACAGAGGAGCTCAAAAAAACCTTCAAAAACTAGAGAAAAAAAAGGAATTGCAAGCATGTATCAATTCAACACGACCACAAGAATGAAAAAAAATACAACATCTAGGCTATGTGTACATGTGTGAACTGGATGCTCTGAAATAGCTGTCCATGTAATATCCATTGTTGGTACTTATCATATAACTGTAACTAATAAGAGCGTGGAAGAGTTAAATTTTGACCTACAACTCCCAGAATCCTCACGGGAATGGTGGCAGAAATACAGTAATCTAAAACTCACTTTTTTGAACTCTGGTAACAATAGATTGACAGAATCATAAGGTTCAGTGTTAAAAAAAAAGTACCAGGCCATACTGTTAGAATATCCACTGAATCCTAGGGTTTATAAAATTATAATGATGACATTGTTTTGTTTTTAAGGAGTATGTTCTCTGAGTCAACTCTAAAAGGAGGGACTTTTTAAAATGAGAAATGGTGCCATTTTATTAACGCTGCATGTTTTTCAGGTTGTTCCATTCTATCAAGAGAATTTTTGTTGTTGTTTTTTAAAAAAACAATCCCCCAAAACCAGTGCATTTCACAAATGGAAGAGTAGTTGCTGTAACCTATCTTAGTTCTTGCAACCTATCTTATGGTAATGACAGCGATTTGAGGTGAGAGGGAAATAAAAACGCATACTGCCATTGACTATAGCAATTGCAATACCTTATCTTATGGTGTAGTATTGCTGATGTTTTGTGGTCAAATAACTGATTGTTTTGCTTCATTTTAAACACGTTCTTGAAAAAAATATCCTGTTCTAGTTTCTTGAAAATACTTATTTAAAGAAAACTGTGTCTTCACAATATGAAGAATAACAACCTTTATTATATTTATCACACAAATAGAAAACATTCATTTTCTTGAGTGTTTTCCGTTCTTTGTAAAAGCTAGGTAACTTAAAGATTGACTAATTTAACCACCACCAGTTACTGAAAGCTCATGTAGTTGTGAACAATTTTATATGTTTAATCTGAATGTGATGCAAAAAACAGGTCATTTTAAAAGGTGTGATAAAGTAATCCTAGTTGCACAACAATATGGATGAATTTGACCCTACAAAAGACAACATATCTAAATGTTAAATACTATTGTTAACATTTCATCATGTAGCTTCTAAAATCAATCCACCTACTAAGAATTAGCATTACATTTTCAATCTCCTCTCCTTCATTCCCCTTCCTCAAGCCCCAGGCTCCAGATGATTGGTGCTGGGGTTGGGAAACAAAAGGTTTTTCTCCCCCACCCCAGCGCCAATCAGCTGGAGCCCAGGGCATGGGGAAGTGGGGGGAAAATTTTAAAAGCCTGGGCTTTTAAAACCTTTTTTTTTCTCCTTCCCCAAGCCCTGGGCTCCAGCTGACTGGTGCTGGGGTTTTTCTCCCCCACCCCAGCACCAATCAGCTGGAGCCTGGGGTTTCACTCTGTGGAGGCATCGTGTGCTGCTCCCCCGCACCCAGGGGTCAGGAGAAGCGGTGCACGATGTTTAAAATGTGCTTACGCAATGGAGCCAAGCGCTTGGCTCCGTTGCTTAAATACATTTTAAACATTGAGTGCCACTTCTCCAAACCCCCCTGGGGTGCAGGAGAATGGCGCACAAGGTTTAAAATGTCTTTAAGCAACGGAGCCAGCTTGGCTCCATTGCTTAAAGACATTTTAAACATCACGGGCACCCCCAGTTCTGACCTGACCTGCATCCTCATATCGCAGGTTTTTAATGATCGTGGGTCAGTTCGGTCCCTGAGCCTCGCAATAGATGGGGGGGTTACTGTAGCACGCATGTGCAGGGGGTACCTTTACCTTTACCTTTTATACAAAATTGACAATAGCCTGAGTGTCTAGCAGTGGAGCCAAGGGTTTTAAATTCGATTCCCCACTATGTCTCCTTGAGAGGGACTGGACTCAATGAACCATAGGGTCACTTCCAGCTCTGCAGTTCCAAGATTATTATCATTATTATTATTAAAAACAATAAATACAATAAAAGGGACAAGAACACCCTAAAGACTATTTGCTATATTTTAACGTGAGCCTTGATGACCAAGTCTACTTCTTCAAAAATGAAAGAGACCTGGTGAGAATTCACAAAAATGGACAAATTGACAATGATTTATTAGTAATGGCATAGGACTACCAGCCTTGAATAATTGCAGTTATCAATCTATGAGCCTACAATAGAACAGTAGCATTGTTGATACAAATGGAAAACTGGGCATCTGTGTAGAATTTCAAGCATAGTAATGATTTGGGTATCTTTGGATGAGTGGGCCTCCAGCATCCTCATATACCTTATCTCATCTAAAGAATATTCAGAAAGATGGAAATGTTCTCAAACGGACTTTTGTGAGCTGCCATTTCTGATGTCAGATTTATCTCCATTAAGTTCTTTTTCATAGATATTGCCTTGTTTGGTCTTCATAGAGTGCAGAAGGGAACTGCTGACAAAGTACATCATAGATGTTAGCAGAGGAACAAGTATACACATCCTTGATATTATGCATGTTGGGGCCTGCAATTGGGTTGTAAGAGTAGATGTGGGAACAGAACTGACACTTGGTATTTGTAGCAGGGTTTAGTCCCCACCTCTGTATCAGTGTTGCATGGTCTGTTGTGTGTCAACAGAGATTGGGAGGTGGTCTGTAAACAAGTATGAGCCTGCTTGCACAGGATTAAGTAAAGTCACATATTCTTGTCAATAACAGGCTATATGTTATTTATGGTGCATATGAGCTGTCTCAGTTGGTAGCTGAAGGTAACACTAGTATTTGGTCATTTTCTCTTCTGAGCCTGTCTTACAGCAGGTTACTTCTGGCTGGTTGTTGGGGTTTTTTGCCCAGTTACTTTGTTCTTTATCTATAATCTTAGACATGTCTTTTGTAGAACCCTGAGTTTGGCATTATTATTAATTGTCATTAAAAGTCATTAAGCTTTTCTTTCTTTCTTGGGAGCATACATCTGAACATCCAGAAAAATAACAACTTCAAAAGTTAATTACTGATTAAGTAAAATTGTGATATTCCATTGCTATTTTAAAATCAGGCTATTTGCAGATACATTTCAAAAATTCTACAGTTCATCATATGTGCTAGACAAAATAATGACTACTAAGCAGGAGTTTCTGGAAACATTGTAGACAAAGCACATAAAACATACGTCAGAGGAAAACAATAGATAAATTCAG
Organism: Phrynocephalus guinanensis; assembly: GCA_037367245.1. NCBI lineage: Eukaryota > Metazoa > Chordata > Lepidosauria > Squamata > Agamidae > Phrynocephalus > Phrynocephalus guinanensis. The sequence continues at coordinate 30,358,080 of CM074736.1, forward strand.
TATTCTTAAAGCATTTGATTGCCTGGAATGGTCAATACTAAAATTTATAATAAAAATATTAGGTTTTGGTGAGCAACTGAAAGCTATGATGAATCAATTATATTCTGATAATATTGCACAAATGTTAGTAAATGATGGAGTAACAGAATATATCCCTGGGCCATGATACTAGACAAGGATGTTTCTCCTTTCCCTAGTTTTGTTTGCTTTGGTTATAAAAATTTTTGCAAATGTTATTAGGGAGGATAAGTTAATTTGTGGTGTAGGTTTTAAAGATGCAGTAAAGATTAGTTTACTTGCTGATGATACTTTATTAATAATAGAAAACTCATTAATGGTTATGCATAGGCTAAAATTATATTTGAAAGAATTCAGTGAGATAGCAGAGTTACAGATAAATTGGAGTAAATCAGAAATGATGTTGTTCAATGATGACAGAGAAGAAGAAGAGTTAATTAGGAAACATTTGATGCTAATATTGAAAGACTTATTAAATATTTAGGTATAAATATTCCAAAGAACTTAGAATGTCTGAAAGAAAATCTAAACAAGTTGAAACAAGAAATTAAAAATAAATTAGATGCTGTTAGGAAGATTAGATTTTCATAGCTTGATTGCACCATGCAAAATGAAGATATTGCCTAAGATCAATTTTTATTTTAGGATGTTTCCAATAAAGATAACTGAAGAAGAGTTGAAAGATTGGCAGAATATTATTAATAAATGTTGTAATGGAGATAAAAAAGTAAGAATAAATAAGAAATGATTATGTCTCATTCCCACAAGCTAGTCTCCTCTTCATTTCTTGCGTATTTATATGCACATATAAAGCAGCACCATTGATGAGATTTAATGGAAGAGGGGGAAAACTCTGCAACCGGTAGCCTTCCATATGAACAACAAACTAAAATAACGTTGTGGTGGTTCACATTTGTACTAATTTAACTTTATATGGCCATGTGATTTCTGTTGAAAAGTTTGCCTACTAATAGAATGAGAGAGAGATATCATTGGTCAAAGAGAGCACCAGTGAAATCATCCGGGGCAAGGTGATTACAAAGGACATAAAAATGAAATTAACTAGAGAGAGAAATATACAGGAATTTGGTAGCCCACCTGAGAAGCCATAATTTGAGTTGTTCATTGAGGTTCTGCATAGTAGAGAGGGAAACTTTGAATTCCACAGGAGAAATAAATAAAACTAAGCTAGAATAAAAGATTGCCTATTATACTTTGAAAGGCTTAACAGGTTGACAACTGTGTCTCTACCAGCTGAAAGACAGTCTAAAGTTTACTGAGTAACCCTCACAGAAAGTACATTGCCTAGATGACACTTACACTTTGCTTCAATAAACACAGTGCCTGAAGTTATTTTTCATGTTAAACCAATAAACACTTATTTTTATTTATACTGACCTGTCTGGAAAGAACTTTGTACTGTATTTTTTTTATAAAGTAAATTTTATTATAAAACCAATCACCAACACCCCAGACAAAAACAGTGACCCCCAGGCATACGATACATTGGATATACATTAATGATAAAACAAATTCAAATTAACAATATGTACAATTCTATATAAATTAACAATTAACAATCCGCAAGGTTTACTTAGCTTTTAACGTTTTAATTACCCCAAATTGGTCAAACTTACTCATATAATTCTGTAGCTTCTCAAACCATTCCTCCTCTTTCTCATTGACCTTAAACCCTTTCATTCTGCGTATCTTCATAGTTAGGTATTCTAAAATTATAATTTTTATACTTTTATTATACTTTTATTTTTAAATAAATTATTATTTTTAGCACTTCATACTGTATAACCCTAGAGGTGATGTCAAAGCAGAGTCTATTTGTTGGTGGCAGCAGAAGATTTTATTCCATTTTCCAACACAATTTTCACTTGTGGAAGCCTAATGAAGCCAGTGACAGCAAAACACCACTCTTGTTAGACCTCATATTCACTTTTAGAGAAATAATTGAGGCTTGTAAGAGGGGTGCTTGCCACAGTTATGTTAAATATGTTTTCATTGAACTGAGATTATTTCACACTCTGTAAGGTTTTGGAATGGAAGGTAGTGCTGAATAATTTGATCGATACATGTCATCAGAAGAATTATCCCCAGAGCAAAATTACATTGATCTGAAATGCTACATAACCACTGGGCTATGCTGTGCATCTTTACTCATTTCATATGGCAGAACTGTTCAGAATTAAGAACGAAAAGGCTACTCTAAACATGCCAGGTCTTGGAGGAGTTCTTAAAAGGTTGGTCCGTTTCTAGTACAGATAAACGAAGATGGAAAGAGTTCAAGGAAGAAAACACAGGTAGAGAAAGTGGGGATCAGGTAGACAGTCAGGGAGGGCAGGGCAGAGAAGCAAGAATTTGTCAATAACAGACTTTGAAGCAGCCTTTGTCAGCAGTGCTTGATGTTTCACAATTATCTTGTAAGGTCACCTGACTATTCTGGCTGGGAGTGAAACTTCTAAAGCCCCCTAGCAGATGTTATAAATGCTGATCCTGTGAACATACTTAGTGAAGAATGCCCCTCGCCATTCCATGCAATCATGATCACTTTCCAAGTCTGAGAGAATATAACGATAGGATGAAGTCATTCATAATGAAACAGTGGGAGATATTCTGGAAGCCATAACTGACCATTGCTGAGTTATGGGTCGCTTGAATATTAGCATTATAGTCATAAAGCCCAAATACAGATGTGTGGTGCACAGCTTTTCTCTCTATTTTTTCCTAAGGGCTCAAAAGCATTTGCAGAGTCCCCTTTGTCTGGAGATTTAGGAGGCCACAACCTTTCTCCCTCCTATGTTCCTAATATAAAGTGAACCTGCACATCTGCAGAGGGGAAAATCCTCTCTTTACTTCAATACATTTTCCCTCATTGCAAAATGCAGAAAGATGTGGAGGTGCCTGTATGTATGTCTCTGCACTCTACCTGATTTTACTCTGCCCTTACAATATTTAAATAAATTGGATGATCTCGATCAGTCAGGAGTAGAGATGGGCACGAATAGAAAAAATGGTGTTTTGGTTTTTTGTTTTTCGTTGAGGGGGTCCATTTCGGTTTGTTTTTGTTTTTCGCAAATTTTTGAAAAACATTTTTGTTTATTCGTTTTTCATTTTTACCGCTTTTTGCACGATTTTTAAAGCATTTCCGTACGCGGGTGTCCCCCAACACCCCAGACCAGAGGGAAAGCACTAAAAAAAATTGATGCTGGCAGACACACAGTATAGACTAGGCACGCAGGGAGGCTGCAAAGGCAGCAGCGGGTGTTACCCAGGGTGCAAGGCAACTGCAGAGTGACTGCACTGCGGGGCAGGGGAGGGTACTCACTGAGAGGTATGCATGCACGCACAGAGGGAGGCTGCAGGACTGAAGCTAGAGAGAAATCTCTTCTTTCTCTCCCCTAAGAGCCAGGCTGCAGCCGGCAGGAACACAGAGACACACACCGGCCTGGCTGGCCTAAAGTGAAAATAACGAGTCGCAGAGACAGCAATTCCACCCTAACTCCCACCGGAGACTGCAAGGAGGAAGAGGGCTGCCAGAGCTTTTTATGCCCTCTGTGGCTGCCAAACCTGCCCAGTCTGCCATCTGGGCATGCTATTGGTTGAAGTTGTCCAAGAATTTACATGATCCCATCACATGGCTTGCCTCCATTTTGTGGCTGGCAACATCCATTTTGTCATCCTTAAAGGGAAAAGAAAAATACATCGCGATGGGAGAAGACAAAAACAAACATTTTAAGGACCCCAACCCCCCCCCCGGTAGGTATTATCAGACAGTATAAATAATTATCACTGCGTTTTTATGGATGTCCGGGGTGTTTTTTAACATTTAAAACAGCTCATTTCATTGTGCGTCGCCATTAACGAAAAACAAAACATAACTAACCTAATTTTCATGGTTCTGTTCGGTTCATTCCAATTTCATCACAATGTTCGTTATTCGTTTCATTACGTAACAAAACAAATAACGAATAGCGGAAACGAAAAAAAGTTCATTTCATGCCCATCTCTAGTCAGGAGAAACTGAAGCTTCAAATTATCTTGAAGCAACACTGAAATGTTGCCCAATGGTTTCTTGTTTGTCGACTCAGAAAGCCTGTCCAAGATTGGGTTCATAAGGTCCATCTGGATGTATAAAAAAGGCTTAGGATAATTTCAGTTTAAGAGCTTGCAAACAACATGAATATGCTTCGTAACTGTACTGTTAGGCCAGTTTCACAGTAGGAAAAACTCCTGGGTGAACTCAAACCCTAATCCTTTGCCAATGTAGGAAATTCATTAATATCACATTTGTGCTACTAGGGAAGTTTGGATACTGTTTTTAAGGCCTAAATGCAACTTCTTGCTGATCTTAGCAATTCGGTATCAGTCCCTTCCATCTCCCTGCATTGCCCCCTCTTACTGTTCAAAATAGGCTTCAGAGGGGTTTCCAGCCATTCAGTGTCAGTTTGGGTGGGTGGATGGGTGGTGATCTGTGGGGTTGCGTCAGGTGCAGAAGTCCAACACAGACTACGGAAACTTCTCCCCCTTATGAGCATCTTTCCCAAGCTACCTTCCCATTGTTTTTAAGGAGAAAGGAGCTTGCCTCGGTGGCTAAAAGTCATTTTAAACATCACATGCCACTCCTCCATGATGCAGAGGGGGGGGGGTCAGGAGAAGCAGCACACAATGTTTAAAATGACTTTTAGCCACCGACCCAAGCACATGCCTCGGTGGCTAAAAGTCATTTTAAACATCGCCCGCTGCTCCCCCGTGATACAGAGGGGGATCAGGAGAAGCGGCGCACAATGTTCAAAATGACTTTTAGCCACCGACCCAAGCACTTGCCTCGGTGGCTAAAAGTCATTTTAAACATTGTACGCCGCTCCCCCACAATGCGTGTGGGGGGGAGTGTCAGGAGAAGCGGCGCACAATGTTTAAAATGACTTTAGCCACCGACCCAAGCACTTGCCTCAGTGGCTAAAAGTATAAGTCGAGGGCCCCTTTTATCAGCCCAAAATTAGGGCTGAAAAACTAAACTTATATTTGAGTATATACAGTAAGTTGTATACACTCAAGTATATACACCACAGCTCTCTACCATGCTGGAAGAGCTGTCGAAAAAGGGCTGCAAGCCCAGCCTTTTGCAAGTATATACTTTGATGACACTCCAAGCATTGTAGACCCCTTTTAGTCTCAAAATCTAGAATGATCTTGGGAGAGAACAGGTAACCTTTTCAGCTACAACAGCAATATTGGATATACAACACAGTTCCAAAAGACATTCACTTTTTTAAAAATAAAAAAACCCCTCTGGTTTATGAATACGGCATATTAAGCTTCCATATCCATGATTCAACCCCCCCTCCCCGAAAATGGCCTGCAAGCACAATATTGTGAAGCAATATTGAGCCATATCCTGGAGTTTGAATTTGTGATGCACAGTATTTATTTATTTATTTATTCATTCATAAACAAGAGGGAGCTTTTTTGTTTTGGTTGGGGTTTTGCAGAACTGAATTTCCTGGCTTTTTAAATCAGACGTTTAAGTACATTTACACTACACACAAACTCCAAGAGAAACTTCCCTCAGGTGAAATTGCCCAGTGCTAGAGGATCACAGAAGATTAGGACATGATCTATGCTAGAGATGGGCTTTTCATTTTGGAAGTGGTCAGCTTCCGAAACAAAACACAGGAGTCCCACTGACATTCAGAACTGGAGGAATGAAATCAACCAATCCCTTACCTTGTGCTGGGCTCGCGTGGGGCGCAACTCCAAAGAAGAAGAACATAAGAAAATAAGAAGAGCCATGCTGGATCAGGCCAAAGGCCCATCTAGTCCAGCTTCCTGTATCTCACAGTGGCCCCACAAAATGCACCTGGGAGCGCATGAGACTAGATATCTGTCTCCTGATACCACTCCCTTGCATCTGGTCCTTGAAGTACCCTGGTTTTAATCCTGGAGATTACACCTATCCATCATGGTTTGTAACCTGTGATGGGCTTCTCCTCCAGGAATCTGTCCAATCCCCCTTTGAAGGCATCCAGGCCAGATGCCATCACCACATCCTGTGGCAGGGAGTTCCACAGACTAACAACATGCTGGGTGAAAAAATCTTTTCTTTTATCTGTTCTTACTCTTCCAGCCCTCAATTTGAGTGTATGTCCCCTAGTTCTGGTATTTTGTGAAAGGGAGAAGAGCGTCCCTCTATCCACTTTACTCATGCCCTGCATTATTATGTATGTCTCAATCATATCCCCCCCCTCAGGCACCTTTTTTCCAGACTACAGAGCCCCAAATGTTTTAGCCTTTCCTCATAAGGGAGATCCCCCAGCCCAGTAATCATTTTAGTCGCTCTCTTCTGCACCTTTTCCAGTTCCACTATGTCTTTTTTGAGATTCGGTGACCAGAATTGTTCACAATACTCCAGGTGTGGCCTTACTATCATTTTGTATAATGGCATTATCATGTTGGCTGTTTTATTTTCAAGACTCCGACGCGTCAACTTTCCTTCTCCCTGACCCTGGCCAATCAGAAACTGTGCAGGGAAATGCATCATCCCGCCTCCCTGTATGATTGATCAGCACATCTAGTGGTGAAGGCTTCTGGGAGCTGCAGTCCAAGAACAGTGTTGGGAACCACTGACCTGAAGTGCCAGTTGTCTTAGCTAAACTTTTAAAATTTCTTTTTCTTTAAAATAGCTAATTTCCTGAGCTATTTTCTGTAAAGATGTGCTCGCCAAGTTGTTTGTTTGAAGTAGATAATGAAAATAACAGCTGATAAGGTAACTAAAATCTACAACAAATTACGTATAAGTTGAGGCTTCCCTCATTAAATTTACTCTGACTAGATCTAAGAACAAAGAGGTAATTTAATGGTAAATGTAGCCCTGATTAGATTTTTCACCTACCCATACAGGGATTTACAATCTAATACATTTTGAGAACAGGAGTAGAACTGAAAATTAAAGCTGATGGAATCCTTACGGGTATGAACTATTGAGTAGATGAATGTGAAAAGTAATGTCTTTCAGAAACCAATACAATTACTATCTGCTAATTGGAATCCCTCTTCTTGACTCCTGGACATTGTTGGAAGCAGTCAGAAATCGGCTCTTTGTAATGATGAGTATGAACAGTTAACATATCCAATCATTCTGTTGTGATTGTTTAATCAGATTCAATGTCTGTGTCATGATAGGTTGCTGTCTAGAAGCTTGTGATAACACTGAAAATCAAGGTCAGGCGGTAAATTCTTTCCCTTGATGGGAACAAGAGGCTTTGCATCATATTTGTGTATGACTTTGTATGTGCTGCACATTAAACTTGAGCTGACCAAAATCAGGAGTGCTTTAAATGACAAGCAAAATCATGTATACAGTATTTAAATAATAGTTTCCTTAGTTCACTGGTGTGCGCCTTGAATTTAGTAAACGGCATATAGGATTTCTAAGCTAGTTGGCAGGAATAATGTTCTCTCTTTTTCTAACTATGAATGGCACTTTTCTCTCCTGTGTTTTTATTGATCCAGGTATGCTGACTTGTTTACAGACCTAGCTGTCAGGATTTCATTTACAGAACTACCGGCTTCATACCAACTGCTGCTAAAATCAGAAGAAAACTAGACTGTTTTCTGCTTGACAGCAAGAGCCTGCAAGTTCCTCCATTGACATCATTTCAGTATAGTGCCCCAAGTTGTTCTAATAGTCTAGAGAACAGAAAAATAGCTATTTCGCACTGAAGTGCCAATTCAAAAAAGAGACAGTAAACTAAAAGCAGAGCAGTATTTAAACTGATTTCATTCACTTTTGAAGTGAATACCTATAATGAGCTTTATTTAAAGTCTCTCTCTCTCTCTCTCTCTCTTTCTCTCTCTCTCTCTCTCTCTCTCTCTCTCTCTCTCTCTCTCTGTGGGTGCTTTCTCAGTTGCTGAGGTTGGTTACCTTTGCCTACTGCTCACTGTAAGGATCACTTATTACCTATTAAAGCTCAGCCAGTCTCCGTTATTGCTCATCCAATAAACCGATCTTTTATGTCCTCTGTGTTTACTCTCAATCTTCCTTTCAATGACATACAATGGTACCTTGTATAAAGGAATTAATTCGTTCCAAATGAAATTATGTTAAACAAATTTTCCTTTATACAAATTGCAATTTCCCATAGGAATGCATTGAAAATGGAGTAATCCGTTCCAATGCAGAGAAAAATGACACAAACTACAGTACTGTACATGTATAATTTGGGGGAACAGAAATGCAAAAATGCAAACAGGCACCCACCCACACACACTGATTTCAGGCAGAATGCAGCAGCACAAGGGTTAATTCCTTAGGTCTCGCGAGAGGAGGAGGAGGAGGAGGAGGATGTAAGAAAGGCATCCAAATGTTCTGGCTCATACCACTGCACAAGCAGCACAGGGAGGTGTTGCACAGCAGCCAGGAAGCAGGTCGAGCGACTCCTCCTTCCCTACACACAAACAGAGAGAGAGTGAGAGAGAGAGAGAGAGAGAGAGAGTGCCTGGCCCCTCCTTCCCTACACACACACACACACACACACACACACACACAGAGCACCTGGCCCCTCCTTCCCTACACACACACACACACACACACACACACACACACACACACACACAGAGAGAGAGAGAGAGAGAGAGAGAGACTGGCCCCTGCTTCCCTACACACACACACAGAGAGAGAGAGAGAGAGAGAGAGAGAGAGAGAGAGAGAGAGAGAGAGAGAGACTGGCCCCTGCTTCCCTACACACACACACACACACACAGAGCACCTGGCCTGAGCGTCGCACCGGGGCTCTGGAGTCCAGCAAGGAAGAGGAACGTGCGACTTGAAGCCTGCCGAGTGGAGGCTCCAACTCATGAATGAGGGGCGGGGAGAGGACGAAGGGACGGCAGAGGCGCTTCTGCTTCTGCTGCTCAGAGGGAAAGCGAAACCACCTGCAGGACTGAGCAACAGCAGCAGCAGCAGCCAGAGAGAGGCACGGGCTCTGTAAAGAGCCCCAGAGACTGCCTGCGGCCATGTTGGAGAGGGAGGGGGAGGAGGGGGGGCGAAAATTTTTCCGTTGTACAGATTTTCCGTTATAGGAGCTGTACGTTAAACAAGGGTCCACTGTATTGCAATATATTGTAATCCCCCACTTATCGTGGGGGTTAGGGGCCCTGACCCGATCCGCAATAAAGGAAAATCCACAATATGTGGATGCTGTGTCGGGTCGGGACCAAGAGGCCTGTTTGGAGCCTCCTACACTTACCTTAGGCCTGGCACCGCCCCAAACGAGCCTCAACAGGGTTCCCAGGCCTGTCCGAGGCCCCAGAAGTGGTTTTGGGCAATCCAGGAGGCACTTCCATTTTTTCAGAAGCCACTTCCAGTTCGCCAGAAACTACCGGGAAGTCCAATGGAGGGCTGCTTGGGGCAGCACCAGGCCTGGAGGCTCCAGACAGGCCCACACAGTTTGCCTCATGGGGTCTTGCCTTCATATACTGCAGTCCCGCGATATACTGGGACCGCAGTATATGAACCGCAAAATGGCTGTATTTTATGTGTCATGATGATATATGCATCTGAAATTTGAGAGCTTGCATATCTTAATCTTATTTCTTTCCCATAAAATACCTCAACATTCTTATTTTATCATTCAAAGGATGCAAAGTATTTTTCTATATGTCCATATTTCAAAAATATGGATTTAACCAAACATTTGAGAGCTTGCATATCTTAATCTTATTTCTTTCCCATAAAATACCTCAACATTCTTATTTTATCTTTCAAAGGATGCAAAGTATTTTTCTATATGTCCACATTTCAAAAATATGGATTTAACCAAACATCTCCTTCTTAATGGTCCAAACCTTACATCCATGGGGGTGGGGTGGGGGGAGTTTTTTTTGACAAAATATATTATTTTAACATCTTCAATCAAATATATACTAAACTATTCTTTACATAGAATTTTCTTTGACATCATATAGGTTCTATTTCAATTATTTTCTTTACTTCTGTATTGCAATCTATGTTGTTACTAAATGTATATATGCATATACAGTGGTACCTTGTATAAAGGAATTAATTCGTTCCAAATGAAATTATGTTAAGCAAATTTTCCTTTATACAAATTCCCATAGGAATACATTGAAAATGGAGTAATCCCATTTTTATGTTGTATGGATTTTCCCCATGGGCGATTATGTTAAACAAATTTCCCCTATCTCCGGAATTTTTTATGTTGTACAAATTTTATGTTATACAAGCTGTTTGTTATACAAGGGTCCACTGTACATATATCCTTTCCATCAACATATGTGCAACATTTCTATTAAAATTATGCAGAATTCTAGTGAATGCATTTCAAAGTCCATGAACCGCATATAAAGAGTTCATCATCATCATCATCATCATCATCATAATCATCATCATAATCATTGTTGTCGTCTTAGAACTGCAGAGCTGGAAAGAACTGTAAGGATCATCTGTGAAATGTGGGCTGGACTTCATGACCCATAGGGTTCTTTCCACAGTGAAGAATCAAACTCCCAGTCCATACATCTAGTGCTAGCTGCAAGCTTCCTTTCTGGGTGGGAAGTGAAGGTGGAGCCAGACCTATACTAGTCCTTAAAGCCCCCCTAGATAGGCCATTTTACCATGTCAGCCAGATTTAAGGAGCCGTGAGTCTGTCATGAAGAATTATGTACCTTGTAGTTCAAAAATCAAAAGCATTCATGCTAACTGGCATGAGCTATTTGGGTAATGTATAATTCTCCTATTTTCATTGGTCATTACAATCATTTGCAAAGCTGTGCCTTTACTACCTGTACAAGATTTAAGTATGCAGTTGGAACTTAAAGCTTTGCTCAGGAGAGCAGTATATACCAAATTGCTTATCTCATTTGTGATTTAATCTGGGGGGGGGAATGACCTTCTGGTCTATTCTGTCCTGTTCATACCCTGTGTCTACTGCTATTACTTCTGTAGCGGGGAGAGAAGGGGGGGGAAGTTGCTTGTCTTTCTCCATCTTTTCCCTTCTGATCTTGATATGAAACACTGTAAGACCCAAGTGTACAGGAAGTCCTACTTAGAGATGGGCACAAGTCGAAAAAATGGCATTTTGGTTTTTCATTTTTCGTTGAGGGGGGTCCGTTTCGGTTTGTTTTTGTTTTTCGTGATTTTTTGAAAAAATTGTTTTTGTTTATTCATTTATTCTTTTTTCATTTTTACCCGCTTTTTGCGTGATTTTTAAAGAATTTCCGTGTGCGGACATCCGCCAACGCCCCTGACCAGAGGGAAAACACTAAAAAAATGATGCTGGCAGAGACACAGTATAGACTAGGTATAGACTAAACAAAGGCAGCGGCGGGCATTGCCAAGGGTGCAAGGCAGCTGCAGAGTGACTGCACTGCGGGACAGGGGAGGGTACGGGATGCACGCACACAGGGAAGCTGCAGGACTGAAGCTAGAGAGAAATCTCTTCTTTCTCTCCCCTAAGAGCCAGGCAGCAGCCGGCAGGAACACAGAGACACACACCTGCCTGGCTGGCCTAAAGTGAAAATAACCAGTTGCAGAGACAGCAATCCCACCCTAACTCCCACCGGAGACTGCAAGGAGGACGGGGGCTGCCAGAGTTTTTATGCCCTCTGTGGCTGCCAGATCTGCCCAGTCTGCAACCTGGGCATGCTATTGGTTGAAGTTGTCCAAGAATTTACATGATCCCATCACATGGCTTGCCTCCATTTTGTGGCTGGCGACATCCATTTTGTCATAATTAAAGGGGATAGAAAAATACATCGCGATGGGAGAAGACAAAAACAAACGTTTTAAGGACCCCCCCCGGTAGGTATTATCAGACAGTATAAATAATTATTGCTGTGTTTTTATGGATGTCTAGGGCGTTTTTTAACATTTAAAACAGCTCATTTCATGGCACATCGCCATTAACGAAAAATGAAACATAACGAACCTAATTTTTGTGGTTCTGTTCAGTTCATTCCAATTTCATCACAATGTTCGTTATTCATTTTGTTACATAACAAAACAAATAACAAATAACAGAAACGAAAAAAAGTTCATTTCATGCCCTTCTCTAGTCATGGTGCATAGTTTTCCAAGGAACCCTAGGCACACTGCTCCATGAACAGGCAATACTCTGGAGGTGGGAGAGAGGCAGAATTGACCTTCACTCCTTCTCTTTCCTTCTAGCCACTGTAGAAGAGAAAGTAAACAAAGTCACCAGTTAAGTTTAGTACCACATGAATTCTGGTTTGAATTGGAACTATGAATGCACATTTTAAAATCATAAGAAAGAGGTTCACTTGTTTCTTCTTTCAATATACTCAATGGAAAGTTAATACAGTGGAACCTTGACTTACGTCATTAATCTGTTCCAGTGGTCTAGACTTAAGTCAAACATGACTTAAGTCAAACAAACATTTCCCATAGAAAGTAATGGGAAAGCGGATTAATCCATTCCAGATGATGAAAAAAAACCCCTGAAAACAGCAATTTAACACAAATTTGACTGGGATAGGAGATACCTTCTGCGGATGGAAATGAAATATCTCTTCAAAGAGAGGAGGAGGCAGTGGAATTATAGTCCACAAGTTATATGTCTCCACTTTTTAATGTTCATAGCAACAATGTCTAACATTTAAGTTTTACTGATTTTTAACCTGACGTTCCAAGTTCTGAAAACTCTATGCTTACCGTTAGAGTCCCACAACTGTACAGCTCCCCAACTAAAATGCTTCTATTGTGGACCACACTTCTGCAGCCAGATTTTTTACAAGACTGAGCCGACTGTCTAACCAGCGAGGCCAGCCCCAAGCTCCCGGCCCGTCTTCTCCTCCGGCAGCAGCGGCAGCTTCAGTGAGGCCGAGGACCAGCTCCAGGTGCTCTGAGCTGGCCTCGCCAAAGCCGCCGCTGCTGGAGCAGGGGAAGAAGGCAGGAGCAGTTTGGAGGCAGCAGTCGCGATGCTGGGTTGTGGTTGCCACCCGATTCCGGTGCCTTGTGCCGGGGCTCCGAGATGTAAGTCAAAGTCAAAGATTATTGTCCTGGGTAATACTGAGGAGTACCAAGAAAAGATCTGAGGGTACCACTAAATGGCCAAACAGCTGGGGGCTGGGCTGGGTTAAACAAGATAACTCTGAGGTGCAGTATAATATTTGGAGCAATCTTTGCATAACACACAACTGCACCATACTTCAAGCAGCCCTATTTGACTATTCTTTCCCATTAAAGGGAAAAGGGGAATAAATCTCTCCATGTGTCAAGTCATGTCTCCTCCTCTGTGCTTTCCTTAAATCCCTTCATAATCATGGGACATTAGAAGATACCTCCCACTCCCCAAAGGAGGAAGATTTTGGTTTTTTAAAAAGTAGTATATTGTGTCACCACTTCCTTAAGAATTAAAAAAATACCTTTGATCACCCTCTTCTTCCATCAATTGGGAAGTGGGAAAAGGCATTCTCAGAATCACAAAGTAGCCTAATCCAAGCTTCAGCTGTTCACTTTGATTTTGCCTCTGTGGTCACACATCCTGGAACTGAACAAAAATGAATTATTCTATTTGCACACACACACAGCCCTTGACAATGACCCCATAAAGCCACAGGTAGGGAAAGATCAGGAATGGGCTAGTTACCAATGGCCCAAATGTCATATAATCACTGGGAAAAGGATCAAATCACATTGTCCCCAGAACAGACCAAATTTTAATTCATGCATTCTTCAGCTCAGGTTGCAAAAAGTTTCAAGCACCCTTTTGGATGTTTAACCAAATGTAGTCTGAAGAAACATTGGCAGAACACAGTGCAAGACATTTTGTTGAATTAGTAGTGCAACGCCATGCTAAAGCAGCACCTTTCTCTTGGAAGATATCATTAATCGATTACACTTAAAGACCTGCAGGCATTCCAATTAAATGAATCGCCATACCAATTAAGCAGCAGTTCCTCTGATAAGTGTCATTAGGTTTATTACAGTTCTACAAGAAATGCCCATATTAAGACAGGTCCTCCATTTACTACCCTGAAATATATGTGTTAAAGAGTAAAAGATGTGGTCCTAACCACGTTGGGTAGAGAGCTATTGAAAAACAGGAATCTTTCAGAGACCAGGAGTGTTACATTGTGTAGTGTTTTTCAAAATGCAGTAGCTAACAAACACAAAAGAAAACATAGTATTCAACAGAGTTTCATATCAAGATCTTTTTTGCAGTAATACTGTAGTGGTTATATTTATAAATGTTGCAGCATGAGATCAGGTAACACTAAAACACAAGTGGAAGCCTTGACTTTTGAAGACTTAAGAGCAGGATTTGCACCATGGTTTGAAAATAAAAAGGCCACTCCATTACATCAAATAACGTGGCATCACTTAAAACCAAGAGCAAAACAATCAGTGTCAATTATACTCCACATTTTGGGGTGGAATCTCATCATGTGGGGTATATATATGAAGGAATATCTTGTTTTCAAAGTATTTTCCGTGTTCACTGCCTTAAGTAATTTTTTTCTGCTTGTAGTCATATAATCATGTCGGCTTCTTTTATTCACTCCTCTACTATCTTCTGTATTTGCAGTCATCCACTGCCTGTAATTGTTCATAAAAAATATAACCTGTCCATGTCAGGTTAGTGATGTAGTGTGTGGTGCATGCTCATTAGTTTCTGTGTTTTCTACCAATGTGTTTATGTCTTTGATTGATTGATTGATTGATTGATGATGAAAAGAAGAGAGACAAAATATTCAGAAACTGTGAATAGTTGTAAACTGTTTTTTTCTTTTTGGTTGGAGTTTGTCTACTTGATGTTGCCAAACCTTTATTTGGTAATTAAAATAATACTCCAAATATACTATGTGCCATGAAGTCACTTCTGATGTGTGATGACTATATGAGTTAATTATCTCCAAAATGTCATACAGTATCTTTACAACTCTGCTCATTTCTTGCAAGCTAACAAAATCTTATGTTAGGCTATTCGCTCTTCTTTCTGTAGTTCCCCAGAAGTACATCATCATCATCATCATCATCAGCAGCAGCAGCAGCAGCAGCAGCAGCAGCAGCAACAACAACAACAGAATTCACCTAGATATAAACTAGACATTATATGATATTTCACCTGATGTGTAAACAATGTCAGCCTCTTGCTGTGTACAGTGGTGTGTATTTTTTTAAAAAAATATGCAAAACAGTTGGGATTAAAACTGGTCCAACATATGTGCTGTTTTTTCCCCACTGGGGTAAACTTTTGTGGCGGCCAATTTAACATACAGTGTTGGAAGAAGACGACATCCCATGCTGTTTTTGCTTTGCTTTTTGGATTGGTGAACCATGATGCCAAGAAGTAGAAGATAAATACTCTCATTGAGATTAGGTGGGCTCCATTTAGGGAGGGTAGATTGCAATTTTCAGTTGGTCAAAGAACGACAAGTCTTGTACATGAAACCCAGCTGCTCAACATGACAGTAAGCACAAAACGATAACCTTAACTGTTTCTGAATTCAAATAGATTAGAAAACAGTCTTCTATATATTTCCTAACTAAAGAGAAAGACAAGGGCTTTTTACAAATTTTAGAATGATTGAAGGTGTAGGTGTGTAGCACATACTTTTTTTAAAAAAATGACTCTGCAACTGCCCAATTAAATGCCCATTTAGAAGCAATTGCTCTCACATGAATGAATGTATGGTTTCGCCGTTAAAAGAGTTTTTTATGTTATCCATCATTGCACTAGCATGGACATCAGGGTCAACAACTGATTACTTGTCATGGTTATTTGAAGAACCTCTACAAAAATTTCTGCCACTTTCAAGCCAATGTTTTTAATGTGAATACATTAAGTTAAGTTTAGCTCATTAGGCAAACACCTCGATTCATGACTGTCTGTTAAAAGCCTTCTAAACTCTTTTGGATTGCACTTGCATGTTACCGTTTCAATGTTTGTGCAATGTATACCAGTGGTTCCCAACCTTGAGGAACTCAGCTGTTCTAGGAGTGCAACTCCCAGAGACCCTGGCCAGCACAGCAAGTGTTGAAAGTATCTGGGAGTAGCAGTCCAAGAGCGCCTTGGTTACCCAAAGTTGGGAACCATTGATCCTAGAGTAACAAAAACAAACACAAAATAGTCAGTTCATTTCTTCACTAGGGAGTACTGCAGCAAAAAATCTGCTCACAACCCAAGTTCAAACCTAGGCAGTCAGGTTGAGGTTCTCTCATCCTTCTGAGGTTAGTAAACCCCAGCTTGCTGGAGGGGGGTGTAATGTATAGCCTGCATAACTAAATTGTAAACCACCCAGATATTATTTTAAGCACTATGGGGCAGTAAATAAGCAGCACACTAACTTGCTTTTGCTTTTGCTTTTGAGATGAATGAAGGCTATTATATCCTTTCTTTGTGAACATGCTGCTGGCTAAAGCTGAATATGACTGTACAGTATTGTCCTCCAATTAGCATATCTAAAATGATTAATACTAAGTGACTCCACTCAAAGCAAAAAAGTGGGGAAGGCTTTTCCTCCAGTTAATCTAAATTATACAGTGTATTTATTTGACAGGAATGTCAAAATATAGGACAATCTTGCCATTATGTATGGTAGCCTAAATATGTTTCATTCACCATGACATTAGCCCCCTCTGCTGTTCAAATGTTCTCTACTTATTTAAAGGACTCTGCTTATTCCCTCTATGGGCCTCTCTGTTTCAAGCACCCCACCCAGAACCTACTTCTTGACTTCAAGTAAACAAAGCTTTTTATGAATCTAAAAGCGAGTGGGGAAATGGGTAGACAATTTCTCCCTTTTTTCCACAGTTAATCTGCATTGCAATCCACCTTACCTGGTGTAAATGACAAAACACAATTTTCAGAACTAACATTTAAGTGGCTTTAAATTGCATTTTTAGTTTTTATCAGTTCTTTAGATTTCCGGAAATATCTACCACTGCTTGGTAGGTTAAACAACATAAAAAAATGAATGCTACATATTTGGCTTTTAAGGGACTGCTACAGATTTGCTGAACCAGAGTCTTGGTTGTGTTAGAAACACTATCCATAAATACAAATGCAGTATGAATGGATGAGCACCCCATGAATCTTCCAAACACAGTTCTGTCCTTTCTAAACCATGCATGATGGCCCATGGACTCTTGCTGGTCATGGTTTTGTCAGACTGAATGCAGGACCATGGGTCATTCTAATCAACTTGTTCTGGAAAGGCAGAGCAAGTCCCTGATTGAGCAGGTCTCCTCCAATCGTCTGCTTGTTTCCTGAACACTGAATAACCCTGGAGAAATAAACCACTGGCCTGGAGTCAAATATTAGCTCCTGCCTGGTCTGATATGCTACCCTTGAGCAAGAGAGTACGAGTCCTTGGTGATCTTCCAGATTCAAGTGGAGCTTTTGGGTTAGGGTTCCCAGTTGAGCTGTGTCTGGCCCCCTCTCTGTTTAACTTTGACAGTTACTTCACGCCCAGATTCCTCACTCTTTGCGCCAGCTGGAGGGCGGACCCATCCAGACTGGGAAGAGGGCCACAGTACCCATCCGGGCCGCCCCCGAAGAACATAACCTCGGTCTTTCCAGGGTTGAGCCGGAGTCCGTGGGTCCTGGTCCAGTCCAAAACTGCAGCCAGGCAGCAGTCAAGGGTCTGGACGGCCTCCACTGCACAGGTGGAAAAGGAGAGATAGAGCTGCGTGTCATCAGCGTATTGATGACAGCAGACTCCAAAACTCCGGATGATCTCAGCCAGCGGCTTCATATAGATGTTAAAGAGCATTGGGGAGAGGGACGACCCCTGAGGCACCCTGCAAGAGAGTGTCCAGGGAGCCGACAACTCACCCCCCAAGCTCACTCGCTGGGTACGACCCTCAAGGAAGGATCGGAGCCAGCCAAAGGCCGAACCCCCAATCTCCACCTCCGAGAGCCGCCCCAGCAGGATACCGTGGTCGACGGTATCAAAAGCAGCTGACAGGTCGAGGAGGACCAGCAGGGTAGAGCAACCCCTGTCGGCCCTCCTCAACAGATCATCATGCAGAGCGACCAGGGCCGTCTCCGTCCCATGACGCGGCCTGAACCCAGACTGGAAAGGATCCAGGACATGGTTCTCCTCCAGGAACGACTGGAGACGCAGGGCGGCGACTCGCTCGACTACCTTGCCCAAGAAGGGAACATTGGCTATGGGACGATAGTTGGACATGTCGTCCACAGCCAAGCCAGGCCTTTTAATAACTTTAACTTGAACTTTTCCCTCAAGATTAACAGGAAGAGTAGTTTCCCATTGAATGGAAGTGTGAGACTTCATCCGTATAATAACATAAAGGAAATAATGTACTGTATTTCATTTATTGCTCCATGACGGTATTCTTCATTTAAGTTTAAAAGTGAAATATATGATCTGGAGAGTTGTCAATATCTGTAGATGCACAACATAGGCTATAACTTGTCAATTTATTTCAAGCATTACCTGAATATGTTTGTACAAACTTTTTACATGTGTTAAAATGTGATAGATCATATAATCTGTTGCAAATGAGTTCAAAGGATTGGAAGAATTCAAAGTTTTTGCAGAGAATCAACATAGCCAACCATCTAACCCCATGTTATAGATTTGATGTCATTTAATGCTGTAATATGTGTGGTATGACATCTAAATAAGGTAACAGGGTAGTTACAGTATTTTGAAAAAGGTATATTAGTTGATGTAATGGCACAACAATTTTGTACTAGCGACTCGCTCTGCTTGGTCTACTTATACCACTGGAAAATAAATCTTTGAACAACCTCACTCATGTTTTCCCACACTGAGAGATCCCATCAAAAGGGAATAACTTTGTGCAACATCTATCATCCAGTCCTTGTTTCTGTATATTTTATAATTTTCCTTAAACTCAATATTTCTAGGATGCTGAATGATATCAAAATTGTCAACTAGTGTTGGTTTTTTAGAATATGTATTGCCTATTTCTAAAACTGTTTGTATAACTTGGTCATTAGATATACAACACCTTTCTCACTTATTTTCCTGTCTCTATATCAGATAGTAAAAAAGGTTTCAGGTAGAGCACAGAGGGCAGTTACATAATTTTTGTCAAATGCCAACATCTACTGGCATCCTTGGTTAGACTTGAAATGGTTACTGGTATGTAAATCTCGGGGCCTCGTGGCTCAGTGGACTAAGGCTCCAAAACTATTGACTGCAAAGTCGGCAGCTCCGTGGTTTGAATCCCGGATGCCACGCAGCGGAGTGAGCTCCCGCTGATAACCCCAGCTCCTGCCAACCTAGCAGTTCAAAAGCATGTAAAAACAAGTAGATAAATAGGAACTGCCATAAAAAGGCAGGAAGGTAAAACAGTGTTTCCTTGCAGCCATGCTGGCCACGTGGCCATGTGCTTGCACAACACTGGCTCTTCCGGCTTGAATATGGAGATGAGCACCACCCCTAGAGTCAGACATGACTAGCACGCATGTGCAGGGGGAACCTTTACCTTTTTTATATAAATCTCAGTAGTATAGAAATTCCAATTGAATGTATTTTCTTTTATGAGATTTTCATCTTCCTAATTCTTTGATGATATAGCCCATTATAATAACTATAGCAGATAAAGTGTTCACAATTTCCAATTCATAGCTAAAATCTATTACAGTCATTCAGTGAAGTTTCGCTTTCTAACTTAAAACTTCTTACAAATCTGGCAATAAGCATTAGTTTTCTGGAACGGTGCCCCAGTATGCAGCTATGGTATCAAGAATTTTATTACATACAATATCAAGGATAATTGCCACCTTTTATGAAATTAAATCTTTATTTCTGGTACTATGCCTCTCTGTTTTCATAGTGTCAGTGAAAAATGGTGAATTCTTGCTTTCTTTTCCCCCAGTGATTGCCAATTAGTAAAAATTAATTATACACTTTAATAGCACTCTTGGTTGAAGCAGCAGTATGCACAGTAATTGGGTATTATTAATTCATTTCAGGGTTTTTTCCACTATGACATAAATACCAACTCTCAACGTACCTGCAAAAAGACAGCACCTAATATATCTAATCCAGAATAATATACACAAGCATTAAGCTTTAATGCATTTTTGAAAATAAAGTCAGAGAAATAAAAGGGATAATTATACTATGGACTTATAGCAACTGGGAGCTACGGTGGTACTCTATCTTTATTATGGGAAGCAGAGTTGAAGGAGGTCTGGGGTGGTGCGCACAGATTTTAGTTGGTACTGCCAACAATCAAAGCACCATCAAAGCAACAACCAAGGGGCATTAAAGAGACTGAATATGAATCCCAGGAACATATTCTTTAATTGCTTTTGTTGGTTTTTGTTTTCGTTAAATTTAAAATTTCAAACTGCTTGTCCCATGAGAAAAAAAATATTATCCTCAGTTTATGCTGCGAATAAATAAATAGCTACCCCATTATCTATGAGCTTTCTTGGCCTTGAATACTTTGAACATGATTCTATCCCTACCATTTAGATGTAAGTGTCCTCTGAAAAGTCTCAAAATGGGATCAGAAGGAAAACTTGCATTTACATAACACTGCCCCAGTACCTGGGCTGTTCCTCACAGGTCTGTAGGTTCCACCAAATCCACTCAACAAAACTGATAGAACCCACATAACATCTTCTAAGAGGCTACAGGGAGAAGAAAACATGATGCAAAATTCACAGAGTTCCCAATATGCATGCAGGCCCACGGATAACATCCCAGACTTGGTCTTTTAATTGTAACGAACCTATGATTATGGCAACAGTAATCACCTAAAGTACCTATGCCCTTTCGCAACAAATAACATGACATTAGTTTATGTAATTAAGAGTCAATCATTCTTTAATTTGATCTTCAAAAAACAATGGCTCCTATTCAATTAAGTGAATACTCAATAGTCAAGGACATAATCATAGAGGCTTCCTGGTATTAACCTCATTTTAGAAGCCCTCCTGTTTTGTTTTGTTTTGTGCTTCTGTTCTTTCTTCCCAGATTTACAGCTAAGTGGAAATATTAGAATAAAAGATGGCAGGCTGAGCCAATGTGATATTGTTACCCTGTCCTCGCACACATACTGTGGATCCCACTGAAAATGGTTCCTTCATTCATGTGAGATCAAATTTGTTGAATTTCACTGTTGTTTTCATTGCCTGGTCATTAATTTTGTAAATCAGGGTGGTGGAGATAGAATCATTTCACCTTCCAGATTATTAATTTAAAATCTGAAGCCATTTTTAATTTAAAACAAACATGCAACCATAACTTCAAAAGAAAAAGCAATGCACCTGCAATTTAGCTAGAAGTGTTCACCAAATATCCTCTGCAAAAGAATCCCGAGTATTCAAGAGCATTGTATGAAGATCTGTGATAAGAGTGAGGGGATGTTCAGGGTCGCACATGCTGTTACCTCCAAGCACTTTTTACCCTTATATGTCAAGAGATAAATGTCTGGATGGGGCTTCTGTCTTCTGCTGTGCCAACTTGGTCTGATTAGACAATTTCAGAGGGAAAACACATTTGTGCAACACAGATGCTGCAGCTGTGGAGTGATAGGACATGAGCCAAAATGTCCTTGGTATTTAAAACAAGGTGGAGAAATAGCAGAACAAGTCAAGTGGGGGGGGGTCACCATCACCTCATGAAATTTCTGGGCTTCCTCCACTATTCAAGCATCATTACGCACCTTACACAAAGTCTATCATGTGGAGTCTATGCTCATTACCCATCCCAGAAATCTTTCTCCACTTCTCATAATTTAAAGAAGATCTGAGAGGAAGAGAACAGGATATATTCTGTTTGGTGTACACCTGCCAGTGGGGTGGGGGTTGGAGGAATCCCTTCAAGAACATTTTGAAGGTTTCCATTTGTGTTCTTCCACGGCAAACCATATTTGTAATGTGCCACTATTTAAGATTCATTTCCCATCTAGAACCTAAAGGGAGAGTTGGCATTTTCCACCCGACACATTCCTAAAATTAGCCATTGGTGTGTTTCTTTTAAACTCCCCCAAACATGAAAAAAGGAAAAATCAGTACTGAAGTCATTTCTTAAGTATCTTATAGCTAAATACAGGGGGGAAAGTTGTGTGAGTAGGTACAGTAGGTGCAGCAAAGGAAATCTAGTCTAAAACCCTCCTGTAATTTTTACTGCAGGTCACACTTGACAAATAGGCCAGCAAATTTGAATGATCAGAGGTACTTTTGCTCAAACTTTTGAGAAGGAATGAATGAGAAGGCTTTACTTTGGCTAGAGTGCAGCACAGGTGAAGATTCTGTGGACCTCTAGAAGTCCAGCTGTCAACAGCCATAGCCATCTGAGCCCACGGACAGAACTGATGGGACTACAAAGTCTACTTAAAAGCCACTGCCTGTAGAGGAACAAAGTCTAATAATATCCAGGTTCCTGAGAGTTATTCATCCCTCCACTGCTAGAATATTTCAACCTCTCTCTCAACCATCTGTCACTGATGTCAAAGTACCTGTGCTAGAAAAAAAGGAATTAGAAATTGAGATTCGAGAGACAGCTGAAATGGGTCATACTCATGAATTCCAGTATAATTCTAGAAGCTTAAATAGAAATTCGTTTTAGCACAGTATAGCTAGAATCCTATTGTGTGGCTATGAAGGTGTAAATTGGTGTTACCTCCAGGGTTCACTACTAGACATGGGCACGACTTGGCGAAATTGTCGTTTCCATTTTCGGATATCGTTTCCGTTACGTAACGGAAACGGTAACGACAATTAAGCTGTCAGAACTCGAACTCGAACCGAAAAAAGAAAAAATGGGTCTGATTTGTCGTTGTCGTTCCTGGCATCACGTGGCAATCGCGCAATGCCAAGCGGCACAGAAAAAAAGTTTTTAAAATTAAAAAAAACCCCGATTCCCGGCCAAAAAAGCAGGCAAAAATATGCCTGCCTGAGGGCACCTACCAGAGGGGGGTTTTCTGGGGGGGAAGCCTTCCCCCCCTCCTGTCCTGGGCTGCTGGTACCGGGCTGGGAGGGGGCATCCTTGGTGTTTCCATTTGCCATGCGGTGCGGGGGGATCCAAAATGGCGTCCGCAATATTTTTTTTGAAATCGTGGTCCAAAAAACCACCAAAGCACCACAGAAACATGCGAAAATTAGCTATTTTAAATGTTTGAATTTTTACAGTAGCAGCAGTGGGTTTTTTATAGCAGTAAAAGGTCGCACTGATTTTATTTTATTTTATTTTTATTTTTATTTTTTTACACCTGTGCAATGATGGGCTGGCCATGGGATGGGACCATGCAAATTTTTGGACCCATTCTACCAATCGCATGGCCAGGTTTTGACTGACACTTCTGGATGTGCAAGAGGGCATAAAAAGGCGAGGCACTCCCAGAAGAGTCGCAGTCCGGGCTTGGATATGGATGGGAGAGGGCTGTGTGTAGCTGGCTGCTGTGCTAGACTAGTTTCGATTTCGCGGAGCCTTTAGATTTCAGTTAGGCAGGCAGGGAGGGAATTGAATCAATTGAATTTTTAGGAAATAATAATAATTCCTTTCATTCTCTCTCTGCTGTGGGGAATAGCAACGCAGTTTGTTAGGATTTCTTTTCTGATAGTGCTTCAAAGGGGGGGAGGTTTGAGTGGGAGGGGAGGTGTGGATTTATTTTAAAATTTTCATTTGCTTGGTGGCAACCCAAGGTCCTTTCATACCCTGCCTGCAGCTCTGCTGTGGGTGCACTGCCCACTTTGTTTGCAATAAAAATTGCAATTGCTTTATTCGATGCAGTCTTGTGCAGCAAATCAGTTTAAAGTGTTCCGCCTGCTCTGGGTCATTGCGGGACCCGCGCCCGCTGCCCGCGCGCCCGCGTGCCCACCCTCCCCCCTGCCACTGCCGCCGCCCGCCCATGGCCCCCCGCCACCCTGCCCACCGCCTAGGGCGCAAAAACACCTAGCGCCGGCGGGACGCCACTCGCTGGGACGTCAAATCGCGCGAAATTGCGGTGGTAACGACAAACGACACAACAAAACGACAAATTTTTTAAAAATTTCGCAAAAAACGGAAACGAGCCAAAACGGACCCGTCCCGAAAAATGACAACTCGAAAAAAAAAAATTTCTGGTCGTGCCCATCTCTATTCACTACAAGAGCTCCAAGGTGGAATTGCTATTGACAACACACTTTTGACAGTTCACTGTGCGACCACGCACACAAAGAACTGTGACGTTTCCTTTGCCTGGGCATAATGTGCGGCCAAGTTATGCCAATGTAACTTTACATTACACCACAACCACAACTGGATTCCAGCATATATCTAATAACAAAGTGTTTTTTTTCCCTAGACTCCCATAGAGCAAAAAGTTGTTTGCTTTCGCAAAAGCTTGTCCTCAGCACAACCAACTTCCTCCTGCAAAGAAAAAGTTGTAGCATATCCACATTAAAGGCAACATCTACCACAGTGGAAATGGATAATTCTTCTGCTTACTGTCAGGATGCTTATGCAATCAATTTTCTACAACTTCTGTTAGCAATATACCACTGTCAGCTTCAAATTTCATTTCAAGCATCAACAATAGGCTGCAGTCTTTTGTATTCCATATCACTTGGTCTCCACACCCAAAGCCATGAACATAAGCCTATGGCCAGAACATTTTAACTGTGTCTAAGAAGGTGGGTTACCATCCAAAAACGTGGTCTTAAAAGTACACATAATTCTTTTCTTTTTTTTATCTCTCTGAAATATCCCTCAGCTAGAGAAACCGATGACGTTTCCAGAGGTGATTCTAGAAGTAAAGGATTACCTCTAAATATAAAGCCGTGATATACACTTGTATGTGGAGTCTGCCTAAGTGAATCTGTCAGTTCAAAGTCTGAAGCAGATTTAAAACTGTGTATTGCTATGAAAATGTTAACAATCTATCACCGCTCCTTCACCTAACAACACCTCAGTCCTACACATATGGCTCCTGTCAGCACTGACTGCCATTCATAAACTAGGCAGAGATATTAATGTGTCCATGATGGCAGGTTTCTTCCTTTCACACAGCAAAAAAGAAAAAAGAAAAAATACTGTTTATGACACACAGTCAAGATTATGCAGAGCAATCCCAGTTTCTACTATAGGACAACCACAATCCTTGTAAACAACCAAGGACAGCATAGCCTTGAGGAAATGGAAGATAAATAAATAGCTGCACTTTTACTTTGTAACACCTTAGAACTGATTTTCTTCTCCTTTGTCAAACAACAGAAATCAAGGAGATGCACTAGAAATGAATGGCGTCTCAGTGTTATCTGTTTTATCGGATTCCAAACATTAAAACAGGACCAGGTTTGAGATTATTTGGAGATTACCCTGTAATCCAGGAAAGATTTTGCCAATGAAAATGGACAGTATCAGACTAGACGGATTAATGACTGACCTTTCATTAACGAGGAGAACAAAACAGGGGGGCTACCTTTAAGTTTTACCTGAAAAACACAATACTGCTGCAAATGGTGGAAGGTAGCAGGAAAAGAGGACAATCAAATACAAGATGGATTCCCTAAAGGAAGCCATAGGCTTTGGCTGACAAGAACTAAAGCAGGGCTGCTGAGGACAGGGCATTTTGAAGATCACTCTCATAAGTTGGAAGTGACAGAATGGCACATAGCAACAACACACTGTTAACAATGCAATAATGAAAGTTTGAGAAGAATAAGAGAGCTTCATTTCTTCTAAAAGGTCCCATAACGTACCAAACAATTAAAAAAAATCTCAAATGGTTATGGTTTAATTCATATCATTATAGGATAAAGAATCAACATGGATCTTCAGTTTATATGTGAGATAATTTCATCAATTTTCCACAAGGGGATGAGTACCCATTCTGATGTAGAACAGGGGTAACCATCTCTGATGTAGCTAGAATAGTGCAACTCATGCAGCATGGTTATAGAAACTCTTAAATCTGTACAAGTATAACAAATTGAATTGGGGTAGAGCAGGTTGAGGGGTGGGGAGAATCATCACTGGGAATGATCCAAAAGAGTTTCAATTATGAAAAACCCAAATGGTTTGTATGTGCAGCTGTGTTGATGAGGGAAGGCAATAATTCAGAAATCACAGAATGTTACTGAAAAAGAAGTGTGACTTTTATCACTGCATCTGTAACAGGATTCATGCTGAAATTTTTGACAAAATAAATATTGTTAGGAATATATATATATATATGTTCATTTTTATACTGCCCGTCTTCCGGGCGGTGAACAGAGAGGGCAAAACAGACCCAAAGGCAACAAACAATACAGCAATTGAAGAAAAAAAGAAAAAAGGAATAAAATATGGTAAAAATAAAACAACTCAACAAAGGAGTCGAAAAACAACGGCAAGACGGCTCAAAAACAACAACAACCTAAACCAGGTTGCCAAATGCCTCCCTAAAAAGCAAGGTTTTTAATGCTTTTTTGAAGGCGGCCAGGGACTGTGCAAGGCACAACTCACTCGGGAGATGGTTCCAAAGCGAGGGGCCAGCCACCAAGAAGGCGCAGTTATGAGTGACAGATTTCCGCGCCTCCCTGGGCGTGGCCACAGTGAGAGTGCCTGTGACATTCTAGTGGGCCAGGCCTCAGATGATCTTTGGAAGATACCCAGAGTCCCCTCTGGGGAGATGGGTGGTGAAATATCTTAATTAATTAACATAGGAAGTGACACATTCACAGGCTGGGGGATAAGGCAGTTATCTCTATCAGAGATTTCTTCCAGTGATGTTGAGTATCCTTTCCATACAGTACCATGTGTAATGAGCCTTAAATGTCCTTCAGACTCCCTGATCTAGATGGTGATTTGGAGATAATGCATTTGGGGGCCATACCACTTCGATGCCATCAGTGTTGAACTCATGTCCCAGGTTCTTGGCAACTAGAATCATCTTAATCAGTTTTAAGTAGTGTTTTAAATTTTGTAAGCAATTTTAAGAGTTTTTAATATTTTGTATGGTGTTTTATATGTTTTATGTGTTTTGTATGCTTAGAGTGTGTAGTGGAACAGCACTCTAATTTCGTTGTGCATATTTTGCATATGCATAATGACAATAAAACTCTATTCTATTCTAGAACCATAGTAATTATTGAATATTTATTTATTTATTTATTTATTTATTTATTTATTTATTTATTTATTTGTGTGTGTGTGTGTGTGTGTGTGTGTGTGTGTGTGTGTGTGTGTGTGTGTGTGTGTATTGGAAAAGTACATAAAAACCAAAATTGTACTATAAACCCATACAATTCAAGGGAGAAGTATATCTCTTTGTCCTAACTACAATGTCACTGCCTCTTCTAAACACCCTCTCCATGATCCCTGCTGGGGCAAGTGGAGGATGTGAGAGGAGTCAAGATGGAAAATGATTTTTTCCCTAGATTTGACATGATCAGGAAATGTAGCATTTCTGTACCTCCTGAGACTCACAGCCATTGGAAATTGCACTTTGCCTCATGAATGAGCCTATTTGCAAAGCAAATAGAAAACAGGATGCATACAAACCATCAAATATAATGCACTCAGTTGAAAAAGATAGATGCATAAAGAAGACACTTTTGACAAATTGAGCTGTAGCTCCAGAAAAGCTTTGCTAATTCTTATAATATGCAGCGCTTAGATTTTGTTCTGAGTAACTGTTGCATCTCTGTTCATAAAATATCCTAATTAGGACCGTTTATTAGGGTGCCAGGGAAGTGAAGAAGTTAATTATTTCCTGCTGGATTCATTAAGAAATCCTATTTATATCCCATCAACTTTCCTCCTTAGAAAATGATCTATTAAGCCATAGACCACTAATGGTAGTAGTCCTTCTTGTGATTATTATTAAAAAATTTGACCAGGAGGTCCTTCCAATACTTTTCACATAAAAATATACATTTCCCATTAAAAAAACTAGTTTCTTTTGACATGTTTCTGGGGGGAAGTTAAAAACCCTTTAGCTGACACCACTAAAGATGGAAAGTGGGAGTCCCCCCCCTTACATAATTACAGAAAGACAGAAAACTGGGTTAGATTCAGATGAGGAATGAAAATTCTTGAAAGAAACATCAATGATTTAAGATACGTTGAACCTAATAGACGAGCTATCTGAGGTGTCTCAGCTTCATAAAAGGTAACAATCCACAACCAAGATATACCCAAACACTTAGTCAAATTAGCTGCAATTAGCTGTTACTCAAAACTTGTGTGAATACCAATAGGGTTCCAACCATTCACTGTTTCAAAACTTCAGGGCTGACCAAGAAGAAATCAAAATAGATTAATATCTTATGTATCATAATTTTCTATATCTTTTTCAAACCAAACTAAATTGAAAACTCTTTGAAACTGTTAAAATGTATGTACAATTTATTTATTACATGATTCTGTCATCTTTCTCCTGTCAAATGACCTAAGTTAGTTCATGAAACAGTAAGAACCAAGCTCACTAAAAACACAATGGTCCAAATCCTGTTACTTAGTTGAGAAAACCTTATTAGAATAAGACCAAGTATCAATAGGGATTTAGTGAACCAACTCCTACATACAGTATATTACAGAAGTTTCGTAAATCTTTTCATGTGACAACACTGAAGAAATTACACTTTGTTACAACATAAAGCAGTGTGGATACAGCTTGTATAACAGTGTAAATGTGCTGTCCCCTCAAAATAACACAACACACAGCCATTAATGTCTAAACTGCTGGCAACAAAAGTGAGTACACGCCTAAGTTACAATGTCCAGATTGGGTCCAAGAAGATGTTTTTCCCCATGGTGTCATGAGACCCATTAATGTCACAAGGTCTCAGGTATGAAGGGGACAGGTGTTATCACTCTCACTCTCACATTTGGTGTTATCCTCGCTCTTACTCTCATACTAGTCCCTGGAAGTTCCACACGGCACTTCGTGGTATTGAACTATTTGAGGATCTAAAAAAAAATACAATTGTTGCTCTACATAAAGATGACCTGGATTGTCAAGACCCTGAAACAGTGCTGTAGCATGGTGGCCAAGACCATACAGTGGTATAACAGGAAAGGTTCCACTCAGGACAGGCCTTGCCATGGTTGACTAAAGAAGTTGAGTGCCCATGCTTAGCATCATATCCAGAGGTTGGTTTTGGGAAATAGATGTATGAGGACTGCCAGCATAGCTGCACAGCTTGAAGGATTGGGAAGTCAGCCTGTCAGAGCTCAGACCATATGCCACACACTGCATCAAATTGGTCTGCAGGGCTATCATCCCAGAAGGAAGCCCCTTCTAAAGATGATGCCAAAGAAAGCCTGCATACAGTTTGCTGCAGATGGATTTCTGGAACCATGTCCTGTGGTCCAATGAGACAAAGATAAACTTATTTGGTTCAGATGGAGTCAAGCGAATGTGGCGGCAAGCAGATGAGGTGTACAACGACAAGTGTGCCTTGCTTCCAATCAAATATGGTGGTGGGAGTGTCAAGGCCAAGAGCTGCATGAGTGCTGCCGACACTGGAAAGCTACAGTTTATTGAGGGAACCATGAATGCCAACATAGACTGTGACATACTGAAGCAGAGCATAATCCCTTTCTTTCGGACAATGGGCTACAGGGCAAGATCACAACATAAAAAATTCCGGAGATAGGGGGAATTTGCTTAACAGAATCGCCTATGGGGCGAATCCATGCAAGATAAAAATGGTCGTGATTAGGGATTACTCTGTTTTCAATGCATTCCTATGAGAAATTTGTATAAAGAAAAATTTGCTTAGTGGAATTTCATTTAGAACGAATTAATTCCTTTATACAAGGTACCACTGTACTAAAATATGGGGTGTACTCGCTTCATCCATTAAAGGTAAAGGTTCACCCTGCACACATGTGCTAATCGTGTCCAACTCTAGGGGCGGTGCTCATCTCCCTTTTTAAGCCAAAGAGCCAGTGTTGTGCAAGTCTATTTCATTTATGTGCACAGAACACTGTTTATCTTTCCAATTTTGATGGCGGTATATATTTATCTACCTGTATTTACATGCTTTCAAACTGCTAGGTTGGCAGGAGTTGAGGTTAACAGCGGGAGGTCACTCCACTGTGTGGCACCCAGGATTCAAACTGCCAACCTGCTGACTTTGCAGCTGACAGTTTCACGCTCTAGCCCCATGAGCCACCACACCCTGCCAAAAGCATCCTAGAAGCCCATAAAACACGCACAGTAACACTAACGTGCATGGGCAGCATTCCAAAATCAAAACTCTTTTATCGCTTAATCCAGCTATCAAAGCCTGTGTAAAAAGGAAAGTATTTACTCGTCTCCTGAAGGATATCAAGGAAAAATCTAGCCAGGCCTCTCACAAACTTGGAGCAGCCACTGAGAAGACTCTCCCTCATGTCCTCATTTGATGTGCCTGGGAAAGTGGTGGGACTGAAAGAAGAGCCTCCTTTGAAGATCCTGAGATCTACGGAAGCTTAAACAGGGAGATGCAGTCCTATATAATGCCAGGGACCGAGCTGTATAGGGCTTTATAATTAATAACTACTGTATCACTTTGCACTGAGTCCTGGAGACAAAGTAGCAGCTCCCTCAAAGTGCTCTAAAAGGGAATTAACTAGTCTTGATCAACAGTCTGGCTATAATATTTTGGACCAGCTAAAATATCCAGATGCACTTCAAAGGCAGCCCCATGCAGAGTGTGTTGCATTAATCCAAGTTGGATGAAGACTTTGAAGAAGAGTGAAAAAGATCTTTAAGAGTAAAGTTGCATTGCTTGAGACCGAAGCCAAGGTCATACATTCTATGGTATTCCAAGTTTTAATACATTCATGTAAAAACTGGACAAAGAATAATAATGATAGGAATAAGACTGATTCATTTGCTAGAGAGAATTTCACATTTACTAGTATCCTCTAAAAGGGCAAGTAAATAGCTTCTAAATCAAAGCAAGCCTGAACTCTCATAAGAAGCTAAAATGAGTAAATTAATGATGTACTTTGGACATACATGTCTCACTGGAGAAGACAACAGTGCTAGGGAAAATGAAAGACAGAAGGCAAAGAGAGTTACTGGTAGTGAATATGAGATATACTGATTTAGTCTAGGAAGCCACGGCCTTTAATATGCAAGACCTGATAGGACTGTTAACCACAAACCCTTGGGGAGGTCTTTAATGCATACGGTTGCTGTAAGTTGGAAATGAGTTGAAAGCACAGATCAATATTAAGTCTTGATATCCCTAATATCAGTATTTATAGTAGCTCACCACTTCATAAAAATAGCCAAGCAGCTGACTGAGATTTAATATGTTCAGAAAGTCAAGGCTTGTAAAAATGAGACAGTCAAAAGTGTGTTCGTGTTTGTGTGTGTGTGAGAGAGAGGGGGGGGAGGGAGGCAGGGGAGGGGAGGGGGGAAGGAGGGAGAAAGAACGTAATGAAGCCTTTGTACTTTTTACCTCTGAATTTGAACTAAAGAAAAGATCAGGCAGAAGAATTCACAAAGCCATTTTAGATTTTCTCACCTAAAATCCTGAAAACGCATCATACTCTTTAAAGACACACAGTGTCAATTTCACACAAATTGGACGTTGCCCAATCATTTACACTGGTTTCTAAAGTGATCCTCCAGATAAAGACTTGCAACTGGAAAGGATATTATCTTCTTATACACATTTTTATGATTGATTGTTTTCACAGAAAGCAGACATACGCTTATCATTCTGATAGAGGAGGCCTGTCCAACAGGTAGACCGTGGGCTACTGGTAGCCCGCGAAGGGTTCAAAAGTAGCGCCCCAGCCATTAATAAAGTTCTCCACCCCTCCCTCCCGCATCCCAAGGACCACCAATGCCCCAGCAAAGTTCTGGGTCTGCCAGCCCACTATCTCAGCTGAGCGGGGCAGTTCAAGGGCCATGGTGCACTGAAATCTGTTCTCTCCAGAACAGATTAATTGGTTTTCAATACATTTCTATGGGGAACTGCTGCTCTACTTACAAATTGTTTTACTAATGAGCAGGTGCTCGGAACAGATAAAATTCATAAGTAGGGGTTTTAGTGTAGTAGCCCTCAGGCACTTTGGGCCGGAAAAAGTAGACCTTGGCCTGTTCAAAGTTGAACAGCCATGTGATAGAGCAACAGCACTGAAGGAATTTAACTTTGACTGTACATTTCCTAAATCAGGGCACTTAAAAGACAGATGAGTCTTTTTAAGTGCAGTATGGTAGACAATCCCAGCTGTCTTCAGCTCCAGATTAATACCTTCCAGT
Organism: Phrynocephalus guinanensis; assembly: GCA_037367245.1. Lineage (NCBI taxonomy): Eukaryota > Metazoa > Chordata > Lepidosauria > Squamata > Agamidae > Phrynocephalus > Phrynocephalus guinanensis. The sequence continues at coordinate 30,390,274 of CM074736.1, forward strand.
TGGGAGAGCTAGGTAACAATTCCCTTGTACTCAATCATATGGAATTATTCCTCAGGGTTGTCTTGGAGAGTGGTTCCGGACAAAAATGACAGAATTCAGATCTCTCTGGAATCCCTTTGAATGGTATGATTGGGTTGGCTCAGTTTATTTAAAGGGGAATTATGTTCTACTAGCATAATCTGAATTCAGATTTTGCCTCTGATCTATTAATTGTTTTCTCCATAATGGCGATCTATTATTGACAAGTAAGCAGAAAGCTTATATGTACGTATAGTACCTGTAGTAGCATGTGTGCATGCCAAAATACACACACCTTAACTTCAATTTTAAAGGGGGAAGTGTTCATACTTCCTACTAATGCATAGTACAGTGGTCCCCCGCCATTTCGCGGTTCATATACTGCGGTCCCAGTATATTGCGCATATACCGTGGTATATGAAAGGCAAGGGCCTCTGGGGTAAGCTGCTTGGGCCTGTTTGAGGCCTACTGCACTTACCCCAGGCCTGACAGGCTGTCCCAAATGGGCCTCCGAGGGGGCTTCCCGGGTCTGTCAAAGGCCCCAGAAGTGGTTTCTGACAAACCATAAGTGACTTCTGAAAAAACAGAAGTGACTTCCGGATTGCAAGAAACCACTTATGGGCCCCGGGAAGCCTGTTGGAGGCCTGTTCAGGGCAGTGCCATGCCCCCCCCCCCAGTCCTGACCTGACTCAGCATCCCCATATTGCGGATTTTCAATTATCACGGTTGGGTCGGGTCCCTAACCCCAGTGATAGGTGGGGGATTACTGTAATTCTGATAGTAATTACAACAGTACTGAAAGGAAAACAAAATACATTCCTCTTTAATATATCCATGATATCCACGAGCTGGTGTTTGAAGCTTGATGAACATATCTGCACTGCCTCCTTACCCTTCCAATCCGAAATGCCACCTCATCAGAATATTCAAGTCTAATTTCACATTGACTAAACAAAGCAAAAATTGCAGCAACTGCTAAGGCTTTGTGCCAAAAGATATGAGATAATTTTCTTGATATTTTGCTTTTTGTTTTTTTACAAGGAAGAGCAGTAAACAAAAGGAATCACACAGACAGCTTGTTAGTAAATTTGGCCAGAAGTTTATCCAGACACAGAGCCTTGCTGCACAGACAATGGTGTGGCACAGGGCAAGGGATTCAAGCAATAGAAAAGCCACCTGCCAATTGATGAATCAACACCTACAGCGTGCCTCCTGGAAGATACCCCAAGATGACTAGAACGTACATGGATTCAAGTTCTCCAACAACCCAGGAGAGTACAAAGTCTAATAGCATCCAGTCGAGTGTGACCCTGAAGGCTTTCAGCTCTGGACTCCATAGGGAATCTCCAAATTAGGAAACATATTAGCAAGCAGACCTTGCTTGTCTCCCAATGCTTGATCCAACCTAATGCCATAACAAAGGTGTGACATGTAGATACAAAGGGGACAATTGCTACATAAGACTATGAAGTATGCAAAGCAAAAAAGCATGTTCCTTATATAACACTCATAAAAGTTAAAGTACGCTCTGGATGGTTTAACAATGTAATTATGCAGGCTAGACATTGCCCGCCCACCCCCAGTGAGCTGGGTACTCATTTTACCAACCTTGGAAGGATAGAAGGCTACGTCAATGTTGACCCAGCTATACCCAAGACTGAACCTCGGGTCATGAGAACAGTTTGGCTGAAGTATGCCAGTTTAACTATATGCCCCTTACACAGAGACATCTGGTGGGAAATGGGAAAGGGCCTTCTCTGTTGCTGCACCCAACCTCTGAACTCCCCCCTCATTCCGGGGAGGCTAAATTGGCCCCAAATAACTGTCTTTCTACAAGCACTCTTTCCCTGAGTGAATGGCTGCCAAGTGGGGTTTTTTTAATGGATTGTTGTACCAGACTGCATTTAATGTTGTTTTGGTGTTCCTTTTAGTATTGTATTTGTTGATTTTCTTTAGCATTTATACGCATTGTTGCTAACTTAAATACTGTATTATCTTTTAATTGTTGTAAGTTGCCTTGGATTAAAATATTTTAAATATTTTAAATAAATAAATAAATAAATAAATAAATAAATAAATAAATAAATAAATAAATAAGGAGGGCACAACCACTATGGGGGTTTCAAGTACTAACATCGCATTACACATTAAAAAGATTCAACACTGGCAAATTCCAGCATATTAAAAATTTATAGTTTATATTGCCTCATAAAGACATGCAGCAGAATCCTCCTGGTTTAAGTTTGGAATTATGAACACAGGACATAGAAAGGACCATTTTTCTGGATGTTTTAAGTGAAGCCAAAGAAATAAAATACGAGCTCTATGTGTGTATCGGATCATTTTGTCTACAGGCCTTATTTTTTATTAATTTTGGAGGCAAGAATTCCTTAATACGGTAGTATTTGAAGGAGGAAACACCAAAAAGCAAAGGTAACGTTGATGGGCAGAAATAAAAAAAATCAAAACCCAACGTTGGGTGATTTTATGCAACATATGTTGCAACATTTTAAGTGGTCTAGAAGCGTTCATCAAACAACATGGTAAACAAAGCACAAGGTGTATAAAAGGGTCAAGCAGGTCATTGATGTACAAACCATGCTGTCTGGATTTTGTTACAGATTTAGCATGGAAAGGAGGAAGCAGCTGCAGGCATTTAGTCCTGCGATACACAGTACTAAGCTTAAATTATCTCAAGGGTTTCCCATGTGTTACTGAGAAAAAAAAATTGTAATATGATTCCCCCATTTTCCCCAGCATTTATTATGAAAAATCACATCTGCAGAAAAAAATATACAAATGCTCTGACAGCGGAAATTTTATTTATTTATTTATTTATTTATTTATTTATTTTTGTATTTCCATACCACCCATCTTCCAATGGAAGTTCATTTCACTTGTTACTCAGTGTGTGTGTGTTGTGTCATTATAGTCGTGACCGACTCTTTGTGACTCCATGTCCATGGAGTTTTCTTGGCAGGAATACTGGAGTTGCTTGCGAGTTCCTTCTCCAGGTGCCTACAGCATCTGGTATTCCCTAGTGGTCTCCCATCCAAGTACTAACCAGGGCCAACCCTGCTTAGCTTCCGAAAGCAAACAAGATCGGATGTGCTTAGGGCATCTAGGCAGCTCTGTTACTCAGTACACCCTCTTAAACTATCTCGAAATCATACAGACATTGTCAAATTTCATTCTGTTTAGTGGGCATACTGGACAAAAGGTGAATGGCATTCAGTTTGCATAGCATCACTAAGTGCCTGTGGGTGGGCACATCCCAGCACTGAAAGTGTTCAGGTCGCATGAAGATAGTTGTGTTGGTCAAAGGAGAGGAAAATCAAAATCCCTATAAGGGGAATATCTAAAATGCAACAGAAAAGTAATGTAATTAATAAATCAATTCGTAACCAAAACAATTTAAATTTAAAGGTGACAAATAATTAGAGGAGCTTTGTAACAAGATATATAATGAATTACTTTAAAAAACTAGCTTCCCAGACTCTGAGTCAAAAAGGACAATGACTGTAAGCCTTCCTTACAAGACAGTTGTTTCAGTCTTTCGGTTTCGGTTACCTTCATGTTTTTTGGTCCTATAATCTTATTTTCTAGTCAGGACCAGACTGACCACCGTATTATTTTGGGTGGCTGTACCACAGATTTCTGTAAGAACAGTGTAATATCGACAATTTTATTTTTATTCCATTTCTAATGATGGATTTGTATTTTTTTTTACAGCAGTTAAAAGGGACTGACTTTTTTTTTTCAAATATACACTACTAGCCCCAGATGCCTTTCTTGGTCAATCCATGCCAGGTTATTTCCCATCAAAATATATATGTAAAGCAGGAAATTTTATTGCCCCCATTTATATCCTTTTACATTGAGAATATTCTGTCTCAGTTTCCCCAGTTTGGAAAGAACCACGCTATATAATTAAATTGTTATTGTTAACCGCCTGGAGTCCCTTCAGGAAGACGGGCGGTAAGTAAGTAAGTAAGTAAGTAAGTAAATACGGCAAAGAAGAAATAGAGGTAGTCATGTCACCTGTGCAAACCTTGGGTATATGTTGTTTTATAATTAAGTAACAATTAACTTTCTTAATTAATTATAATTAGTTATTTCTTAGTATTGGACTGATTTCTCAGAAAATAAGTGCTATTATTTATCTTATCTATTCAGTTTTAAGCAACATCTATCTTATAGGAGATAGATGTCTTATGTTAAGATGACAACTTGAAAATTAAAATTAATGGAACTCTTGGAAGAAGGCAAGTGTTCAAAATATGGAGGTAAGAAGGGGCTTTCTACCATATTTGGCCACAGTGATTACAGATAAAGTCCAGTATCCTACTCAAGAAATGTGAAGCAGAAGGCCAATTATATGAGTGTCCCTCCTGCTCCAGCAAGCTCCCTTTTGTGTGTGAGGTCTCTCACTTATTATTGCAAGACAGGTTGTGCAGCCAATCATGTGATTCCTTGTGGAACAGACAGCCTGCTGATGGGGTGGATGGTGCTTACTTACACAATTTGCTCCAAATAGGACACTGTGCAAAGGGCTTTTTTGCTGGGAAAGTGGTAAACAGATGTTACAGCTGTATATGTTTACTTCTTCAAAAATGCGCTTATTTCTGCAAAGGTTCACACTGCTCTCATTAATAGACATGGGCATGACTCGGCGAAATTGTCATTTCCGTTTTCAGTTATCGTTTCCGTTACGTAACGGAAACGGTAACGATAATTAAGCCGTCAGAACTCAAACTCGAACCAAAAAAAGAAAAATTTGGTTGGGTTTTTCGTTTCCGTTTGTGGCATCGCGGCGATCGCGCAATGCGAAGCACAGAAAAAGTTTCTAAAAGTTTTTTTTAAAAAAACCCAACTCCTGTCCAAAAAAGCAGGCGAAAATATGCCTGCCTGAGGCTTTGCCACCTACCAGAGGGGGTGGTTTCTGGGGGGTCCCCGGCCTTCCCCCCCTCTTCTCCTGTCCTGGGCTGCTTGCACCAGGCTGGGGGGGTCATCCTCGTCGTCTCGCCATGCCATGCGGTGGGGGGGGATCCAAAATGGCGACTGCAAGTTTTCTTTTGAAATCGTGGTCAAAAAACACACCAAATCACCACAGAAACATGTGAAATTTATTTATTTTAAATGCCTGAATTTTAATAGTAGCAGCAGTGGGTTTTTTATAGCAATAAAACATCGTATTGATTTTATTTTATTTTATTTTATTTTATTTTATTTTATTTTAGACCTGCCCATTTGGGCTGGGCATGGGATGGGACTATGCAAATTGTTTGAACCATTCCACCAATAGCATCGCCAGGTTTTTGACTGACACTTCTGGATGTCTCGGAGGGCATAAAAAGCCGAGGCACCTTCCAGAAATCGCAGTCGGGTGTATGGATGTGGTTGAGGGAGGAGGGCTGGCTGCTGGTGCTGGTGTGATCCGATCGAGATTGAGGAGGGAGGCTGGAGGCTTTAGGATTTAAGTTAGGCAGGGAGGGAGGGAATTGAATTTAGAAAATAATTTCTTTGATTCCCTGCAGCTTTGTCTGCTGAAGGGAATAGCAGTTTATTCTTTATTTCTTCTCTGGCAGTTTGTGAGGATTTTTTCCTGATATTGGATAAACGGGGAGGTTCGACTGGGAGTGGGAGGTGTGGATTTATTTTAAATATATATTATATACTACCATTTATTTTCTATTTTCCCAACTTCAATTTGCTTGCACACACACACATTTGGGGTGCAAGCCAAGAACAGAACCTCTATCCTAAGTGATATCCTAACTCCCCACTCGCCCGCCCGCCCGCGCCGCCACCCGCCTGCAGCCTGCGCCGCCACCCGCCCACTCGCCCACCCGCGGCCGCCACCTGCCCATGGCCCCCCGCCACAAAACATCTGGAGTGTCGAAGGTTCACCACCACTGGAATAGATTGTTGTGAGGCTTTTAGAATTTTTTAAATAGGTATTCCTACCTTTCTTGGACTCCTTTGCTTGTTAGGATCTTCTGCCATGGGACTTTACTGTTCTTTGTTCTGATGTTATTAACAGATGTATGGCAGATGTTCCACGTGTGGGGTGAAAACAATTTTTTAAAAGAGTGAGAGAGAGAGAGCGAGCACTTTGCAGAAAACACTCCCATTTGTGAACTTGTAGGGAAAAAACCATAGTAATAAACTTTGATTAACATATCTGGAGGAATTGTTGCTGCTGATTTGTATGCTATAATATTGATTTTATTTTACTGATTAGTCTTTTGGATTGTTGAAAAGGTTAATAAAATAAATTTAAATGGAAAAAGTGAAGTTTTTCCCACCCATTTAAGTAGAGAAAAGGTTATAACAATGGCAGTGCCCCCCAAAGGGATTTTCAGCATGAAGAGATAAAGGCTGCATTGTCCCAAATGAAATTCATTTCACTCTTTCTTCCCATTGCTAATTAGTTGCCAAGCTTCAAATGGCATGTCTTTTAACTATTCAGGACATAAGCTGTTTCCACTATTTGCATTTCTACACTAAAAGCTGCTTGATAAGATGAGAATGGCAGATGTTAATGAGTGATCCAACAGTGGACATGGTCACCTATTGATAAGCACAGCAAGGCAAATTAATTGGGCCTATAACTATCTAATATACAGGAAAGAGTCTGGATGACTAAGGCATCAATTCAGCAAATAACTCAATGAAGTGGGTAGGAGAAGACAATTCACGACTTGCTATACCTTGAGAAGAATATGAAAAACAATTATTCCTCAGCAGGACTCATACTCTATAGCAAACTTTTCTTAACCTGGACCCCTCCCATTAGCTCCAACTAATGCGACCAATGGTGATGAATAGGAAGTAGAGACGGGCACAAAATGGAAAAATGGTATTTCGTTTCATTCCGTTTCGTACAATTTTTTGCATAAAAATTCATACAAAATGAAACAATAATGAAATGTTTCGTTCCTCGCCAGTCGGCAGGAGATGACTGAAAATGGTCAGAACACCAACAGGAGAGCTCCAAAGTGGCATCCTGACCATATTCAGACCTATCCTGCTGACCTCTCATCGGCTGGACCCCTTTAAAATGGCCCAGTCACCACCAGGGGGTCACCCCCGGTGCCCACTGGGCCATTTTTAAAGGGGTCCAGCAGAGATGACAGGTTGGCAGGACCGCTCTGAAAATGGCCCGGTTGCCAATGCGGGAGGTCCGCACTGTTCACCTGACCATTTTCAGAGGAATTCTGCCCACCTGTCATCAGCTGGACCCCTTTTAAAATGGCCCAGTCACCACCAGGGGATCCCCCTGTTGGATCCCCCTGGTGGTGACTGGGCCATTTTTAAAGGGGTCCAGCTGATGACAGATGGGCACTGGGAAAGCGGGCTTTTAAAATTCCTCCCCCTGCTGAAGCCTGCACTCCAGCTGATCGGCGGTGGCTGCGGCAGGAAAAAGAGCCTGCCCTTTCCTGGCACCAATGGGGTGGAATCCGTCAGCTTTCCCCCATAGGAATGCATTGCTTCAATGCATTCCTATGAGAAAAAGAAAAACGAAGTGAACAAAATGGAAATTTCCATTTCATTTCATTTCCTTTTTCTTTGCTGGGTCCCTTCGTTATTCATTTCATTCCCTAATGAAATTAATAACAAATAAGGAAATGAATACAAAATTCATTTTGTGCACATTTTCCACACAATTACTCCATGGTGAATTCTCAGCTTTGATATAAGCCTTGACATTTAACTATATGTATTCCAAAACCATTTATGGTGTACTTGAGTGAGAGAGAATATGCTGGGGACTGTCTTGAAAAGTATTGTTAATTCTCCATTGTTTGATTTGGGGGGGGGGAGAGAAAGAGGGGAAAGTTCAGCAGAGAACTGCCAAAGCTTCTCAAAGTAACTAAGCCTGTACATTTTTGCAGACTTCAGAACTTCTTCTTCAACACCTTTCTCCTAAACCGGGCCCACACAATGGCTATATTCAAACATAATGGTAGACAGTGGTTTGACGTTTTGAAAAGTGTATGAAGTTTCACTTCTATTTTAAACCTTTAATTCTTCGCTGTGCATTTTGTGTGCCCTGCGTCTCTTTGTTTGTTGGTTTGTTTAAAATACATTTATCCTGTCTTTCTCCTCAAAATGGACCCAAGGTGGTTACTAAACCTACAGCTTTTCCATCTGCTTAGAACAGCAAAAGCAGAATAAGTCTTCCTGGAACACATGTGGGAAAATAACATTCTTGGCATACTTAGAAAAAAGTTGTACATGTAACCTAGGCACTCTTCATCCTCTGAGAATGGATTATTTTTCCAATTAAACAGAAGAGGTATTCTTATCATTTTTGAAATAAACACCTTTTAAAATATCTGTGGAGAATGGAATAACAACATACAAACTGCTAGACTTCCTGAACGCATTCATGGCAATAATTTATATCATATAAGACAAAATCAGGAAAAATCATGCACTGGGGAAAGTGCACCATTTTCCTTCCATAGCCTTGTGTAATTGCATCCATCGTCCTGATCTTCATAGAGAGAAATATTATGGATAAGCATGCTGTTCCTGTAACCCTCTGTATACCCTTCCCTATACAAATCAACGGCAGGGTTGCTATCAATAGCATTTACATTTCTCTGATCTTCAAGGCAGCTTCATGGGTCGGCTAACTAGCAAAACAATTCGGATTTCTCAACCATTGCCACGTATGGTATCTAATCTGCACCTTCAGATCAGTTGCTGGAATGACTGTGAAGCAAACCCTGACATTAGAAGAAGACAAGCCGTAAGCAAAACCATTAAAAAACCCTAGGGAAGTTCAGACAACATGTCAAGTTTTTATAGTTACTGAACACAAACTAGGCAAGATGTATTTTTGAACACTGTCATATAATTTAATTTTCTTCTTCCCATACATTTCCCCCTTTTGTTCCATGCCTATTAGACTGGAAGCCTGCAGGCAAGGATTGTGCTGTGCTTCCATTTAATTTTTGTACAGTCCCTTGAAGTATGAGATGCTCTATACATAAAATACTACAGGGGATATCTTACTGCTTAAGGAAACAACCCATACCTTTCTTTAGGCTAAGGACGGGCAACTGTTTTTAAGAAAAGCGTCCCTTCTTGTGGCCCACACATTTTTTTCTTTTGTCCCTGTATCACCTCTGGTCAAACAAGTTTTGAAAACAAGACAAAAACTTGCGCTGAAGGTGAAAGTAAGCTGAGTGTGCACACCATGACCAGCGATTGCCCCTTTAAACTTCCTTTGACTTCCTGAAAATGCTGTGCAGTCTGTCCCATCCTTTCAGGTACACTTTGTTTTTATTTTATTTTTAAAGGCAGCTCTGGAAATACACTGTGGTAGAACTATCCAATTGTAGGAGTAATGGTGTTCTTTTAGTTCCACTGCAGCTGAGCCAGGAAAAAAAAACAAGTCTATTTTTCATTTTTAATTCAAAGCCTCTTAACCTACTCAATGTACACAGTACCTTCCACTTTCTGCAACCACACCTGTGACAATAAATAGGGGAAGTTTTCTCCTGGACTCGGCAGCCTACATGGATTTTTCCACATGAACAAAAGCCAGCAGGAATTTAGTGTTATACCTCAACATCCTTCTGGAATTATAATCCTGGAAGATTAATTCAAAACATAAGACTTCCCAAAGGGAAAAAAAAAAAAAAAGACAAAACAAAAAATGTGGGTGAAAAATTCACAGCGGTGGGATCCAATTAAATACATAGGAGGCTGTAAGGAACTGAATAATCTCAAAGACGATGCAAAGAGGATTTTCTGCGAAATCTGGAATACTGAATTTTATCTGATGAAGCTGTTTGGATGAACAGCGAAACGTTTCTATCTCTCAAAAAAGAAGTCCAGTAGCCATGACTCAACTTCCAGATAAACTCACCTGGATGACTGAGAATCTTCACAGACTTATTTATCTTTTATATTTTCCCGATCAAAGCTCTTTTTTCAAAAGAAAATTTGTGACTGGAATGCCCACTAATTTGAAAAATTACAACATTCCGGAAAAACCTATACATGCCTAGGCTATTGGACTGCAGCTCCTTCTGATGGCTATACAAACTATGGCTTGTTGATTCATGAGGTCTACCAATTAAATACAAAATAAATTTAGTATAATAAAAGTGTACAGCAAAAGGGAAAGGGGAAAACAAGAAGAGTTTTGTAAACTGTTACAGAACTTAAGGCTTCGACTCTACTTCATATATCAGTGATGGCAAACCTTTTAGAGACCGAGTGCCCAAAATGCGATTCAAAACCCACTAATTTTTCGCAAAGTGCCAATATGGCAATTTAACCTGAATACAGGTGGCTGTGAAGGGGCGATGTTAGGTGCCCACAGAAAGGGCTCTGAGTGCCACCTTTGGCACCCGTGCAATGGGTTTGCCAACATATACCGATACTCCTTACTTTAACAACCTACCTGTTTATGTCTGCTCAGACTCACTGCCTAATTGCTACCTCAAGCACCTGCTGGTCCAGCCCACAGGGCTTCTGGGCCAAAGCCTCCAGCCTGCTCCTGCTTAACTGCTCCTACCTTGTCAGCAGCCAGAGTGGAGGAAAAATGTCTACAGAAGTGGTTCAGATTTTCCTGGAATGCAACTCCCAGAAGTCTTCATCACTAGCTGAGATGGCCAGGATTTCTGGGAGTTGCAGTTCATGAACATCTGGGGACCCACAGGTTGAGAACCACTGGGCTACATCATAATCCCCCTTCACCTTACTCCACCTCCGCTGGTTCCTAAGGACGGGTGTTGTCACCAGCCATGCTACCACCGAGGAGAACAATGACCTGAGTGGGATAACACATCGGCCATTGAATTTATATCTCTTAAAATTATTCCCATTGATTAAATAGAAATAATGTGTGTTAAGAATCACTGTCCTGCATATGTATGAAACTAGAAAGCCCAGTAGTCACTGGTTTTAGCCCTCTTCTCTCAGTCAGGCCATCATGACTAGTCAGGCTTGCCAGAGGCAAGAAAACAACATCCAAGGCCAGATGAATTTTTGATCTGATATAGCAGGTGTTTTCTTATGTTCTGTCTTAGGGTAGATCAGATGGGTATAAAGACATGAACCTTATTGCAGCAGAAAAGATTGCTTTAATAGGAGTAAACTAACTTAAAGCAACACTTCCATCTCCTGGGGAGCTGCTCCAGCATGGCCTTAAAAAGTAGTAGTCTTACACTTGGAACATAAAAGTCCAGCTTGAGTAGAGATTGGGGTCAGGCTGTAGTACATTTCCCTGTACAGTATGTGGTGTGATTGTCAGGAAACAGAATGCACAAAGCTACTTCTCAAGGGGTCCAAATTGAGATTCACTTCCCCACGAGAGCACACCCTTAGGCAGACTTGTTTTTAAGCATAGCAGTAGAATGCCCAATTTGCCGTGTGATCAGCTGGGCATCCCAAACAAACCAAAAAATGACTTTGAAACTAGATCTTGGGTCAGCATCAAATCTTGTACAATGACATGCCAAATGCTGTACAATACTATGCCCACGCTGCCAACAGGAAAAGAGATGCCAAGCTTTTCATAGCAAAAGGTAGCCTGAAAGCTGACAATACGACAGGAGTCAAGAAGGACAACAAGGTGACCTTCCCCCCCTCACTAACATTCACACCTACTGAAAAACGGCCCTGAGAATTGCTTTGTGTTTGGGTTGTAAGCAACATTTCTCTCGTTTCTTCTAGCACGGTTCTGGCCATGATCAAAAGCAAATGGGGGTTAGCATTGGTTCTGCTACACAGAACTAATTCAGTGCTATGCACAGGCATACAGCTTAGAGGGAACACTGGTGACTAGAGATGGGCACGACCAGAAATTTTTTTTTCGAGTTGTCATTTTTCGGGACGGGTCCGTTTCGGGTCGTTTCCGTTTTTCACGAAATTTTTTCAAAAATTTGTCGTTTCGTCATGTTTGTTTGTCGTTTGTCGTTACCGCCGCGATTTAGCGCGACTTGACTTCCCAGAGCATGGGGTTAGGGGGTAAGGGCTAGGCTTAGGGTAACGGTTAAGGTTAGGGTGGGTTAGTGGGCTGCACCTCTGGGTGCCTCTGGCCCACTAAGAACACAGTGTACTGGCGTATGGGTTAGGGTTAGGGTTAGGATTAGGATTAGGGTTGGTGGGCTTTTTATGCCCTCTCTGGCACATCCAGAAGTCTCAGCAAAACCTGGCCATGCGATTGGTGGAATGGCTCCAAAAATTTGCATGGTCCCATCCCATGGCCAGCCCATCATTGCGCGTGCGCAGGTGTAAAAAAAATAAAAATAAAATAAAATAAAATCAATGGAGACGTTTTGTTGCAAGAAAAACCCACTGTTGCTACTGTAAAAATTCAAGCATTTAAAATAGCTAATTTTCGCATGTTTCTGTGGTGCTTTAGTGGGTTATTGGACCACGATTTCAAAAAAAATATTGCGGTCACCATTTTGGATCCCCCCGCACCGCATGGCAAATGGAGACACCGAAGATGCCCCCTCCCAGCCTGGTACCAGCAAGTCTCAGCAAAACCTGGCCATGCGATTGGTGGAATGGCTCCAAAAATTTGCATGGTCCCATCCCATGGCCAGCCCATCATTGCGCGTGCGCAGGTGTAAAACAATAAAAATAAAATAAAATAAAATAAAATAAAATCAATGGAGACGTTTTGTTGCAAGAAAAACCCACTGCTGCTACTGTAAAAATTCAAGCATTTAAAATAGCTAATTTTCGCATGTTTCTGTGGTGCTTTGGTGGGTTTTTGGACCACAATTTCAAAAAAAATATTGCGGTCGCCATTTTGGATCCCCCCGCACCACATGGCAAATGGAGACGCCGAGGATGCCCCCTCCCAGCCCGGTACCAGCAGCCCAGGACAGGAGGGGGAGAAGGCTGGAGTGGGACCCCCCCCCAGAAACCACCCCTCTGGTAGGTGCCCTCAGGCAGGCATATTTTCGCTTGCTTTTTTGGCCGGGAATCGGGGGGTGTTATTTCTAAAACTTTTTTTCTGTGCCGCTTGGCATCGCGCGATCGGTGCGATGCCAGGAACGACAACGACAAATCAGACCCAATTTTTCTTTTGTCGGTTCGAGTTCGAGTTCTGGGGGAGTAATTGTCGTTACCGTTTCTGTTGCGTAACGGAAACGAGTAACGGAAACGGAAACGAGAATTTCGCCAAGTCGTGCCCATGTCTACTGGTGACAATGGGTTAACTGATAAAAAGGAATCAAGTTCTGGGACTTTCTCTTGCATGGTGTCACACTGTGAAGAGTATTGAGCAAAAGAGTGTATCCTGTATATTCCTGACTGCTGCCACTGAGGTTGGCAACATTCAAATTATAAAACTTGACATTTTCCTGCTAGCGACATGGATACCATATAGTACAACCATCTCAAACCATTATCTGGATTTCTGAATCATGAGTAAAGAAGAATATCCAACATGCATAAACCAGAGGTGTTTTTTTTTAAGAACTGAATATCAGTTTTTCACACAACAGCATTTAGCAATATGAATCCAAAGATATACTGTACTTTAAATTAACTTTATCCCAACATTTTAAACTTACAGCTCCCCAAGTTGATGAGCCATTTGCTTAAATAATGCATGCAGTGCACCTATTAAGGGAGAAACTAACATTATCAACTAACATCTAGTATGACTAAATTAAGGAGAATGAAAGTGTTGCCCTCATGCACAGAATTTACCAAAGAGTTTTTGGGGGCAGAGGGACTGGTTCCAGAAAAGTTTCCAACTTTCTGATTAGCTTGCACAGAATAAATTCCCTAGAACAGGGTAGATAGGCTCTTATTTTCACTGACTTCAAAAGCTTGCAATATCAGCCATGATTTCGAGCTGCAATGTTCCAGCTGTGGAGCTGGAGATTCTCCAAGGCTCATTAGGAGGTCTGCAGAAGACAAAGTCATCCTTTGGTGAAATTTAATAGCTCTCCATTATATCCCACTCTGCATAACATACAATGGCTTGAGGGAGTGCTATTTTAATCCTTTCTCCCTTGTCTTCTCCACAGCAACCCTCTTTTTTTGCTAGATGAAGTACAGTCTATACATAACACAGAACGCATATATTTTCCGCATATGGGACAGGCAAGGAAAATAAGTGTAATTCACCTTTAAGTAAAGGGTAATAAGGTGGACCAGTCAAGATCCACTGATTGTAAATAAAAATAAATAAATGAACATTTTCCCTCTCCAGACCAATTTAAAGAATGGTGAATGTTAAAGAGAAGGACATGACATTACAGGAAAAAGCCCTAGCAGGTCTTTTATTGATCCCAGATTTGCAAGTTGAGCACAGTTTTATATTACTTTTAAAAGAAATAACAGGATTTTTTTTTAAAAAAAGGAGTGCTGCTAAGTATCACTATATTTTAAATTGTTGGATAGCTCTGTAGCTTAGGTTTCTGGTTGTGGATCTAGTCCAGTTGGGAGTTCGAATCCCCATTGTGTCTCCTTGAGAGGGGATGGTCTTAATGATCCACAGGGTTCCTCCCAGCCCAGCAGTTCAAAGGTGGTGGTGGTGGTTATGCCAGCAGGGAGACTGTTCTGAATGTTCGTCACCTTGGTCCAACATAATCAACAGGAGGGCATGGCTGCTTATAAAAACATGCCACTGAAAAATATCAGCTGCCAGCTTCAAACCTGACTGTTAAGGGGAGAAAAGTGAAGAAAAGCAAAGAAGGAGGTGCCAAGTGCAGATATTGTCAAGAACTGAGATGTGAACATTATATGCAGTGTAATATTCCAAAAACTGGGTTTCAATGGGAAGCAAATCATGTTGATACTCCACAGATGGACCGGGTTTCTTAAAAACATTAAAATGTCTCTGAAAAAATGACTAGTTAACCCTGGAAACTTTGGAGAACAAATGGGAAAGCATACAGCATTTTATTTTTAACTACATGTAAGATGAACCTATGGAACCTAAGATCTTTTGGTAAGATGCTGCTATCTGTTCTATCCAGGGAGCCCCTAGACTTAGTTCCTTCATGGAGCAGAGCATTCTGTGCAGCAGACCCAAGACTTTGAAACTCTCTCCCAAGGGAAGTCCTTAGGCTGCCCTCCTTTGTGCTCAGAGACTGCTGAGGAGCCCTTGCGTCTGTTGTCCTACATTAGTAATTGTTGACTTTCCACTGTTGTTTAGTCTTGTAAGTTATTGCTGCACTTTTTATTTGTACACCACTGCTGACCCACAAATAGCAGTGTGGGGCATGTGTGTGTGTGTGTGTGTGTGTGTGTGTGTGTGTGTGTGTGTTTATGAGCACACTCTGGGAGATATTAACGGCTCAAGTACATATTGTTCACCTACATGACTTCAGAAAGTACAAATGAAGTACACGTAGCAAGAGATCTTTGTTTCTTCGTTTACCTAAAAGCACAAATATGAGTTTTAAAGGGGTCTCAGTCCTTAAAGAAAGGACTTTTTTGAGATTAGGTTGTTTTATTGCTGCTTGATAATAAATGAGCCTGGTCGTGAATATGAAAAATGAAATAAATCCTGAACCCTGCACCCCCCACCCCCCACTGAAAAAGAAGTAGCCTTGGTGAAAATTGGAAATGGTATTCAAGGAGCGAAACAGAAGCTATTTATCACTTATCTTTCACCTTCTTTGATAGGGAGTAATCAAAGAAATAGCTGCCTAGATGCCCTAAGCACATCCAATCTCGCCTGATTTTGGAAGCTAAGCAGGGTCAGGCCTGGTTAGTACTTGGATGGGAGACCACTCCAGTATTCCTGCCAAGAAAATTCCATGGACATGGAGTCACAAAGAGTCGGTCATGACTGTAACAAGACAACAATCAAAGAACTACAAAACAAAACAAAACAAAAGCTTCTGTTAGAAACATTTGCTGAAAAGATTGAGAAGTGGGAGAAATACGGTATCTGGGCCATAAGGAAGCGCATGGCTGGATAATACAGCAGAGTGTTAAGTACCGCCTAAGATGTGGCTTAAATTTCATTTCCGCTGAATTACATTAAAAACAATGTCTTCGCAGAGCTGATGGGCTACAGTACCAAACCACTGGAAACCATACACAAAGGCAAGGGAAAAGTCATAAATGTTTGGAATGATCCTTGTCACAAACAAATGAAACTAACAAAAGGTGCCTTGGTTTCTTTCTTCCTCTTTCTGTCCTCTTGTCAGCAGGCAACTCTCTTCAATGCACAAATCAAGGGCACACAACCACTAAAATGTAACCTTATTCACAGACAGAAGATAACTTAAGCTTCAGGACTTGCAGAGCCAGTATGTCAGAAAAAGAAACAAGTAGCCTCTATGGAAGTTTAAAAACCCTCTTTGTTTTTGCCATGGCTGGCCCTATGGGGAGTACTTTTACCTTTTATTTCAACTACTCAAAATATACACTGTAATTCTTATTTCCAAATCATTTATCTATAGAAACAAATAATATGTGTGAATAGCTTTTTTTAAGATTCCCCATCTTCTGCATGTTAAATTGCTCACTGAAAAAATGGGACTTCGTGGGGCTTAGTGAGACAAATCTTAAGATACAAATTCGGTCCATGCATTATTTCCTGGCCACTCAATTTTCCATATCAACTGAGAATGGGATCTAAAATATATTTTTAATTTTTTTAAAAAAATTAAATTACATTTTTCCTGCGCAGCTAACAGCAAGGCACTACTCTGGGAAGGAAACAAATAGGATAATACATACCTGCAAGAGCCATAATAAAATTAGCATAGGACAATGAGGGGGAGAACCCATCTAAAATTGTGGTTACAAAGGCTACAGCAACTCTGAAAGTGAGAAAAATCATCAAGAACAAAGTATAATATCCTTTGACACTCTAGCCCTTTTCCTTAGTAAGAAATACAGTAATACCTTGTGTGAACAAGGAGGTGTGCCACTCCTCTCTCCAGGGGATGACAAAGAGTTAAAAACCAAAAACAGGCACAATCCATTGCAATGGAAGAGGGGGGGGGGAGAAAAATGAAAAAAACACCCAGAGAAAGTGAGGAGGGACAGGATGAGTAAAGGACAGGAGGTGATGAGTTTTGGAAGGTAAAAAGGGAAGAATCGGCCTTGGGAAGCTGGGTAGATCAAGGGAAAGGCGGGACGCAAGGCGAATTGGTAGAAACAGTAAAAGAAGACCCCTGGACAGGGGAATGGGTCACTTTCCGTCCCCCGCGAGAGGCATCTGAGCAGGAATGGAGGAGAGGAAGGTGCAAAAAACTGCCATACTGGGGCCAGACGTCGTGGAGGGAGGAGCGCAAGCTGGCACACCATTTTTTTTGAGCGTGGAGCTCGGTGGAGAGAGTGACAACAGGAGCTCCATGCAAAGTTGGAGAGATGCTACGCTACCCATGGGAAGAGCCCCAAAATGGAGTGAACATGGCGGAGATGACCTAGTCACTGCCCCAGAGGGGACTTCTGAACCTAGGCCCTAGGTTTGCTGAGATTTTCCGCTTAGAGCGGTGGGTGGTTCAGCCCGAGAGTTTAATCAGGCAACTGGAAAACTGTTGGTACGAGACCGAACCCCTTCTGGAGATGAGATACTCAGTAATTGAAGAAGAGGAGAAGTTTATTGGTGTTGAAAATAAAAGTTTTGATGTGTTGACTTCATCCATGAGTCCTGCATATACTTATGGGATGAAACTGAGAGGTGGGTCAGGTGGAGAAGACCCCCTCACACCTTGGTTTACAAGTGTGATGAATAGGGTGTTATATATGAATATGAGCAATTTGCAGGTGAAATTTATGATGGTGGATAAATAAAATCAAAAGTAGCAAGCCATTAGGCTACATACACATGAGACATCACTTTTGTCTTTATTCACAATTTAAAATAAAGAATTTTTTAAAATCCCTTCTCTCCTTTGCAGACAAAAGGCTCAAGCCTCCGTTTGAAAACAATACCTTTTCTCTAGTTTGCCACTGTCTTTAAATGAGTTATCTCAATTCATATAATCTCCAGGATATAATGGAGGAGGAACAAAATCATTGTGAATGGCTGAAAAGAAAATATGTGCTGCTTTTGAAATTATGTACATTCATTTTCTTTTTACCAGGAAAGTGTTGAGAGAAACCCAGCTCCCCTCTTTTCAAGACAATTCACTGAATCACACACACAGGATTTTCTGGGAAGTATGAAAGAGAACCTGGACATTTATTTCCATGCTTCTGTTTCTAGTTAGTGGTTTTCTGAAGAAAGATAATTTGTTTAAAATATTTAAAATATTTTCCTATTATTACAATTCTACTAAAAATAACAAGAAATGATCTAACTACACACACTTCTTTCTTGCCTTATGCAAGAATAATGGACCAAGAAAGACACCCTACCAGCATCTCCAAGAAGTACAGCCCTCTGAAAAGAACTTACTTAATTAATCAAGAGTTAAAAGGTGGGAATTTAGATCTGCAGTGGCTTTTTCTAGTTTAATTTTTTGTTGAGATTCACTGCAAATAAAGGTTGGTGGTGATCAAATATAGAGTTGTACAGAAGAATGTGAAATGTGGGGAAATAGCTTTAGACATGAAACACATGCTAGACTATATTATTCAGTTCAAAATATTTATTTATTTAGGATATAGGATACAGGAATCTTTATTGTCATTGCCCCCTTGCAGGAACAATGAAATTTATTTATTTATTTATTTATTTATTTATTTATTTATTTATTTATTTATTTTCCCCAAGGAACTCAGGGTAGTGAACAGTATAAGTTACACAATAATAAAAGAAAGAAAGAAAGAAATGAAACAGCTCCACGATGAGCAGCATTATAAAGACATTGAAACCAAATCAAGTAAAAAAATGCAAATACAAAATACAAAAATACGAAAATACAAAAACACAAGAACACAAGATGGCGGCAAATGAACAGACAGGAAAACAGACAACATCATGGCAAATCAACATCCTTGATCGCCAAAGGTGGCCTTAAAAAGCCAAGTTTTTGACAAGCACTGCTTCTATTTTTTCTCTTTTGCTGCCACCAACAATTCTAACTGAAGATCCTTATTAACAAATTCAGAATAAGCAGGTTGCATGAACTGAATGAAAAGAAAAATGAACAGCAAAATAGATAGTAATCCTAAATTAGTCTTATTAAGTTCCACAAAGCACAACATCTTTATACCTTGTGAAGCTGTTCCAGACTTGCTATTGAGGAATGCAAACAGAGCTTCTCAAGACAAAAGGAAATACTACGGATCAAAGATGGTTTGCTACGCATTTAGAAGCAGAGCTACCTTACATTGCAGAATACATCCATTTGTTCTAGCTACAACATCTTTGACATCCACATATTTCCACGTTAGCTTTCTTGGGTTTGTGACATACTTTTGTGAAGCAAATGCAGGCTTCATTTGTACATCTGATCAAACACTTGGAGCTATAAGGAACAACATTACTGGAATACAGACTATTCTATCAGATTTTAAATGTGCCTAGGAGTTCCACATTGCCATTACATTACATCACTCTATTTCTACACGGTGGGGGTGCTTCCACGTGACACTATTAATCAAAGGAACAAATCTTGCCTTATTCATAAAAGATGTATAATTCATTAAGGTAAGTCCACACATAGCAGTAACAGAACCTACTGTCTTCTCCTTGGTGAAGACAAACCAAACAGGTTTTTTCTTGCTTACTTAAAAATCCAGTCATTCTGCTACTGCTGGCTTTCTTTCGGTGATCTAGAAATGCTGTTATGTGGGAAAGGGATTTACTGATGGGGAGAACATTTGACAAAACATGATCACACAAAATGCATGTAGCCAGTGGAGTAATATGCTGTACCGCCTGTGGATCATTTGGCAAAGCCCCACAATTCTAGAGTACCACAAGAAGGAAGGACTAGTAAACCACTTTATACCTTGAAAAGCCTGAAAGGGTCACCATATGCCGGTATTAACCTGACAGCACATAATCATTATAAATTACAAAGGCTTCCCACAACACTATTATAATAGAAGGACTCTTTTGGTCACTTAACGATTCTTAAACAGATGAGAATACTGCTCTGGATACCATTAACTGATTTCTTCTCCTTAGCATAAAAAACTCAGCATATCACTACCTCGGAAACTCAGTACTACGAATTAGAGATGGGCACGAATAAAAAAATATGGCATTTTGGTTTTTCGTTTTTTGTTGAGGGGTCCATCTCGGTTTGTTTTTGTTTTTCGTGATTTTTTTTAAAAATTTCATTTTCGTGTATTCATTTTTCATTTTTCATTTTTACCCGCTTTTGCACGATTTTTAAAGCATTTCCATGCACGGGCCGTCCCCCAACGCCCCAGACCTGAGGGAAAACACTAAAAAAATTGATGCTGGCAGAGACACAGTATAGACTAGGTATGCAGGGAGGATGCAAAGGCAGTGGCGGGCGTTGCCCAGGGTGCAAGGCAGCCGCAGAGTGACTGCACTGCAGGGCAGGGGAGGGTAGTCACCGAGAGGTACGTATGCACACACACAGGGAGGCTGCAAGACTGAAGCTAGAGAGAAATCTCTTCTTTCTCTCCCCTAAGAGCCAGGCTGCAGCTGGCAGGAACACAGCGACACACACCTGCCTGGCTGGCCTAAAGTGAAAATAATGAGTCGCAGAGACAGCAATCCCACCCTAACTCCCACCGGAGA
The DNA here is from genome assembly GCA_037367245.1 of Phrynocephalus guinanensis. Lineage (NCBI taxonomy): Eukaryota > Metazoa > Chordata > Lepidosauria > Squamata > Agamidae > Phrynocephalus > Phrynocephalus guinanensis. The sequence continues at coordinate 30,410,915 of CM074736.1, forward strand.
CTGCAAGGAGGAAGGGGGCTGCCAGAGCTTTTTATGCCCTCTGTGGCTGCCAAACCTGCCCAGTCTGCAATCTGGGCATGCTATTGGTTGAAGTTGTCCAAAAATTTACATGATCCCATCACATGGCTTGCCTCCGTTTTGTGGCTGGCGACATCCATTTTGTCATCGTTAAAGGGAAAAGAAAAATACACTGCGATGGGAGAAGACAAAAACAAACGTTTTAAGGACCCCAACCCCCCCCGGTACGTATTATCAGACAGTATAAATAATTATCGCTGCGTTTTTATGGATGTCCAGGGCATTTTTTAACATTTAAAACAGCTCATTCATTGCACGTCGCCATTAACGAAAAACGAAATGTAACGAACCTAATTTTCGTGGTTCTGTTCAGTTCGTTCCAATTTCATCACAATGTTCGTTATTCGTTTTGTTATGTAACAAAACTTATAACGAATAACAGAAACGAAAAAAGTTCATTTCGTGCCCATCTCTACTACGACTCTAAGAGTCATACACAGATTGTGAAGTTAACCATTCATATCCATTCAAAAGCAAAATGCTTCTTAATGTATCAAATTGGCCATCTTGGATCTGTGTCTCTGACTTATTCATTAGGAACCCAACAACAACTCTGTTATGAGTACGCTGCTAACTTAATTATGTGAAGTATCAATTGTGCTTCCATGAATGTAATGGCAACTGGGTTCACATGTTTGCAGCAGTTCTGACAGAATATGTGAGGTTAACTTAATAGGTCTGTATTTTTTTCACTTTTAACCTTCCTTTCATTACTTTAGCCACATAGCTTAAGTTTAACATTGCTAATTTTGATAGCTTTGAAGAATATTTTTCCATCAAATGAACTGCCGTACTTAACTTTCAAATTCTACAAGCTAGGGACAAAACATCTATGTCAAAGAATGTTTGCATTTAACATGTTTTTCCCCTCCTCTTCAATTTAACTTCAGTCAAAATTGTGACAGGCTTCACTGATAACTTCCTCGTACTGTGGATTTACAAACTGAAAGGAGTGAAGAATTAAGCATCCTCACAAAAAGCAGTTCCTTTCTTTGTCTGCAGTCACTCTACATCTCCTGATTCAACTACAACCAGTCTACATTTGTTGAAAACTCATCAAGACAAAAGTGTGATACTTAAAGAAGATTGCCAATAAGAGTGTCAGAAATACACAGACTTCATCAACGTTACCAGAGACCGGCAAGGCACTAATTCAGAATTAAAAGGGAGGCAGACATCAAATGCTGTATATGACACTAGAACAGGGGTGGGCACTAGAGATGGGCACAAAACAAGCAATTTTTGCAATTTTTCGTTTTTGTTTTTTCGTTTCGTTATGTAACAAAACGAAAAACAAATTTTGTCTCCAAAATAAAACGAACCGAACCGAAACAACAGAAATTTTGTCGTGCGTTTCGTTTTCGTTGCGGCAAATACATTGAACTGTAATGAATGCTAACGAAACAGCAATTTTTCGTTTTCGTTTTCATTTTTTTCATTTCGTTACATAACGAAACAAAAATGAAATTTTTTGCAAAAAATTCACGAAAAACAAAAACGAACCGAAATGGACCCCCTAAACGACAAACGACAAACGAAACACCATTTTTTTGAGTCGTGCCCATCTCTAGTGGGCACTAATCAGAGAAATGGCAATACATCATGATTCGTAATGCACTACTGTTGATGAAACACAAACCAATGAACCATGAACCAATTTGTTGGTTTGTCACACCTTAAAAACCCTATAAAGGTCCCCCCCCGGGCACATAGAGACACTAACATCACAGAGCAGAAGCTTTCCATAACACTGCTCTGAAATCCCTGCAAGTTTGGTGAAGGTCCGGTTTTGGACATCCGGGTTAAACATGCCCAAAGAGGGGCTCCGAGAAAGTGCCCACCCAGGCACCCAGATACACCAAAATCTTAGAGGAGCTTCCCCGACCGTCCCTCTACAATCCCTGCATGTTTTGTGAAGTTTTGGGGTTTGGATGTTTGAGTTATACAAAGGGGGTTCCCCCAGGAAAGTGACAGAGGCTGCAGATGGCAAGGGAGGCCAAAACCAGGCCCAAAATTGCTGGCATTTGACAAATACAAATTGATGCATCGGTGATTCTGAAGGAGTTTTGCAATTCATTTTTAAATCCATGCCCATCTCCACAAGTAGAACATACACTTGAGCAATGGATGTCATCACTGGCTGGATAGCTCTGTGCATTGGGTACTGGCAGCTGAGCCAGAGGTAAGCAGTATGTATCTCCTACTGTGCCTTCAAGGAGGAGAGCCTACTGATGTATCCTTAGGCATGCCACACAAGCCTAAAACACCCCTCAGAAGAAGAAACTGGCAGACATCTTCTGATTCGTTTCTGTGTAGGCAAGCCTGGCAAGCATAGCTATGCCAGGAACAAATGGGCAGCACACAATGAATTTATTCGTGTAATAAAGGTCTTTATCCACCACTTCTGAGGTATCCTCTGGTAGGACCAGCTCCTGACCAGGAAACTAGAATGCAGTCAAACATGTTACTTCTCACACTCTTATTGGCAATCCTTAAGTATTCTTGTTGTTGCTGATGATAAACTTTTAGAAAAACATTTTATTTCTAAGCTTTACCATCTTTCATTAATACATTGCATGGATTTGGTTTACATGTACCTTTTACCTGGGGAAAGGGGATTCGAGTTTCTAGGTACATACACATACATTTACAGTACACCACAAGTACATGGTGTAATTCACAGTGAGAGGAACCAATATCCCAAAGGCTTCTGGGTTTAACTAGCAAGCTGGATGACTGAGGGCAAGCTTGCCTCTGGAGTTCCCATGTCCCACTCAAACATCCACTCTATGATGCCTTTTTCATGTTGGTGTTAGATTGATGATAACCAGTAAACCCCATCCCACACCACAGAATAGGATGGAAGAGAAAATGAAATCATGTGAAGGGAAAGTCGTTTTCATGTTTGCTGAGGGTTCTAATTAAAATTTGGGGCAAAGGATTTCAGATGTCAAATGAAAAGCACACTCTGACCATTCCTTTCTCCAATGAACCTTTCTTGAACACTACTTTAACTGTGCAGTTCCCAAGGAAAAATGTATTAACAGCTAAAGCATAAACCATGTCAAAAACTAAGCTTTGTGGGAAAGACAAAAAGGGAATGTCATTGTTTCTAATTTCTCAGTTTGGTTAGAATGAAGATAAATAATCACAAAATGTAATGTACTAAGGATGATTCAATTTGAGCCCACGGCAAATTTTAATAAACAGGGTTTTTTTTCCAAAGGCATTTGATCTTCTTAATGTTAAGTTTAATCACATATTCCACTTTCTAGATAGCAAACCTACTAGGCTAAGCTAACCTTAACAAATTAATAAAAGCTGCCTTTGATATCACACCACTTAAACTACTGATTATATTAGGTATGGAAAACAGCAACATGACTATTTATGAAGGTTAACAAGGATTTCCGAGCAGAACTCTTTAAAAATTGCAACATATTACAATTTTTTTTAAAAAAAACCCACATGTTTAGAATGTGCAATGCATGGTAAAGAAAGAATTTAGAAAAAGCTCTCCTAACGCCACTTCATTTTTAGGGCTTATCACAAGTATTTTTCTTCTACTCCATTGTTGCTTTAAAGAGATATATGTAGAAATATGCCTGTAAAATGAAAGTTTTCTTGAAATAAAACGGTTCTTTGTAATAAGGTTTCCATTGTCCTTCTGCATAATTCTCTGTGCTCTGATACAAGGTGCATTCATAATGACCACTTCTGAAGAAAACACAGTCAAGGAAAACCATTCCACTTTCTGGTGACCAACAAGTTGAAATAACTTGTAATACAATGGAATCTAGAGTCAAAATACACTTAAAATTCCTTCATATGAAGCAATCCAGTGAAAACCTACAGGCCAAAGACAAAATAAATTATATTATTTTGTTTTGATACAGCCACATCAAGACATATTTTGAAATAAAAGAATTTGACTTCAATTTACCCATTAAAGTGGTTGTTATGATTTTAAAACCAATACAGTAACCCCCCGCCGATCGCGGGGGTTAGGGACCCACCCCACCCGCAATCCGTGAAAATCCGTGATATGCGGAAGCAGGTGGGGGGGCTGGGGCAGGTGGGGGGCCTGTGGAAGAGTGTGGGGGCGGCGTGGAGTGACCCGATCGCTCGGCGGCGCCCTCCCACCCAACCAGGAGGCTTCTGGGGGCAGCGCAGAGCGATTGGATCGCTTGGTGGCGCCCTCCCATCCACCCAGGAGGCTTCTGGAGGGGCGGAGGGCAGCGCAGAGCGATCAGATCACTCGGCGGCGCCCTACCACCCACCCAGGAGGCTTCTGGAGGGGCGGGTGGGCAGCACAGAGTGATCAGATCGCTCGGCGGCGCCCTACCACCCACCCAGGAGGCTTCTGGAGGGGCGGGTGGGCAGCACAGAGTGATCAGATCGCTCGGGAGCGCCCTACCACCCACCCAGGAGGCTTCTGGAGGGGCGGGGGGCAGCGCAGAGCGATTAGATCACTCGGCGGCGCCCTACCACCCACCCAGGAGGCTTCTGGAGGAGCGGGGTCCAGCGCAGAGCAATCAGATCACTCGGTGCCTCCCTCCCACCCACCCCGGAGGCTTCTGGAGGGGCGGGGGGCGCAGAGCAACCCGCCTGCCGCCACCCCCCCCCCCACGGTGCAGGTACTGCGGTCCCGCGATGTAGCAGTACCGCAATCCCTGAACCGCGAAATGGCGGGGGTCACTGTATTTTAAAATCCAAAATAAAATACTTGTTTGAGAACATGCCAGAACCTCCATTTTAAATAACAGCATTTTTATGTGTTCATGTGGCAGCTCTGATGCGTTTCAGACACGAATCTTATATTAGAGTAATTGTCTATTTTTTCAACCATGCTGATATAAATCAGAGCAGCGAATTGCCATAGTTAATGAATCAGCACTTGTCTTCCTCATTAATATGTCATTAATATGAGATGCAATATACTTAAACCTTAAAACACAATTTGAGGGAATAAAATTTCCGGATTAAAATTAAGAGCTGTAAAGAAATTAAGATAATAAATAAAACGCATAAATATTACTTCATAAGGAAGAGATGGCAGAGGAGAAAGATGGTAGAATTGGGAGAGAGAGGTGAACAGATGGAGGTTGTTGTTAGTTTGTTTTAAGCTTTATGTGATGCTATTCATAGGAGCTAATCAAGCAACAGGGCGGTTGAGTTGTCAGTGAGAGTGGGTGAGGCTTGAAAGCTGGTTGGCTCATGTGGAGAGGTTACGCTGATTGTTCTTTTGACCCTCCTGCTAGTTGGTCCAAAAGTGCAAGGGGAAGCCCTGTCATTTCTAGGCTTAGATTCCACATGAATGTGGAGGCATCTCCAAATTAACCATTAAACACAATAAACTCAGGCCTAGTGCATAAACAAGAGAAAGTGTCACCACAGAGGTTTTTCAGTGTCTGGTTGTGGTGGTGGTGGTTGCTGCTGCTGCTGCTGCTGCTGTTGCTGTTGTTTCCCCATGCTGGATTTACCATGGAACAAGATGCAAAAGGTGCTACAACCCACCCTTAACAAACCACATCCATCCATCGCCCCCAACGGTCTCCCTCCTTCAAGAGCTGCAAGAAAACCACCTCCCTACCCAAAGCAATTGATATGAACCAGTAAAAACTGAACAGTAACAAGATTGCCTTGCTTGAAATCTCATGTTTTTAACGAAAAGATCAACCATCATCGTCATTCCTGGTTGGTAGTTTGTTTGTGTTGTATTTAGTTCTGTATTTTGGGAGGTTGAGGGGGTAAAGGATAAAAAGGGCTCCTGGTCTTTCAGACCCTTAGCCTTTGCACTATATGTGGAAGCCAAAGAAATAATAGCCACTGTTAGAAACACCCCAAAAGACATTTTAAGCTCTTGATTAAGCTTTTCAGTTTACAGATTCTGACAGAATCTGCCCACATAAATCAAAGCATGAAGGTGCAAGATTTGGCTGGAAGCTGGTCATTTGATTGTACGTATGATTTTGTATACAATATGTGGTTCTTTTTTGGCCACATTTTATACTATTGAATTGCCATGTTTTCATTATTATTTTTTGACAGAGTTTAACACACCTACTATGTGCTACATTCTTGGGGGTTGGGTGCCATCATCTTTTTAAGTGCATAGGGACTCCAGTGGTTTAATCCAGCCCTCTGCAGAGGCCATTTATGTTCATTAACCACCCCCCCAAAAAAAGTGGAAACTGATGGACAATAGAAGACACTTATGCACTTAAACGATCATATTCTTATTAGATGTACCGATGAAATAAATTTTATATATTGTAATTCAAGCATGTATTGCATTAAAATAGGGAAGGCTGTGTTCATGTGATCTTTATACCCTCCTGCTGAGCCTGCAGTCTGTTTTCAATCTATGGATGTGCCTTCTCAATACCCTTGGTTGCCCTCTTTTCATTTTGCTATCTTTGGGTGGGACCATCCTTTGAACAGAGAACACCTCTCAAGGTAGACCGTCCTTCAGATACAGTACAGCTCTCCCTAAAGAACACATTTGGAGGAGGCAAAATTTCAGCCTAAATCTACGAATATAGCTCATTTACAGCTCCTGAACCAAGTCCTACTTTTCTGAGCTAACTGTGGAAGGATACAAATATAAAAACAGCTTCATCCCCTCCAACCATCTCCTTTCTCACAAAGCTCCTTGTGGGAACAAGACCTCTAAGGCTAAACCTCAGGCAAACCCTGTATCAGGCAACCTCCCGGAAATTCTATTTACTATCACAGTCCTTTCTCCAATCAATCGAATGACACCTATGAAGAATGCAGCATGAATTAATAATGAAGCTAATAAAGCTACCACTCTGGAGATCTTGCTTATGAAATTGTCTGCCAATCGACACCCATGTTTTAATATACGAGTTGGGATTCCTTAAATATCCCAACTGAATTATGAAGTGGATGTGAACAGAACACAATGAGTTCTGAATTACTTGACAAGGTACAATAAATCACCTCTTTTAAAAAAGAAACCTATGAGGCTTAATTTATATGAGTGAATGGCTCATTTCGCTGTTGGATTGTTGTTGTTCCTCAGATTAAATAAGCAAACCTGGATGGAACAAATAGGGCCAAGATAACCCTATTGCAGCTGAATCTTAGCACCTGTGTTTGGCACACAGCACTGTAGTTCAAACAAGCCTACTGTTTGTCCTGTTTTGGAGGGGGTGGAAATGTACTGAGGATATAATATTGCCTTTGTCTATGTTTTCCTTTCTTCTGCTTGACTGAGGTAGGGGTGGAGGAAGACAAAAGACCTGAAAGCAGAGTTCTCTTGTTACTAAATCATCTACACACAACTCTGACGTCTTGCAACAGTTTGAATTACAGGCCAAAATGAAATATGCCTATAAATTATTCAGTCAGCCTGAGCAATGGTGCATGAAAACCACATTGTAAGGCTGCCGGAAACAATGGCAGAGCTTCTTTGAATAAGGCTTTTCCTTATGACACCTATGAACGACTGGGTCTTCAGAGTGGCACGGCATAAAATTGTGAACAGATGTTATTCATAATGCTAACAGCAAATGCTGAGATGTCCTGAATGAAACAGTTAATCAATTTATTATCAATTTAAATTGATACAACCTGTGCTGAAGGGAGTTACACTCCCCCTAAAAACTAAAGTCCATAGCTTGGGTGTGTATTTGGATGCCCAGGTTTCAGGAGTGGTCAGGAGTGCTTATGCACAGATAAAATTAGTGTGCCAGCTGCACCTGCACTTTCAGAGGTCTGGTTTGGCTAAAAAGAATGCATGCCTTTGTGACATCACACTTAGATTAGTTCCTGTACTGTAACATACTCTATGTGGGGGTGCCTTTGAAGATGGTTTGGAAACTTCATCTGGTTCAAAGCATAGCAGCCAGACTACTAACTGGGGCCAGTTATAGGGAGCACATAATACCCTTGCTGCATCAACTGCATGGGCTACCAGTCTGCCTCCAGGTCTAATTCAAAGTGTTATCATTACCTATAAAGCCCTGCACAGATTTGGTCCAGGCTATCTGAAGGACGGTACAAGGAAGGAACACAAACCATAGGATATCTGCCAGGTTGTTGTCTAAATTTCTCTGGAAGGCCTCCAGCCTTGGAGCACTCACCACCTTTTGAGATAATTGGTTGCATTGCCATACTGCTCTGCCCATATGAGCCCTCTGGGTGTTTCAGATCATCAGAGGAGGCCCTTATTGTTGGTCCCATTGGCTAGCGCAGACATGGCTGACGGGGACACAGGAGAGGGCCTTCTCTGTGTCAGCTCCTACATTATGGAGTGCTCCCCATGGCTCTCTTTTGTCCTTCCGCCCACAGTTAAACACCCACCTTTTCATGTAGGCTTTTAGCAATCATGCCAATCATGAATGGCATTTTTAAATTAAGATGGTTTTTAAGGTTAACCTGCTTTTAATTATTCAACTGTGTTTTAATTAGTGTATAGTTTTTTTAATAATTAACTTATTATCTTTTTAATTCTCTTCTTTTAATATTGTGAGCCACCTTGGGTCCCCTTATCAAAAGAAAAGAGAAATAAAACAAACAAATGATAAATAAATAATAGAATTGATATACTACAGTAAATAGCTCAGCAGTGGCTTGTCAAAATTCAATCTCTTTCGAATTGGGAGCAGCCATATTTCAACAGTTCATTTCCTAACTGGAAAAAAAGTGATTCTTAAAAGTCATACTGTAAGGCAATTTCTTGTGTCCTCTGTCCTATGCATTCCCTTGAGTCTCTCCATCTTCTCACCCAACTTTATTAACATGAAACCACTGAGTGAGGCCATCTACATCCAACATTCCACAAACTGGTGGACTGTAGGTGCCTTTGGACTAGAATCCCCACCCATTTTAATTAGTATAGCTCAGAGCTTGGAAATGTCTAGAATTTTCCAGCCAGCAAGCTCTGGGAGGCAGATTATTGAGGTCACAGTTTAAAAGATGAAGAAGGCACCAGACTAGGGAGCACACTACATTAGCCTATTGCAGTATTTGTGAATCTATGGCACAGGTGCCAAAAGTGACATGCAGAGCCCTTTCTGTGGCCACGTGACATCGCCTCCTCACAGCCACAGCACTTCCCCCTCCGCCCAGAGCATGCCACTGTGCTCCATGCAGAAAGCCGGGCGAAGGTGAGGCAGTGGCTTGTGGGCTCATTTGTAGCCCAAGTTTACTCTCCAGCTATGCCACTCTAGGCATCCCAAAAGTGGTGTGGCTAGAGAGTAAACTGGGACTACTAATGAGCCCACAAACCACTGCCTCACCTTCACTCGGCAATCTGCAGGGAGCCATTTCAGCGGTATTGAAATGGCTCAGTGCAGAGAGCCAGACCAAGGGGAGGCAGCAGTTTGTGGGCTTCTTCATAGCCCCCGTTTACTCTCCAGCCACGCCGCTTTTGGGATGCCCAGACTGGCGTAGCTGGAGAGTAAACTGGGGCTATGAATGAGCCCACAAATCATCACCACTCCCCCTGGCTTTCCCAATGGTGTAGTGCCCCATTCGCCTCTTTGCCCAGGGCAGAGAGGCGGATGGGTGCTACTCTTCAGGAAAGTGGGGATCAAAGAGAAGGTTTTTTAATTCCCTGTGGCCATAGTGAGGGTGCTGTTGCCATGGGGAATTCAAAAGCCTGCTCTTAGATCCTTGCTTTCCAAGGATCCTTCGACCCTTTGGAAAAGCAAGGATCTAAGAGGTTTTTGAATTTCCTGTGGCCAAAATTCAAAAGCCCACTCTTCGATCCTCATTTTCCTGAAGGGTAGCACCCAAAGCATTTGTAACCTGGGGTACCACTGTATTGAGGTTAAATTGCCATATTGGCACTTTACGAAAAATAAGTGGGTTTTGAACCGCAGTTTGGGCACTTGGTCTCTAAAAGGTTCGCCATCACTGGCCTACTGCAAACATTTATTTATTTATTTTTATTATAGAGTATTTTTACCCCGCCTTTCTCCTTGGAAAAGGACCCAAGGCGGCTTACAGTAATGAGGGATAATATACAGTCCAGTATAATTAAGACATGCACTGATAATTTATTGAAATGATCACTGGAAGCACTTCTCTTGGTGCCTCTTTCCTCACATGTGGCAATTAGAGGGAGGATTTCCTGTGGATGTTGAGGAACATCCTTCAGAGTATCATTCCCAGGAAAGTATGTCTAGTCATATACCTTTTGGGCAAGAAAACATTCTGTATTTTTCATGATTTTTATAATTTGGACAACCTGCAATTATGTTATATTTTTACACAGACTCACAGACACACACACAGACACACAGACACAGACACAGACACAAACACACACACAGAGAGACACACACAAATAGGGAACTCTGACATAACCTATTTAAACAATCATTGAAACAATGGGCAAAATCTTCTTGCACAGCTTTACACCTCAGAAGATGTCATCATCAGAACCTTCTGCTGCTTATATTTAACTTAGATTCATTGAAAGATTCCAATACTGCCTTTCAGATTCCATTGCTCTCTTGGGCTCCCTTTTGGCGTGAGCAAACCTTTGGGATGGGGGGGCATTAAGAGCCAAAAATCAGCCATGGATCACTGCCATCAGTACTGTGCCCAGAAACAATTTTAGACTATTAAAAGCTCCCCATTCTCATCCCTGTTTTGTTTCTTCGTACAGCCATCTCTGTGGCATTCTGAAGATCTCTTCCACACCTTCTCATACTTCTTAAACTCCAGCAAAAAACCTCTTATGTTTAACTCCTTCCAAGGTTGTTTCTTTTTTTCCAGATAAAAAAGGGTGGGCAGCCAGGGTGGCTGGAAAGTGATGGAAAGTTCCATAGAAATGCAGCCCACTAGCTCCTGATGATTACTGGGCTGGGGCACCTCCCTTATGGGGAAAGGCTAAAACATTTGGGGCTCTTTAGTCTGGAAAAAGGTGCCTGAGTGGGGAAATGATTGAGACATACAAAATAATAATGCAGGGCATGAGTCAAGTGGATAGAGGGACACTCTTCTTCCTCTCACAAAATACCAGAACTAGGGGACATCCACTCAAATTGAGGGCCGGGAGAGTGAGAACAGACACAAGGTTGTTGTTTTTACCCAGCGTGTTGTTAGTCTGTGGAACCCCCTGCCACAGGAGGTGATGATGGCATCTGGCCTGGATACCTTCAAAAGGGGATTGGACAGATTCCTGGGGGGAACGTTAATCACAGGTTACAAACCATGATGTGGATGTGTAATCTCCAGGCTTAAAACCGGCGTACTTCAAGGACCAGATGCAGGGGAGTGGTATCAGAAGACAGATATCTAGACTAGAGATGGGCACGACTTGAAAAAAATTTTTTTCGAGTTGTCGTTAGTCGGGCCGGTTCCGTTTCGGGTCGTTTCCGTTTTTCGCGAAAATTCACAAAAATTAGTCGGTTCGTTTTTTCGTTTTTGTTAGTACTGGTTTTTTGGGGGGTAGCGGGCTCCTGGAGGCACCTCTGTGGGGTGGGTGCCTCCTCTGGCCCGCTATAAAGGGAAAGCGGGCTCCTGGAGGCACCCGTGGGTGCCTCCTATCCTCACCCACTAGGAAGGGGAAGCAGGCTCCAAGAGACCCCTCAACATGGGGGTCTCCCCTCCTCACCTGCTGCTGCTGCAAAATGGCATGCATAGCCATATGGATATGCATACCAGTTGCAGACAGTAAGACCAGTGATGGAGTGAACCCAGAGCCATAGGGTGATGCCTAAGGCTCTCGCACCGCCATGTCTCACAAAGAAGGGAATCGTACTTGCGTGTAGTGCAATGCAAGTAGATCTGGCTTAGGGTTAAGGTGGGTTAGTGCAAGGGCTAGGGTTAGGCTAGTGACGGGTAAGGTTACGGTGGGCTAGTGGGTTGCACCTCTGGGTGCCTCTCTGACCCACTAAGAAGACAGTCTGTGACGTATGGGTAAGGGGTCAAGGATTACGGTTAGGGTTAGGGGGCTAGGGCAGGTTTTAGGGGGCTTTTTGGCACATCCCAGAAGTCTCCATGGCCAAGTGGCCATGCAATTGGTGGGATGGCTCCAAAAATTTGCATGGTCGTCCACTCCCACATGGCTGGCCACTCGGCCAGCCCATCATTGCGCAGGTGTAAAAAATAAAATAAAATAAAATCAATGGAGGACAGAGGAGGAGAGGAGAGACATTTTGTTGCAAGAAAAAACCCCACTGCTACTGTGAAAAATCTAGCAGTTTATAAATTTTCGCGTGTTTCTGTTGTGCTTGTGTGTTTTTGGACCACGATTTCAAAAACAATATTGCGTTCGCCGCCCCATTTTGGATCCCCCGCCCGCACCGCATGGCATGGCGAGTCCGGCTGCCCAGGACGGGGGGGAGGCGGGACCCCCCCCTCCAGAAACCACCCCTCCGGTAGGTGCCCTGCGCCCTTAGTCAAGCAGGCATTTTTCCGCCTGCTTTTTTGGCCCGGGAATGGGTGGGGGGAGAGTTTAATAGTTTTTTCCTGTGCCGTCCGTGCCGCTTGCTTTCGCTTTAATTGCGGCGGCCAGCGGCGAGACTGGGCTTTTTGCTGGCTGCGAGCCTGCGGTGAGTCCCACCAGAGCAGCCCAGGACGGGGGATGGGGGGGGAGGCCGGGGACCTCCAGAAACAACCCCTCTGGTAGGTGCCCTGAGGCACGGCAGGCATTTTTCCGCCTGCTTTTTGGCCGGGAACCGGGTTTTTTTTAACTTTTAAAAACTTTTTTTCTGTGCCGCGTGGCATCGCGCACGACAAATCAGACCAAAATTGTTCGTTCGTCGGTTCGAGCTCGAAGTCTGGCGGAGTAATTCCCGTTACCGTTTCCGTAGAGTAACGTAACCGAGTAACGGAAATGGAAATGGGAATACCGCTAAGTCGTGCCCATCTCTAATCTAGACTCATGCACTCCCAGATGCATCTGGTGGGGCCACTGTGAGATACAAGAAGCTGGACTAGCTGGGCCTTTGGCCTGATCCAGCATGGCTCTTCTTATGTTCTTATGCCCTTATGTCCTATGCTGGTGTTACACCAGTTCTAAAATAGTTATAACTAAGTGGCCCTAAAAATGAGGCAAAAAACCTGAGGCCTCCTTTGTAGAGGGTGTCCTATAGTTTGCCTGTACTTGCCAGATAATCCCACTTTTTACATACAGTATTTGCTAGTTCATCTATAGAAAAATTAGCTGCAGAAAGAACAAACCCTTCTTTCAAGGAAGGATCAGCAACAGGAAGTTCTACCATAGTTCACTAGAACAGGCAAGCCATATTTAACACATACACTTCAACGCTGGGGTTTTGGACTTACCCGTGTAGTTCCAAAAGCATAACTAACAAAGCATAAACAGCTGATACACACAAGGGGGGTGGAGGGAGAGAAGGAGAGAAAGAGAGTCTGGGGGAAAAGGGAGTCCTTCTTCCTAAATAGCTATTACCACTTTCAGAGTCTGGTGCTCCTTTTGCATCAGGCCACCCTAACATCCAAATCCACACGAGTGTCAAGCAGAGAGACCCACGGGCAGAGAGACAACTCATCCAGATATTCTTCCCAACAGAACAGCTGCTTTCTACATATGGTACAGAAGTTAATCTACTGAATGGGCCAAACTAAATGCATTTATATTAATTCATATGAGAATGATCACAGGGAACACTGACAGTCCCTGTCACTTGATGAAGAAATGTTATAGGCAGCCCAGTTACAGCTAATTGGCTTTAAAGGCAAGCATTCTTCTCTCTGCAGTGTGCCGGTTCTTTGCTCTTTCCTCTTTGCAGCCATCTGACAAGAGAATGACATCTACATTATGCTTGATCTAGAGTTGCCAGGTTTCCAGGAGGTTGCTGCAAAACCAGGCCATCCACCAGCCTTGCATCTGCTTCTGTGTCTCTAATAGCTGTTTCTCAGGATAGAGAGATAAACAGTGTCACCTGCTACTGTCTGATTATCAAGCTGCTTTTATAGGGGGAGAGGAAACAGACACAGACTCCCTTTCTTCCCTTCAGTTAGGAAGACTAACTTTGATCGATTGCTTTAATTGCTTACAGTGAAGTTGCCATTGCTTACAGGTACAATATTGTGTCCATAATTAAATGCTGAGAAGAATTATGAGCACTGTGCCATGCAATTAGAGTGGGAAACCATACCAGATTATCTATACTGACTATTGCTCTTAAGGGTGACGGGGGAGGAAACGGGACCCTAACCACGTGACTAAATAAATCAGTGCAGATTCCCAGCTACGTGCTGGGACCTACTGATTCTGCAGATCCTGAAAACAGCAGAACAGGTGGCCAGAAGAACAGGATATTGAGTTCTTGTCAGACCATCACACACAAGCTGCTGTGGTTGGCTTGCAGGGTTAAGAAGTATGTGTGCCTGAAAGCACAGTCACAGTAAGTTTAATTACATGTGTAGAAAGTATACTGGGATTTAAAGCATCCCGCCAAGTCAGAATGCGGAATTCTTAAGCACAATTCCCTCCTGTCAGAGTTTTCTGTACAGATGTGCATGCGTGTGTGCATATTTGCATGCTCAGCCGTACCCCTCCAGATGTTCTGGACTTCGGCTCACAGAGGTCCCAGCCAATAGGTTTATACTTATTGTAAGTTGTAACACAAAGCATATGGCAGGCTTCACACCACACCTACCATATTTTTCTGTCTATAAGATGCCTTCAGTTATAAGACGACCCCTACTTTTCCAACCCAAAAGTAGTTTTGTAACTGTGTGGTTCTTCCCTCAGCTTTTAGTCTAGCAATTTTAGATCAAACATAGTCTTATACATGCAAAATATTGTAACTATAAGTCTCCATGCAATCGGTTACCGGTTTGTTCTCAAATACAATGTACAGGAACAGTAAAATGTCTTTCAAAGGTGGTTACTTCATGTCCTTTGTTCCGTGACTAGCTTTATTCCATGGCAGCATTGGTCGCAATCACGTGGTTTTGTCCCTGTTTCAGTATTCCCATGGTCGTGATAACTTGTCTCGTGAAAAGTGTTACCTCACGGTCTTGTACCATGACAAACACTGAATTTGTCTAGCTTCCTTTTTACTTTTGGGGTGGGGGGTATAAAAACTTCTTTTTTGATGTTTCGATTTAGTGATATTCTGGTTTTCATATGCCAATGCGGCAGCATTGATAATGTTTTCTTTCTTATACATTTGAGTTGCATGGTTTTTCCCATAGGGAAATTAATAACATATGTCACTTCAACCACTAACCACTAGATGGACACAAGGAGAAAAAATCCAGGAAGCTAGGATTGTCCAGGCCAAATACCATTTGTACCAGTACAGTTGTTACTTCACATCCTCTTAACTGGGACAAGAAGTGGAACAGAAGAGGGACAAGAGAAAACCCAACCCTAGTGCTAGGTACAGATTTGTCTCGCTTAGCACCCATTCTGGGGGCATGGTCGAGACCAATTTCAGTTGTTACGAGAGAGACGTAAAGTAACATTGCTTTGTACTGCTCCTAAATGCAACAACTACAGAGACAATTGGAGGTGAAGTAACCAGCTTAATGTCTA
Organism: Phrynocephalus guinanensis; assembly: GCA_037367245.1. Classification (NCBI taxonomy): domain Eukaryota; kingdom Metazoa; phylum Chordata; class Lepidosauria; order Squamata; family Agamidae; genus Phrynocephalus; species Phrynocephalus guinanensis. The sequence goes on from CM074736.1 coordinate 30,426,489, forward strand.
CCCCTCTTTCAAATCAATCCCTGTTCTTACAACTTCTCCTTACAGTTCTATCAATTCCCCCAGTTTCCCAAAATTAGATATTTTCTCCTGATCCTCCTACTGCTTGGGTTGCTAGAAAATTAACTGCTGTCAACAGAAAAAAAGTGCTTTTAGGTCATAAATTTACATCTGAAATGCTCTAGTTCATAAAACAAAACAAAGCCACAGCTAACTCTCAATTCTTCTCACAAAATGTAAACTTCCATATCTCCAGTCTTGATTGAAGTATTTTGTTTGCACAAAGAACAAAATACTAAAAACTTTTTGCCTTCTATTGTTTTGGTCTCTCATTCTTTCCTGTTGTTGTCTCCTTTCTTAGACACGCTTGCATATTTCTTACTTGAAATAGCTGTTCAGCTACCCAATGGGGAAAAGGGGAAATGACAACAGACAGCCAACAAGTGCTCCATTTCTACTTCAGCTCAGTCTTTTCCCTGCAGACAGTCTATGGCCCTCTAAAAAAATATGAAGTACAAAGGGAGGTGACAGGATTGCAACCTGAGACTGATAAGCAAATAGTCAAGGAATGCCTAATTATGCCGAATGAGTTCAAATCTCCAACTCTCAAAACTAGAGATGGGCATGAATCAGAAAAAAATAGTTATTCATCAAGGTCAACGGATCACAAATTTATGATTTTTTCTGACAAATTAATGAATTGATTTATACATTCATTATTTTAACCTAAATCCCCATAATATGGCCTACAAGGCACCTAGAAATACCATGTTTTCATGGAAGTTTACTCTGATTCTTCCTCACAAGCCACCACCACCCCAAGAGCCCCCATGGCACAAAGGGACACTATACTTGGAGTGAAACTTTCCCTGATTCTACTCTACAATCCCTCCAAGTTTGGTGAAGATTCTTTTTCAGACATCTGTGTTATCCGTCCACAAATTGCCCACCCCCCAAGGAAAGTGCCCTATAACAACTGCCCTGGGGAAATCTTCACCAAAGTTTGATGGATGGTAGAGAGGAGTCAGAGGAAGCTTCTTTGCATGTTTGAAGTCTTTAGGTGCTTTGGGAACCATTTTACAGCCCAACAAATCAAAGAATTGAAATGTGTCAATTTGTATTCATAGCAGCTTTCAATTCATAAGAACGTAAAAACATAAGAAGAACCCTGGTGGATCAGGCCAAGGGTCCATTTAGTCCAGTTTCCTGTATCTCACAGAGATGCCTCTGGGAACACATGAGACAACTTAGATACTTGTATCCTGATACAACTTCCTTACATCTGGCATTTTGAGGTATCCTCCATTTAAATCCAGAGATACCACATATCCCAAATTCATATGAATACCAATCAATAAATTAGTGGTTTTGAATGAATTTTGCAATTTGTTTTTTTAAATTTGTGCTCATCTCTAGTCAGAACCGATAGCTATTATTTTCTTGAAATCATGGAAGATGGGTGAAGTGCCCGAGGACTCAAGGGGTGGTAATACTGTCCCTATAACCAAAAAAGACCCCCAAAAATGTGGAACTTGGTAACCACTACAGCCTGACATAAATCTTAGGAGAAATTCTAGAGCAGTACTAGTTCCTCTCTATCTAGAACTGATTAGACCTCATCTTGAGTATTGTGCCCAATTCTGGAAACCACTACAACACGTTCTAGTCACCTGATCATCAGCATGAATGATCAAGGAACTGGAAACCAAGTCCTATGAGAAAAGGCCAAAAGAAATGGGCATGCTTAACTTTAAGAAAAGAAGGTTATAATGAGGAGGGGCAGGTTATGCTTTCAATCATCCCAGATTACAGGACTCATAACACTACTGAAATCAGGAAATTTTCACCCAAAAGCAAACATGGTTCATGCAGATAGCACAACATATAAATATGCAAGTATTTAACTGATACTCATAAAATAGACTGATTGCAAATTTATTTTGCAGCTTCACTCATTAAGAGATAATGTTTAAGTCTGGAACAATCAGAATTTGTCGTCTCTGAAAATCTGTTTTTCTTTTCAATATGTGTACCATTATTGCATTTTGCTGGATAAAGATGACAGGTTGGACACAGTTCTGGTGGAAATAATAGCAACTGCTAGAAGAGCTCATTTTGTAATGTTCATACATTATAAATGTTTTGGAAAGCAAAAGGAATTAGCATTCCTGGAGTGTGTAGGAGTGGGTTTTAATGGAAATTTCAGTTTGGTGCAACTCTGCAGAAAAGCAACTCTTCCTAGAAGTCAACATGCTGATAATAAAAAACTAAAGACTTTTTTTCCTGCACATCTCCTTTCCTTGTTTTTAACACACAGGAAAGAAAGTACCAGTTAGGACAAAGAGGCTGGTAGGCAAGCCAGGTGTCAAGCATAGGTACTCCACGAATTACACAATTTATTGAGTATGCAGCATTCTAGTGTGTTATGAGGCAATGGAAGGGCAAAAATACAAGTAGTAAAAGCTGTCTTTCCTGCTAACCACTGTATGCCTGGCTATGCCCCAGCTGGACAACTGACTGTGCAACAACCTTCTTGAAAACCATGAACATCTGCTAGTCCAACAGCTTCTGTGGTTGCATAGGGTACTGTTTTGATCTCCATATAATATATATTTAGCATTCTTAACAAGATGTGGAGAAGGCTTGTGGGTTCTTAACTATTGTGTTGACTAACAAGTTATATTCATTCAATGGGTCACAGATAACAGAGGAACAATATCAACTTCTAATAGTTCCACTTGATAAACATGTACCCTGTATACCCTAGGGTGTAGTCTTTCTATCTGTAGAAAAAGAAAGGGGGCTGCCTTTATTACAGCTCAGCTGAACCTGATGATTTATGCTATCTTGGTGGAAGATTTGGGGGAAAGCATCATTCTGAAAATATTTGCCCTTGTGGATTAAGACAGGTTTGTAGATCTGATACATGTAATTGCATATGTAGGTCAGAGCAGCTGGTCTAGATCTTATAGAGGATTGGAGACAGAACACAAATGATACTGAAATTTTGTTTCTGTGCGGATAAGACTGGCTAGTCACTATGAAAGCTACATTTTTGTCAATAACAACTTATACCAGAAGAAAATGTCTAAATAATAATACTGTTTTCAGCCAAGAGGTAGTGATTTTTAAAGTGACAGTTTGTGTAGATTTTAACAAGATGAGCCACTCAGTAGAGTCATATAGTCATCTATGTATTTTTATGTTTTTAATGGTCAGAAGAAATAAATAACATCATTTAATTCTATGGGTCTAATAGGGAATGTTCTTCTCTAATAAGGAGTACAGTTGCATTTATCTGCAGGAATTATTAAGAAAAACTGTTGTTTTAAAATTATTCATATATGAATTGTGCTAAGAATTTGGGGAAACCTCCCAAAACCATATGATCTACATATCTTGTTTTTTTCAATATTGTAACCTGGAGCAGTACATCCACTCACATGTCAAAACCGATCAGACCTACACTGCTAGCAAAATGTTGATGATTCCCCTGGTGTGTGATCATCTAGTAGTTGCTCAGGTGGTTACTAAGGTGTGTTTGTGCCAAGTTTCATTTATGTAACAGAGAATCTATGGGCGTTTATACACGACCCCTAAGCTGCGCTGCAAATGGCTCCCAGCTCCAGAGCTTAGAAATGTTTTCCCACCAGCTCCGGAGTTTGGAGACAATTAAGTGCAACCCCGCCCACTTTAGCGCGACCCAGCGCATTTTTCATGTACCTGCTCTCTGCAGGTGAAAAAAATTTGATGCGGATAAGAGTGCCGGGCTCTCCTGGCTTGTCTGTTGTTTTTTTGCCTCCCGCCCCTTTAAGAGCTCCTTGAGACGGAACCAGGAAGTAACGGAGCGCTCGTGGCAAGTTCGACCGGCACCGGCAGGTTAGTAAAGGCTTCTTTTGTCCTTTTTTCCCTCCCCCCCCTCACGCCGACAGGAGCAGGAAGTGCTGAGGGGTGGGGACGGAGGAACAGAAACGAACCCCCAAGATCTCTGGTCCGAATTTAAGGGACCAGCGGATCTTAGGGGTCGTGTGAAAAGGCCCTATGTGTAGGTCCCATTTACATGATACAATTTTTACAAGTTCCAGAGATTCACAATGGATAAGATGCTACATCAAAAAAAAATCTCCAATCTTTGTTCATGCACAAGTGTTATCTTATCGAATGCATCTGGAAGTGTTCAAAATAAAACATCTTGATTCCCCCAAGTGGAGGGACAAATTAAGTCCTGTGTTTTAGTTTATCCAGGCATGTTATAATAGAACTGCATTTTTAATATACAGTACAAGGGACATAAGCATTCAGAATGATTTGAATCCATAACAGTAAAGTATTTTGCTGGTCGCTGAATCACCTCAGACAGTTCTTAACCCATAGAGAGAACTAAAAGGACATCATCTGAATCATAAGACCATCCACAGTGGAAATGTCTTGCAAATCCAGGTGGCTCATTCTGGGGCATTGCTCCAATCCCTTTAACAAACAGACCACACACAGAGGTGTTATAAAAAGGGGGTCACATAAGGGCTACATCTTAACCGATTATAGCAGACATGAAATAGCAGAAGTCAACTTGATACCCTCTTAACATTCCTATTCTCCCAGGGGAAGACCAATAGCAGGATATCCTGCAATCTCTTGTGAAGTCCAGAGCCTATCCCCAAGCTGGCATACAGGTACACCTAGCATGGAGGGCTGCCATCTCCATTCCCCTATATGGAATCTAGTCCTAGGTCAGTAACTGCCCCATACAGTCCAATAAAGCCATAATGAAAAGCAAAGGATGACAAGAAATCTACACATGAATCCCAATAGCACTTAAGTACCACTACCATACACATTAACCCACCTATACAAATCTACAAGTCACCCCACAGACTGAAAGACTGTGTGGGCGGGTAAAAATGCACTGGAGAGGGCTGCAACAGTCATTAAGTACCTCCTAAGAGGACCAGAGAGAAGGCTTCACCATTCCAGTCCATCTGCAAGGAAATCCTACTCACTGGCCAGTCAAACTCCCTTCAAACTGAATGGACCACAGGCAGAAGATGCATCAACATGGCTATGGCAGCAGCTGACAGCACAACTGGATCACAACAGATTCCCCACCCCCACCCACCCACCCACCCCCAAAAAGCAGCCTGTGAGCAAATACTGTTCAAGAAACCTTATTTATATTTATTATTTTTAAGGATACAGTATTTTAAAATATATATTTTAAGGACATGTTTATGACACTGAAGGGCAATATATATAGTGTATATAGTAGGCGCTAATGAGTATGCAATATGCAACAGTTGTTAACAAAATTAGATACAATATTTAAACCTAAGAAACAATGAGGATGAAGAGGCATCTTACATTCTACATCATTAAAAGACAGTATTTCAGCTAACAAAATTAAGTAAACAAAAATAAGGGGAACAAAGGCCACTCTAGGAGATGATATTTAAAAAAAAAATAGAAAACTCAAGTAGTGCTATTAATCCATTCCTTTCCAATTAGTAATGCATGACATAGTTCATCACATAATAATTAGCTAATTACTGAGGGAAGGATTGCTTGAAAAGGCAGGTATTTATTTGCCTTCTTGCCACTAGTTTGGGTTTACGAAGACTTACAATACATGCAATTCCCAAGATGTTTATAATTTAGGAAAAGCATTGGGACAAAAGTTCTTAAATATGTGTACCAACACCATTAATTGCTTGTCTTCGTCTCTAATGTGGCCATTACCCCCAAGCCAATGGACATGGGGTCACAAAGAGTCGGTCACGACTGTAACAACGCAACACACACACACACACACACACACACACACACACACACACACACACACACACACACACACACACACACACACACACACAGAGAGAGAGAGAGAGAGAGAGAGAGAGAGAGAGAGAGAGAGAGAGAGAGAGAGAGAGTTTACAGGTTCTAGGCTGATACTTCCTTTGTGAATATACACAGAGTGAAGACACAATGAAAAATACTGCCATTTGCAAAGTGGAATGAAGGTCTCTGCCTCTTGCAGAATACACAAATAAGCTGGCCTCTGGGCTTGAATTTCAATGTATTCCGGAGCTTGCGGCAGAATGCTTAAATAGCAACATAACTAAAGCATTAAGACAGAAAGAATGCCAAGAGCCTTGCTTTCAACATCAGTGGCACTATAGCATGCCTTATAAAATGTTCAGGTATATTCGCAGTTATTCAAAAAAGCATGTAGCAGTTACTATGCACTGACAGAATATAATTAGCACGGTTTGTTCTAATGATACAGGTACATGACGCTTGAGGAAAGCCTGGAAAACAATCAATTTATTTTGAGTGATTGTTGCTATGCTATAATTATCTCATTTAGCAGCAATGGGAGCAACCAATCGATCATTCAGCTGTTTACATAATTATTTGATAGTGCACACCTTCTAACCACTGACATGCTGCACTGTGGGAAAACAGTGTTTGCCGTTGCTGTTAGAAAATGCATCCATTCCAGTTTGTTTCATGAACAGAAGTGACAGAGGGGAAAGACTACCACCAAGAGACCAACATTTCATAGAACAGGATTTGCACCATCCAAGAAGACTTTCTGACATATTCAGAGACAGACACACATGTGAAGAAACTGAGAAATTGAGAAAACATGGACTGAGGGACATTTTGGAAAATTCAGGCTTTTCTCAGCATCTGGGGAGAGCAGGTTGGGGAAGCTTTGCCCTCAAAAGAATAGAAGTGTGTGGTTTATCTGTGGGCGAAAACTGGGGGGGGGGGGCGAATCAGCTGGCTCCCTGCTATTGTGCCAATTGGGAAATGACTTCAAATGTGTAAGAGGAAGGCAACCGAAACTGCTCTTGTCTTCATGAACATTGGAGGGGAATTGCAAGTGACTGGCAGTAGGGGCGTATCTGGGAGGGCGGAAGGGTACGTCTGCCCTGGGCACAGCAATCTGGGGGTGCCTGAAGGGGCAGGAGGGGGAGGAAGCCGTGTGCCCTCCCGCTAGCAGTCCTCCCAGCTGGCAAGTGAGTGCTAGCAGTCCTCCCACCTGCCCACCAGCTCACTTTGTTTGTGAGCAGCTGATGCGCTGACATCACCCTGGGCTGGAGCTGCTCCCTGGATAAAAGTAAAGCTGCGGACAGCTCAAGCCCGAGGGGAAAAGGAGGAGGAGGAGGAGGAAATGGAAATGGATAGGCCACTGCTATGGCTGGGATGAATGGGCGATCTGTGTGTGTGTGCACGTGCATGCACACATAAGGTTTGTGGATTGGTGGGGAGACAAGCTGGGTGGACCAAGTTGTGGGAGCACCAGCACACACATGCCCTGATCTTCTTCTCAGATAATTTAAACTACTACTACTCCTCTCCCCACAGCATGGGGGGCTTTCCTTTTCCCTCCAGACAGACTCTGTCAGCCTGGGACATCTCAAGTCTGTGGCTCATTTCATCTTTTGTGTAGCCTGCATACCATAGCCTGCTTACTGTAATTAAACTGTAAATAGCCCAGAGACTATTTGAAGTGGTATGGGGTGGTATATAAGCAGAACACTTTGCTTTAGCTTTTTTTTTCTTTTAAAAGATTATTATTTCTATTTTGTATTTTGCATACACTCAGTGCATGCTCTGAGATGATGCCAATGCTAAATTAGTGTATATTTCCTGCCAACCTAGCAGTTCAAAAGCATAAGGAAAACAGTGTTCCGTGCAGCCACGCTGGCCACGGACATGCACAACAATGGCTCTTTGGCTTGAAAATGGAGATGAGCACCACCTCTAGAGTCAGCTACGACTAGCATGCATGTGCGGAGGTAACCATTGTCTTTTACTAAGTAATTTAGTTAGCTTTCTTATTTTCTAGCCTACTTCTTTTACTTCTCTGGTCCATGGGGTCACGAAGAGTCGGACACGACTGAATGACTGAACAACAACAACAACAACAACTCAACAACAACAACTTCTTTTACATTGCTCCTCTCCTTCTGACTGTCTGTCTGCTCCAAAAAAACTTTTGATGCCTTTTGGAAACCTTTCAAAACTTTTGTCTTTTTCACTATCTTTAAAATATTTTTAAATTTTCATTTAATGTTTGGACAGGAGGGGTTGTTGTATTTAAAACCAGGTCTTGTGTTGACCACCTACCAGAAGTTAGTAGATTTTGTGGGTGTGGTGTCAGTTTCACTTCGCAGGTATGAGAGTCAAAAGCACTAACTTTTGTGGATTTGTGGGAGGGGGCTTCCTAGAAACACTGTTTAATTGTCTCAGACTAAAATATTGGGAGGTCCCAGGAACAAGTATGTTTGCTAGCCCAAACCGCATGGAACTCTCCTTTGCTCAACCACATGGGTAGTGTGGCTAAGTGGTTGGAGCAGGATTTCTCTGAACCCAGTGTTCCATCACAACACACACACACACACACACACACACACACACACACACACACACACACACACACACACACACACACACACACACCACACACACTTTTATGTTCTGTCAGAAGGTATCTTCAAAACTGGACAAATGCCTTCACTTTCTCAAGGTAAATGACAAGATGTTACCTTGACTCTCATTTAATGGCCGATAGTCAACTAAACTTGAATCTTGCTTCTGGGTACTTTCAGAACAGCATCTTCCACCACAACAAGGGGTAGTAAGCTTACTAAGGAGTTGACAGGAAAGGCTATGCAAATACATACAGAAATCTGCTCCCCTTGCTCACTTCCCAGAAACACCTTGCTTTCATTGAAGATCTCTGGCAACTGCTACATGAAGCAACCAGAGAAGCTGCTGGGTCTGAGCCCTTACACCTGAGCTTATTTGCGAGATTCCCAGAACTATTCCATAGGAATCCAGATTTGTTTTACAAAGTTCTGACTGATCGGTGGTATCAATGGAACCCCCCTGTCTTAGTTGCTATGCTGGGAATGATTCTGCCAGGCATACAGAGCTTAGCTGAGGAGCTTCTGTATTTAAGGGCAATATTTTGTTTATAAATACACAAGATAGATTTTGAATCATGTCCATTTTACAGAGAACTGAAAACTCACCATCCTCAAAGATATGTCACAAAAACTCCAATACGCATAACTGTGTTATGTTTAGTGGAAGTTCTGAATTCTATTATTTGCACCTGAACCCTTAGACAGGTAATATACAAATATAATACATGAAGCAACATAGCCCCAGCATTAATAGAATCTCAGGATTTCTTCATAACTGGTGCAATCCAGTAATCATATCAAACTAATTCACACACTTGAAGAGCAAGATGTAGATCCAAGTGTCCTGGGAATCTGGACATCTGGTTGTCCAGGTTATGCATCTTTTATTTGAATTTTCTAAATAAATCCCTAGTTGATCAAGACTGTGCAAGACAAACAGGATCACAGGAAACTGCATGTGAAACCTGTTTATGATACCTACACACTGCAATTACCTTGCCATTAATGACAGAAAAGCCATTCACTATGACAGCTTGAGGGGAAAATCTGTGAAATCTGAACACCTTTTAATTTTTGCTGCACAACATTTAGAAATCCATCCACCATATCTGGCAATAAACAGAACAGAACAGTTTACATTTTCATATTGGAGAAACAATTCATTTCTAGCTTTTAATGCAAGGATGGCAAAGGTGCTTCCATTTAATTTTTTCTGTTATTTTAATTTTTATTTGCTTTATTACTATTACAATGAATCCACTCAGTTGGTAAAAGCCTTTCGCAATAACTGAAAAGGTGACCTTGAACAAAAAGTGTCACTTTGCCCCAGTCCTCTTGTAGGAATGTTATCAAACGACATGTATATGTCTTATCAAACACTTATTCTTCAGGACAGAAGATAACTAGGAAGCCAAATATAAATGTCTGTAAAAATCCTTACTAGTAAATCAAATTCTGCTTATCTTTACCTCCCCTCCTTTAAAGTCTGCAGTCAGCTTCACCAGTTTGTGATAGAGCCTATACCTCCTGTAGTGTCATCTCGCGTTTCAATTAACATCTTGAACCCCCTCATCAATTGCAGAAACATAGGTCTTGCATTCTGAGCAGCCAGCAATGGACTGCTTTCACCACCACCATCACTACTCCTCTTTTATGAGATTTTTATGAGCCTAACCATAGTGGGATGCTTGCCTCCTTGGTGTGTGCCAGTAAAACGATCAATTTTGTTCAAGTCTCCTTAAAGGGAAACGTTTCCTCTAAATGTCGGTTAAAGTACAAGCCTTGTAATGCGATGGGGAGTTCTGGAAGTTATAGCCCCAAAAGGAACTTTTCCAAGCTGTAAATAGGACCAGAAATGTCATGACTCAGGAATAATGAGCTGGACTCAAAATGGCAGAGGAAAAGCAACAAAGGAAGAAGAGACAGCAGAACTGATACTGTTCCTTGGATCTTGTGGAAGATACATGTTGCTGATGGAGCAAGTGTTAGGAACTGTTCACATTAATTAGCTGGGCACGTTTGCTCAGACTACACTTGTCTCTGGATCTACAAAAACAAAACTGGCCAATGATCTTTCCAGGTATGGAAATTAACCATGTAATTATGGTGGCGGTAATTGTTTTTGAAGGAGGATAGATGTCACCAGACCATGGTGGAGAAAAACAAACACCTGGCAGTGAGTAACAACAAAGATCAAGGTTATAATATTTGTCCTCTTCAGACTTCCCTTGGATCAGCCCGCAGCCCTGTTAAAGCAACTAGACTTGGCCTCCTGTTCCCCAATACAGCCAGTAGCCTGACTACTAGCCCAAATCAGAAGGCATTGCATCTTTCATCCATGCAATTTGGCAAATGCACAGGCACTTTCTACAAGAACAAAAAGACCCACTTGGTGGGAAAGGATGCCCTATAACACAGAGAGAAGCCACTGGCAAGATCAGACAGAAGCCTCTTCTGTAGCAATCCAACAGGGCATCCCTTCCCAACTGGTAAAAGTACAAATACGAAAAGGACTGGATAAAGCACATGCATTGGGGAGGAGACGATGTCCTGTCGCACAGAGTAAAGCCACAAGTGGACAGCTATATATTAGCTAAATTTCCATGGGCTCTCAGATAGAGTTTCCAGAAGAGATTCAGTCTTCATGGGGGCTCAAACTGGCAACTGTTTTCCTACAATTGTACAGTGTAATCTCGTATAACAAACAGTTTGTATAACATAAAATCTGTACAGCATAAAAAATTCCGGAGATAGGAGAAATTTGCTTAACAGAATTGTAACAGACTTGCCTATGGGGAGAATCTGTACAACATAAAAATGGTTGTGATTAGGGATTACTCTTTTTCAATGCATTCCTATGGGAAATTTGTATAAAGGAAAATTTACTTAACATAGTTTCATTTGGAACAAATTAATTCCTTTATACAAGGTACCACTGTACTTCTGTTCTGGCTCTGAGACCTGCTCGTGCTGAGTTTGGACAGTTTCCCTTGCCAACATTTCAGCCTTTTTAACTTCAAAATGATGCTGAAAAATTTAATTATTTGTAGAGGTGTTTGAATTAAGTTTCTTGAATTGACCTGTATTGGCTTCGATAAAGTACAAATATCCCTGTTCCCACTCAGTTCAAAACATTTTTGCAAATCTGGTAAAAATCCCTGCTATTAACACTGGTCACACCACATGCTTTACCCTGAGGAGGGATATATCATATCTTTATGACTCTTTGCAGAAGTTAAGGTCAAATTATTCATACAATACACTGTTTGTGATCAAAGATAGGGGGAGGGCTGTTCTCACCACCACAAAAGGAAGGAATACAGGTCCATTTTCCATGTTAATGACATCCAACCGGTACTCATCACTGTGTGCATAACCAGTAACAAGCTAGTCAATCCCACCTCCCTGAAAGGTATATGTCAGATACATATGTTTACCAATACATATTTGTTGTATATATGCCTCATGCTGCTTATACACTCCATATATGAAAGCTAATGCCAAATAAAAGTTGACAGACTTTAAGGTGTCACAAAATGTTGTCTTCTATATTTGGCCTTGGGTTTGAATTTTTTTTCTTCCTTTACTAATGTAGAACCTTCTCATGCTTCCCTTCTGAGGTTTCTGGGCATTCCTTCAAAATATGCTGCTAAAAGATTTGGGGGCCCTGGGAGTGGTGCAGATAGAGAAGGAGGCTGCAGAAAGAGAGAGAATTTGGTAAACATCCTGTCTCCATCCCTAGGGCTCTTTTATAAAATGAACATAATTTGCAAGCAAGCAAGAAGAATAGAAAATAAAATTAAAGACGCAGATATATATATTTTCCAACTCCAACTGTGTCTGACAGATTGTTGTCTAATTTTCTCTTGAATGCCTTCAGCGCTGGTACTGCTCTAACAACATGGGAGTTTTTCCCAACATTCAACCAAAACCTGACTTTCTCTCATTTGAACCCATTAGTACAGGCCTGCCCAAAGTCCGGCCCGGGGGCCAAATCCGGCCCGTCAGGCCATTCTGAGTGGCCCGCGGCTGGCTGGCCCGCCCCTCCCTCCCCCTCCTTCACCCCATGTTTTTTTAAAGAAAGTGGGTGGGGCTTGCAGTGGGGTGGCAGGGTTGGGGAGCAACCGGCCCCTGACACATTCTCAGCCACCAAATCTGGCCCTCCTTTAAAAAAGTTTGGGCACCCCTACATTAGTATGTGTTTCCTCTGTATGACTACCTTTCAGATATTTGAAAAGTGCTATCATATCTCCCCTCAGTCTTCCTTTCTCAAGGCTAAACATGCCCAGTTATTTCAGTCTTTCCTCATACAACTTGGTTTCCAGTCCCCTGATCAGCATCGTTGGCCTCCTCTGAGCTTGTCTGAATTGTTCTTCAGGACTAGTCATGGCACTCAATGTGAGACCAAACCAGAGCCAAATCGAATTTTATATTACTTGGTACAGTTGCCAAAATAGCATGTTTGCAGGTAAACACCTGGTTCTGCCTTCATCTCTTCCACAGATCATTCATAAATTTTACACTCTCACTGAAATATTGTGCTGATTTGTAAAATGCAGCAGAATCATTTCCCTTTATAAGCACTTAAAATGTGTTCTCTATTTAGTGTGTTGCTGTTACTACGGTAACAGAAATTATAGCCAATATAAGGAAAACAGAAGACTGATGTCAAAGTGGAATTTCCACTTGACAACGATGCACTATGAGAACTAACTAAAAGGAAAGAATACCTAATTCTCTGAAGATGGAGTAAAATGTATCAAATAGCAAACTATTCTCCTACCAAAGTACAGCATCAAAAATCTACTTGAGATGAACAAACTGGTAAACTTCAAGGTAAACAGGATTTAAAATAAGGCACCTCGGTGTACATGCAATTCCATTTACTGGATAAGCCTTCCTGTCTTTCAAACTGAAGTCAACAAGTGCGGAACATCTGGGAGACTTGCCACAATCAACATCTCAAAGATTTCTAATAGAAAATTTAGAAACGCAGTAAACACTGTAATAATTTATTGTAAATAGCTGTCGGTGCAGTGAAAATAATTAAAATCTGATGTTTAGCTGGAGTAACAAACCTGTCTACGATTCTGCTAGAAATACTATAACTAACTACTGTAGTCTGTAAATCATCATCATCATAAACATCATCATCATCATCATCATCATCATCATCAAATCATATCATCATCATCATCATATCATCTCAAATATTAACTATCCTGTAAGGGAGCAGGAAATGTAACAGAAAAAAAGACTAAAATGCTATGTTCAAACTATACTTCTCTATATTTTTTCCAATTTACTACTACATGTTGACAATAGAGACGATTTGAAAGAATTAATTCACATAAGGGAGCAAAACGGGCAGCTATCCAAATACTGACTCCACTGCATAACAATGTCCATTCAACATGACAACATAAAAAGATGATGGCACTCCTAAATTAATAATACCTAGAGGGCCACTGGTACCCTATCATGGAAAACGCTATTTTAGACATGTCTGTTTAAAAGCAACTGTCTTTATTATTCAGTGGAGCTTAGGAACAGGATTAGAATCCAAATCATTTGAGCTTGAGAACTCTACTGAAGGCAGCGTGTGTGTGATGTGCCATCAAGTAGATTCTGAGTTACCAATGACCCCAGAAGTATGTCTGGGGGCATCTGAGCCATTTAAGATACTTATTATAAGATTACAGTTACTGTATATTGAGATATAATTAGTTGTACACCACTCTAAACATTTATTACTGGTAGTATCTGACGTTTTAAACAAAATTTATTGAACTGAATATAGCAAAGAGACAGGAACAGGGACATTCACTGTAAGGAGCCCAGTGAGTAGACCAGGCTGGTTCTAGAACAGGTGTGTTCAAACTTTGGCCCTCCGAATGTTTTGGGCCACAATTCCCAGAATTCCAAGCCTGTATTGCCAATAACAAAGGTCCAAAACATCTGGAGGGCCGAAGTTTGAACACCACTGTTCTAGAGGGTGGAAGTGGATCACTGGGCCACCTACGCTGGCATGATTCATATTCAGATCTCCTGGATTCAAATACAAAGCACCTAACTCTACTCATGACTAGAGATGGGCACGACTTAGCGGTATTCCCGTTTCCGTTTCCGTTACTCGTATCTGTTACTCTACGGAAACGGAAACGGGAATTACTCCGCCAGACTTCGAGCTCGAACCGACGAACGAACAATTTGGTCTGATTTGTCGTGCTCGTTACTTGCATCGCGCAATGCCAAGCGGCACAGAAAAAAAGTTTTTAAAAGTTAAAAAAAAACCCGATTCCCGGCCCTAAAAGTAGGCAAAAACTGTCTGAGGGCACCTACCAGGCCAGAAGGGTGTTTTATTTGGCGGGGGGGTTCCCCGTCCCCCTCTCCTTGGCTATTGCTACTGCTGCGCTGCTGGTACCAGGCTGGGAGGGCGCATCCATTTGCCATGCAGTGCGGGGGATCCAAAATGGCGACCGCAATATTTTTTTTGAAATTGTTGCCCAAAACCCCACCAAAGCACCACAGAAACATGCGGAAATTAGCTATTTTAAATGCTTGAATTTTTACAGTAGCAGCAGTGGGTTTTTCTTGCAAAAAAAGTCTCCGTTGATTTTATTTTATTTTATTTTATTTTATTTTTTTACACCTGCGCATTCGCAATGATGGGCTCGCCCATGGGAGTGGACCATGCAAAGTTTTGGAGCCATTCCACCAATCGCATGGCCAGGTTTTGCTGACTGTACCAGGCTGGGAGGACGCATCCATTTGCCATGCGGTGGGGGGGGGATCCAAAATGGCGACCGCAATATTTTTTTTGAAATTGTTGCCCAAAACCCCACCAAAGCACCACAGAAACATGCGAAAATTAGCTATTTTAAATGCTTGAATTTTTACAGTAGCAGCAGTGGGTTTTTCTTGCAAAAAAAAGTCTCCGTTGATTTTATTTTATTTTATTTTATTTTATTTTTTTACACCTGCACATTTGCAATGATGGGCTCTCCCATGGGAGTAGACCATGCAAAATTTTCCACCAATCGCATGGCCACTTGGCCAGGTTGACCACAGAGACTTCTGGGATGTGCCAATCGGGCATAAACAGCCCACTAATCGTAGCCCAAACCCGAACCCTAAGCCTAACCCATACGCCAGTACACTGTCCTTCTAAGTGGGTCAGAGAGGCACCCAGATGCACCCCAATACTCACCGTAACCTCACCCGTAACTAGCCTAACCCTAGCCGTTGCGCTAAGCTGTCTTAACCCTAAGCCAGATCTACTTGCATTGCACTACATGCAAGTACGTGAGACACAGCGGGTGCAAAGAGTCTGCCAGTCCGTCACTTGTGGCTCTGGCTGACTCCTGCAGCTCCCTCCAGGAGCCCGCTACCCCCTCCCCAAACCAGTACTAACGACAACGAAAAAACAAAAAAACGAACCGACTAATTTTTGCAAATTTTCGCGAAAAACAGAAACGAGCCGAAACGGAACCGGCCCGACTAACGACAACTTTTTTTCAAGTCGTGCCCAAATTTTTTCAAGTCGTGCCCATCTCTACTCATGACTGATGTAGCCACCTTATCCAAACTTTGAGATGAGGTGTCTCTGCTGCTATGTCAGCACTTTTAGAGATTTTATTAAAGACCAGGAGAGCTGGAAGGTACCCCATCGATCATTCTCCACCTTTCTTTTAAAGTCTAGAGTTCATCTTTGATGGTCTTATACAGTCTCCTCCAACACCGGTTTTAGGCTGCATGTGAGGTTGATCAATTGGCATAAGGAAAATCAATTATGCTTATTTATTTGTTTAGTTGTTTTCAAAAGCCCAAGAACTCAACTCCCAGGATCCTGCACTGATGTGGCAGTAAATGCTGTTCTATCATGACATTTCTAGGTCAGACTGACAGGACAATTCAGCACCGAGTTACCAATTATTTATTTGCTTGTAAATAGGCTGAAATTGCATAACTCTTAACTCTCTTTCCTTTCTGCTGTATAAGTCCTTGAACACTTTGCTATAAAGCAAGCCTGACAGCAACACGAGAGACACAAAGCAAGGATTAACATGCTGGTCACCAGCAGTAACAGCTGTTATATAACGTTCTAAAATTATTTCCTGCTAGTAGAAAACTGGGAAAAGCACTTCAAAATGATTTAGTTCTGGTCCCTGCATCTATTCTGATTTATCTTTAAACCAGAAAGCCAAGAGAAGTCTCACACTATAAACCCCATCCAGAATATAAATTGCAGATGTCATTAACACATGAAATGTCCCAAAGAAGGCAACTCTTGGATGTCAAGTGGGGAAATAATAATCCCCTGCCAAAAACAAACAAATATCCAGGTGTAGTTGTCCTTCCCATCACACATGCTCAAAAGCTTAGAGAGAAGCACACACAGTACTTATTTAAGGCTATGAACTATATTGTGCATGCCCTGATATTGTGCATGCTTAGAAGACTTTCCAGCACTTCCCCAGATAGCACAGCCGGGAAATAAGCTGTAATATATATAAGGTAAACATATTAAAAGAGATGAGCCGGAAGGAACCACCAGGAGCTGGATCTGACTTGAAAGCCAGAGATGTCCCATCCCAATCCTCAGACTATCAACCAACCCCCTACAGTCTTGAAACTTGTTCAGGAAATGAAGGCCAAATCTTATTGTCCCATAAATGTCAGTAGGATCCAGGTTAGTCCACAGAGCCTGCCAAAGAGTCCAGTTCTAGAAGATAACCTTTTTAGAACTACAGTAGACCCTTGTATAACAAACAGCTTGTATAACATAAAATATGTACAACATAAAAATTCCAGAGATAGGGGAAATTTGCTTAACATAATTGCCTATGGGGAGAATCCGTACAACATAAAAATGGGATCACTCTGTTTTAATGCATTCCTATGGGAATTTCTATAAAGGAAAATTTGCTTAACATAATTTCATTTGGAACGAATTAATTCCTTTATACAAGGTACCACTGTATGTGATTTTATTCATCATTTTCATATCCCAGCTTTTTTCTACACAGTACTGGCTAAGTCCTGGCATGGGATGAAGCCAATTCAAGTTCAAAAAAAGTGTCCCAGTTAATATACTTCAGCATTCACAGGATGATCAAAGAACGGTTAGAAGGAAACCCAATGACAAGGTTTTAATCTGATTAAACCTATCTTTTATGCCAAAATCAGGAAAGGAGAAAGGCATCTTCTGTTTCTCAATCCATATCATTCTGTGATCAAAGATTTTTGTACTGTAAAAAACCGTCTCTCTGAATATATATTCAGAGTGCTTATCCCCAAAGATAAAGAGACATTCTATAAGTCATACACATATACCTCTCCCTCCCAGTATTTAAAAAAAAAACAATTTCAGGCTTCCAATAAAAGGGTAGAAGGTTCGTTTCTATAACAAAGGCAGTAATTCTATACATATTTACTGGTGAGGAAGTCCCACTGAGCCCAGCAGACAGTACTCCTAAATTGACATCTATAGGATTGCAATGCCAGCCAAGGTGGGAAGAAAATAACTAATGCCTCAACTGAAATGCATCCATCACTTTGTGAAGCCTTTATAGAGAAATCCTGAGACAATATGTTTCATAACTGTGGGAAACTAAAGCTTAACAAAGCAAAAATATCAGAGATATAACTACATTTATCAGCTCCACGAGAGTAAAAAGAAATCTTAGATTATTCTTTGCAGAACATTGCAGGCACAATTCTCAGGACTAAGTCCCTTCTGGATAATTTTTCTACTGTGGGCCATCTCTCACCATCCATCATCTTCTTGTTCAACCTCAAAGGGCCCTTAATATACTCCCTGCCAGGTCCTGCCATCTGTTATTGGATATTAGTCAAGGACAACAAATGCCTCTTAGACAACAAAATGTCCCTCCTGTATGAGCTGCTTCTCATGATATGGCTCCCATACAGACATTTCCTTGTCACATCCTCCACACAATAGCTTTTCCATATTTGTGGCTGAACATGGAAACATACATGCATCTTGGGCAAGTATCCTTGGCAGTAACTTCAGATGTCCTTGAAATACATCACATGATAGGAAAAGACCTTCCATGGGCATGTATAATCATAGAAGGACTTACTTCCAGTCCCAGCAATATGACTTTTGAGGAATAAATAACAGGATAATGCAACTCACATACATACTCAAAGGAACATTTTGGACTACAAGAAACCCAGTTTACTTTTCAAAGCTAGGAACACAGGAACATAGATTCTTGGTCTATAAATTGTTGACACTGCTGTAGGGTTGCCTAGAGTTTCCGTAGGATTCTTTCAAACACTAATGTGGAAATGCCAGAAATTAAATATATGTGCTCCCTAACCCTAACCCTAACCATTTGCTTCCATTTGAGGGGGATGCACTAGAAATGGCAAAGGCCTACTATAACTACAGCTTGTTCCTTCCTTCCTTCTTCCTTCCTTCCTTCCTTCCTTCCTTCCTTCCTGGGTTCTGACTACCTACAGTACTGACAAGTGAGAAATACAAATACTTCCCCCCCCCCCCCCGCTCATCAATGAAGACTTCCAAAATCTGAGAGGAACGTCCATAAATCCTGATTTCCCTGCCCTCCTCAAGGGTCCCAAAGTCCACCACACAAATTGATATTTCACTTTATTGTGACTTTATTGCAGCAAAGATATTCTGAAAAGGCAAACAATCCATATGTGCATTAAACACTCGTCACATGTAGTAGCCAAATTGTATCTTAACATGGAAATTAAGTCTCTACTGGAAAACAGTAAAATATGACATCACACAACTCTGTCTACTTTTTCCTTCTCATGCAACTGCTTTAAAAAAAAAACAAGTCATGTTCTTTCTCTTGCAGATAAGAACTTATTACTGTTAATAAAACCTTGTCCCCCCCAAAAAAAAATCAATAAATCAAAATGCTTACAAATCCCTAGACACAAATGCTGGTGGAGTAGAGAAGGAATCAAGTACAAACTCAAGCAATTATTGAAAAACAATGGAAGAATACAGAGTGCCAGTAAAGCCATGGATGGGAGAACGGAGATAAATATACTGACAAAGTCAGCAGGCATGAAATCCAGAGACAAGACCATGCATGGCAGGCCATCTGTAGAGACCTGGCCAGATGCCATGTCATCCTTCTGGGTAGCTGGCAAGCCACCAAGATCTACTTTGGACTGTGGCAAGGCATTCAAGGTAATGTATAGGTCAAAGCCTATATTTGTCTCAAAGTTGCTCAAGCAAAGCAGGCCTTGGTCATTTTGAAGCATATGTGCCTTGGTTCACCTTTCCACAAAGTGAGCGAGAGAGAGTAAGTGGAGAAGAGCTACATTGTAAGGAGTGAGCATCCAAAATACATCTATATGGAAAATGAGAGGCTGGTTCCCATAGCCCCTCATCCATCAGTAGGCCACTATTAACCTACCTGGTAGTTTGACCATCCTCTGATTACCTAGTGGGGCAATGGAGGGATTCAGAGTGACTGCCAATTCTTTGTCAATAAAGATGGAAGGGGGTTCCCAATCCTCTGAGGGGAAACATTATAAAATGAAACGCACCTCAAAGCAAGTATTTTGGTTTGTAACCTCCATCCTTGAACTTTAAGGATGGTCAGAGCACAAGTCGTTAAAGATCTAGGCAGGTTGATTACTATTTTGATATGTCTTGTTTCTTCCCATGTTTTCTTCAATGTCAAGCCTACAAAGGGATTTTCAGAACTCTAAAGCCCATCTGAGTATGTTATTTCACTGATACAGCAAAATATAAATCACATCTGTTTGTGGATCATATACAAGTTGAAATCCTGTTGGTATAAAGTTATATCACTAAAGACAGGTGATGTTATCATCCAGCCAAGGGAATATTCAATTTAAATGAATTGGGGGGGACCCTTCCTTGGTCAGGTTCCAAAGCTCCCCACAGCTCACCTTTGCCCTAGAAAAGCCTTTGGTAGCCTCTGATGAAGGGGTGCAGGAACATATAATATCCCCCAAACTTCACTGGATTGCCTCCTGTGGTCTGAATCCCTATAGTGCAGTGATTCCCAACCTGGGGGTTGGGACCCCTTTGGAGAGGTCGAACAAGCATTTCACAGGGGTTTCCATGAGATAGTAGAAAAAAAAGGCACAAACTGCTTGGGTCTGGAGGGGGAGGAGGAAGGGGGGATAGAGTGAGTTATAGCTTGATAGGTTGGAGGGGATGTCAGTCAATGGCACCAGAGGGTGCAATTGGCTGAGGGCACTTGTAGAGGGACGTTCTCCATGGCACCTGCAGCAGTGGGCTGCTAAAGGGGGCTTGTGGCCTCTTCCAAGGGGTCACCACAACATGAGGAATGGTATTAAAGGGTCGCGGTATTAGGAAGGTTGGGAACCACTGCTGTAGTGGCACTTTGACAGTGGTTTTTGGCCTAAGGATCTCAAAGGCCTGCCTAGATGAAGACAGAGCGCTACAGAGCCTTGAAACCTGAAAGGGCATGTGGAAAGCAGGTGTTTTCATTTAATTTAAATTTCTATCTGGATGATGATAAGATTCTAGCCACTTTCTCATAGACTGATTCACCTTTATGTGCCTTTTCCTGCTCCCTACAGTCCCTGGAATGTAGCTCTATGAATAATTGTAATAATAATTTTTAAAAAGACAGCAAAGTTTCCTATCACTGGCCTTGAACCCTTGTCCTAAGAAGGGCTGTGCATGCTCTCTACAGTCATCCCACTCTACTAACTGTGCTGTGTGATTTCTCCTTCCTCCTAATCAGTGTTGTGTGTAGCATTGAACCCATGCTCATAATGATGCCAGGGGAATACTATCAGCAATGACATCACTGCTGGCTGTGCCACTAGGAATAATGGGGTGAGGGTGTCATGATGTCAGTTTTCATTGTGTGTATTGTGATCCAAAAAGGCAGGGACAGATCCTGATTGGCCCAGATTCTCCAGCTCTTTCAGCGTCTAGACAACAAGCACCACAGAAATAAAAAGGGAGAGCAGTATGGCCATTACGAAATACTGTAGAAATGCAAGACTAGGCTATAGGTCAGTGGTGGCGAACCTTTGGCACTACAGATGTTTTGGACCACAGCTCCAAAAATTCCAAGCCTGTATTGCCAATGGCATAGGACTGTGGGAGTTGTGGTCCAAAACATCGGGGGGGGGGGGTCAAAGGTTCGCCATCACTGCTATAGGTAATACCTTAGTTAGCATTCTTAAACTAAAACTTCCAGATCACCAGCAAGAAGTTCTGGTAATTTTAGTCCAAGAACATTGAGGGATTCCAAGCTTAGGAACCACTGTGCTAAATCATTCACTTCAAGCAATATCCTGAAGGCCTTCACCACTGCTCTCCACTGTCCCTCCAGTGCCATTATAGACAATAAGCCCGAGCAATGCAGAATGTCTTTTAAGGATAAAGAAGCCAATTTCCTTGGATCTAACTTGCTCAAGGGCTTTAAACATTAACTGTAGTAGATTTGGGCACTAATAGATGCAACAATGACCCTAAGTTATAAACAATTCATGACAGACAGTTATGCAAAATATTATGAGATTTATTTGTTTTTCTAGCCCTTGGCCATCATCTCCTAAAGCAATTCAGCTATCATATATTGACAAAAACATCAGCTGTGACAGTAGTGAGTTCACAAAAGTAACCTACGCTGACATTTCTTGCAGCATTTGTGCCCTGCAAGATCCTGGATGAAGATAAATGTGACTAAGCAAAATCCTTTTTAAGCATCTGTAGCCTTGTATAAGGCAGAAGGCAACTTTTAATTCTTATTTTCTGGGAAGAAAAAATGTGTCTTCCAATTACTTAAGCAGCATTTGGTCTGTATTGTAATGATGTAATTTCGTATTCCTGAAGAGTAAAAAATGAAATATTTTCACTCTTGAATCTAACTGTTCCTCAAAGAAGAACTCGAGACAGTTTGCCATGTACAGTCCAATTCTGTTGTACCATCATAACAATTACATGAAATAGATCAGCATTTGGAAGGGCTGTTTGGGCTGAATGTACTAGAATGACTAAACTCGGTTAAGTCTAATCTTTCTTTTTGCTTGGCCATGCTAACTGAAGGATTCTGGGGAGCCCATATATTTTTTTAAAAAGTCCAAGGTCATAATTAGATAGCTCTACTCAGTATCAATGTCCCCCCACCCCACCTCACCCCATAATGATAAAAGGATTCATGGAATGTGGACAGGTGTTGAGTAGAAGTAAAACCAGAGTGAGAGCAGTTAAGCATCAGTTTTGCTCTGCTCATCTTTGCAACTTCTTGGAGTTTTGCTTCATATCACCAGGGGAAAGTTTTGTGAGACTACACATCATGTGCAACAGGACTTCACTCACTTGTATTGGACTGTATATTATCATATCTTAATTGTATTGGACTGTATATTATCCCTCATTACTGTAAGCTGCCTTGAGTCCTTTTTACAAGGTGAAAGGCAGGATAAAATACTCTAAAATAAATAAATAAATAAATAAATAAATAAATAAATAAATAAATAAATAAATAAATAAATAACTGGGGGAAGAAGTAAGCATTGTGCTTTCTCAGTTTATTTAAACCTATACAGATGCTTCTTGTTCCATGTACAAACACTTGGATTTGCCCTTGAGGGATGGATGTCTAGGAGAAGACTAAAGGCTGTCACTTCCATTTTTAAGTAACAGTATGATGTTTGCTATATTCATACCTGGACAAAACAGTTAGTCTTAACAATGGCTTAGCCTTAGATATTAAAAAAATCAACTCAAAATATATTCATTGTATAAGGAAGGGCACTCAGTTCTGGTCCTCTGAGCAAATTTCTAGTTTCAGAAAGCAGAGGAAATGCATATATGTCAGAGCAATGTAGAGGAACTGTGATGGGGAAGCAGAAGTGTTAAAGGTCTACAGAAACCACTGTAACCACTCATGGCTGCCATTTATTTCTCAGGATTGTCTCTTAAAACAATAGTGTTCTTTCTGCAGTCATAACGATAGCTACAAAGGGCATATTATCACTTTTGAGTATGATCATGTATTTGAAGGCAGTTACTACCATAACACACACAAGCCAGTGTTTTGTTTTGTTTTGTTTTGTTTTGTTCTTGAAGTACAGAATAAATAAGATCCAGGTTACAACAGCAATCCTTCCTATTGCTTTCACAGTGCAACAGACTATGAGATCAATCAAAAGCAAAGACAACACAATCTATTCATGATGACCTCTGCATTTTTAAGATGCAGCATCATGACATATCTAATATGCCATCCAAATGGACATCTGAGAGGGCAAATGTGGCTACTAAATCAGGCCAACTGCTGGGAAAAGGGGGCAAAGAAATCATAAATAACAAATTAAACCTGTAAATCTTGAAATTTTATTCCTAACCATCCTTGTAATTTAGCTGTAGATCAGAAATACTATATCACCATTTAGGTTCCTAGGGCATCTGGAAAAGTCCTCTGTATGCCATGTAATTCTGTACTAATGAATTGTGTTCTCTGACTGCAACAGGACAGCTTATCCATCAGTTTCAAACAGATGACTCGTGTCAGGAAGTGTTTTCAGGATCGCACTGAAATGACCACTATAAATTTAGGACTGACAGATAACATTTAGACACTCCGGAGCTGTCTGAAATAAGTAGCACTGATTACACGCCAAAGAGCTGTAAAGTATATATTTTTTTGAAGTAAAAAGAAAAAGAGTTGATCCTTACAACAGAATGATGGTGGTTTCAATTTTTACTACTACTTACCTTTTCCTAATGTACAAATGGAACATTTTATGGAATTGAACAGTGTTTGCAGACACCTGTATAAATAAATTACGGTCTGACAAGACAGAAATAGAGGAACAGGGGACCAAAGGAAGGCTATGCAAGAGGTTCAAAAAAGATGCAGTATCTATTCTACACCCCATCCCCTTTTACCACTTGGATCTAATAAAATATGGGATTTACCTGACTTAATGGCATTGTGAAAACTAAGAAGTCTTCCAGTCTCCTTTTATTATTTATTTGTTTGTTACACTCATATCCCGCCCATCTTCCGAAACGGAACTCTGGGCGGCTAACAATAAAACAAAACTACAGAAAGGAGAACAAGTAATCAGAAAAGAAAAAAATTCCAATAAAATGGGGAGGGACAATACCCTCCAGAAAAGATGATGTGGGTGGCAAAAAGAGGAAAAAGAAAAAAATTAATTAAAAAGGTTGCCAAATGCCTCCTTAAAAAGGTGGGTTTTCAAGGCCTTTTTAAAGGCGGGCAGGGACTGTGCTAGGTGCAGCTCACTAGGGAGACGATTCCACAACGTGGGGCCCACCACAGAGAAGGCGCGGTTACGCGTGGGCGATTTCTGCACCTCCCTGGGTGTGGCCACCCTCAGTGAGCGCGCCTGCGCCATTCTCGTGGGCCTGTTCCCAGTTGATCTCTGAGAGATACGCTCCAACAGGTACTCTGGTCCCAAGCCGTGGAGGGTTTTGAAAATTATTATCAGCTCCTTATTATTATATCCTCTTGTCAAATCAATGGGTAACCAAGGGTGCCTCATCACGGAGCCTCTGCACACTTCTGTACAGCAAGTTGGAGTGCACCTCTGGCTTCCCTGACGTTTCTCTTGTCAGCTGAAACCGTGTTTCATGAGCTCCACACCAATTTCAGTGGTCCTACTGCTGAGATGTCCTCTTTCTTTGCTACCTGATAGGCAGCAGTTCCACTTTCTCCTTCCTTCCTTCCTTCCTTCCTCTCCCTCTCCCCCTCTCGCTCTCTTTTGCACTAAATCACAACCCCATTTTTTAACATAGGCACCACTGTTCTTTTAGAAAGAAAACAAATTGGGGGGAGGGGAGCATGCATCAGACTGGGAAGGGAGACACCAGAACATTGCCTAAAATAAACCAAGTGGTCTAGGCAAGAGAAAAAGGGGCACAAGCACACTGTTTATACCCATATCTAGGGAACTTAAGCAGGTACAAATGTCCTATACCGAGGGTTCAGTGAACAACTAACGATTCCTGAAGAAGGAAGAAGAGAACAGCTGAAAGCCCTTCTAGATTCTAACCTAGATACACATTGCATTGCACACACACACACACACACACACACACACACACACACACACACACACACACACACACACACACACACACAATTTCAATATCATGGTTCTAAAACTATTCCACCCCGGAAAGTCATTTTACAAAGTTCATTTTACACACCAATGTTCTAAAGTTGTTTAGATCGCTTTTACACCATGATGTGAGGCGACTAGCAGAAAAACGACTGTGAATCTTTTCTGGGCACTTGAAAAACATCCAGGCCAGTATCTGACAGTCTTCTGTAATTGTCTCCACCTATCCACTCCCTCCAAGCCTGGTCCCTATTTACATCCTCTGTCTCGGGCAGGTTATAGCCTTTAAGTTGGAAGGGACTCTATGGATCATTGAGTCCACCCCCTCTTAAGGAGGCCCAGTGGGGAACTGAACTCCCAACCTCTGATTCTGCAGCCAGAGACCTAAGCCATACTGTGATTAAAATGTAAAATACACCTGAACAGGGACATGAACTCTGGACCCTCAAAATGAAAATTTGATGTTCTACTAACAGAGCTATCTGGTTGCCAGAATGGTTGTATGATCAAGTTATGTGATGGAGGACATCATGAAAAGAGGAAATGTTTATCCATCTACTCCTCACAGGAGCCTTACCTTGGCACATGACCTGAAAATATTTAGATTTTTTTTACCACTTTTATTCATGGGGGTGTGCTACTCTGTGCAAATAAATAGGACACTGCCCACTTCACTTTTTATTTCCCCTCATACTTTAAAGTTGGAAGGAAATAGCAAATATTATGTCTTACTAGGTTGATATAGTTAAGCTTATGACCAATCCCTTTTTAATCTATGGATCTAGACTACAGTTATGACTATTATTTCATGCCAGATATCAGCACTGATCAACAGATATACATAACTCAACGAAAACATAAAAATATTTTTGCAGAAGAAGAATCAGTAACAAGAGAAAATCAGAGGTCAGCACACTTCAGTTGAAATTCCTCACAATTGCTGAAGAAGAAATACTCCAGTTTGCTTCTTGGTTGGTCGGCAGTCATTTGGGAAATAAGTTGTAGCCTCCAAATTGTGTGGTCTCAATATTTCAGAACATAAACAACTTTAGATACTGTAGCAAAACCGGCTTAGTGACCAATCTTGTGAAGTTATTTATATCCATTTTTCAAAATGATGCAAGTATATTGAATTTCCTCAGAAGACCACCATTTATCTTATTTTGCTAGGTTCCTTTTTTTTTCTCAAGACTGACAATTCAGAATGTGAAGTGTCTAACAGTCTTCATGACTGCTTAAACAGATAAAAATTATCTTAAGTTTGCTGCATTGTTTTATTCACAAGGTAAAAATAATACAGACTTATTCAGTTCCTGTACACGCCGCTTTGTTTTTAAAAGTACTTTATTTAAGAGGCACATATCAACAGACCTCAGCACTGTGTTATTAAGGAAGAGGTTTCCAGACAGTGTAAATGGCATACAGCTAATAATAATCATATTAATTAGCACTTGGGTGGTGTTCAGCACCTTCAGGGCTCTGGGAAAAAAAGTATTGAATTATTCATTCTACCAATGTAGAAAAGGAAAAAACCTGAGTAAGGAGGGTTACTTATGTTGGAGACATAGTAAATCATAAACAACTTGAAAAAAAATAATGTTTTAAAGGAGAATGGTAAGAGTCTGCCCTTATTTTGAACCATATATTTTGATGTATTCTCAAAGGCTTTCACAGCTGGGCTCTCATAGTTTTTGTGAGTTTTTTGGGCTGTTTGGCCATGTTCTGGAAGTTTTTCTTCCTGATGTTTTGCCAGACTCTGTGGCTGGCATCTTCAGAAGGCAAGGAGCTCAGGGAACAAGGAGTTTCTCTCCTTGGCACAAACAAACCCCTTTTTATTTGGCACAAAGAAACTCCTTGTTCCCTGAGCTCCTTGCCCTCTAAAGATGCAAGCCACAGAGTCTGGCAAAACGTCAGGAAGAAAATCTTCCAGAACACGGCCAAACAGCCCGAAAAACTCACAACAACTATCATATATTTTGACAAATCCTGTTGCTTAGCTTAGTAAGTTGCAATAACACTCGTTGAAGTGGTGAGTCATCACCACAATAAGTTCCTGTGATACAATTAGTGTGTTGAGACTTACAACTGGATTTCAACCACAGTTATACTGGAATGAATATGTATCTTTTTATTATTATTGCTGTCCTTGAAGAGGCCTACTCAAATATTCCGAGTTGGGAAGGCCCAGCTGAGAGAACCAAAGAATTCAAATCACCATCCTCCTTGGCTCTTTTGTCTGTATAAAGTATTTGCTATAATCTATCTATCTATCTATCTATCTATCTATCTATCTATCTATCTATCTATCTATCTATCTATCTATCTATCTATCTATTGTATAATATTTTACCCCACCTTTCTCCTTTTAAAAAGGACCCAAGTGGTTAACATAACTGAAAGACAACATTTAAGCTTAAAACAAGTATAAAAAGGTATATATAACCACTCCAACAAATGGTAAACACAAGCAATACTAAAACAGAGTAAAAGAAGTAATGCATAACAATCCATTTCAATCTCATTGACAACCCCCTGCTTAAACATAGGGTTTTTCCAATAACCAGTGTTTCTATGTGCTTATGTAATGAAATAAATATATGAATAAAGTCCTAAAGTACAACATTGCTACATGACTGCTTGTGTTTTTGTTCTGCCTTTGAGCAAATGGAACACTGGAGAAATAATTAGCTCAGATTGCAGGGATGTGGTCCAAATCCTCTAGTCTAAACTGACAATTTCCTACACTTTTAACAATTACTTTATAAATATAATAATCTGTACTTCAGGCCACTGTCATTTTCTCATTTGGCTGATAATAGCTGAAAGCTCAAGTTACAGCTTATTTCTTTTCTTCCATCCAAATTCTTCTGTTTCCAACACTAATATCACCCACCAAAAGAAGAATAGGAGACCACTCAGTGGAAAACAAACAAACATGCTCAAACAATCCCAACTATTCCTACTCTATGCACAAATTAACTCTGCTGTAGTAGAATTACAGCTTGTTGAAATATACAGCACCATTTTCAGGTTTTAGGTACACATTGGAGAAACACTGTAGTCATGAAGACATTTGGGACTACATCTCCATCATCTCATCATTGGCCACAGTGTCTGCAGTTTCTCAGATTTGAAGTCCAATGTCTGGTATAGCAAATGGATAAGTATTTCTTCAGGGAAACGGACCTTTGTGGTTCAGTGGTTCAACTACTGCGCTGCAGCCAAAATAGTCCACAGGGCTGGGGTAAGCCAGTTCAAGGCTGACTCAGCCTTCCATCCTTCCAAAGTCAGTAAATGAGTACACAGCCCATGGGAGTGGTGGTATCAGAGGCAATGTGTAGCCTGCATAATTAAACCTCCCAGAGAGTGCTTGAAGCACTATGGGGTGGTATATAAGCAAGTAGGAAACTGGCACCTTCTTTTCGCATTTTAGGTATTCACCACCAAAGTAAGTCTAGATTGCATCAGTCTGAAGGGCTAGATGATAGTTCAAGATACACACATGCACACACCCTGATAATACCACCACCAGGAGTTCCATGGCTCTCTAATAATGTAAAACACAGAAAAGTAGCATTGGCTCTATATGACAATACAAGTAGTTTGATGCTGCCTGCTACAAAACCTAGAGAGACAAAGACTGACCTGCTAATGAACACAGAAAACAAGTACAGTACAGTAACCCCCCGCCAATTGCGGGGTTTAGGGACACACCCCACCCGCAATCCATGAAAATCCGCGATATGCGGAAGCGGGTGGGGGGCCTGGGGCAGGGGGGCGATCGCGCACCTGTCGCAAAAGCCTTGGAGCAGCGTGGGGGGCGGCATGGAGCGACCCGATCGCCCCGCCGCCCCCGCACGTGGCTGTGAGGCCCTCCGTAGGCGCCCGGGGCAGCTGCGGGGAGGGACGCCGTCCATCCCCGCAGCCATCCTGCACGGCTGCCAGGCCCTCTGTAGGCGCCCGGGGCGGCTGCAGAGAGGGACGCCGTCCCTCCCCGCCACCCCCCCATGTGGCTCCGAGGCCTTTCGGGCTTCTCGGAGGTGTGGGGGGGGCGCACGGAGTGACCAGATGACCCCCCCCCGCGGTGCAGGTACTGCAATCCCACGATGTAGCAGGACCGCGGTACCTGAACCGCAAAATGGCAGGGGGTTACTGTACTTCATGCTTCTAGGAGAGGGCACTTGTCCTCTTTCTGGGGAATCACACACTGAGTTCTTCACTATTCCACCCTTTTCCTCAATAAAACAAGCAACCAAATGACAAATTATGGCCACTGGACTTTGGACTTCAGTGCTGAACATTCTTATTATGATATAATAATCGTGGATGGACACAGTGAAACACAATGAAATATACATACATACCAGTAGTACTGCACAGTTTGTATCTAGGACTTGCACAGAGGATTTCATTTATTGCAATTCTTTCTACCCAATGTTTTTAATTCTTCTTGCAAAACATCAGTAAAATGTAATGGAGCAGAAAACAGAAACAGAGAAAACAAAATGACTGATAAGAAAAAATCAGAAACACTATTAACAAGCAAAACTGGAAAGCACCAAGGTAATAAAACCTCGGAACACACAATAAAATTAGTGTCCATGCTCATTAAAAGCTTGGACAAAAAAAAATAGTTTTTCTACTTCTGGCAAAGGTATTAACCTGGTGATTATAAACCAGCAAGACATGTCCTCCAAGGCACCAGAATGTCAGTAAAGCAGTTTGAAGATACATATTGAATATCATCGTGTTACCTGTTAAAAATGAACAATGTTAGAAAACAATTATATTGTTGTTTGTTACAGTTCATGCAATGCACTTGATTGTACCATCCTATGATGTGTGGTTGTGCATCTATTTCCACTACTTTACTTAATCTTAGTTATGCCATAGTAGTACAGAGATCATTTAGTAGTTGGTGCCCTTAAAGTTCCATCCACCAAATCTACAACATGCCTGGCAAAGCTAATGGTGGAGCTAAATAAAGTATGAGTATGGAAGTGTTCACCCTGTACTCACCCTGGTTGTGAACCATTAACCTCCTGATGAAACCTCACTCATAATACCCAAAGATAAGTAGGTTTAAAGAGGAGAATCAATTTTGGAAGTTTATAAAACAGGGATATGTATTTTAAAATGCTGGAAAACACTTCCGTAGCCAAACATCTCTGGAAAAACTATGGCCGCAATCTGTACTTCTGTTGTATCTCATTGCTTTCAGCCAAATCAACAACGCCTTTCCAACTTGCAGCTCCATGCTCCCACTCCCTAAAAATGTGCTCTGTTTGGCTGTGAAATATCTCTGGAACAACATTTTGGCAGCACAGAAGCCAGCTTTTGAAGAAGTAGAGGAAGAAAAGCTTAATTCTTATGGCATCATCACTTGCCTGTTTGATTTAACAACCAGAAGAGAAGAATTGGCCAGAAAGTGGTCTCTGAAAAAAAATCTTAATGAAGACAAGGTTCATACAGAAGAAGTGACCCTTTAGGTACTGAACAACTTCCGTTCATATGCAGAATGCTTTAATCACTATCATTTATTTCCCATGAAATGATTGAATGTTTACTGTCGTCTTATTTTGTTCCCCTGGACTGCTTCTAAACATGATATAGGGTCAACTTATTTCAAAGCAAACTAGGTCAAAATCAGCATCTTGAATCGAACCTGGAAGCAGATGCAAAGCCTGCGATAATCTTCTGAGAGCATTTTAATGTGGTCTATAGCTCCTATATCTGACAAAAATCTAACCACCATATTTTGCAATATAAAAGCACTTTCAAAAACATTCCCACATGGATAAAACTAATCCAAATAAGGGGTGATTAGGACAGGATTCAGTGTAGCCAGATTCTTATTCCCTAAGAAAAGGTATGGTTGACAAATGAGACAAAGCTTGGCCAAGGTCTCCTGGCCGCTTGTGCTATCCGACATTCAAGGAATAGTAACAAATCAAATAATACTCCCAAGTCCCAATCTGTGTACTCAGGAAGGAAATATAGTGGACCCTCGTATAACAAGTGGTTTGTTTAACAGAAAATCCGCTTAAAGGAAAAATGTTCCGGAGATAGGGGGAAATTGCTTAACTGAGTCAGTACAACAGAAAAAATGGCCACAATTAGGGATTAATCCGTTTTCAATGCATTCCTATGGGAAATTTGCACAAAGGAAAATTTGCTTAACAGAATTTCATTTGGAACAAATTATTCCTTTATACAATGTACAACATATCCAGAGCAGATTGGATGCTCAGTGTCTACTAACAAGCACTTTATTATGTTACATACTGTCAAGTCAGAACCTATATAGCAACCCTAACAAGGCTTTCATGTTCAGCGATATTTAAAGAGTGGTTTTACCACTCCTGTACCCCCAATGAGTTTCTATGACTGAGCAGGGATTAAAACTCACACTTCCTGAATCCTAGTCCATCGCTCTATCCTACACCACACTGGATATGCAAAAACTGACGTATTTAAGGAGAGGTTTTACCAATTCCACATCCCGGAGTTCCTGTAGCAAAGCCAGGGAGATGAACCCAGATATACTGAACTCTAGTCCATTACTCTATCCACTACATCACAATGGGCACACGCAATACTTCTGTGATATTTGGAATAATCTTCCATCTGTTCACCCATATCCATTCCATTACCACACATCAAGGCTTCCACAACCTCCTTGGCACTTCCATAACCTCCTTGGCACCCTTCAAGAAGAGGTGAGACACTAGATCAACAGCATATTGATGAGACCTAATTCTAAATCATATAAGAGCCAGGGGGTGGGAGGTGAGAGCGAGCGAGCGAGAGAGATATCCAAGGTACACCACAGAACAATGGTTAAAGATGAAGCAGCAGTCCCTAATTATTCATTATTTATTTATTTTTAAGTTTATACACCACACCAATTTTCCCAGGGAAACTCGGGGTGGTTTACAAATGGAACAACAAAACAATTAAAAACCCCACAGATACAAATAAAATGGAACATAACAAAAGAAAAAAAAGAAGAGTGTGCCAAGAGGCACAAACACTTAACACAGAGGACAACAAATAACAAGGGGCATAAAACTGAGATTAGCGGTTGCCATATGCTTCTTGGAACAGCCACATTTTCAAAAGTTTCTTAAAAGCTGTGAGGGAAGGAGCTGGGCGAATCTCGCAGGGCAGTTTGTTCCATAAAGTTGGGCCAGCCACCAAAAAGGCCCGATTACGAGTCGCAAGGGGTGGCCACCGGAAGCGAGAAAGCCCAGGTGTCTGAATCAAAAGAGCAAGAAAAACATTCCTGTGGAGGTCATTCATCTCCTAAACTGTGTCTTCTGCCATTGGCTTCTTTCTTTATTGCTGCCCTACTGAATTTTTTCCATTCCAATTACTGGTCCCTTTCCCTGCTGGATTAGTTGTATAGACAGCCCCAGCCAGCTAGGAATCCTGTAGAGAATGGGATGATGCCATAATGTCAGGATGCCAATCAGACTTGCCTTTGTGAAAACACAATGGAGGCTAAATTAAGATGACTGAAGTTAGGGGCAGTGGTTTCTTGTTCAGTCACAAAGGTAACTCCAGCCAATTAGAGAACAATGAGATATCCTGATACTAGGTAGACCATCAGATGTGGCTTTGTGCAAAACGAGACAATTCGGGAGGGGGAAAGAGAAAATACCTGCTAAAAAAGGCAAGATCTTCAAATTGATCAGTAAAAAGTGGTCAGGGAGTGAGTGGGCTCACCCTGTGAAAAACTGTGAGAGTGGAGACTTACAATAAACATACCTAAGAATAATTAAGTGCTGTCAAGTCAACTCTCCAGAGCTGTCAAGTCTCATTTTCCAGAGTTTTATAGGTATAATGTACCCAGAAGTGATTTATAATTCCCTTTTTCTGAGATTACTCCATTTCACTAAACACGGGGGGGGGGCTCTTAATATCAAAGAAGAGAAAAGAAGGCATGCGGATAAAATATTCCCATGGGAAATTAGTACTAGTAATTTTAATTTTAATTATTTACTTTAAAAACACACAGGCCATCTCTTTCTCTTGAAAAAGATTGAGTTCTTCCTCTGTTCAGTTTGGACAGATAAAGGGCTGATTTCACGGTGAAAATAGATGCCTTTACGGTTTTGGTTTTATCTACAAATCATCCCACATTTATATCTATATTACCATATTTTAGTAGTAAAAGGTCTCAAGCTCTAAATACTAAATCAGAAGAGGCTAGGCTAACTTTACGTAGAACACCCCCCCCAAAAAAGACACACCCTGCAAAATGGATGCATGCTAAACTGAAGGGTGTCTCTCACCCAGGAAGACCCTAGCTGGACCATCTGAAAGTCACTAAACAAAATTTGAAGAAAAGAAGGAAAACCAAATGATATCCAAGTAAACCTGGATACCAGCCAAATTTTCTGTGACTATGTAGAAATTCATAGAAATTCATGTGCTTGCCATTTAAGCCCCTTCCATATGTACAAAAGTAGGCCTTGCAAATTGTCAAGATTGAAGTAACACACGCCTGGTCAAGAAATAGTCTAGTTATCTTAATATTGTAATTTAGTATTCATATTTATTAAAAAGATCATAAAGTATTTTCACATTCACATATTCTTTAAAATAAGCAGAACACTTTATACCAGTGGTTCTCAACCTGTGTGTCCCCAGATGTTCTTAGACTGCAACTCCCAGAAACCCCTTCCAGCACAGCAAGTGGTGGAGGCTTCTGGGAGTTGGAATCCCCGAACATTTGGAGATCCACAGGTTGAGAACCACTGCTTATACAAAGCTTACAAAGCAAGTTGGAATATGACCCTCAAGAGGCACATAAGCATGAATGGAATGGGATTAAGCAGCTGTCTCTCATGGCTACATTCTAGAATAAATCCAAAGGATGTGCAAAAGCAGTATGGTGTGAAGAGCCTTAGTTTCTTCAGAGTCCTATGAATGGCAAGTTGAAGGAGCAAAGTATCCCAAGTTAGTAGCCAACCAGAGGAGTTCATGTATCACCACACTTCTCTTCACTGATCGGTCTGCCTCTGTTGATTTAAGTGATTCCAATGAAAAATCACTGGATTTGAAGACATGTGAAGACTTGTATCAGTGGTGTCTGGGGATCCATGAAAGTTCATCCATCCATCCATCCATCCATCCATCCATCCATCCATCCATCCATCCATCCATCCATCCATCCATCCATCCATCCATTGCAGTACTTAATATTGCATTTTTTTATGTGACATGAATGTATGCATAAGGAACATACCATATTTTTCCATGTATAACATGCTACTTTTTTCGAAAATAATGATGCCAAAAATTAAGGGGCGTGGTATACACAGAAGTAAGCCTTTGGGGTGGGTGGAGGAGAACCCAAACTCACCTTGTTTCCCCCCCCCCTCTGTGGTTTGTTTTTTGCACAATCATCTCCCTCTTTCCTTGTGTTCTCCACCCCACCACCCATGCTGTTTTCTTTCATTTCCTGCTTCTAAACACTCCTCTCATCTTTGGTGAGTTTATTTTTTGCAGGGTCAGGCTCCATCGGCAAATGGAAAAAAGAAAAGAAAAAAGCTATGCTTTTTTTAAGCGTGGAAAAGGCATTTTTAATGAACTGCTTAAGCCCAATGAAGCCCAATCCTGCAAAAAATATACCCACCAAAGCCAAGAGGAGTGTTTAGAATGAAGAAATGAAAGAAAACTGCGGGGTATGGGGGTGGAGAACTCAAGGAAAGACGGAGCCCGATCCTGCAACAACAACAAAAGCCACCAAAGCAAAGAGGAATGTTTAGAATGGAAAATAAAAGGTAACAGTGGGGGTGGTGGGGATGGAGGAGACCTCAAGGAGGATGTATTAATTTTATTTATTTGGGGGTCTAAAAAGTAGGGGACATCTTATAGACAGAAAATATGGTACTCCATGGCATGTCCAGGTGTCTCAGCTACTGAGGGAAAGAACACAAACCCGATATGTTGTCTGAAGTGCTTAAACATTCAGCGCTATATCCCAGTAAATGCTGCTGCTGCTCTCTTAGCACAGAGACACACATGCACTTCCATAGCATTAAAAAGACGTAAATTAGAATGGCATCAAAGTCAAAAAGGGGCTCTTGCTGGTCAACCCTACTCTTGTACTGTCCTTGATATGGTTCTTTTAATCAAGTTGCCATTATGTCCTGAAGCCCAGTTCATGTTTAAAAGTGGAGTGCTACTCCTTAATGGGAACAGGGTAAAGTAATAATTGCATGCCTTAGAAAGCAGCTGTTCTGGTGATGAATAGCTAATTTTTATGCAAAATTTATGAAAACCTTTTAGCTCTATAAAAGAGAAACCGATATCTTCTCTATGTATGACATCTCATTTGTTAAAAATAAAATTAAAAATTAAAAAGAACGAAAACCCTCCCAGATTCATTCGCTGGTCATTTAGTATAATGAATCACCTCAGTGCACTTTGCTGTCATGAAGAGTTAAATATCCAAGGCCAATTTGGGTGTCCAGCTTCAAGTTGGGGTGCCCTATATATTTTTCCTTATTATCCTTTTATTTTCTGTCTCCTGTTACGGCCACCCCTTGATGTACATGTGCATGTTTACTTGCCACGAAAATGTCAAGTAGATATTCTAATTGATCTCTTGCTGCTTTGCTAGTCTCATTTAGAAAGCTGGGTCACTAATGTTTTCATATACCTAACAGATTTTTCATTACGTAGAAACTACATGGGCCTTCTGTCATCATCATCATCATCATCATCATCATCATCATCATCATCATCATCATCATCATCATTGTTATTATTATTTTACCTTTGTGTTGCAAAACCTGCAAAAATGCTTTGTGGTTACTGCAACCTCTACAGCATGCTTCACAATATTCAACTATGGATACGCAGAACAAAATAACTTCCAAGTATTTTGCAAGAAGAACAGATAATTAAACATAACTTCCAATGCTTGAAGTTTTCTGTCCAACTGTCTATTTTGTTACATCATTTCCAGCAGGATATTTTCTTGCTCTTATAATCTTTTCATGCAAGGGCATTACAGAAAATGTTTTGAGACACAATTACTTAATATTCCAAATATCCCTTCCAGACATCTCAATGAGGAAAATTATCCTTCCCCTAAATTCATACCATCATTCTGCAGATTTTAACAACAATAAAACACACAGCACCACCAATAGGTCTTGAAATTACTATGTGTCAAACATTTCCCTCCAAGTGTTCTTCTTGAGCATATTTTTCAATAAATATTGTTGCATAAAACATATTCTGTTTTCCATGAAATATGCAGCAAGATATAAAAGAGCTCACTGATCCACACAATTTAAATGTCAATAAAGTTTGTTCTTCTGGCATGATGGTAATTTGTGTTGACAATTATTGCCTTTCCCCAAAACTAATATGATCACACAAGTTATTTGTTTTCCAGATTCTTCTTTGTTATTTGTCAAAGGCAGTGAGAGCAGTGTATACTATCTGTTGCTTTATTTATTATTTATTTATTTTAGAGTATTTTTACCCCACCTTTCTCCTTGGAAAAGGACCCAAGGCGGCTTACAGCAATGTGGGATAATATACAGTCCAGGACAATTAAGACATGTTCAAGTACTGTATTTCAGAACAAAGAATTGAGGGACATCTTACAGCATCAATAGACAACATTACATTAAAGCTACAAGGTTATAAATAGTTATAAACACAAAGTATAGATTCATATGAAATACACATGGTAGTCCACCATTCAGGGAAAGCTTGCCTAAAGAGAAAGGTCTTTCCAGAAAGACAACAGAGATGAAGCTGTCCTGGCCTCTAGTAGGAGGGAGTTCCAGAGTCTGGGCGCAGCAGCTTTACCACGTGGGACCCAACTATAACTTCCATTTTTCTTGTAATGTAAAACATTGCATCATAAGACTAGGAAACACGCTATTTGCATCACCTCCATCCTCCCCTGTCCTGGTGATCAGTCTTTGTAACTGTACTATTATCTGTGCTATAACCAATCCAAGAGATGCTAAACGCAACTCACCACTGTGGAAAGCATTGCATGAAGTATGGAGCAGTGCTTAATGTGTTAGAAGATGAAGCTGACTTGGGTAATCTGCTGGATAGCTCAATGGTTTCGGCTGCAGAGGCAGAGACTGGGAGTTCTGTTCCCCAAAGTGCCACGTTGACAGGGGCTGGACTCAACGGTCCATTGAGCCCCTTCCAGCTCTGCAGGTCTAATCCATATTCAAGTCTTCTCACAGCCACAGACCTTCTGAGCTCTTTGCTCTTGCTCAAATTGACCCACCTCACAAGACTCCTGCAAGGATAGCACGGGAAGGAAGGCCAAGTATGCAGTGCTGAGGACACTGGAGGAAAACGGGAGAATACCCATGTGTCAATAAATAAAGCAGCGCAGAGGCTCAGAAGGTTGTGGGGAAGAAACAGTACATTCACAATTTTAGGCAAATAAATTATACATGTGAAAACTATTTTTGCAATTGTCATGTATACTATGAGAAAGCAAATGGATTGCCTCTATAAATTAGCCTCTCCTCTTATCTTAGGCCCCAGTCACACGAATGTTGTGCTGTGTTTGCTGCAAATGACTGCGCAGCAAAAGATCGTGCCTCCACTCCAAGGCAGAGCATTTTGGCACCCCAGTTGCCCACGCCCCCTGAAGAGCACTTTAACCACATCATCCTATACCACCACTAGGGGTTCGATCAAATTACTCCTCTTAATGATGCACAGTTTTTACTGATTGCAGTGCAACCGGTGAAAATTTGCACCATTTCGTTCCCCCCTTTTTTCTGCCTCTTTCTGCTGTCCTACTTTGATAATCAATCGTGCAACTGAAC
Source organism: Phrynocephalus guinanensis (assembly GCA_037367245.1). Taxonomy (NCBI): domain Eukaryota; kingdom Metazoa; phylum Chordata; class Lepidosauria; order Squamata; family Agamidae; genus Phrynocephalus; species Phrynocephalus guinanensis. The sequence continues at coordinate 30,464,869 of CM074736.1, forward strand.
TGCTGGTACACCGGCATGCCTCCATCACTTTTGCAGCAGGTGGTTAGTGACATTGTTCGTTCGTGTAAACCTGCCCATAGGGAACAAACATTACACACCGGAAAAAATATCTCAAACTTTTGCATATGAACTCTTGCAGCAATACTAGAAAGTTGACATGACAGTAATCGGCAAGAAAATCACTTTATATATATATATATATACATACAGTATATATATATATATATATATATATATATATATATATATATATATATATATATATATATATATATATATGCATGTTAGGGTGGATTCGGGTTTCTTCCCGTGTAGAAATCTGGTTGTTTTGGCGACGTTTCGACGAGTTCTCACTCGTCATCTTCAGGCTGGTGTTCTGGCTTCTTTCTTCTTGAAGCAAAGCGTGATCTCAGTTGAAGTCCTTCTATAAATACTGCTGGGGGGGTGTGGTTTGCTTGCTCTGTTGCTGATTGTAGGTTCGTTTGTTCTTTTGTGATCTGCTGTGTGGCTGAGGCGATCGTTAAGGGCTTAACTGCTGGTGGGTTAGATGGCTGTTTAGAGACATCATGTGTGGGTGAGGTGCTGGATGTGTGTCTATTAGCCTTTTGTTTCTTAACGACCTTGGTGATGGGTGTTCTGGCAGCATCCTGGGCTTTGGTGGAGTGGGGTCCTGTGTCTTGTGAATTCATTTTGGTCTGGCTGCGTGTCTGTGGTCTCCCAATGTTTTTTTGGCGTGTGTAAGTGTGCTCCATGTGGTGGCTGGAGTGGGGAGTAGCGGTAGATGGTGCAGTCGTGGTTTTGTTATTGGATGGTGGTTTCGTTTCATCTGTGGGAAGGGTCTGGGTTTGTGTTTGGTGTGGATGGAAGGTGGTGGCATCTTGTGTCCTTTTGGACCTGGTGTCAGTCTTTGTGACAGAGGCTCGTCTGTTGACCAGGGCTAGTTTCCAGATGTCAGGCAAGCGGGAGGTGTCATCACGTTTATTCATGTTGTTTGGGTGTTTCTCTATTTCAATGGCTTCCATGATTATTCGACTGTTGAAGTGTTCAGTTTTGGAGATGAGTTTGGTTCTTTTAAAATCAATTTCATGACCTGTTGTTTTTATGTGCTGGAAGAGAGAGGAAGATTTTTCTTCTTTTTTGACTGCGTTCTTGTGTTCTGCGATGCGTGCGCTTATTCTCCTGTTTGTCTGTCCGATGTATGTGGCTGGGCAGACTTTGCATGGTATTTCGTAGACTCCTTGGTTTTCTAGCTCAATCTTGTCTTTGGGGTTTCTTAAAATGTTGGCTATTTTTTGTTCGGTGCAAAAGGCTGTCTTGATATTGTGTTTGTGGAGAATTTTGCTTATTTTGTCTGTGGTGCCTTTGATGTAAGGGAGGAGGGCAGTGCCGTTGTTCTCTTCTGTTTCTTGGTTCTTGGGGGGTGTTTCTTTTTGGATTAGTTTGGTGATGGTGTTTTTTTGGAATCCGTTGGCAATTAAAGCATTCGAGAGAGTGTGTAATTCAGTTTTTAGGTGGTCTTTGTCAGCGAGGCGTTTGGTTCTGGAGATGAGGGTTTTTGCTACGGAGTTGATCTGTGCAGGGTGGTGGTGTGATTGTGCATTTAAGTAGCGGTTTGTATGTGTTTTTTTCCGGTAGATGGTATGTCCTAAGGAGCCGTCGGGTTTTTTGTAGATTAGGACGTCCAGGAAGGGAAGTTGGTTGTTGGCTTCTATTTCCATAGTGAATTGTATTTTGGGGTGTAGGCTGTTGAGATGTGTGAGGAAGTTGTTCAGTTTGTCTTTCCCGTGTGGCCAGATAACAAAGGTGTCGTCAACATATCTGAGCCAGAGTTTGGGTTTATGTTCGGACTTCTGTAACGCGTTGGTTTCAAAGTGTTCCATATATAGGTTTGCGATGACCGGTGAGAGGGGTGATCCCATGGGTGCTCCTTCTATCTGTTTGTATCTTTGTTCATTGTGGATGAAGTATGTGTTGGTTAGGCAGTGGTTGGTCAGATCTAGGATGTGCTTGGGGGGTTGTATTTGTTGTGGATAGCTGTCAAGGCTTCTTGAATGGGCACTTGTGTGAAGAGCGAAACAACATCGAAGCTCACGAGTAGGTCATTGGGTTGTAGGTCTTGTTTCTTTATAATTTCTATGAAGTGGAACGAGTTTTGTACGTATGAAGAGATGGATTCTGCATAGGGCTGGAGTTGTTTGGCAAGAAATTTGGCGAGGTTTTGTAGGGGTGAGCCTATGGAGCTGACTATGGGTCTGAGAGGTGTTCCTTCTTTGTGAATCTTGGGGAGGCCATAGAGCTTGGGGCATCTGGATGATTTCTCTCTGGGGATGATGCTTGGCTTGATTTCTTCACTTAAGGGTGAGGCTTTTATTTTGGCTTTGGTGGTTTTTTCCAGGTAGGTGGTGGGGTCTGTGTTCAAAGGTATGTAAGCAGGGTCTTGTAGTAGGTTGGATAGTTTGGCTTGGTAGTCAGATGTGTTCATCACCACTGTGGCATTGCCTTTGTCTGCTGGGAGAATGATTATGTTGTTGTCTTTCCTCAGGTTGGTGAGGGCTTTTTGTTCTTCTTTGTGTAAATTGCTTCTGGGTGGTTTGCTGGAGCAGAGGATATTGGTGACTTCGAGTCTGATTTTGTTGGCTTCATCTGGGTTGATTTTGGTTAGGCTGGCTTCCACTCCGCATATGATGTTTTCAGTGGGGATGTGTCTAGGGGCGACTGCAAAGTTGAATCCTTTGGACAGGACTTTGGTCTCTGCGATGGTGAGTGTCCTGTCTGATATGTTGTGAACTGTTTGTTTCATGGGCTGCTGTGGGGGGTTGGGCTTCTGGCGTTTTTCCAGTTTGTGGAGTTTGTTGGTGTGTATGTCTGTCTTGTGGGAGGTCTCTGTTTCAGCTCTCCAGGCGGCGAGTTGCTTGGATTTGTTCCAGAGTGTTGGGTGGATTTTGTTGCTGAGTTTGAGGTGGAGAGTGAGTAGGTCTCTGTTGGTTTGATCTAGTAGGTATCTTTTCTTGTGTAGTTCGTTTCTGATTAGGGCTAGTTCTGTTCTTTTCAGGATCCTTTCGCTGGATATATATATATATATATATATATATATATATATATATATATATATATATATATATATATATATATATATATATATATATATATATATATATATATATATATATATGCACATTTGGCAAGACAGGACGCACAGAAAGAAATATAATACACCCCTGCCGTCAGGGCGTTAACTGCACACCAAACGTCACGTGATCGCCCGCAATTTTAGTACACATCAAAATATGATGCACACTTAATAGCCATGCAACCGAGGCCTTACTGAATCAGCCACCTTCTCAGTTTCTTACAGTGAGAGATCAGCCAGATCCTAACAAAGTGAGTGTAGTATCCTTGCAATGCTATAGAAGGTATATGCCTAGTCTCAAATACCAGAACCTATTAGCAGTTGCACAACAGATCATTAGATAATCAAGTGGCAGAACAACATTTGTTTCCAGAGCTTATTAGACATCAAAATTTGTGACACAAGGTCTATTAGGGATTTCAAATAGCAGTCTGCATAAATCATGTGTTAAAACAATGGACATTCAGCAAAAATAAAATGACTTTTCTGCTTCCTCCAATTTCCCCCCCCCCCAATTGCATAATCATGCCAAGTTGTTAAGCAGGGAAAGTAGTTCGTTTCTATGGTCCCTGCTACTCCCACACATAGGCTTGCTGACAATCAAATTAAGCTAGTGAACTCTTCTAATTGTGTGCCTGATGCTGAAGCAGTTCACATTTCACCGCAGCCAAAACAAAAGAAAACCCAACTATTGCCTGTGCCCACACAGCACCACCGCCACCACAACCCAATCATAAGAGCTCAGAGTAACCCACCAGTTTGAAAAAAGCTCATGAATAAGCCAACGTTTCAGAGCTGACCTGATTTTGCTTTCTGTTAACAGGGGACAGGGATTACAGTATACATAAATGATGGAGCATTTTTCTGCTTTAAAACTCTCCTCATGTGACAAATATTTTTCTATACAGTCACAAGTACAGGGTTCTGAAAAGTTTCCATATACCATAAGTGAATGCTCAGTTGTCTCTCATCTATTATTATTATTATTATTATTATTATTATTATTATTATTATTATTATTATTATTATTATTATTATTATTATTATTATTATTATTATTATTATTATTATCATCATCATCATCATCATCATCATCATCATCATCATCATCATCATCATCATCATCATCATCATCAAAATACCAAGCACAGTTAATTAAAATTATAAAAGCATTGACAGGTATTATTATATGACAGATACAAGTTTCAATGAATAAATCTAAGTATCTGTTAGATATCTCTGTAATATATATGCTGTTCCTAATACAGTAATACAGTGCAGTCAGACCCCCGTATCCACTGATTTATTATCCACTGATTCAGTTATCCATGGTTGGCAGAGGAAAAAATAAATACATAATTCAGCCTCAGCAGACGCAAAGCAAGCTACTGTCACAAACAGCAGCTGTAAAGCAAACTCCTGTTGTAAAACAGCAGCCATAAAGCAAGCTACTGTCACAAACAGCAGCTGTAAAGCAAGCTATTGTTGTAAAACAGCAGCCATAAAGCAACTACTGTCACAAAACATCAGTTTTTGGGGGGGGGGGTTGGTTTTCTCTCTTATCCATGATTTTCATTATCCACGGGAAGGCCTGGAACCAATCCCCAGCGGATACTGGGGTCCTACTGTACCTTGGTTTACGAGCCTAATTCATTCTGGAAACATGCTTGTAAACCAAAACACTCTTATATCAAAGCAAATTTCCCCATAAGAAATAATGGAAATGCAGATGATTCATTCTGGGGTCCCACAGACCACACACTGTACATACAAAATGCCAAAACTCACAAAAGAAGTTGTCTAGAAGTCCACATCCACACCATGGTTCAGGTACGTGGCTGTGGAATCTGCTCTGCTTGGGAATACCAACTGGATTTTATTCTGTGTTTTTAATGAGACAATAATGAAATACTGTACAATTTGTAACCATACGCACACTTGAGTAGCTGCCCCATGACTAGAAATGGTTTGAAAAATAAGAAAGGATATTGAATACAGATTAAATAAAAATATAAATATAAAGAAAATAAAACCCTAACCTGCACTAGCCTTTAAATATGTTCCTGACTGGTGCAAGGGAGACGTCCATTCATCCCTCCTCTCTCTCCTTTTAAGTCTGCCAAAGACAATAAGTTCCAGACAATAGCCTACAATCCAGTGGGGGGGGAAGTCACCATTGGCTCACTTGTGATCATGTGACCTGCTCCAGTGCTTGTATATCAAGACATTACTTGTTGATCAAGGCAAAATGTATAATAGATGTTTGCTTGTCTTGTCAAACGTTCTTAATCCAATTAAACCTAGTTATTACTGTATTGATTTTTTTGTTTCTCTGATTATATTATTTATGGGATCTGCAGGTGGTTATAATACTGGGTGAAGTTCTATGTTATACTGTAGTTCTCAAAGACCTAATGATGGTGTGGACCACCACCATGTGTTTTGTCCACAAGCAATATATTTTGATTGCCAGATTGCTATATTTTGTTAGCTTTTCCAATTCTTTAACTTCAACTCTGGCATCCCCTAGAATTGCAATGACAAGTGTTCAGACATTTCTTTATTCTATGTCTGGTGTTTTATGTCCAAAATGGTGGTGCTGCTGGTAGTGGTGGTATCTGCATTGATTTTGCCTAGACACATTTTCATCTTCATGACACTTAACAGCGAGTAAAAAGCAGCCGACTCCTAATTATCCTGCTGCAACGAAAGATTCACTACTTTTAGCAGATTCAGTTATGTGCCTCTCTGGAAAATAATATGAATTCCCAGCACATAATGTGCTTAAAGGATCAACAAAGGAGACGATTCCTAGCCTTCAAGGACCTTACATTTTAAGAGGCACAGTGAAAGGGAACAGAAAGGAAAGGGAGATACAGTATAAGGAGAGTGCCATTAGGTTTGGTTCATAACAGAAATGCGACCTCTAGCATATAGTAAATCATCACCAGTTCTGAAATGGAGGGATGTGTGAGTGGAACAGTAACATATGGTCATAAAGGTGTGAGAGAGATTTATGTAGCAGCCAGGAAAATAAATCTAAAAACCAGGCAAATCATAGATAGAGCAGAATGAAAGGGCATGGGGTTTCCCATTCACATATTTTAACTTTTTTTAAAAAGAAAATAACATTTCCAGCATCTTGAGCAACTGAGTACTGAAAGGTTTTTTTATTTTATTTCCTCTACCTGTGAAGTTAATATCTTGTAGCTCATCATCATGAAAAAAGAAAACAAACGACATTTGACAATGTAACCTTTAACACTTAAAAAATCCCAAAGCTTCATTTAGCCCAGTAGGATGCTGTATTATGTAAGATAAGAACAGACAAACATTAAGATTAATGGCAAGTTATCACAGTGTTGGCTTAGATCTTGAATCTATCTTAAGCATTTACTTGCATGATTAATGCCCCTATCAGTTACCAATGTGCAACAACATATCAGTACTTTCACGAGACTGCTAATTGCTAATAAACACAGACACAAGACTGCTGTGTGTACATAAGTGTTCCAGCTGCAATTTGCCCAGGGGTAAATGTCAGCTGTCCACACATTATGCTAGAGAAGTGGTTCCAAACCTTCCTAGTGCTGCGACCCTTTAATACAGTTCCTCATGTTGTGGTGACCCCTTGCCCTGTTTGGAAGAGGCCACAAGCCCCCTTTGGCAGGCCACTGCCACAGGTGCCGTAGAGAACTTCCCTCTACAGGCACCCCCAGCCAATCACAGCCTCTGGTGCCATTGACCGACATCCCCTCCAACTCACTCTTTCCCCTCTTCCTCCCCCCCTCCTCCAGACCCAAGCCGTTTGTGCCTTTTGTTCACTGGCTCATGGCGACCCCTGTGAAATGGTCGTTCGACTCCCCCCAAAGGGGTCCAGACCCCCAGTTTGAGAACCACTGTGCTGTGACTCTGGCCCTGAATGTTGCCTCAAGGTTAACTCCTGCAGCCTTTTTCCAGAAATGGATAAAATCACAAGGCAGCTGAGATTTAAAATCAGAGTTTTCCTGCTCATAGAAGATGTTTTTTCCATTTACCTACCGTTGGGGCATAAAGCCCTCTTCCACCTTCAAAACCGTTGACCATCTTCTCTTGTAATCCTTGGAAGGGGCCTTTACAAGATACTACCAGCCGGGCCAGCTCGACCAAGGTTTTTTTAAGGAGGTATTACTCCTGGATCAAGATATGCACTCACAATTTAATTAAGTGTCTACTCATTTCATTAGGGTTGTGTGCAGTTAAATCTACTGTACTGTGGCCAATGTATGCATTTGAGCACTAAATATTTTAAAACATGCTTCCATACAATCAATGCTTTTGTTATACTCTATCCCCACACAGCTTTGGTTTCCATATTATCTCCTCCACCAAAAATGAATGTGTGTTTGTGTGGGAGGGGGTATTTTTCACAGGTCTGCAGTTCTACCTTTCAATCTTGCACCATCTGCAAAGTTACGGGTGAGGTAGAAGAGCAACTGCAGAGTGAACATTGTGATATTCTAAATCTTCCTCCAGATTCAACTAGCTTTAGTGGAATGTATCTGAGACATTCCACAAGTGATGTCTATTTCTAAAGGGGCAGTGGGGGTCCTTGGGATGGGGGAGGGAGGGTGGAGAACTTATCCCCTCACTTTTTTATTGATGACCGGCGGGCTACTTTTGAACCCTTCACGGGCTACCAGTAGCCCACAGTCTACCTGTTGGGCAGGCCTGCACTAGAGAATCAAGCAATGGTGCGCAACTTTTACATCTACTCGGACAGACATATTTTGAGTGAATATAGCTGCAGTCTAAGTTTTCTTGCTTTTGAGGGTAACCATAAAAAAACATAATTTTTGTCTTTGGTGAAAATCTATAAAATTAATCTCACAAATTTGAAAACTCAGATAATACAGAGGTACCTCCAAAGTATTGTGTTGCACTCAGGTTTGGTTTGGTTCAGCTGGTGCTGATGGAAGGAGGTTTCTATCTATCTGACTGGATGTCCAAATTCAACTTTCCAGGTAAAAAACAGGTGGGCTTCTGCGCTGGGTATTCTACACTTGACCACTCTCTCATTTTATCCTTTGTGGCGGAGAAATACTCCCAGCATTTCAAAGGCAAACTTTTTGCAGCATTCATTGACCTTCAAGGAGCTTTCGACTCTATCAATAGATCTCTTTTGTGGTCCAAACTTACCAATATGGGAATTGACCCTCACCTGCTAGTTTTGATCCGTCAGCTCCACTCTGCGAATAGCTGTCAAGTTCGCCTAAATCATGAAGGCCTCCTTACCCCTAAGATTCCAGTCACCAAAGGGGTAAAGCAGGGCTGCCTTCTTGCTCCTGCCCTTTTCAATCTCTTCTTGTCGGATTTACCAGGTCATCTAGCCAAATTTGATAGTCATGCTCCACGACTGAATCAACTTCCAGTTCCCATACTACTCTACGCGGATGACACTGTGCTCCTCTCAATTTCAAAACAGGGCCTCCTTCGCCTCTTGTCAGCTTTCTCAGAATTCTGTTCTAAGATTGATCTGACTATTAACACAGAGAAATCTAAAATCTTGATATTCTCCAAATCATGGAAACTTCTTTCCTGGAAAGTCAACGGGAAACCTGTTGAACAAGTGAGATCTGTCAGATACTTGGATCTCCTGTTCCACCATCAACTCTCCTGGTCTCATCATCGGAGGGCTGCTATATCAGCTATAAATAACCATCTATCTGCTATCTCTCGGTTCCATTTCCACACCAGGAACCAATATGTTCCTGCTGCCCTCCAGATTTTTCAGGAGAAAATTATAAACCAGCTTTTATATGGGATCCCGATCTGGATTTCAGCTGTTGACTCCGAAATCAACCGGACTGCTGCCACCTTCTTTCGTTGCATCTTAGGTGTTCCAAATATGATCAATCTTTATACCATTGCTAACCAACTGGGACTCCATTTGCCATCAACTTTTCCTTGGACAGTCTATTAAGTTTTGGCTACATATTCATTTTCACCCTGACTCCAACTCCCTTGTATACGAACTATTAAGAGATCCTTATGTCTCAAAATGGTATCAATTTATCCAGTCCAAAATTCATCGTATTGGAATCAACCTAGACTCCCTAGTCAATGGCGAAGAATCCCAAATCCTCAAAATCATCCATCAAAGAATCTGGGATATAGAGTGTCAAACCATTTCATCAGGGCTCAATCCAACGTGTTCTCCTCACTTTTATGGTTTGATGCCAACTCCAGGACTAGGAGCAAATTATATGAAACATCTCATTAATCCTTGTCTGCGTCGTGCTTTTATGCTCACTAGATTGAACATCCTTCCCTCAGCAGTTCTTTCAGGAAGATACTACAAAGTTCCATTTGGGAATAGACTCTGTAAACTATGTTTACTGGAACCTGACTCAACCTCTCATATCCTTCTCTCCTGCCCCTCCCACCACAAGCTTCGCCTTCGCCTTCTGACCCCTTATATTTCTAATTTCTCTGGCTCCCCGGAGAGTATAACAAAGCGTCTTCTTGAGGACAAACTTCCGGAATTGACAGCCTCAGTGCCTGAATACTTGGCCACTGTTTTACATAGTAAATAGTCTGGGGCCAAGGCCTGCTATTAACTCAATCTTTTAATCATTTTTACCTATTTATTTATTTCCTACATCTCATTTTACATTTTGTTGCATCTGTTTTATATTAATGTATGCCAATAAAGGTTCTTGTGATTGTGACTGTGGTTTCTATCTCCGGCTTGCCTGCCCCAACCCACAGCAGCCCTCTTAGTGTTCTGAAAATGCTCCACTGAGGAGTGGAGCCCCCACTAACTGGGGTACGTTGTGGTGTAGTGATGTCGGGATAGGGGGGCATGTCTATAAAACTCAGTTGCAGTAGAACACCATAAGCAAATCAATTTTGTTTATGGAAGGCAGAGTATGAATTCGGCATGAGAAGCAGGATATTTCAAAGAGAACTTTGTACTCTCCAAGTAATCTCCTAATGTTTGTACTGTGATATCATAGGCCATCTATCCAACGCTGTGATCTCTAACAAGAAGCCTTTTCTGAGGGTTCAAAAAGTGGAAGATAAAACAAGACTGACAATGAGATAGCCGTTTTCGTTTAATGACAAATTCAATATTTATGTCCTTCTCAAGAACCTGTTGTGATTAATAGTTTATTAGGGAAATAGAACATGGCCCAAAGGGCTTCTTTTTCATGTGAGCTTTTAGTAAAGAATCAGCTCAATTAACTGTTATACCAAAATGCAATGGGGAGATCTAGCACATGTGTATTAGATCACATTGCGTCCATCTGGCTGAACACAGAAGCAATGCAAAGCACTCCAGCACTTATCCAGCAATTTGAGAAGAACTGAAGTGGCGGAGATGGAGAAGAAAGTGCGCTCCATAAGTGTAGAAGCCTGGGGTCAGGGTGGGGAATGCCAATGATTTCCCCCCCACACACACACACACACTTCCTAAAGATAAAATGTGTTCAGGCTTTTTTGCTCAGGGAGGTGATATTGGAAACACACGGCTCTGACAGACTCCCAACTCAAAAGCAGTGTTCTTTGCATTTTATTGTTGGGAGGGTAAATTTTGTGGGCAAAGCTAAACACAGTCCATATGCTGTTGAAATTGCCACCCTCTTCCAGTAAACACTTTTTCATAACCTAGACAAGAGAAATACCATCATTTCTTACAACAGAGTTTTTTTAAAAAAAAAAACGTTGTTATGGGGATCAACACATCTTTGAACTTTCTGATGACTGCAGTGCAAAGCAGTAGAGAATATAGGTATCACTCATTAATATGGCAGGTGTGCACCAATAAAATTCAGCCCTCCTATTTCTTTAAGATACTTTGAAATGGAAGTTCAGGCCCCTGTCCTGTTATCAAACTGCAACCAACACCACCACTATCACTACTACTGCATTGCAGGTGTACGTACTGCTGTCCATGACATGGTCAATACATTTTTCCAAGGTACTTTATACAATGCCTGCAGTGCATTTGATTTTGCCTTGTAAACAGAATCTGCATCCTGTACAGCAAACTGCTTTTGAGATGAAAGAGAATTCCAAAGTGTTTGCAATTAACAACGTTGAGGAGCCGGTGGTTCAAATTAACAAGAGACACAAAAAACTTAAAGAGTTCCTGTAATCCTCTTGCATAAACTGCTAGCCCAAAACCAGAAGCAAATCCTATTGGGTTAAACAGAATCCCCCCCCCAAATATGTTGAAACAGTTTAATTTATTAGATACAGTAGGCCCCCGTATACACTTATCCATTATCCACTGATTCAGTTATCCATGGTTGGCAGAGGGGAAAAAATTAAATAAGTTAGCAGCCACAAAGCAAGCTATTGTCATAAACAGCAGCTGTAAAGCAAGATATTATCACAAATGATATCTGTAAAGCGAGCTACTATCACAAACAGCAGCCATAAAGCAAGCTACTGTCTCAAAACAGCAGTCATAAAGCAAGCTACTATCAGGAAACAGCAGTCATAAAGCAAGCTACTATCAGGAAACAGCAGTTTGGAGATAGGTGGGCAGACATTCTCTCTTATCCACAGTTTTCATTATCCACGGGAAGGCCTGGAACCAATACCCAGTGGATACTGGGGTCCTACTGTGTTAGATAAAGATCTTCTATGAAACTGTTTTGAAAATGCTGAACGAATGTCACTGTTTTAATCCATGCAACTACTGTACATCCTTTTCCAAGATAACAGCTGTTGTTTACCTTTTCGCAAGGTACTCATTAGTTGCCACAAGGCAGTCAACATGTCTAGTTTTGCACTGATTTCTCCAAAAATAATGGAGAACCATGTAAGCTTTCCAGTAAAGAGAGTGGGACTTCCACACCTCTGTAGGAGAACCACAAATGTATATTCAAACATTTAAAAAAAATCGCTACAGCACTGCTGTATCCAATACATGAAGTAACCATGAACCTTGCACCCTCTTACCTTGTTTTATAAAACTGGCTTGCCAACAAAAAAAGAAAACCCTCAGATTCCTTTCAACACAAGGAAGAAAGACGCAACCCGCAACTCCTAACAAATGCCCAGAACTCCTAGGTATTGCTAAGCAGGACTGTGAAGCTAGTTGGCCAGTAAATTCTTATATGCAGGCTTTATTTCACTGACTTTTTTCCCCCTCTTAAGGCGGCATACTATACAAACTTAGGTTTGTCCCACAGTCCCCTCCATTTGCTCATTGCCACGTGGGAGGAATAATAAATGGGAGCACGCATGTGCGGGGGGTGGGGGGAATCTTTACCTTTTTATCTGCTCTTAGCTACAACTACAACAATTTAGCCTATGATTTGGGGACACCGGTATTTAAGGCTTTATGGGAGAGTGTGTGTGTGTTTGTTTTCTCCAATCCAGTCAGCAAAATGCCTCGAGACCAACCTATGCTATTTTCAGAATCTAGTCCAAACAACAACTAAGTTGGAACAGGGGCTTCCAAAAAAGGAGGGAGTGGAGGTAAGGAATGACGTTAATCATGCTTCAGATCTTTGCAAAGCTTCCCTTCCTCTTCTCCTTCTGGATGTTGCTTCACAATCACATGCCTTTGGTGCCCTAACCCTAAACCCACCAACAAGAAAGACGTGCTCTTTATCACTCACTTTTGTCCATCTGAGACTACTGAAGGAACAAGGCAATGACTCGGATATAAAACAGAGAACAAAAGCGGGGAGAGGTGTTTCGGACCCAAATGAGGCTTCCGCTTCACTGCTTTCTCTCTGCTTTCCTGAACTTCATCGAGAGCGGTGGTTCCCTCGTGTGAGATTGCTCTTCCAATCTGCTCAAAAAGCTTCAATGCCCAGGGAGCTTCCAGTGACAGTATGTTTTCAAGAGGAGAAACTCTGCTTGTAGGTACACAGCCAACAGATAGGGAATGTCCTCTCATTGGAAGCATATGTGCATCTTAACAACCGCAGCTAAGGGCATTTATACACGACCCCTAAACTCCGGGGCAAATGGCTCCCAGCTCCGGAGCTTAAAAATGTTTACCCACCAGCTCCGGAGTTTACAGGAAATTAGGTGCGACCATGCCCACTTTAGCGCGTCCCAGCGCACCTTTCAAGTACCTGCTCTTCCGTCCTGAAAATTCCTTGATGCAGTGTAAAGATAGTGAGTCCGGGGCTCTCCTCCCTTCTGTTTGTTGTTTTTTTTGGCTCCCGCCCCTTTAAGAGCTACTTTTACAGAGACAGGAATCTTGCTGGCAAGAGCGAGAGCCAGAAGGACAGCCAGAATGGAGGTGAGGCACGATCTTTTCTTCCTTTTTTTTCTCCCTCCCCTCACGCAGCCAGCAGCCAGGAAGTGCGGAGTGGTGGAGAAGCAGGAAGAGCGACAAGCCCCTAAGATCTCTGGTCCGAATGTAAGTGGCCAGCGGATCTTAGGGGTCATGTAAAACCGCCCTAAGTTGGGTGTTGTTTTCATAAGGGTGACTGATTTTGAGATGCAGTGTTCACAGAGTTAAAACTACTTCTCAAACCCAGAAAAGGTTTTCCTTTCTGGGGTTCTGCTGTAGCCCAGGTCCTTCTTGTTATTCCCATCAGTTCCTTTGTCTCAAATGGTTGCAGATCTCTTTTTTTGGGGGGGGGGGGGGGGAGTTGAAATTAGAACTCCTTCTGAGATCAGCTGTGCTGTCAGACCTAGGAGTGTGTTATTTGGGCTGCCTCTGGCTAGCTTTCTAATAAAGAGGAGGGTACCTCTCCCCAGATACTTACCTTTTTCCATCTGCTTCATGCCTGGTGGGATTAAAGCAATACACTAGGCTCTCCATATCCACTGATTCTAAGCCCCTGCAGATACTGAAAACTGTGGATACAAGTGAACATGATATATCCATCCTCAGGAGGGTTGGAACCTGTCCTCATTGGAACATATAGACACTGGAGACAGGTTACAACCCCTCTGTGGATATATATATATGTAGTATTTACTTGTATCCACATTTTTCAAATTCCCAATTGCAAAAGGAAAAACAACAACCCAGAAATATATTTTCAGGCACATTACCAGATCTGGCCACTAGAGGGTGCCAGAGACCATGCTAGGTATTCTTCACTAACAGGTATTCATAGCATGGTATCTGGCTCCCTCTAGAGGCCAGTTCTGATCATCCACGTGAAAATGGTTTTTGCTTTTGTTTTTTCTTTTAATATTTTTAATGTTTTCATATCATGGATAAGTGAAACAGCAGATATTGATCCTGCAGATATGGGGTCCTACTGCACTGCACTTCAAGGCAACATCAAAGGAAGGGAAGAGGCAAAAGATGGAAAATGCATGAGAAGCAAAGAGAGGGAGAGGTGGGAGGAAGAAGGGAGCCGACATGTTCTGGTGAGAAAACTCAATCTACATTACAGAGAAGGAAATATACAGTATGACACCTGCATCCACTGATTCACCAACCACTGATTCAGTTATCTGCAGCTGGTAATCAGCAGGCACTGGGCAGGTCCAAGCCAGGCGGTGAGGAGCATGGCTGGCTGGTGTTGGCATAGGTAAAGTTTTTCCTTCTTTTTTCCTCCTCACTACCTCCAACACTGCAAACAACACAACGTGCACACAAACCAGGAGGACAAAAAGTACCTGGACTACAGCTTTAAAGCCATGGAATTTTTATCTAATGGCTACCTCTGTTCCTCCAGCAACCTCAAGGCAAAATACATGACTGTCCTTCCATCCACCCCTGCACCCTTTCTCCCCATAACAAGAGATGTTGCTAATAGGGTGTGACCACTCCAAGGCCACACAGTGAGTTTCACATTTCAGTAGGGTTTAAACTGGAACCTGGACCTACCAAGTGTCAATCCATCATTTTCACCATTCTTTACTCTCCAACTCAAAGCCACAATTTTCTAGTTACTTATCTGGTCATTCTACAATATTAGAGATTTAAAATTATTATTGCTTCCACCATTCATGGGTGAATAAGTAGATCTAACAGTGAGTAAAATTAAGCATGAAGAAACATCACATAGGAAGATTTGATTCATAAATGAATATCTGCCATGTGATGCACCCTAATATTTGCATTACAAAACACTTGTATTTTTCCTTTCTGGATGCTTTAAGTTGCATGTGCACATTTCAGGTACCACTACATAACAGAATACTGATCAGGTTTTCAAATAATGCCATAAAGCAATTCCTTCTTCAAAGTGTTTCTGCTATAAAGTGGTTCAAAAATGTAAAGGAAGTCAAATCTATGTAAGAACACAGGCTAGTCTGTAAGAAGGAATAGAAGAAGAAGAAGAAGAAGAAGAAGAAGAAGAAGAAGAAGAAGAAGAAGAAGAAGAAGAAGAAGAAGAAGAAGAAGAAGAAGAAGAAGAAGAAGAAGAAGAAGAGAAACTAAACTCACAAAGAGAACAATATGCTGCAGAAGCTTACATTTTACTCTACTTTTAACACAAGACCAGCCAGTGAATTTAATGAGATCTCCTCGCTTCCAATTCAACACTGAAGCCACCTATATCATGAAGGTCCTTAATGTGATTTTTTTTCTGCTGAAACAAATTTTGAATATCTGAAAATTGATAATGGCTGGAATCAGGGTGAGTTGTTTAAAACTGATTTAAATCACAATGTAATTTTTTTTTTAAAAAATGAGATTGTGATTATTGAAATGTTAACAACCATTTTTTAAAAAAAAATTAAATCATGATTTTTTTTCAATGAATAAATAAATTGATTTGTATCTGCCCTGACTAAAATCCAGTAGTATCTCACATCTAGAGTTGAACCAATGGGGATTTGGTGAGTTAAGTCCTCTGTAAATTCCATTAATTCAATGGGCCCACTCTAGTTGTGACTTACTTTTGGATTCTAGCCAATCTGTTCAACAAATTAAACAAATATGAGCATGTGTCACTTCCATTCATTTATGTCAGCAACAAAACATGGATTTTTATAGAATGAGTGGCCCAAGGACAAAAGGAGTAATGGGTATATGATTAACATGGAGGAAGTCCTGTTAAATGGCAGAAAGAATACAGTGAGGCTTCAAGACTGAATCCAGTGAGTTTACAGAATGAAGGAAGTCTGGTCACATTTAATTAATCAAATTTTATATTCTGATCAAGAGTGGTAGCTATTAGATCTATTCCACCTGTACTGGGAGGCTCGGCAGATAATACTGGATTACAGTGGACCCTTGTATAACAAATAGCTTGTATATTTATTGTAGTTTAGTTGAAGTTTGTTATCTAACAGATAATCAGTACAGCTGGTTATCGCTTTAGCCCTAGATGCATCTGTGATAAAATTACAGCGTTGTCAGCATGAAGTAGTATTGGCATCGCAAAGGGACCAAGTTTAGGAGGATGACCCTCAACTTTCTTTAGACAAGGAGGTAAGTTATTCATGAAAAGGTTGAATAATGTAGGATGTAAAACACATCCCTTTTTTTACTCCCTTTGTTTGAAGGCATTGGCTCAGTTAATTGTCCTGTCAGTAGACACACCTGGTAAGTGGTATTAGAATAATATCAGATGGAGCAGTCTTTTATCTATCCCTAAGTTGTGCAACTTGCTCCAGAATAAAGCCCTCTCTACTGAATCACCTATGGGGAAAATCCGTACAACATAAAAATGGGATCACTCTGTTTTCAATGCATTCCTATGGGAATTTGTATAAAGGAAAATTTGCTTAACATAATTTCATTTGGAACGAATTAATTCCTTTATACAAGGTACCACTGTATAACTCTTATGAATACTTTAACTTTGGCCATTATGGCAGGGGCTTCTGGGACTTGAAGTCCAACATATCAGTATCCGTTCATACAATTTAATTTTTAATACCTGCTTCATTCTGAAACCTTGAAACTGTCTGATTCTGTAACAAAGCAAAACAGAGAACTGAGGAGAACCTCAATTTGAACAACATATTGGCAATGGATATTTTAGGGGAACTGGAAAGTCATACCAAATATGCAACCATTAACCCCACAATTCAAGGTAAATTTGATAAACTGGGATTATGGGTTAATTGAACTATCTTAGATGGGGGGGGGAATTATTTACATGTCAGCAAATAAATTCCAACTTGTGGTGGTAGAAAAGCAATTGATTTTTTTCCTTCTTCTATGGGCACCCTGGAACCTTGCACCTTGCCCACGTCTATACAGGCTGTCTCTTCTCCTGGGAAGCACAGTGCAGATTTGAACTCCTGGCCTTTGATTCTGTAACAGGTGCTCCAGTTTATTTAAGTATTCAGCCAGCCTGGAAAAAAAATAACAAATGCTTGTTCTGCCACTAATGGAGATACATACACTACTGCCTGGAGGAAAGAGAATCAAACATAGACAAATGTTACATCCACAGTCTCTCTTTTGAGAAACCACAGCCAGATTCAAAGTGTTGACTATTAAATGTATCAATAAATCAATCAGCCTTTATTGGTATACAGAAAAAAGAGTAAAACAGCACAGTTACAATACAGATTTTAAAAGAGAATAGAGATGTGAAGGCCCAGGGGGGAAAAAACCAGAAAAATTCAGGAAAAAAAAACATTTTTTCCATTTTTTCCTGAAGCCTTTTGGTTTTTTCCCCCAAAACTGGAAACTTTGAAAAAAATAAAATAAAAAATGATTATGGAAAGTTTTATTTTAACATGATGAATAAAATATTTTAAGACACGGTGTTCTAATATTTTCCAAATCATTTCTAAAAAATACGCATAGTATCAGATTATTCTAATTTCTGTGTACTGAGGACAAGCAAGTCCTAGGTTATAAACTGAACTCTCCAATGCAAGAACAAGATGCATTTATTCTTTAGGAGGTGCTGCTATTGTCACACAAAAAAAGAAAGAAAAAGGTTTCACTTTTGTTTTTGCATGTGTGTGTTTGGTTCTGTTCTGTCCTCTTCACTAGGCCTCAAAGCATTGGAAAAAGATACAGAGCAACAAAAATGATTCTAATTAAATTTCATGCCCATTCACTGAAATTTCATCCCACTTCCTTCTATGCATTTCCCCCGTCTTCAATTCTTTTTATGAGAATGAGGTTTTTTATTTTATTTTTATTTAATACTGTGAAGAGGAAATATGAATTGTTAATTCTGGATTTGTAAACATTGTTTTGGAGACGGTTTTTTGTTCCATATAAACCAGTAAAGAGTTCAGGAGATTGTTACCCCATTTTTTACTTATAATTACATATAAATATTATTTAAAAAGTAAATTCTGTTTGTAATAATTGGATACACTATATTTTAATATGGTAGTTGTGATAATTTTATGCCAAGTCAAATTGTCCATAGTCATATGTTATGTTCCTAAAGTAGCAGAATGACTTTAAGCTGTAAAATGGGGTGGGGGTGCTTATGTAGCTTTTTTTATTATTATTTTCCAAAAATTTCCATCCCCCTAAAAAGGAGGGGGGTTCTGAGCTTCAAAATTTCCAGAAATTTTACATCACTAAAAGATAATGTTAAATAACAAAACTGGCAATTCATTGCATCTCTGCCTGCGGGCCCTGACCAACTGGGCTTAAAAAGCTGCCACATTTTCTATCACAGCAGATTATCCTGGTGATAGAAGATACCACAAATTATCAATGTCTGAGCAATGCCTCTTTTTCAAAAGGAGTGGATCAAGGAGTTTTTTATGAAAATGATCATAAAATGGGCAGTACAGAACCATATGGGCGAGTGATTCCACTCCGTCCAGTACACAGGAACAGTGCCTGTCACTGTATGGAGTCCCATTGAATCTCCCATACAACACTGCTGATGGGATGGCATTGCATCTTGCAAGAGTATCGGCCCTCCATTCCTCAGGGCATTTTAACAAACAAAGGTAATGAATGGGGTGCTCAGCTTGAACTGGGATCTGCAAGCTCATTGGTATTGAGTTTGCTGCACTCTGTAAATCCTGCAATTGTATATCTGCATTTTATCAACTTGTATGCTTCCAACTGGGGCAATGAGCCTAGAGCAGTGGTGGCAAACCTTCGGCACTCCAGATGTTTTGGACCACAACTCCCATAATTCCAAGCCTGTATTGCCAATGACAAAGGACCACGGGAGTTGTGGTCTAAAACATCTGGAGTGCTGAAGGTTCGCCATCACTAGCCTAGAGTGCCTACCGCAATCCCCATAGCACTGATTTTTTAAATTAATTTAGTTGAACTTATTGGAGCTATGGAGTCTTCAAGGAGTCAGTAGATTAGGTTGTCCTGGTCAGTATTATAATATACTCAGAGCCAAAAATTAAAAGATCTAAGCCATGTTCTTGTCTCCATCAGAGGTTGTCCTCCTTCTAAGTATAGTGTTGCATTAAGACACACACCTAGGTGTGCCTAATATTCTCTGTAAAAAGCAGGCTTGAATTCATTCCACTGTGCATTCCAGGGCATTCATCAAAATAAGGATGCCTTATAACAGTTGTGAAATGACTTTAGCGTTGAACACTTCGAGGGCTGCTGGGACATAACCATTGCCTCCATTGTAAAAGAAACGGATTATGGCTTGTGTTGTCATCCTTGCAAGGTTCAGTGCTACTTTGCAGTGCTGTAGTGAGGTGTGTTTATAATGAAACTGGACTGCTAGATATTTGAAGTGTTTAACCTGTTCCACTCTATTCCTTTTGAAATTCCAATTAAGTGGTTTCCAAGATTGCCAAAAACCATAATTTTGGATTTATTGTAGTTTAGTTGAAGTTTGTTATCTAACAGATAATCAGTACAGCTGGTTATCGCTTTAGCCCTAGATGCATCTGTGATAGAATTACAGCGTTGTCAGCATGAAGTAGTATTGGCATCGCAAAGGGACCAAGTTTAGGAGGATGACCCTCAACTTTCTTTAGACAAGGAGGTAAGTTATTCATGAAAAGGTTGAATAATGTAGGATGTAAAACACATCCCTTTTTTTACTCCCTTTGTTTGAAGGCATTGGCTCAGTTAATTGTCCTGTCAGTAGACACACCTGGTAAGTGGTATTAGAATAATATCAGATGGAGCAGTCTTTTATCTATCCCTAAGTTGTGCAACTTGCTCCAGAATAAAGCCCTCTCTACTGAGTCGAATGCATCTTAAGATCTAAAAAGGTCACTGAAAGCTTAGAATTAGACACCTTAAACTGCTTATTGATGAGGTTTGACAGGACAAGAACATGATCTAGCGTTGATTTGCCTGGCATGAAGCCTATCTGTTTGGCCCCCAAGATGGTCGTATTTCTGATACAGTGGTCAAGTCCAACAGATGTTTAACATAAAATTTGCCTATAACTGAAAGTAGGCTGATAGGTCTGTAATTTTCTGGTGAACTGCAATCTTTTTGGAAGATAGGAACAATTATTGCATTAGTACATAATTTGGTAATAACTAATGTAAATAGAGGAGCCGGGAGTATAGTCCACCAGCCTAGATCAGATTTTAGTAGGACTGAATGGACAGTATCCAGCCCAGGGGCTTTGCCTAATTTTAGGAGAATAATTAGTTCCCTTATCTCCTCAAATGTCACCTTCATAAATTGGTAAGGAGAAGTCAGGTGTGAGGGAAATGTTCTTGTAGTAGTATGGGGCGGTATATAAGCAGAACACTTTGCTTTGCTTTGCTTTTCATAAAAGAGAGCTGAGAAGTGCTGAATCCACAGATGATAGGGAACAGCAGAAAGTACTTGGCTGCCCAGGTGAAAGGAACCAGCCACTATATTCCAGAATAATTTAATATTTTGGGAAATTAAAGACTGGATTAGCAGGTGTCATTGATCCTGGATATAGCAAGCTCTTTTCTCCTTTTATCAAGGCATTTAGGTATTTTTAGAATCAATGTATTTTGTTAAAAGCTCAGGAGTTTGTAGTGTTCTATATTGCCTATATATCACCCTGTTGTGGGCTTTCAATGTCCTACACTCCTTATCAAACCATCTCCTATTAATAGAGGAGTCTCTATAACTAGATGAAGAAGCTTTATAACCTAGTTCAGATACAATGTGAGCAACCAGACCAACATATTATTTAATAACTAGGTCAGGATCAGCCTGGGACATGATAGTGGATCTATAGATAATGCAAATGTTTTTATTCAAAATATGTTGGAGTTTTGGAGAGAGAGCTTATTCCAGGAAAACTTTAAAGGAGTTTCTAAGACCAAGGGAGGTCCAGCTGATTGAGGGAACCTGGAAATTTCAAAATTAAACTGGAAAATTAGTGGGACGTGATCACTAATAGTGTAATCACCTACTGCAAAATCAGTTGCAAAGGGCTTTAGCAACATAGTAACCAATACATAGTCGATTACACTGCAGCCATGTGATATGTACTAGAGATGGGCACGACTTGAAAAAAAATTTTTTCGAGTTGTCGTTAGTCGGGCCGGTTCCGTTTCGGCTCGTTTCCGTTTTTCGCGAAAATTTGCAAAAATTAGTCGGTTCGTTTTTTCGTTTTTTCGTTGTCGTTAGTACTGGTTTGGGGAGGGGGTAGCGGGCTCCTGGAGGGAGCTGCAGGAGTCAGCCAGAGCCACAAGTGACGGACTGGCAGACTCTTTGCACCCGCTGTGTCTCACGTACTTGCATGTAGTGCAATGCAAGTAGATCTGGCTTAGGGTTAAGACGGCTTAGCGCAACGGCTAGGGTTAGGCTAGTTACGGGTGAGGTTACGGTGAGTATTGGGGTGCATCTGGGTGCCTCTCTGACCCACTTAGAAGGACAGTGTACTGGCGTATGGGTTAGGCTTAGGGTTCGGGTTTGGGCTACGATTAGTGGGCTGTTTATGCCCGATTGGCACATCCCAGAAGTCTCTGTGGTCAACCTGGCCAAGTGGCCATGCGATTGGTGGAAAATTTGCATGGTCTACTCCCATGGGCGAGCCCATCATTGCAAATGTGCAGGTGTAAAAAAATAAAATAAAATAAAATAAAATAAAATCAACGGAGACTTTTTTTTGCAAGAAAAACCCACTGCTGCTACTGTAAAAATTCAAGCATTTAAAATAGCTAATTTTCGCATGTTTCTGTGGTGCTTTGGTGGGCTTTTGGGCAACAATTTCAAAAAAAATATTGCGGTTGCCATTTTGGATCCCCCCCCACCGCATGGCAAATGGATGCGCCCTCCCAGCCTGGTACAGTCAGCAAAACCTGGCCATGCGATTGGTGGAATGGCTCCAAAACTTTGCATGGTCCACTCCCATGGGCGAGCCCATCATTGCGAATGCGCAGGTGTAAAAAAATAAAATAAAATAAAATAAAATAAAATCAACAGAGACTTTTTTTGCAAGAAAAACCCACTGCTGCTACTGTAAAAATTCAAGCATTTAAAATAGCTAATTTCCGCATGTTTCTGTGGTGCTTTGGTGGGGTTTTGGGCAACGATTTCAAAAAAAAATATTGCGGTCGCCATTTTGGATCCCCCGCACTGCATGGCAAATGGATGCGCCCTCCCAGCCTGGTACCAGCAGCGCAGCAGTAGCAATAGCCAAGGAGAGGGGGGCGGGGAACCCCCCCCCCCAAATAAAACACCCTTCTGGCCTGGTAGGTGCCCTCAGACAGTTTTCGCCTACTTTTAGGGCCGGGAATCGGGTTTTTTTTAACTTTTAAAAACTTTTTTTCTGTGCCGCTTGGCATTGCGCGATGCAAGTAACGAGCACGACAAATCAGACCAAATTGTTCGTTCGTCGGTTCGAGCTCGAAGTCTGGCGGAGTAATTCCCGTTTCCGTTTCCGTAGAGTAACGGAAACGGAAACGGGAATACCGCTAAGTCGTGCCCATCTCTAATATGTACACAAATTCTGAGGCATCTGTGAAATCAGTTAAACCATTTAACCATATGCTATTAAACTGAACATTAAAATTGGCCAGCAATAGTCCAGAGACATTAATGAGCTTGTATTTGGAACACCTAGGATTAGAACAGACAATTGGTAAAGAGTCATCTGTCCCCACCTGTATGGCCTTATAAGATATCCTCTCGTCATTGCCCACTACTCATTGAAGTCCCCAGCAAGGACCAATTCAGCTGCAGGAATCTTTTCTCCAGATATCCTCTCATTTTTGGTATATGTTTCCATGTCTGACAAGGATACAAATTTCTGGAATAAAAAGGCATATAGACTTTAACTAAGATTAATGTCTCCTAGACTAATCTTAGTGGCTTGTAGATTGCAATGGCTACAGGCCATAGTTACCGATTCTGAGTTCAGCTGCACAGAGACTAGGGAGACCAATCCAACCTTTGGTCCGTCCCTTGCCTGGGTTTTGTATGCAGGCAAGAAGAAGGATTTATACCCTTCCAAATTCATTTGATCTTGATCCCCGGTTTCCTGAAGGAGAACAATCTCAAAAGTCTTTGATATAAGTCATAAAATCTGAATCACTGTACTTTGCTTTCCAGCCAGCTATGTTCCATGATATAATTTTAATTTGGCTGTTCGATGGGAGACTCGGATTAAAACTTTGTAGTCTTAGGGTGCTATGAACGTCTTCTCTCCTTGAGGCTTTTGTGGCAGAATCAGTGGGGGAGGTAGGTCTTTGACCAGTGAAGTGTTGATCAAAATGACTGAATCTCCACAAGAAACCAGATCTTTCCAGCTGGTAGGCCTCTTCATGTTATTTAGTAGTTCAAACTAGAGATGGGCATGAAACAAACAATTTTTCATTTCCGTTTTCGTTTTTTCATTTCGTTACGTAATGAAACGACAAACGAATTTTGTCTCTGAAATGTAACAAAACGAACAGAAACACCGGAAATTTGTCGTGCACTTCGTTTCCGTTACTGCAATATGAGTGAATTGCTTAAAATCCTTTAAAAAATCACAAAAAATTAAAATAAATAGTAACGAAATGGTAACGAAACGAACGAAAATGAAAATGAATTTTTTCAAAAATTCGCGAAGAACAGAGATGACCAAAACGGACCCTCCAAATGACAAACGACAAACAAAATGCAATTTTTTTTATTCTTGCCCATCTCTAGTTCAGACTGAACACGATCAATGTTCTTTACATTTATTTGTACATCAATTCCTACTAGTTCTTTAAAGGCAAAAATTGCATCTTCCTGGATCTTGTCCCCCTCAATGTCCACTCAAAGTACAGGTCACTGGGAGAGTGATTTGTTATAACCATATTGGGATTCCCTGACAAGATGTCCTTGCTGCTGGAATTTGAAGAAGCCAATACTGTGGCCCTATCTGTAGAAGGTTCTTGCAGAGATGGAGATTCCATTGGAGACTTGGAAGATCTAATACTAGAAAGCATACCTGTGGGCCCTTCTATTGGCATCTTGGATGAAGCTGAAGGGTCCTCCAACAGAGTAGGAAAGGTCTTTTGAAGATGTATTTTCTTTCAGTTGCATAATTTCAGCTCCCACAGACGCTGTTTGGTGCCCACCACTTTGTTCCCTTCTCTCCTTTTGGATAGCAATTGACTCTGGCCTTCAGTGTGGCTTCTTAGGAAATAGAGAGGATGATTTTTGTTTCCACTGAGCTGACCCACTTATAACTGGATCAGAGAAGACTCTTTTTACTAAGATGTTAAATTTGGCTAGAAATCTACTGGGTCTTAGGAGCATCAGAGGGACCACAGTGCTGGTAAATCTCAGGAAGGACAACCTCCGTGTTGAAGCGATAGGCAGGATATCTCTCAATGCCATTTGCAGGGAATCGTAAGCAGGTGAAGACATCTGCTTGGGAATACCCTGAAGCAAATGGTGAGCCGCTGTGTGATGGGCTGTGGCCTATTCCAGCAAGGCTGTTCTTATGTTCTTATGTACCGGAGCTGGACTGGAACCCTAAATGTATCTATAAAACCAGTGGTGGACAAGCATTTCAGTCCTTCTTTTGCTCTCAGATCTTTAGAATGAATTTACCTGTTGTTCCAATTTCTCTAAGCACAACTTCAAATGCTTGTCACAGATCTATTTTAAACAGAATGTTTATTTTATGATATTTATAATCACTATACATGAGTGAAGTCTTTTTTTTTAAAAAAAGGAGCAGTATGCAAGGTCCTCTACCTTCTCCTGTTTAAATATCTACTACAGACTTATTTACTCTGTGTTTTTGAACTAATTATTAAACAGATTATTAAATAATCAGGATACGTTTGGAACAGACTACTACCTATACTTCCCTTATTCTGCATGAACTCTAGAGAACAGATCCAGAGTGAGGTAACATCTAAAATGGCCTTGAGACCTAGATAACAGTGTTTAATTAGGACTTCAGGGAATCAAGTTCAAGTTCTCTCTGAGCTATGAAATCTCAGGGTGACCACAATGCTTTCTCCCAGCCCAGCCTACCTCAGAGTGAAGTGAAGGAAAGCTGTATACATCATTTCAGATTCACCGTATACCCAAAATACAACTAATACTATAAATGCATACAGCCCATTCCTATCAAGATCCAGGTGGACTACCATGGATATATTTTGGAGTAGCCGTTGCACTAAGAAACTGGTGTCTCCATTACACACTTTAAGTGAAATTTGGGCTGTAAGCCCATTCTGGAAATACTTCTGCTTTAATAAACCAATGTACTACAGGACACTATCTTGGATAAACAAGAAATTCCCAAAAGACCACATTTCTTCCAATTGATGGACAGCTTAAATGAAACAAAGATTCAGTAATACTCAGAAAATAGGGCAGACTCAAATGAGATCCTTGTGCCTGACTTAAACAGTTCCAAGCACTTTGTATGAAGCCTTACAGTACTGTAAATATTCGCCAGCAAATATTACATATTTTTCATAACTGCACAACAGAATTGCAGCCATAACATATTTATCATTTCTTCAGGTTAATGAAGCAATCCAGTAGTGATCAATAAAGAAAAGGGAAATATGTCCCAATGCAGTCAAAAACATCCTGGGTGCTATATCTGCTTCCATCTTTACCAAATACACACAGTGGAGTGAAAAAGTACAGCTGTAGCTATCATTTTCACTTTCAGGTAGATTATGGATATTTACATGCATGGATGCCAAAGATAGAAAATATTAGTTTTTCTCTGGATTACTCTCTTCACAATAACTTATACAAACTAAAAGAACTCCGTCCAAGAATCGTACTTGTTATTCTGTGAAGATGCTATTATCTTAGAAACATGTAATTGTGGGATTTCCCATTCTACAAGCCATGTTCTACAACCGAATAAGCTGTGCTGTTCCCTCTGTGTTATTTAGTCAGCCCACTTACTGTTTTCAAAACAATTTGTGTGCTTGCATTTGTGCTTGCTGCCCTTCAGTAGCAAAGAAGAAAGGATAACACCAATGTTAGCTGCACAGTCAATAACAACAAACTTCAAGAATGGATATAATTTTGATAAGTCTCTCTCTCTCTCTCTCTCTCTCTCTCTCTCTCTCTCTCTCTCTGTGTGTGTGTGTGTGTGTGAGTGAGAGAGAGAGAGAGATTGGAAATACTTATGTGTGTAGGTACTATGTGGAATTTGACTCAAAGGTTAAGTAGTTTTGTTTACAGGCATGCAAGGACAAGCTACGAAAAATGAGTCACTTCAAGTAAGAAGATGTTATAAAGATGCAGTGGGTGGAAAGTTATAGGAGCTCTGATGATATGCTTTGTCCACAAATTAGTGCAGCTGGAAGTTCCATCAGAGTAAGAACTATAATTTTGATAGAAAAAAATACACACATAAATACAAATAACAAATATATAACTCAAGAGCTTTCACTCATTGGGGGAAATGGCCACTACACCATTCTTATTTTTCTCTGCAGATACCAAATACTGGATAAAAAGAAAATTCATAGATGATAGATAGATAGATAGATAGATAGATAGATAGATAGATAGATAGATAGATAGATAGATAGATAGATAGATAGATAGATAGATAGATAGATAGATATTATTTACTGTATATGCAATTGAAAATAGTGCATTGAGTTTGAAAGCACAAGTTAAAAGATGACAATGAGAAGAAGCAGGGTGCTAAAGTCCATGAAAGGCTTGAGATGTGGAGGTTTGGTTCAGAATATGTTCTCAGCCACAAAGAATTTATTGTAATTTTAGAAGGGAAATGTAAAAGGAAAGGACCAGCAATCCTTAGTATATAACATCTTTGCAAACAAACTTCATATAACACATTTTATAATATAACATGGCCTAAAGACTGAACTAGAATAGGCCTATTGATTAATGGAAGCTGTGGAGGATTGACTCACCAAATCTCCACTGATTCAAAAGTGTTTCAACTACTCCAGTTGAAACATGCTAGTGGATTTTAGCCATTACAATTTAATATAACATAGCAACAGCAAGCAACATGATTGATTCCTGGAGTAAATAATCATGAACCCATTTGGGCGCAGTAGTACATTTAACCCCCCCAAAAATCAATCTTTAATGATCTAACAAGAGCCACAATTGTTTGATTTACATACAGTGGTATTTCTAGTTATGAGTTTAATCTGTTCTGAATGCATCCTCTTAAGTCAAACAACACTTAGGTAGAGCAGCCCTATCTTACAAATAAATAAATAAATAAATAAATAAATAAATAAATAAATAAATAAATAAAATTGTAAGTAGAGCAGACCGCATCTAAAATTCATAAGGCAGCAGTTAAAATGCCAACTTTTTTTGCTCTTAAGTCGAATTGCTCTTAAGTCAAGCCACTCGTAATTAGAGGTACTACTGTATATGGAAAATAGTAACTTGTCTCTCAATTATATTTGTAAAATAAAGTGAACCAATAGCAGCATAAAAGCTCTATTATCATGACTTTAAAATGATATCAAAGGCAAAGACAATAAACAGGAAAAGGCTTTGCATATCCACTGTCCTTGGCTGCAATGCTAGATTCCCTAATAAGGGCTTGGTCACATTGCTGATTGATATTGATTTCAGCACCGATGTATTTTAAATCGATTGACAGTGCAGTAGCTTTTGTACCACTGTGAGCCTTCTCTTTGAAAATTATTACTGATATAAAGCAGGGGCTTAGAATCACATCAAGAAACTACATGAGAGATTCCAAACCCTTTCATTAGGCAGAATGTTTTCAGACATGTTCTCAACATTGTAATCTCTAAAAACTGTTGCATTTGAGGCTTTGCCTTACGCCCGTAATCCTCACACTGGCTCCTCCTATAGCAGGCATCTCCAAACTTCGGCCCTCCAGATGTTTTGGACTACAACTCCCACAGTCCTTTGTCATTGGAGATAAAGGCTTGGAATTCTGGGAGTTGTGGTCCAAAATATCAGGAGGGCCGAAGTTTGGACATGCCTGTCCTATAGTAACTTGCTGCTCCCCATAGGGTTGTTTTTAATTTTAATTTTTTCCCCCCAAGCGAGAGCAGTATTCTGAAATGACCATGAGAATTTACCCATAAGGAGAGAGATAAAGGGGCTCGCAAGGCTATAAATTTACCTGATAAGTTTCACTTTTAGAAGGAGGGGGGGCTTTCTCCCTTTCAACATGTATTAAAAACAAAAACATTTTGCAACTCTAAAGACAAATGGATTTATATCTCTGTGTACACTTCCATGGATTAGAATGCACTTCTTCAATACACAAGGAATGGACACATCATTGGCTAGTGGTCCCCAACCCCCGGGCCGCGGACCGGTGCCGGGCCGCGGACCAGTCGGCACCGGGCCGCCTGGGGAGGCCGGGGAGGCTCCTCCCCTTTTCCTCCGCCGCCCTCCTCCTCCTCCTCTTCTCTCCCGCGGGCGGCCGGTGGAGGAGGAAGGCTGGAGGAGCGCAGGAGGAGCCGCCGCCGCCGCCTTTGCCTTTACTTTCCTCCTCTGCCCGCCGCCGCCAGCGGCGGCGGCGCATCCTCCTCCTCCGCCGCCGCCCTCCTCCTCCTCACCCTCCACCAGCAGCAGCAGCAGCAGCAGCAGCAGCAGGAAGCTGGGGGCCGGGCGCGCGGGGGCCGGCGGGGAGGAGGGGGCGCGCGCGGGAGGCGCTAATGAGCCCCCCCATGCGCGCGCACCGCCGCCGCAGCGTGGGGGCCCCCTCGGCCGGAAGAGGAGGTGGGTGTCCCTCCTCCTCCTCCCCGGGGCGCGCGCCCTTTGGCCCCTCCCTGCGGCCGCGCTCCAGGGCGGAGCCCCCCCGCTGCCGCCGCCGGACCGCGCCTGTGTTGGGGGCGGGCGGGGGGCGTCGCGGGCCGGCCTGGGTGTTTTCGCCGCCGCCGCAATGCCCCTGCGGTTGCCGCCGCCCCTGCGACCCCCCGCCGCAATCGCCCCAGCTGCTGCTGCTGCTGCTCCTCCGGCGGCGGTGGCGGGAGGAGGAGGAGGAGGAAGAGGCGCTACCGCCCTCATTGCAGCCCCTTCGGGGCGGGCCGGGTTCCACCAGTCCCCAGCGGCCGCCTCGCCGCCTCCCTGGGAGAGCGGACAAGTTCCAGCAGCAGGTGAGAGAGGCGGCGGCGGCGGCGGGAGGCGCTCGGGCTCCCCCTTCTCGGCCCAGAGACCCGGCGGGAGGGGGGCAAGTCTTGGTGGCGGGGGAGGGCGCGCGCCGCGCGGGGTGAGCTTTGCCCGCCTCCCTGAGAGGTGGCCAGGTGTGTGTGTGTGTGTCTGTGTGTGTGTGTGTGTGTCGGGGGAGGGCTGAAGAAAGGACACTGGCCTCTCCGGAGGGCGCGCGGGGACGCCACCCCCCCCACCGGCCTCCATCCCCTCCCCCCTCCCGCTCGCCCGCCCGAAGGCAGCAGCCGGAGGCGGGTGGCGGCGGCCGAACCCAGGCGGCTGCCGTGGCCGCTGCGGCCGCCGACAGGAGGAGGAGGCGGGGGCCCGCCCGCCCAGGAGCCCCAGGCTCCCCCCCACCCCGCCCCTGCACGCGGGGGCGAGCGGCACGCCCGATGCCCCCAGCCGGCGAGCGCCGCCGCCGCCGCCGCTCCCGTGGCCCCCCCGCAAGGCACACGCTCCAAGCCCCCCCGCACCCCTGCCTCCCCTCCTCCCTCCCCCGCATCCCCTGCCCCCACACACACCCTCCCCCCCTCCCCCCCCACCCGACCCCCCCTGCACCTCCCATCTCCCCCCCTCCCCCTCCCCAGCCCCGGGCCACGGAAAATCATCAAACATTTACCGGTCCGTGGGGACAAAAAGGTTGGGGAGCACTGGAATCTATGCCATCCGTCACTAGTGGCATCCCTCTGAATTCCATAAAGGGCAAGCAGGACAACTGCTATGCAACAGAATGAATGGACGGAAATCTAACATCAGACAACGACCAGTTTCAGAACATTTAAGCCTCCCAGGACACTGTGTTACAGGTCTCAAAATAACTGCTGCAGAGAAAAGGAATTATAAAGAAAAATTCAGAAGAGAGACAGATCAAGTGGGCTATAGTCACAGATATCAGTGTATGTCACCAAGATTAAATAACAGCCAAAGATTCTTGGAAGTGATGTTCATGAAATAAGTTCCACTTTTCACTCAACATGAAGGTCATATCTCACAGAGATAATTCTTTCTTTATGAATTTATTTATTAAGGATATTAATAATCGTGTATCAGGTTGATTCCAACTCATGCTGAACCTTGCTAGTGTATTCTAGGGACAAAATACTCAGAAATCATTTACCATTCCCTTCATCTGACAGTGCAAGGGGACAATGCAGCCTGCCCAAGGATATACAGGCTGGCTCTTCTCCCATGAAGCAAACAAGGAACTTCTGATTCTAAGGTAGGCCAAGACACTGAGCTTTCCAGCCATTTATTTTATTGCTTATAATTATATCCCACTTTCTCTAAGGAGTTCACGGTATTTGACATGGATCTATGTCCTTTCAAGAGTAGCAAATGGATTTTGTAAATCTCAATCTAGGACTCTAACCACAAAAGCATGGCAACTCACTAATGAAATCCAGGTATACAGGTTAAAAAATAGCAAGAGAAGGATTTCAGAATTGGTAAAACTGAACTAATGCTGTCGTCGTTTTCACTGTTAGCTGATGAAAGAGCAATTGTGAGACAAAAGGGTGACAGAACCCATGCATCTTCCTCCGTGTACATACATTCTAGTGTGCATCTGGCACATTGATTTGTGATAGACACAGAGATACTAAAGAGAAAAGGAATTAAAAAGATGGGGTGTAATCAACTGGTCAGAAGTTAAAATGACTATCTCTTTTTTAATTAAGCCAAGCATTTTCAGGTAAGGTGAATTAACCTTGTGGTCGTCTGAATCTACCATTTACTGGAATTAAGCTGGAAAAATCAACTGAACACAAGGGGGGGAGAGAATTACTTACTTTTACTTACCCACCAACTACTGTGTTTTCATTTTTCATGTTTGAAACAAGCCAAATTATTTTGTTGTTAGCGTTTGATCCTATGTCAAGGCTCCTTTTCCTCTTACTCTATTTTTAGGCTCCATTCCCACCTGAAATACCTCTGCTTCTTCCCACTCCAACAATCCTTTCAAAGTGTTTCTCTTTTCCCTATTTGCCTCTCGGGTGCTTTCAGCTCACCTTCTCTCTCCTTAACAACAAGAACAAAACCACAACATTCTTTACTATTTGAATCACTTTGTTCAATTCTTGTTAAGGCTAGGTTCTATATACTAACATCAGGAATAAAATAGTTTGACTGTCATTCAGTTAAATATATGGTTGCTGGTCCAGAGTTCATTTGGCTAGTTGTGTTTCCATCTATTGTATATATTCGAGTATAAGCCTAGTTTTTCAGCCCTTAGTTTTGGCTGAAAAAAATGTCCTTGGCTTATACTCGAGTCAATAAGTTTCCCCAGTTTTTTTTTGGGGGGGGGAGGTAAAAATAGGTGCTCAGATGGCTTGGGGAGGGCAGCGAAGGGCAAGTCCTGATCAGGTGAGCGATAGAGATGCCTCCCCATATGATTCCAATGAGAAAGTTTAGGGGTACCCTCTTTGGAGCTTCACAACTCAATTCCCTTACCCCCAAATGTTTCCAAATTTCAGGGGGTTCCCTAAAATCACTTTCTGAAGGTACTCCTGCTACTTTGGTGTCCCGAATATAAGTAATTTTTGAGTGCATGTTTTTTTTAAAAAAATACGCACTCAAAAATTATTTTAAGAATATGCAATCAAAATTTACTTACCTTGGGTCTCCAAAGTAGCAAGGGTACCTTCAGAAAGCGATTTTAGGGAATCCCCAGAAATTTGGAAAAATTTTAGAGTACGGGGACTTAGTTATGAAGCTCTAAAGGGCCTGATGGTAGTATTGGCAACTGTGCAGGGACTGTGGAGGCAATCGGAGAGTTTACTCTATGGTATTAACTCCCTTATTGACTCCACACTCCCAGCACATGTTGCCAGTTACTACCCCAGCCCCTTTAGAGATCAGCCGGTATACCATCAGGTATATAACTAAAAAAACACCCTTGGCTTATACTTGAGTCAATAAGTTTTCCCAGTTTTGGGGGTAAAATAGGTCGTCGGCTTATTCTCAGAATAGCTTATACTTGAGTATATATGGTAGTTAGTGTCATCTCAAAATAATGCAGGACTCAGCTACAAACTTTCAGCTGCCCTGCTGGAACAGGTGGTTTGTTTTAGCATCTCCGAAATGCCACAGATGTTTCTCCTAAGCAGAAACGACTAAATTGGCTTCCAATCTTGCACCGGACATCATGTTTTCTGACAACTTGTCATGGTTTTGTTCGCTTGCTTGAATCCTAGTACCAGCCAGCCTTAGACGTCAGGAAGAATATCTGGCAATTCCTTTCACAGAATGTTTATAAACGGGAGTAGCAAACCACGATCCAGTTACCAGTTAAAAGAAATATGATTGTCGCTATTACAACATTTTCCCTCTGGCCACAAATCACAAACCTAATAGATCATGATGACGCCCAAAGCTATCTCCCCACAAGCAATCACAACAGGACCACAAGCTCATTTGAGAATCATAGAGAAAGGGAAGCTCCTGCCATCATAACTGGACATCACTTATCTCTTCAGGGGGCTACGAGGTTCTAAAGGTATCATCTAGCTGGAGCTTGAGAGTCTTTCACAGAAATTTTGTCAGCTAATGTGCCATAGTTACCGGGGCCTGCTTCAGGCGTGATTTCCTGAGATACGTGGCATGAGCAAAATACATAAATTTAACATCTGCACTGAACATGAGGATAAAAAGATTATTCATGCTCCAGTTGATATAAATGGAGCTGCTTCTATCAGTGCTATGCCTGGTTCCTACAGCTCGGCTGAGTAGTATGGAAAATTGTTCATGCTTTTGTAAGCCCACTGCTACGCTGTTTGAAGGATGCCTTTTAAAAACATGAAGGAGGCTAGAGCCCTCCCTGCAGGACATTGCCCAGAACTTGTAATTTCTCCTTTCCTTTTCACCAAAGCAAACGTTAAAGAGCATGCAGGTCTTCTCCGCAGAAAACCTTCCAACATGGCCTTCATGAGGCCTTGCTTGCCATCTTGGCTATATCTTGGATCTAAGAAATTGGATATAGAACATACAGAGTATTCCAAAATGTGGGGAAACCTTTTTTTGGGGGGGGGGCTGTTTCAACTCTGAGAATCCCATAGCCAATTGGCTTTGGGATTTGGGAGCTATAGTCCAAAAAAAGCAATGTTTCCAATCTCTTGTTGTCCATGGTTCTTTTTCTCCCCTTGGAAGTGCTGATTACATTTTATTTATTTATTTATTTATTTATTTATATAGCTTGTATGCCGCCCACTACCCAAAGGTCTCTGGGCGGCTCACAATCAAAATGGACAATTAAAACATCAAAATATAATAAAATCAGAACAATAAAAACATGTAAATGCAATAAATAAATACGATACATTAAAAACACCACTAAAATTGCCATCAGGACCCACAATCATTAGTTAAAAAACTTTTGGAACAGGAAGGTTTTTACCTGGCACCGAAATGTTAGCAACGTCGGTGCCTGGCGAGTCTCATTTGGTAGGGCATTCCATAGTCTGGGGGCAGTTGCTGAAAAGGCCCTTTTCCTGCAAGCCATCCCCTTCAACTCCTTAAGGGATGGCTCTTTCAGGAGGGCCCCCTGACTAGATCTTAATTGCCGGGTAGGTTCATACATGTACATCTCACAGGAGTTCTTAGTTAACCACAGAATAAATCCATTTATTTATTCTGCCAACCATTATCTACAGGTAAGGAAAGAAGAGAAAATAGCTAGGAGAGGCTGTTCTGTGCAATTTGAAAGTAGTTAGGGGACTAGTAGTTTTTTAAAAAAGCAAAGTGTTCTGCTTATATACCGCCCCATACCACTTCAAGTAGTCTCTGGGTGGTTTACAGTTTAATTATGCAGGCTACACATTGCCCCCCCCCAGCAAGCTGGGTACTCAATTTACCAACCTAGGAAGGATGGAAGGCAGAGTCAACCATAAGCCAGCTACCGGGGATTGCACCCCAGGTTTTCAACACAGTTTTACCTGCAGTACAGGCATTTAACCACTGCGCCACGATACACCCTATAACAGTGGCGGCGAACCTTCGGCACTTTTGGACCACAACTCCCACAGTCCTTTGTCATTGACAACACAGGCTTGGAATTCTGGGAGTTGTTGTCCAAATCATCTGGAGTGCCGAAGGTTCGCCACCACTGCCCTATATTGAGACTACTGTCTCCTTAGACCTAGAGACAATTATTTTACCCAAGACCAGGCAGGGTTATTCATGATTTACAGAGAAAATTTTATACTGCATTAGTTCTCCACATTTAAAATGGTGATGAGAATGCAATTCATTTGGAAACTGTACCAACTTTGAAACTAATTAGCCAAGGCATTTTCACTACAACTTGCTAATAGCAACTGTTGTGATGGGAAAGGTGCAGGCTAATGAACAGGAAGCAGTCAGCGGATATTTGATAAAATGGAAAAGGATGGATTGGCCCAGCAGTGACAGGATGAAGATGCACTGCAAGGGTGAATAATAACATGGTTGACAACATGTGGTCTTCCAGACATTGCTGGCCTGCAAGAACCATAATTTCCCACTACCTGGAATGACTAGGGTTGGGGCTGATTCATGCTAACACCTTCTAGAGGGTCACACCTCTAGAGATAAAAATAATGGGAAAAGGAGGAGAAAAGGTGATCAGCACTCAAGGCTTAGGTTAGAAGGGAAGCTCTGCTCTAGGAAAACAGAACATGCTCCAAAGCGAGTATCAAGGTTTGATATACAGACTTTACAAGCCTATCTCCAACCAGTGCTTGAAAGCAATGAGCTACAAGTCAAAATGGTAGAGTTGCCTGTAATAAGTTACGTTTTGGAGAGCGGAAACAAGGACATAACAAGAGTCACATTCCGAAAGGACATAATGGTTGAAATCCTGCTGCTTAGTGTAGTAAGTGGCACTAGAGTAGGCCCACTGAAACATGTAGATTAGGTGAGTCATTCCCTCTGTAAGCTTCATGGGCTCAAACGGGCCTACTCTAGTTGTGACTCACTGTGCTAAATTAAGTCACACATAGTAGGTCCAGTTGAATCAATGAAATTGCCACATGAGTTAATTCACCAAATTCCCACTGTTTCAATGGGCCTACTCTGGTACAACTTACTACACTAACAGGATTTTGACAATGAATAGGAATGATGCCCCCCAACACACGTTGTGTTTTCAAGTTACATCTAAAATAGCATTGGGAGGAAGAGACTGCACCTCCCTCTTCCCAAGAACATGCACGCAACACAAGCCTGCACTCACTGGGAGAATCCATTAGTACCGGGATTTG
Organism: Phrynocephalus guinanensis; assembly: GCA_037367245.1. Taxonomy (NCBI): domain Eukaryota; kingdom Metazoa; phylum Chordata; class Lepidosauria; order Squamata; family Agamidae; genus Phrynocephalus; species Phrynocephalus guinanensis. The sequence goes on from CM074736.1 coordinate 30,500,597, forward strand.
GGGGGGGGGAGAGACACGAGAGCAACACCAGAGAGAGGAGAAAGAAGAAAAAGGAGAACTGGGGAAAGAAAAGAGGGAGGAAGGGACTGAGAGTGCTGTGGGTGGTTGGATTGGAGTGAGGGAAAGCACAAAAGGGGAATATTTAGTAGATATAGTAAAAGAAGACCCCTGGATTGGAAGATGGGTCACTCCTGCAAGAAGTGGCAGAGCAGGAGTGGAGGGAGAAAAAAGTGGTGAAGGTGCCTTGGGGGGGGGGGGGACAGGCACCTTGGCGCGAACGGAGAAGGCAGGTGCAGGAGTACTTTGAGTGCCAAGCCTGCAGGAAAGAGACCCAACGAGAGCTGAGGGCTCGCTGGGAGCAATGCTGCAGTTCCCATGGAGCAAATCCGAAACCGAGATGAATGAAACCGGGCTGTTGGACGTAGCAGGAACCGCAGGTGAGGCGGGAATGGGTGAGCAGAACCCAACTGTTAAAATGTTAGAGGAAATGACTTTGGGTCCGGGCTTGTTTACCGAGGCAACATTTCCTGTTAAGAAGTGGACTGTCCAGCCTGATGGGCATTTAGAGGAGAGGTGGGCTGAAGCAGAGCCTTTACTGGAAGAAGGCAAAGCTCCTGCTTATGAGGAGGCCAACTCCAACAAGTGGTTTAATAAAAGTTTATCGTTGAAAGAGATGACTGCGTTGCCACTTTCTGCGCCACCGGGCCGAGGGGACGAGGGAGGGGGTGGCGAGGGGCCTCACAAGCATTTTTAACATTTTTAGAGACACAACACATGGTATTTTTCAGGATGTATACCCTCCTCTCATCAATCCGTGTGGGTTTTTTTAAAGAAACAAATTGTAAAAGGTAAAGGTAAAGGTTCCTCTTGCACAAGCATGCTAGTCGTTTCCAACTCTAGGGGCAGTGCTCATCTCCATATTCAAGTCGAAGCGTCAGTGTTCTGCAAGTCCGTGGCCATGTGGCCGGCATGGCTGCAAGGAACCACTGTTTTACCTTCCTGCTTTTTACAGTGATAGCTATTTATCTACTTGCATTTGCATGCTTTCGAACTGCTAGGTTAGCAGGAGCTGGGGTTAACAGCGGGAGTTTACTCCACTGTGTGGCACCCGGGATTCGAACCACTGAGCTGCTGACTTTGTCGCCCAGTTTTCAGGGCTCTAACCCACTGAGCTAAGTTGGTCTTTTGAATATTGCAGCAACTGATTACAGAAAATTACATTTTCAACACTATAATGAGTAAACAGGTACTTTTAAACAATATATTTGAGCTTGAATATTTGAAGACACATCTATCCCCCAAGAAACAGGGTATCATAAATATGTTGACTTAACCACCTCTATATTACACTGGCATCTCCATATGTATATCTAGGTTACTTTTCATGTTATTTATATTATTGGTCTTCATAGCTTCCAACATTGACAAGAAACAAAGGTCATAACTGGCTGATACATACTGTTTTAAAAAGTTCTGCTGTTACATTCTAACATTATATGAGGCAATAACTGTTCTTTCTGTACCTGTTGTCTTGTGGAAATTATTTTCACTTCTCATTGACATCAGTTTCTCCTCCACACCATGAGAATTGATTCCTAAGCTACCTTTCAGTAAAAGGTGACAAGCTGACTCAAAAATCGAAATGCATCTCAACTGAGGGAAAGTTCTTAAAAACAAAAAATGCTTGTGGATATGCTTGAAGTCGGGAGCCAGTGAGCAGGGGAACTGGATACAGGAAAGTGCATTTTGTTTATTTAAAATCAAAGGAAGGGGAATTGGTGGCACTGACTATGGAATAAAAGAATATTAATTGGCAAACAATATAGTGATTAATAAGTACAGTGGAGCCTCGTATAACAAATGGTTTGTTTAACATAAAATCTGTACAACATAAAAATTGCAGAGGTAGGGGAAATTTGTTTAACATAATCGCCTATGGTGAGAATCTGTACAACATAAAAATGGGATTACTCCATTTTCAATGCATTCCTATGGGAAATTTGTATAAAGGAAAATTTGCTTAACATAATTTCATTTGGAACAAATTAATTCCTTTATACAAGGTACCACTGTATTTTGTTGTGCAGTCTTTCTCCCCCCAAATATTCTGCTGGAGAAACACAGGGCTTCCTCTGGTTCCCTTCTATATTTCCCCCCTGCTATTTTTGCCCCTTTTCCTAACCAAAAGCAAACCAAGCTCTAAAACTGTTATGAGCTTAAAGACAGAAAGGCCTGACGTTGCCATGTTGATAGACCGAAGAGCTGTCTGCTTGAGAAGCACCCTTTAATTAACACCAAGGAGTACACCATTAGACACAATACAAGAGATACCGATCTCCCACAGGAGAGAATGTAGAGGTAGAGGCACCAAAGCAAAACCTGCTCCACAGAAAGGGCAGAGAAAAAGAAAGCGGGAAAGTAATACTGTAGTGCATGGTGTAGGCCAGCCCTCTGCAACTTCTGAAACATCATACCTAATTTAGCCTATCAGCTCAGTAGACTGGTCTTACAGGAGGCTGGCAACAACTTTGTGCTCCATTTCCCCCCCCCTCCCAATCCTGGGTTTATTGGGCTTTCTGGTATCCTGATTCACACCACTGCTAATCTCTGTTTCCAGGTAGAAATGGCACCCTAATAAAAGCACCTACACACTACAGCAAGGAAAGTGAGGCAGGACGGTTGTGAATGCTCCACTGTTGACATAGTCTCTCATCCCAAGCTGTTTGTAATTACTAAGAGTCACATTCATTCTTGTTTTTGCATGTGGGTGGGTATGTTTGTTTCTGTTTTCCTCTTCGCTACACTTCAAAGACTGGAAGAACATATAGAGCAACAAATTTGCCAAGTCAAATTGCCCATAATCATATTTTATGTTCCTTATATTCCTAATGTCACAGAATGACTTTCAAGCTGTAAAAGTTGGTGGGGTGGAGTGCTAATGTAGCTTTTTTTCAATTTTTCCAAAAATTTCCACCACCACCCCCCAACAAAACCCAGAAAAAACAGTTTTTTTCCCGAGCTTCATAATTTCCAGAAATTTTACATCTCTACATTCTTTTTGTGTGAAAGCTAATGAATTCCACAGATCAAACCTGTCTGATGCACTGCTTCTAAAATTTCCAGGGGATCTGAGTTCTCATCCAGGGGAATCTAAGAGAAATTTGCCCTATGTCTGAATCAACCTGATGAAAATGTAACAACAAAAACATTAGAATTCTGAAACAAACAATTTCTATAACATAATTTCCATAAAATGAAAGTGAACTGTATACAAGAAATTTACTGACATACACCTTTTAGATGCTGGTAACTATTCCATGAAGATTTGTAAGCGGTAGCCGAGTTAGTCAGTGCAAGAATTCCAGGCAAATATCAAAACAAAATAAAATAAAAGACAAAAACATGTGGTACCTTAAAGACTATTATATTTTAATGTAAGCTTTCATGGACATGTCGACTTCTTCAGACATATAGCAGCAGAATGAGCTGCTATACACTGTATATCCCATGAGGAATTCAACATCAAAGATTTAGACTGCTGCCCATATGTGAAATGAACTTCTGAGTTCTACCAGAAATGCTACCAAATGGCTTTATCCATACAAAAGGAGTGCAATATCCAGGCATAAAGAAACTTGAAAATGATTTACTTTGGAACTACATTATACTTTCAGCCTTATTATCTGCAGGGAAACTAATGATTTTCACCTCAGAATTCACATCATGGGGAAAATTAAAACTCTAACCACTCACAGTCAACTGTATCAGATTTAGTGGGATTTTTTTTTGCTAATAGACCAATTAAACTAACAGCAATTTTATGTGCTTAGAGGTAGTTTAGTTCCTTTGTTATTTTATACTTAATCTACATGAGAGTCTAAGTGTGTTCCTCATACCTACATTCAAGGCACAATTATATCATTGTTAGATTCAGTCCTATTTTGGTTTTCCGCTTATGTTTAAATTCAAAGAACCTGACACCTTTTTATAATGAGTTTCTAGATCTGCTGTAATTGCCTATAAACCAGGCCACCACTGAGATTCAAAAGTATTTCCATATCACATGCAGATGTATTACTCAACAGAAAAGCCAGTTTAGGTCCATTTCTGACTAGGCAAAATATTCACTTTTCCTCTACAGAAAAGGGTGGGGAGAGAGTCCTCTTAAAATACAAATTTCTTGGATCTGATACATTATCTGCACATTCTTTAGCATAGAAACCTTTAGATAGATACTCAAGTAGTTTCATTCATAATTCCTTGAAAGTTTACATCACTGAAGTGATTATCAGAAGTTTCCTCACTAGGCACAAAGAGACACATCTGAGCACTTTCAGTTGAATAGATACCAAGTTATCTCCACAATTACTTTGACAATAAATCACTGTACTAACTTTTAGATTCAAATGGAATCTTGGGTTATCCTAGTGCCAAAGTTAAGCTGGTGATTTGAAGGAAAGCACCTCTTATACCATGCTACCCAGTTTGTCCACCTCTGATTAACAGGCAAATCAGATTAAGAAAAGTGTCAAGATCAAATTAAAGTATGTTAAGTTCTACTCAATGTACGAGGACTTATTTGAGACATGCTGAGACCCTTGTGCCCTGTCACGCTCAAGATGCCACATAGCATTATCATCTCCAAAACTATATTATGAGATACAGATACCTAGGTGTGCAGATGTATTTAGAGCTCCCTCCTGGCTGAAGGCCCTAAGTTGTAATTAAGTTACCTTGCACATAAATCCAGTACTCCCCTTCCACAGACCCACAACTGTTAGATCAGACTTAGCCCTTCTTCTGCTGAAGAAGGAAGAAAGATAATGACATCACATCACTCCTACAATTCTCAACCACCCCACACACACTCACATTAACCCAACACAGCAAGCAAGAGAAAGGATGGAGACAAAAGATAAACTCGGAATATCTAGGCCCTGGAAATGTCCATCTGCCTTCTAGAATGACTGCTTGATGGAGTCACCCAGGAAACAGAGATTCCCTGGAATGAGTGGCCTATGGGGCATTTGCTGAACACAGAATGTTGCAGAAATTTTGTTTTGTCCCGCTAAACCTTGAGAAGACTTGAGAATTACTGTAGAAGATTTGCTGCTTTTTCATATACCTAGCTTAAAATCCGTCAAACAATTTATATATTTTGACAGTCATTGGCAGGTCAGATGTTTTAATTACCTTTCAGATGCCCAACCATACCAACGTGTTTGGCTAAATTTATAAACCTGAAACAGAACAATAGATAGTGGCCTTCAAACTTCTTGTGACAAAGAAAACAAGGAAAGGGGGAAAATATATACATTTGACACAATCTGTTTTGAAGGAGGGAAGGAAGGAAGGGAGGGAAGGGGAGGGAGGGAGGGAGGGAGGGAGAGAGAGAGAGAGAGAGAGAGAGAGAGAGAGAGAGAGAGAGAGAGAGAGAGAGAGAGAGAGAGAGAGAGAGAGAGAGAAAGCTATGCATGACTGTGATGCAAAATCAGGAGAGGGAAACTCAGAGAGTAATTTCATATGCAATATTATATTTCAAATGAATACTTCAGCATCCACAGGTCATTGTTGCCCTGTCTGTAAACTGCCCAGAGTTCCTTTGGGAAAATTGGTGCAGTATACAAACAATAAATAAATAAATAAATAAATAAATAAATAAATAAATAAATAAATAACCATTAAGCACTTACTTGTGGCATCCTGCTTATTGTTCTCATCTCCCTCTCTCTCTTTCTCTCTCTCTCTCTCTCTCTCTCTCTCTCCCCCCCTCTCTCTCCCCTCTCTCTTTTTCTGTCTCCACACACACACACACACACAGAGAGAGAGAGAGAGAGAGAGAGAGAGAGAGAGAGAGAGAGAGAGAGAGAGAGAGAGAGAGAGAGAGATGGCAATGAGAGATAGAAAGAAGGTACCGCATGAATTTAGTCAGATGGTCAAATCTATTTCTCACCGCACCCCACCAAAAAAAACAGCTATGGAAAGAAATGTTCATGCAGAATGGCTGGTCCGACGAAGTTTCTCCCAATATATATTTTATACAGAGTTTATACAGAAACGCAGAAAACTTCCGAAAGACTGTCTTTCCAAGCCAAAATTGTTCACCTTCATGAATACTAGATAGATAGATAGATAGATAGATAGATAGATAGATAGATAGATAGATAGATAGATAGATAGATAGATAGATAGATAGATAGAGTATTTGTATAACAAATGTGCATGCTTATTTGTGACACACCAAATAAAGCTAATCTGACAATGCAAATGTGTTTATATCTGCATTAAATAAGACTGTATATACTGTACATAAGTACCTTCCCTATTTGGAAATGAGCAGCTGCTCCAATCAGCTATCAAGTCAAGAGCATGGATGACTGGAGGTAAATCCAGCTTCTACTTCCTTTCAGCTTCTCCCTTTCCTGAATAGCTCATCAGCCAGTTTTTTGACATGAGTCATTCATGACCATCCCTAACATTTTTGATCAGCAAAGAAACAATGTGTGCTACACGTAAGCTGTGTGGTTGCGCAGTGCTCTGTTGGTGCTGTGCACCTGCAAGAAGTGTTGCTACTCATTTGGTTTCAGTAGTGGTCAGAACTTTCATAGAATCATAGAGTTGGAAGAGATCTCAAGGGCCATACAGTCCATGCAGAAACCCCTATCACAATTTGTCAGTAATGCAAAGTACAAGAATTGCTGCAATTTGGGGGAGAATGGGAAAAGACAGTAAGTAGGGCTTATGGCAAAAAATCTGATGTTTATTTCATTTTGGGGTTTCTTGAGAGAGGGGCTCTTTCATTTTTGTGTCTTTCATGTACCAGTCCTTTCGTTCAAAGAGACTGCCTCTTTCAAGTTGTCCAAATTCTCTGGCTTGATCCCCTGGCAGGTCACAACTCTTAACACCCGAGATATAAAAGAAGGAATACCAACTGAACACACACGACAGTCTTCTGAAATTAAAAAAAAAAGTTTTATTTGAAAGACATAATTCGGCAGGCTGGAGACGATCAGAGTCCCCCAGCTCAGATCAAGTCATCTCAAACATGATGAAAATATGAACATACCTTTACACAGATGTAGCTCACAACAAACTTGGAGCACTAGAACGGGAGGCTCCAGCTCTCATTCACATTTTGACTGCAAACTATTCTTACATTGTGCTCAAAGGCAACCTTGGCATGGTGGACAATGATGGACTGGAGGGACAAGAATATGTTCATATAAAGAGATTTTCCAGTCCTCTGGCCACTGCTGGGTTTTCCAAATTTGCTGGCATATCTTATGCAGCACCTTTACAGCATCCTCTTTTAAGATTTTAAAGAGTTCAATTGGAATGCCGTCACCTCCACTGGCCTTGTTGTTTGCAATGTTTTCTAAGGCCCACTTGACTTCACTTTCCAGGATGTCTGGCTCCAGGTCAGCAATTACGCTATCTTGGTTATCAGGGACATCCAGATCTTTCTGATATAATTCTTCTGATATAATTCTACTGGTTTTTCCAGTAGTGATGTATGGAAGTGAGAGCTGGACTATAAAGAAGGCTGATCGCTGCAGAATTGATGCTTTTGAGCTGTGGTGCTGGAGGAGAGTCTTGAGAGTCCCCTGGACTGCAAGGAGATCAAACCTATCCATTCTGAAAGAAATCAACCCCGAATGTTTACTGGAAGGACAGATTTTGAAGCTGAGGCTCCAGTACTTTGGCCACCTCATGAGAAGAGAGGACTCCCTGGAAAAGGCCCTGATGCTGGGAAAAATCGAAGGCAAAAGGAAAAGAGGACGACAGAGAATGAGATGGTTGGACGGTGTCATCGATGCAACCAAAATGAATTTGACAAAACTCCGGGAGGCAGTGGAGGTTAGGAAGGCCTGGCGAGCTCTGGTCCATGGGGTCACGAAGAGTCGGACATGACTGAACGACTGAACAACAACAAAGAGATTTTGTTACATCACATTGGGCATGTATTCTCGTGATACAATGTGTTACATTAAATGTAGGATGTTATTCAGAACAGAATAAATAAGCTATTTTAAGGACATTCCCTTTTGCAATCTAGCATGGAAACAATGTCGAGCTGCTAGCTACAGTACATTCTTTGCTTCCTCCTGTTTCATCATGTTTCATCCCAGACTTTATGACTATACAGCTGTTGCAACCTTGTAAAACACTTGAGAAAGCTACATACAGTCCTAATCAGAGCTAGAGAGAGGAGAGAGATTCAAGGATGAAGTTTTACTGAATGGGTTTTTTTGTTACATTGACCCCAATGCCGTGAAACTTAGTATATGAAAGAAAATATACGGAATATATGTATTGAGGAGGGGAAAAGGGGGCAATCAATTTTATTAGCAAGGCTCTTTCATTCCATTTCTACCCATTCATGTTCTCTCTGGCACTTATCCAGAACACAAAACAAAACATTACTCCAGAAAAACAGAGTCAAGTAGGGAACAGAGAATTGACCAAAATGTCATTTTTAAAAACCCTTTTAAAATATTTCCCCAAAAAAGCAGAGAAGCTGTGCAAGAAATAATCAATCAAAGGGAAAGGGAAATATTTTTAAACCATCAACATATACAGCTTTCACAAAACAATGCACCGTAAATTAACATCTAAACAACAATGTTTCAAAAATTGATCTGACAGAGACAGCACTTTCCCCCTCCATACACATGGGGGGGGAGGCTGCAAAAGAAACATGTACATTCATATTCACACTCACACAAACAGACCTCCCTCCCCCCAAAACCCCAATAAAAGCAAGCATGCAAATATAGGCAACCCTATCAATGATTCCCCAATCAACAATGACTAGAACATGGGGAGAATTCTCCCTACCACCACCCCTGATGTCTTCTGAGTCAAGCAGACAGGCAGACACCGCCAGCACAGTATAAGAAGGCACCAGGAGCTAGCTAGCACCTAGATTCCACCAAGAATGAATGAAGCAAAGCACTTCCTCCACTAACTTTCAACTATTTCGGACCCTTTTACAGGTTCAAAACCCAGCTCTCCCACACAAGGACATTCTGACTGGCGACTGACCCATAGTTCTCGTATTGCTACTGGTGGGAAAAAAATTTGACAGACAAGAGGTGGAAAAAAAACCCCAAGAAATGAATGAGGGAAACATGAAAGAACATTAAACTTCTGTATACCCTTTAATTCATTTAAATGACTCATTCATATTTAAGATGCTGTATTTCAAAAATTTACAGAAGAACCTGAAAATGAAAAACAAGCCTCTTTCATGATTTGTTTTGTTTTATGTTTGTTCATTTTTTTTCTTTCATGTCTACGAGTTTTCTTTCTTAACAACAACTTTCCTGTTTCTTACACCCGAGGCCCTGCTATAATAAGATAGGTAAACTTGGCATTCATGTTAGTTACGAAAGAGATTTGTTACCTTATTAGGAACTGTAAGGAACCATAAGATACACAGGCCAGCATCCTCTTGGAAGAACTCACGGTTAGGGCTATCTTCATGGAACACCTGAAAAATCTTCAGCTTCACAACGGAAGTAGAGAGCAACCCATATAAAGGAAGAGGCTGTCCATTCATGCACAGGTGTAATGAACAGCCCCTTGTACAATCTCCCCAAAAGCCCACCCGGCCATGCTAGTACGCCATTGCACTAATGGTGCCAGGAAGGGCTATTTTAGAACGTTTAGAATGTTTAGAATATTTTAGATGGTGTGGCAAACTGCTTAACACAAATAAAGTGGAATTATTGTATCAAGTGCAGCTAACTATTTGTAGATGCAACGTGCTTGCAAAACAGGGTTGGACTAGTACAACCTTCTTTTGTTCCTTTATTTAAAAAAATATTTATTTGTTTGTTTGTTTTTTAATTATAAGAAAAGAGTCACCAGTGGGATTTTAATGAAAGCAACAAAATGGGAGTAAAATAGTCAGCAAGAGCTTCGGCCAAAGCTATGCTTTATCAACAATATTCCTCAAGTCAGCGAACCTGAGAGATTTTTAGAAAACATGTACAGCCAAGGGAGGAAACAAGCTCTTTGGAAGGTTTCCTATGCAAATATTATACTTGACTGAACAATACAGTTGCTGATATGTTATGCCTAAGTAATGAATATATTTTAGCCAATAACTTTTGAGTAATCAGTAATCACAAGAATAGAAACGGTGACTGGCCGGCTATCGCTATTGGCTATTCACTGGATCTCCACTGCTGCTCCAATGCACACATGCTGCCTTCATCACTTTGTGCAACTGAAAATGGGTTATACCTGGTTATGAGCTGCTTGATTCTTTGATACCCCTATCTGATTCACATACTGTACAACACTGTTAGTTTCAACTAAGCTAGGGTTAAAAGGTCAGCCACACATCATAGGACTGAGTTGTTCTTTTCTCTCTCTCTCTCTCTCTCTCTCTCTCTCTCTCTCTCTCTCTCTCTCTCTCTCTCTCTTCCTTCCCTCGCTCCCTTGCCCACCTCCTTCTGCTGTCAGCTTGAATCACCATTTAGCATTACATCTACCCTGAATCACTGCAGACTGGAAGGCTTTTGTTTTGTTTTTTGGTGCTTCTCTTAACTTGCTTTTGGAAGGCTCTGTAAATGATTATAATTCCATGATAATGTTCAGCATTTACTTGAATCAATGTCAGTGTGTTTTCCCACCCTCCTCTACTATGTAAATCCAAACCCATCCATTGAAGCCGGTCCATCTTAACTGCAATTATCTACACCACAGTTTTGACAATACAAATGCAACAGTTAAACCCATACCAAATCTGACGTCAACAATATTCCATGATCCATTGGGTCTCTCCAAGTTCTGCAGTTCTAAGATATTATACTACAAACCGTACTTGCAGCATTCAAAGCTAGATGCTTTTTGATGGTTTGTATGCTCCCCTAATCTTTTTTGGATTGATAGACATACAAACACACACATAGACAAGCATATAAACGTGTGTGTGTGTGTGTGTGTGTGTGTGTGTGTGTGTGTGTGTGTGTGTGTGTGTGTGTGTGTGTGTGTACAGTATGTATTACATAAGCATGCACATATTTATTATTTCACCAATAACATAAACACAAAATTATTTCAGTATGTTATCTGTTCATACTTTTCAGTGAATGCACTCTCCTAGCCTCTAGTCCAATGTTGGTGAACCTATGGCATAGGTGCCAAAGGTAGCACTCAGGGCCCTTTCTGTGGGCACCCAACATTGCCCCTTCACAGTCACCTGTATTCAGATTAAATTGCTGTACTGGACACTTTGTGAAAAATTAGTGGGTTTTGAATCGCTGTTTGGGCACTCGGGCTCTAAATGGTTCGCCATCACTGCTCTGGTCCTACAGATTTTGGCCCTGCTAAGCCAATTAAAGACCACTAGCTACAAAAAGCAAGGCAGTTCACCCAGGACTGGACAGTTTTTTGCTGCCTGTTTTGATTTTATTGCCAAAAAGGAATACAATAAAATAAGGCTCTACTGGGGTTGTCAAGCAACCAGGAAGTGCAATATATGTACCCTGTTTCCCTGAAAATAAGACCTACCCAAAAAATAAGTCCTAGCAGGATTTTAATGCATTTATTAAATATAAGCCCTACCCCAATAATAAGACCTAGGGATGGGCGTGGCGAATTTGCCTGGTGCTCGCTCCTTCACCGCTGCCCGCTCACTTGCCCCTCGAACCCAGGACAGTGCATTGCCTGCCTTGCGGCCTCTCTCTCTCTTGCCGTCCTGTCTCTGTCCGGCACTGAGTGGGAGTGCAGGTGCTTTGCCTCTCAGCCAACGCTGCCCCCCGGGGGGGGGGGGGGGACTGAGCTGCTGCCATCCCCTCCACCCTCCTCACTCCACCCACCTTAGGCAGCGCATTGCCGCCTGGGCCCCTCACAAAAAAAAATTAAAACATTGGCGGCAACTGCTGTTGCTGTTGCTACTGAGGACAGTGGCTGAGCGGTGATCAGCTGGATGCTGGCAGTGGGAGTGGAACGAGGTGTGTGTCCGTGCATGTTTGGCTGTGTTTTTTGTGCGTGCGTGCGCTAGTGCATACATTCTAGCACGTATACGCATGTTGCACCTCCTGTCCCAGGCAGCACTGGATAAAACTTGACGCCTATGCTCCACTTCCCAACCGGGGGGGGGGAGGAGAAACAGAGGGAAGATTGCCCGAAAATAAGACATCCCCTGATAATAAGCTCTAGTGTATTTTCTTGAGAAAAAATAAATATAAGACAGTGCCTTATTTTTGGGAAAACACGGTATTCTAGTCTGTGTTCTACACAGGGACGTGGGCTGTGAAGGCCTAGTGTACGCAATGACATGTTGACATTGCTTCACTAGAATGCATATTTGTGTAAACCACACATGTGCTCATACATGCTCCTATTTCTTTTCTCTCTGTGTCACATTTGCCCAAGGTCTCAACTCCCATCTTTTTCTCTGAGAGAATAAATATATTAGCCACTTCACCTAGGACAGCATTAACAGAGAGAGACTGGCATGAACATAGCGTTAAGCAAAGCAGCTGATTCCAAATAAGATCCAAGGCCAGCATATTGTTAGTCATTTCCTTAGTACTGAATACTGACCGCCAGGGGAAAGGTGCTTAAAGTATTATCTGCCTCAGTGGCCACAGTGTCTCGGCTGGCATTAAATATTGTGCACTTTGACTTAGAGGGAGAGTGTTATTTGCTGCTCTCTCTCAGGCAACAGAAACAACAACTGCTGGTTACAAGATCCTGCCATGGAAAAACACCTTATTTTTCTTTTCAGTGGGTAACAACTTTTTTCATCACTTAGAAACAAAGGATTTAACTATATAGAGCAAATAAACTGAGAACTGTTCTGTCTCTGAATCTGATCTTAAGTCTACTGACGAGGTCAAAAAGTCTGTGGTCCAGAAAGCTTTCCATTTCTTTGTATTATTCACATCTTAAAGAGCCTTTAAGTTCACAGTCTTGACAGCCACATTATCATATTGACACAGCATTATAAATATTCCAAGTGGAAAAACAAGAGACCAGCACATTAACAGTCTCTGCAGGTTATACTATGAAGGGATCATTAAATTACTACATGTCTATTCATTCCATAAACAGACAACCTGACAAAAACACCAAAGGATGTGTAAGGGGTACAAATTGGTACATAAACCTGAGGAAGCACTTGATGCTCTTCAAATGTGATGTTTCACAAACATATTAGGTACGTAACTAGGTATATTGAAATATGTTGAAATACCAAAAAATGTTATTATAAATTGTGAAGTACATGCACAATTCATGCAGATATGACAGAAACTGTAAAATGAATCTTGGCTAATATCATCTTGCCAAGAACTTTACATCTAAGACTTATCTCCTGGCAAACAACATATTTTGCCATGTTTGGACTTTTGGTACATGCTTTGATAAAGAGGGTATTGCCCTCAAAAGCTTGCAATTTTTTTGTTATTTTACTAGTAGACTATAAAGGTATTACCTAGCCTAGTCTTGCTTTTATATTTTGCAATGGCTACACAACTGCCCTCCCCCTTCTTTACTGCAAAATAAATTAGACTTCTCCAATGGATTTCCATTCAGGTAAGAATCAGGCTGACAAAAATCTAGCTTCTGGGATCAAGCCACAGGCCCTACTTTTGCCCACCCCAGCATGTCTAATGATAATTTTGTAAATGTGTTTAAAAATGGGACATCCTACCTTAGGCCCTAAGGTGAACTGTGAACATCTGCCTGAGTTAGGCTGGTGATGGCCAACTGCCTGACAGGACTGCATAAGCAGCTGCTTATATGTTACCCAAATACAGGTCCAAAGACAATACAAATTGACACATGGTTAGAATGTGCAAGTTTACACATGTAGTTGCAAATTTAGAAATGTGTTCTTTAATTTCTATAATTTAGATACATTCCCCAAAATCTTATAAACTCATAGCTGACAGACAGTTCTTTAATCTCAGTTGTATAACTGATCCAAAGGGCACATGATGACCACTCAGATATGGAAGGGTAAATTTGACCACAAAAGGATAAAAACATCACTTCTGCAAAGATAAATCATGTAGACAATGGTAATCCATCTCTGTACCCAAACTTTTAAAACAATTTTCAATTAGTCTTCTTCAAACTCAAAGGCTGTTAACGAAAGTGGGGAGGGGTTATCCATGTACATTTTGATAACTGGTACTGTACTGACAATATGAAACAAAACCAAAAAAGCAACTCCAAAAACAAAGCCAGAGCAGATCCTTTACTTTCAGATGATTTGTTATACAGTGCATTCTAATTTCAGTTTTCTCCTGTAAATCACTACCTGCCCTGAGTTCTTGTGAAGAGCAGCTAGGATGAAACTAAAAAAAATGATAATAATAAATAAATAATAATAATAATGTAAAATTGAAAACTGCTTTTCATATATGTACAGTACTAAAGAGGGTGCTAAGTCACCAGCGGTGTTCACGGCACCATGACAGAACAATTTCACACACTCTTACACAGAACAGAACCATCTTCCCTCACCACCAGAAACTGGCTGCCAAGTTGAAGAAGGAAGCTTGCTATGATGGAGGCTTCTGCTATGCCAGAATCAGGTGAAAGTTCATGGAAACACACGGATGGTGTCAAAAGAGGATGTTTCCTGGGTCCCCGTGCTTTCTTCGCCATCACCGTGAGCTAAAATAGCTCTCCCTCTCTTCAGCGGGACTCACTCCCTGGACTATGCCCATTGAACCTTAAGCAGTCATTGTCAATGCTGCTGCTGAAGAAGAAACCAAGCTCCTCTGTATTTTCAACACGTCGACTTCATCTTTCTGAAGCCTGGCCACAGCTTCTACTTTTCTGTTATGGGAAAGCTTTATCATTTTGAATACAAAGCACATTCTTACCAGCTTTGTGATTTGCTCCTCCTTCTGTAGCCCAGCTCAAAAAAGAAGAGAGCACTGAAATGTGTAAAGGTTCCTCATTGTAGGAATAATTAATAATGTATGGCTATTTTGTATTTGACTTCAATTTTCCGGCCCTTGGGGGATTTGTGCCTGGAATGCCAATTACTCTACTGCATTAAGGCTATCCCTTACTCTGAGAAGGAAGCGTCTGAGCAGAGCACTAATATTTATAGCTGCCTTGTGCATTTCTCTGATATAGTCCTTAAGAATATCATAAAAATTGCCCAATGGGCACACAACAAGGTCCATCTAATCCAAACTTCTATTCATGCTAATCCTTTACCGTGCCTTCTCTGTGGTGGGCCCTACACTTTGGAATCATCTCCCTAGTGAGCTGAGCCTAGCAGAATCCCTGCCTGCCTTTAAAAAGGCCTTGAAAACAAACCTCTTTAAAGAGGCATACGGCGACCTTTTTGTTTAATTTTTTTCCATCTTTTTGCTGCCCATGTCATCTGCTGCGGAGGGTATTGTCCCTCCTACTTTATTATTACATGCTTTTTTGTTTTTGCTGTTTTGTTTTAATTGTAAACCGCCCAGAGTTCCGTCCGGAAGATGGGCGGTATAGAAATATAATAAATAAATAAATAAATAAATAAATAAATAAATAAATAAATAAATAAATAAATAAATAATGCTAGCATATGGACAGTGGCCTCTGGGAAGTTCATGTCCAGGCCATGAATTGATGACTACCCTCCTGTTGCTTATTAAGTGCATCATTTGATAGACTGCTTTTTTGTGTGTAATGGCCAACAATACAATTTAAAGGGTACCTGGCCTAAACAGTAAAGTATATTTGATTGTTGTCCGAAAAGGAGGTAATCTCAGTAAGTTTGAGGGCCAAAAGACTGTGCTAGTCCCCACGGTCAGCTGCGTCCAGTCTAGAATTGGCCAAAACCTGCCATTAAAAACAAGCAAACAACAACCCAGGAAACTGCCTAACACCTCTAAACTGTAATGGGTCTTCATTGACAAACAAGGAGGGATCAGGCAGGGTCAAGAATGTCCCAGGGCCACATGTCTCCCATCACTATCCTATCATCTTTATCTGATTCAGAATTTGCAGGTGCTCTCTCTCTCTCTCTCTCTCTCTCTCTCTCTCTCTCTCTCTCTCTCTCTCTCTCTCTCTCTCTCTCTCTCTCTCTCTGTCTCTTTGTTGTTTGACTTTGCCAAGACACCAACTTTCAAGATGAGCCTCTGGATGAATTAACATGCTATCACTGGGAAATACCTTCTCATCTGCTTCTGACACTCAGAAGAGTGTCTATGTGAATTAACCAGGCTACATTTTGCACACATTCTTCAAAAATTCTGTAAGATTCAAGTTAGGTTGCGAGGATTTGTAGTTTAATCAATTGTTATCTTCAGCCATTTAATCAGGTTTTATTGTGTTCATAGATTTAATGCCTGTTTTAAAATCATCTGGTATAGGGTGGTACTCTTTAAAATACACATTTCCAGTGTGGTAGAGGGGTTATACCAGTGTTGGAGAACCTATGGCACAAGTGCCAAAGGTGGCACTCGGAGCCCTTTCTGTGGGCATCTGGCATCGCCCCTTCGCAGCCACCTGTATTCAGGTTAAATTGCTGAATTGGCACTTTGCGAAAAATTAGTGGGTTTTGATTCACAGTTTGGGCACTTGGTCTCTTAAAAGGTTCGCCATCACTGGGTTATACTGTGGGTGGGAAGATGGTACTCCTCCCAATTGGGCCATGAAACTAATAATTTGATCTTGCGCCCAACTCTTCTCTTTCAACCTACGCAGATTCCCAGGGTTGATATAAAAACAAAAACAAGGGGTGGGTGAGAAGGAACCATGTAAACATAGCCACGAGCACACTGAAGGAAAAACCAGATATAAATATAGCTGATACATAAACAAATAAATATTCAGGTTCCCACTACCCACCAAGAAGTATTGGTGGGTAGCCCCTGCTGCTTCTAGCCAGCTCAATACCATGCCTCTAAGAGTCGCAACAAGCACCGCATTCTGTTTCGGCCAGATGGTCTTCTTATACTCCTTTTAACTCTAGACTGTGAGACAGATATAACACTTTTTTTAAAAAAGAAGAAGATTATAAATGGAGAAGATTCAAAAGCTCCTAAAGCAAAACTAAAACAGAGGGATCTTTTAAAACCCTCCAACCAACTACTGCTGGGAAATGCCATATGTCAAGCACACAGTGCTTTTTTTTTTTTAAACAGTGGAAACTATTGAGTTAATCTGTTTTTGAAACCTCTGTAGGGAGCCAATTCTGTCATGATCTGGCACAGGGGTGAATTAGCTGCTGCAAGTTCTACAGTGACAACAGCAATAGCCGCTCTGCCACCATCACCGAAAACTGCATATTCTGTAATCTGAAACCACAGAGACAGAAGATGTAAACAGCCACTTTAGATGCAAAACTGCTGTCGAAGACTTGTCAGGTGGTTTTTTCCAGCAAGAGGTTATATTTGGATAGCGGTTCTGCAGCAGAGGCGGTGGAAGAAAAAGAGATGCCTGGATATTGTTCCACCTGCTACAGACTGCGGATGTTTGCAACAACAAAAAGCCCTACGTAGTGGTGCAGTGACTCTGTGCACTGAAGGAGTTGTCAGAGATTAACCTAACATCACTTCCAGCAATGTTAACCCATGAGCCACCACGGAAATGAACAGCAGATCTCTTCTGGGTTTAAAGAAATCAGGGAATAAATGGACTATGAGCACCCACACTGAAGGAGAAGAAGGAGAAAGAGAGACTGAGAAGGTGTGCAAAGAGCCATGGAAATTAAGGAGGCAGTCTTCTGCAGCAACTGAAAGATAGATGGGAGGGGGGAATCACAATATATAGGATACATGAAATGGCTATGACGCTGTTTAAAAAGTTTTTCAAGGCAGTCTTTTATAAATAGCATGGACTTTGGCCGTCACTTCACGAAGAACTTCTCTTCGCAGCGTGATTGCCTTCGCTATGAATTCGAAGGCGGTCACGTGGTAGTCACGTGGTCTCCATTCGCCCCCACCCCTCTTTCCGTGTCCTCACCGGGCGAGGTTTTAGGGTCGAATCCAGTAGTACTTCACGTGCTCCCTTCGCATTCGGAAGCTTACTTGCAACGTCCGGTTTCTGCTTTCTTTTATTTTTTAAAGAAAATTACCACGGCGTATCGATGCATCAATACCTGGCTGTCATTTGCGGTCAGAGGACTTGTGGGCGGCCATCGTGTTTCCCTGAAGCAGAGCTGCTGGGTTGGTTTTTTGGGGGGGGGGGGCGGGGCGGGGAGAGGCTTCTCTCAGCTTCATCGCCCTGTGTGCCCCGCCGCCGCTCTCTGGGTGGGCGCGCGCGGGGGTGTCTTGCGGCGGCGGCACCGACACCCCATCCCCCCTCCCTCTGCGCAGCCCTTCGCCATCCCTTGCCAGCGGAGGGGCTCTGCTCACGTCACCCGGGGACGCTTGCCCCCCCTCTGTTGCCCCTGCCCCGTTTACAGAAGGCAAGATCAAAAGAACGGGTTAACCGAAATATCTATGCATCGGCATTTCGGAGAAAAAGTAAGTTAAAAAATAAATAAATATACTTTTTAACTGGCCACACGTGAATTTGGATACGAAGCGGGATGCGAAGCGAGGGAGATTCCCGGCCTCCGGCAGGGGAATCTCTCGCCCCGCTTGGAGCACGGTTTAGGGGCGTGGTCGGGGCGTGGTCGGGGTGGCGCCGCATCCAAAATGGAGGATCGTGCGGACAAAACCGACCGATTCGCGCAGAAATCACGGCTCGCCGCGCAGCGAGAGGTTCGTGAAGTAACGGCCTTTGTTTCCATTGTAAACCCAAAGGGGGGGCTATTCAAGGACATTTTCCAATACAATTCTCACTGCAGATTTTCAGTAGAATCACTACCAAAACATGTGATCCGAGGCAGTCCAATACATTTTTTTAAAAAGCCAAACTAGAAGCTGGATGTTAAAGGGTTTACAGCAGAGGTTCACCAATGGCAAGTAGCCCATCATATTCAATTGCTGTCTGCGTGGCTCCTAAAACCAGGAGGACTATCTATCTATCTATCTATCTATCTATCTATCTATCTATCTATCTATCTATCTATCTATCTGTCTGTCTGTCTGTCTGTCTGTCTGTCTGTCTGTCTGTCTGTCTCTATGTCTCTATGTCTCTATGTCTCTATGTCTCTTTTATTTTATTTTATTTAGAATATTTATATCCACCTTCCTCCTTAAAAGGACCCAAGGCAGCTTACATCCTAAAACCGTATTTAAAAGCTAAAAAATCAAGCAAGTATATTAGAGGAATAATGAATATCACTTAAAAACAACAGAGCACAATGGTTCTTTTAAAATCCTTCTCAGACCTCCAGTCACTAAGGAAAAGCCTGCCAGGTCTTTTGGCTTGCCTGCAGGAGGACAATAAAGATGGGGACAGACTAACTTCCTTGTGGGAGGGAGTTCCAGAGTCTGAGAGTAGCAACACAGAAGGCTGGCTCTCTCCTGTCCACCTACCAAAAACACCTACGAGGTTGGCAGGACCTCCCCAATGATCTTAAAGCACAGGCAATATCCTAAAAGGAGATGCTGTCTTTTAGATAGTTTGGATTCAAGCCATTGAGGGCTTTATAGATAAAAACCAGCACTTGGAATTGCACCTGGAATCAGCCATTGAGCTGCTGTAACAGGGCAGTTAATATGTTCCTGGTAGCCTGCCGCACAATCTCACAGTGGCATTTTGGAGCTTTTGAAGTTTCTGGCCACTTCCCAATGGCAGCTCCATACACAGCACTTTACAGTAATGTAAGCAGGATGTAACTAGAGCATGTGCCACTGCAGCCAAGCCAGACCTCTTAAAAAAACAGCTGCAGCTGGCACACTAGTTGTAACTGTGCAAAGTTTACTCCTGTCCACCACTGAAACCTGGGCATCCAGGCTCAGAAATGAATCCAGGAGCACCCCCAAGGTGCGTGCCTGTGTTTTCAAAGGAAGTGTAAACCCATCCAGTGCCAGTTGAAAGCCTATTCCTTGATTTGGTTTTTGACTGACCAGGAGCACCTCTCTCTTGTCTAGATTAAGTTTCGGTTGATTCACCCTTATCTAGTCCCTTAACGAGACCAGACACTTGGAACAAAGACAGCTTCCTTGGATTTAGATGAAAGCAGAAATCGAATTGGGAGTCATTAACATACTGGTGACACGAAACTTTAAAACTCTGGACAACGTCTCCCAGCATATGTATGTAGCTGGGGTTGGACTGAATCACCGTTTAATGGATTTGGGACCACCATTCCTGACCAGAATTTACTTCTTTCCGCGGTTAGCACGTGATCTTTTTCTGCACAGTTCGCCACTGGGAAACTACGCAGAAAAGCAGCCTTTTTTGTTTGATTCACTTTGCTTGTTAGTCTCTCTCTCTCTTTGTCTGGCCTCCCACCATGCAGCAGACAGAGAAGAGTTAGAATCTTCTCCCTCATGGAAGAGACTCCAACTCCATGCTTTTTTCCTTTCATTCTTCCAACTGTAATAACTAATTGCAACTGTAAGTGAAGAAACCTTTTAAATACTTGAAATGCTTCTAGAGTGATTTTTAGCTGTCTAGATGCCCTGAGCACATCTGATCTCACCTGATTTCGGAAGCTAAGCAGGTCATGACGAGTCGGTCGCGAGTGTAATGATACAACAACAACAAAAACAAGAAGAAGAAGAAGAAGAAGAAGAAGAAGAAGAAGAAGAAGAAGAAGAAGAAGAAGAAGAAGAAGAAGAAGTCTGTGAAGATTCTCAGTCATCCAGGTGAGTTTATCTGGAAGTTGAGTCATGGCTACCGGACTTCTTTTTTGAGAGATAGAAACGTTTCGCTGTTCATTCAAACAGCTTCATCGGTCTGAATACAGCTAGTGCAAATCCTCCATCTTATAGGCAGCTTTGACCTCTTGCCACCCTGGCCTGAATTAGGCTCATAAAATGAACAGTGGCCTAAATAGGCTCGTTAGGGAGACAATAGTATCCTTAGCCTTAAGGTGAACAATGGCATAAGGCGCTGAAACCTATCAAGAATGGGTCATTAGCTATGGCCTTGGTGGTGAAGGCTTTTTGATTTGCCTGGGGACATTGGAAAGCACAGCCTGATAAGTAGCAGATAGACTATGCCAGAGCCCACCACCTCTATTGAGGGAGGGGTTTTCAATGCTCACATGAATGACCTCCCTTACTCCTCTTTCAAACCACCTCTCTTCTTTGTCTAATATGTGTACATCCTCATCTTTGAAAGAGTGTCCTTTGTCCTTCAAATGGAGGTGTACTATTGTACTATTCAGACCGACGAAGCTGTTTGGATGAACAGCGAAACGTTTCTATCTCTCAAAAAAGAAGTCCAGTAGTCATGACTCAACTTCCAGAACAACAAGAGTTATTTTTAAAATACTAGTCATTGTGAGAGGGAGGTACTAGTTATACTGTGCAGATCTCTCTGCATTTCCTACTGTGCTAACAAAAAGGGAATAACCATAAATTTCCAAAGATAGAGAGTTCCCATCTTCTCACTATGGGATTTACAGACTGAATGGGGTAGGAAAGCCTGTAAGAAGATTTCCTTATATACAGCTCCAGGCTCACCTGGTCCTCCTCCAAGACACCTCCAGGGTTAAATGCCCTCCTTGCTTTATCTCCTGCCGTCTCTAGTTCATGCAGATCTTTGTACAGTTTTTCATGCTCATCCCAACTGGTAGGGTTCCAAATCAGCCACAGCCTGTTGGTTTTTCAGAATAAATGTTACGGTCCAAACTAGTCACCTGCTCATCCATTTCATGGATCCTCTGTGCCAACTCCAACTGCGTTGTCTGCAGTCAGGTCAATTTTTAGATGGTGGGAACTCTGTTCTACAACACTTCCATCCCCTGATAGGAAGAATCCAGATTCTATTTCAGCTTCCTTTGAGACATCTCTGTACAGTCTGTTTTATGGCTCTCATTACAAAACTGTTGCAAAGTTCCCCATTATTACTGGTACATACCGGTTTCTCACATTAAGATACTGATGCAACGCCTCCATTTCCTACCAGGATGCACTGATTTCTGCTAAAAACAATTTGCTGCTGATGTCTTCCATTCTGATTCAGTCACAAAAGCCCAGTTTCTCTTCTGTGGGAAATAATAATCCTATTGCTTATACCAGAATTAAGTGCTCTCTGTTCATCTGAGTAGCCAAGGACAACACTGGAGGACTTGCTTCCCTCAGACAGAGCTAAACAAAGTACTGGATATTTCTGGTGCCTTTATAATCCTGCTACTTGCAAATCTCATTTTTCTGAACTTAAACATGAAAAGTACATTGTTTTTTTATGTTGTTGTTTTTTCATAGTGGCACTAAAAATAGTAGCAACCTTTCCAAAGTCCCCTTGCAAATATCAACTCTTGCCCTCATCAGCTTTACAATGAAAGCAACAGTATGCATGCCCTTAATTCCAAATTAATATTACATTCACCAGATAATGCTACTATCAAACGAAGTTTATACAGGGACTTCGTATTTCATCTAAAATACATCAGAGATGTTTACTGTTTTGAGTGTATAAGATTTCTGCTATATTGGCAATATACAACAAGCCTTCCATTTATCAAATGTTTTTGATCCAAGGGTTCATAGGGTCAGTGCTACAGATTTTGGATTTCCAATGCTGTCCCCAAATGGTTTTTATTATATTTCAGCCCCAAGTCTTTCACTTAATGTAGATTCTTTGTTCCAAATCTCACCAGCTGCTTTTCTCTTCAGTTAAAGCAAACCAACAAAGCAACTTCCTTATTAGTGAAATAATTTATCATTTGAAAAAAGACGGTTCTAAAACAAGTCATAGAGGCAACTCTCGAACACCCTGATAGACAAAATGTGCCAAATAAAGCTTTCAAAAAACAAATATTCAAATGATGTGCCAGGACTAAGACTCAATCATTAATATTCACCAGCTTCTGAGCCAATGGCTCCTTTTTAAAACTAGGCTTGCTTGAGGATTCTGGTAGTTGTAGTTCCAAAACAAAACAAAACAAAACAAAAAGTTTTCCATGATTTGCTCTTGCTGAAACAATGCTCCAATCCCGTGCTTCTGGATCCTTTCCTTCCCAGCATTCATTCATTCATTCATTCATTCATTCATTCATTCATTCATTCATTCATTCATTCATTTTGTACTTGTTAACCTTGCTACAAAACTGTTGTGGTAGAAACCTTTTTAATACTTTAAATTAATTTAAAGTCTTACTACTTTACAAAGGGTCTTTTCACATGACCCCTAATATCCGCTGGCCACTTAAATTCGGACCAGAGATCTTAGGGGTTCGTTGCTCTTGCTGTGTTCCCACCCCTCAGCACTTCCTTGCTCCTGTCTGCGTGAGGGATGGGAGAAAAAAAGAGAGGAAAAATGCATCTCATCTCCGAAGCCACCCGGCTTCCTGATTCCTTCTCTTCCTGATTCCGCCCGGCTTCCTGGTTCCTTCTCTTAAAGGGGCAGCAGGCAAAAACAACAACAAACAGACGCGAGGAGAGCCGACACTCACTCCCTTAAAACCGCATCAGGGATTGTCACCACGGGAGAGCAGGTACATGAAAAATGTGCTGGGTCGCGCTTAGGTGGGCGTGGTCGCACTTAATTTTCTGCAAACTCCGGAGCTGGTGGGGAAACGTTTTTAAGCTCCGGAGCTTGCAGCCATTTGCGGCGGAGTTTAGGGGTCGTGTATAAACGCCCTAATTGGAGAAAATGGAGACAGACGGGGAAAGCCTTGCACAAAAGAAGGGCAAGGAACATAAATTTGCAGAAATTGATCAAACAGTAGGTTGAATCAGAACAGCCATTGGAGGGATTAGCTACTGCTCATCTCCAGGCCAGACTTCACTGTGAGTTGAGAAGAGATGGCTCCAGGTTCAAGAGGAAAGCAAATGGAATTCCAAGCGGAACTCTGTGCTAACTCTAAATTTTATACCAATTTTTACTACTGAAAAGTTCTGAAGAACTTAGAAGCTCCTCTTTTCTCTAACTTTTTAGTGATCCAGTAAAGGTATACTAGCCAATCCCAAGCTTAAGTTCAGAGAGAGAGATCCCAGGAGTGGGATATATTTCTTAACTCCTGCTATCAGCCCCAAGAACCTGCACGTACAACAAAAGTGCTAAAAATGGATGGCATGAAATCTTATTCACAAAAAGCTTTTCTACAATATAGAGAACAGCGTATTGGTTATGACCTTCCATTTCCTGGCAACACATTAATATTCATCACCTTGCTGTGTTGATGGGAAAGAGAAGCTGTGTGTGGCTACCCTAACAGCCGGAAACAAGTTAGTGTGGGCTGCATGGGAATGGTCAGGCTTGGTTAGAACGATCTAATCAAGTTTGCTTAATAAGTCATTTCAAACTATTGGCAAATTGAAAGAGGAAAGACTGGTTTGGATCAGAATCCTGAGATCACAAGAGTGCTCCGACCCACACCAGAAAAGTAGAAGTACCAAATAAAGGCACCAACAGGTACCAAGAGAATGAAAGTAGGAGCACTCAAGATGTGCTTTAACCAATACATTGTCTGATTGTTCTCTTTAAGAATGCTCAACAGCCCATGTAGCTAACAGCCCATGTAGCTAACCTCTTTATTTTTCTTTATTTAAATTGTTTATATGCTTCCTTTCTATCCACAGGAGACCCAAGGTAGTTCACAAATAAGAAATTTACAAACAATATATAAATGTCACATTTTTAAAAAGTTAAATACTGAGGTTGCCCACTCCCAGAGAGGCATGTAAATCGCGCCCCCGAGATCGTGCCTTCTCTGTGGTGGGCCCCGCTCTCTGGAGCCATCTCCCCAGTGAGCTGCGCCTGTTGGAGACCCTGCCCGCCTTTAAGAAGGCATTGAAGACCTACCTCTTCAGAGAGGCTTTTGGTGACTCCCTCTGTTAGTCTGGGTTTCCCCCACCCCACCCCGGGTTTTGCCGCCATCTTGATTCCTTGCCTCCTCTTTTTTGTTCGTTGTCTATATTTGTTTTTATTGCTGTAAGCCGCCCAGAGTTCTCTTTGGGGAAGATGGGCGGGATATAAGTGCAATAAATAAATAAATAAATAAATAAATAAATAAATAAATAAATAAATAAAAAGATTTAAGAACTCGCAAGTTAAAAATCAGCATTAACTGCTAAAAGGCCTTCCTGAAGAGGAAGGTCTTTGCTTAATGATGCAAGGACAAGAGGGAAGATGCCAATCTGGCTTCTCCGGGCAATGCATTCCAAAGCCTGGGAGCAGCCACTGAGAAGGCCATGTCCTCATCAAGTACCATAAGCTTGGAAAGGTGGTAGAACTGAGAGAAGGCCTCCCCAGAAGATCTTGAAAGCTGAGAAGGCTCTTATGGCTTGACACAATCCTCCAAATAACCTGGAACCAAGCTGTATATAGGGCTTTATAGATAATATCAAGTACACTGTACTTTCAGTTGGGCCCAGAAACAGACTAGCAACCAGTGAAGCTGTTGTAATAAGGGAGTTACACTGCGGCCAATATCAGTCAGTAAACATGGATCTTTTGAGGAAAGAACTTCACTTCCTCCCATGTTTCTTATTCATGTTTTGGAAAAATACAACTTTTCTCCTGGTAAGTGATCTTATTATTATAGCTTTGTGAAACATCATCCATTTTATGCTCACATTTTTGCTTCTGTAGGTTGCTCTACAGAGGATGCATCCATGGCCTGGACTACGAATTAATATTTACTTCCATCACAGTATTCATAGTGAATAATGAAGTACCTAACTGATCCACAGTTTATTGTAGTAGCCACAGCTCTTCTATAATACAAAGATGAACTAATATAATATTAACTACAGGAAAATGTGGACTTCCTTTCATTCTTGTTTTTTTTCTTCTTGTGCCCTCAGCCTTTTCCCCACACAGCCTATCTGGGCCTCTAGGTTTCTTCCCATTATGCACCTACCTATTATTTTAGCATAATAAATACTGCTTATTCAGTCTTACCAGAATTATTTCAGATTTCAGATCTGCTGAAAACATCTTGCAAAAACCAACCCCTTAAATAAATGTTCTTAAAATGAAATAAATATTTTTGAAAAATCAAACAGACAGAAGTGCCTACAAACACTAGGTTTTGCATTTTCAAGCCAAAATTATAATGTGTGAATTGGCCCCAGTTCATGGAAGGTTCATCATGCTGAAGTATAAGCATAACCCCTGAAACAAATAATGGATCCTTGCAAACAAAGCATTGTTTATTTACTTACTCTCCAATACTCCCATCACTGTGCGTTTGTCTCATTCAGGCCCCTTTTTGCTGGGCTAACGTCAGTGCTCCGAGGGTGGATGTGGAGGAGCAGAGAGAAATGAGCAAGGGCAGCTCTTTGGAGTGGGTAGGAGCCATGTGCAGATGCCTAAAAGGAAAATCTGTCCAAAGGGGTACAGAAGTAACTAGGTCGCCTGCACTTCCAAGTTGGGATTAAAATTATCTCCCTATGGGCCAAGAGGATTAATATAAAGCAGCATATTTAATGAAATAAACATAATGATTAACGGCAACTAAAAATAACCACGGCAAACCCCCCTCCCCCCCAAAAAAAATACACTTCACAGCCCCAAATTGGGAACCCATGGACCAGAAAGATGCAAGACAAGTACCAAGACATCAAGATGCTATTTTTATATGAAGAGATTGCAGAAGAGGTGTGTATTCAGAGCAGCCACAGAGTTTCCTCAGCTACAAGCATTTGTGTTTGGTATGCAAACTAAAGAAAAGTTCCCTATGGAGTGAAGCAAGTTTCTCAGGCCTCAAAAGAGAAACTGGGGGGAAATATGGTACTGCAACAAGGTTCCAAGCAAGGTGACTGAAGAACAGTACAGTACTTGGATACTAGAAATGGAAATTTAACCTATACAGTACAACCATGGTATCTGCAGGGATCAATTCCAAGTCCCCCCATGGATGCCAAAAATGTGGATAATAGCAAACCCTATAAATTATTATATATTTATACTATTGCTGCCTGTTCTCTCTAGTGGCTAGTTCTGGTAATTATACCATAGGGATTTATTTAATATTTTTAATATTTTCATACCATGGATAAGTGAAGCCAAACATACTGATCTTGCCAATCCAGGGGTCTGACTGTATCTTTCCCTATGTAGATGAAGTCATTGCAATTACTCAAAGGCAACAGGAGTAAAAAGAAATTGTACACCATCTTAACTTAGAAGTAGAAATCAAAACATCAAAGGATGAAATTTCTTATGTGGGCATAACAGTTGAAAAGGAGACCTGTTAAATCATATTTGTTAAATCAGTGACCAAAGATAGCTCCTGGGAAAACTGGGCATCCAAGGGCTCTATCACACGTCCTTTAAAATGCTGATTAAATTTCAAGATAAAGTGTTCCTAAAAATCTTGTCCCCATGGCTACAGGGCTTTTAAAAAACCCAAGTTATGCTCCCTTTAGCGAGTTTTCCAAGACTTAGCTAAGAACTTGAGAATTTTTTTCCTCTGGTAAAAAAAATGCTAGCCAGAAGTCCATGGGAGCTCGCACATGATCCAGTTTTCTGCTCCCCCCCCCATCCCCCACCAGCTCGTCCTAGGGCTAGTAGGTGCTTTTTAAAAAAAAATTCCTCCCCCCTCCCAGCGCTGAGCAGCTGGCTTTCGGGCTGTCAACGCTGGGGTTTTTCCCCCCCATTTTTTCCGTTTTTTTCCTAGCACGGCCAGCTCGTCCTGGGCTGGTCGGCAATTTTTGTTTTTTAAAAAATTAATTTCCCCTGCCCCCCAGCACTGAGCAGCTGGCCTTTGAGCTGTCAGTGCTGGGTTTTTTATTTTTCAATTTTTTCCTAGCGCCGACCAGCTCGTCCTGGGGCTGGTTGGTGCTTTTATTTTTTTAAAAAAATCCCCTCCCCCCCCCCAGCATGAGCAGCTGGCCTTCGGGCTGTCAGCGCTGTTTTTTTTCCTAGCACCACCTGCTGGCCATGGGGCTGGTTGGTGCTTTTTTAAAAAAAAATCCTTGTACATGGGAACGGAGATCCCACATCTTCAGCCATGTGACCAAGAAAGAAGAAAAGCCATACTTTTGCAATATCCAGATCTTCCCCCAGGTGAGACAGCAGTCCAAGATGCCCATAGCATTACAACACCCACACATAGAGATTTTCTGAAAATTTAGACAGCATCCAAACAGTTGGCTGGTCTGCCCTTATCATAACTACAGTAGGTCTTCCTTGTTTGAGAAAATAATCAAGAGAACAAGATCTCACGATCTCATCAAGCCTTCAAAATTCAGCAGGCCTGGAATTTTAAATACATGTTGAACAAGCTGTAAGAAGGGGAAATGTTTTTCTTTAACATCTTTATTTGCTTAAAAGCATAAAGTACAGTCTGGTAATGTCTTGCAAGCTAATTTAGGAGTATAAATTATACTACCTGTAAATTGACAAGACATCCTACAGCTGGAGTACCTAACTTAGAATCACATCTGTAGCGTTTCTATGCCAGGAAAGGCAAGTACAACATATGTTTGATCATTATGATCTCAAATGGTTGGCAACAGTTTTTAAAAAGGCACACAAATAAGGAACTACATAATACTGAAATGTGGATTTTGATAATATAAGTAGAACATTGACTACATAATTTATTTTTCTTAATAGCTCTTTCTTTCTGGCATGAACTCATCAGTAAATGTATGAATTTTAGCAAGTTTGTCTCAAAAAAGGAACTTGCACAGCGGTTTCTAGCATAGAGAAAATAAGTTTCCTACAAGCCTTGCAGCTATTGAAGATGGAATACCTGGCAGGAAAGGGTGGGTGGGTATCCACCTTATTTCACACCACAAGCATGGTTGAGTTCACAGGGGTCTGAAAGAGATTCTGAAGAGCTGACTAGTTAATGCTCTTTGAATTGATGGGTGAATCTGCAAAGGTTTACCAGCTTACTTCCACACTCCTCTTTCAAAAATTATTTCCATAACATTTCTATAATAAGTTCTTATTTTTAAAAAATGAACCAAAGGAAAACTCATCTATCCCTATTTCCAGTATTAATATTTTGTCTTGAAAACAAATATGTACATATTCATGTACTGTCTTTAGTTATTTTTGAATGTTTCTTATCCCACCTTTTTCCTTGGAAAAGGACCCAAGGTGGCTTAAAGTAGTGAGGGACAGTATACAGCCCAGTACATTTAAGACATATTTCAGGTTTAAGAACAAGGAATTGAGGGGCATCTTACAGCATTAAGTGGCAACATTAAAGCTAAAAGAGAATGTGAGTAGTTAAAGAAACAAATAAAATTCTATTACGAGGGATGGAACTAATATTGAAAACACAGGTGTGCTTATGAAGTCAGTCAATGTAATCATGTAAGATAGACCCTGTAAAGTTTTGAGAGACGGAAACTAAACATTGAAAACATACTGTCAAAGCAATCATACAAGGAGAGGTATAAACACAAAGGTATAAGTAATTACAAACACAAAGTCTGTGTAGTCATGTATGGACTATCCTCCAGTATTTTATTACATTCTACAAAAATAATCATTCACTTCAGGTTCCTTTCTCAGACAGTTTCATTTTAAAAATAAGCAGAAATCACAATTGTCTTCAGAACTCCTTTTTTCCAGCAATATTATCTTAAGAGTCAAAATGAACAGAGCTCATTAAACATAAAATTGTGCAAAAAAGTGAATGAATGGATATATAGCCTCACCACGCTTTCAAGAATTCTTTGAGAACATTTGAAAGAAGAAATCAAAACAGAAGAAATGACATTCAAAATATAGAGCCGAAACCTTCAAGAAAATCATCTTAGATTATGAAAGAGAACCAGACTCTTTTCACAACAGGGGAAGTAGCGGTGTTCCTACCCTGTTTCCCCGAAAATAAGACATCCCCTGAAAATAAGACCTACTTACAGTTCTGCCCCACACTGAAATATAAGGCATCCCCCGAAAATAATGCCTCCCCATAATAAGATAACAATAAATGTGTACCATATTTTTCTTCATGGAAAAATAAGACATCCCCTGAAAATAAGACCTTGCACATTTTTGGGAGCAAAAATTAATATAAGACACTGTCTTATTTTCAGGGAAACACGGTAACAATCCAGACATAATATTACTAACAATTATGTGCCATCCGGTTGATTCTGACATTATTGGCTGCCCTTGCCAGGGTTTTCTAGATAGAGAATACTCAGAAGGGGTTTACTGCTCCTCCTTCTGGTGCCACTCCATGACTGTGATGGAAGCATGCTTTTGGCTACATAGAATGTCTGATTTCCAAGGAGGTGCAATGTGGAATCTAACTGGCAACCTCTGGAGGTGCCACCAGCTATTACAACTTACTAAGCTACAGTTAATTAATTTATATATTTTTCTGAGGTCAGGAGACAACATAACAACAACATCACATTGCCAGGGTCAGCAGCTCAATGGCATCAACCCATTAGTTGAAATGCTGGGGAGACAGTGACATATCATGCTAGAGATTAGAGATGGGCACAAAATGGACAATTTTTCGTTTCCGTTTTCGTTTTTTCGTTTCGTTATGCAATGAAATGACAAACGAATTTTATCTCTAAAATGAAACAAAACGAACAGAAACACCAAAAATTTTGTCGTCTGTTTCGTTTTCATTACGGCAATACATTGAACTGCTTTAAATGCTTTAAAAATAACAAAAAATGAAATAAATGGTAACAAAACAGTAACAACACGAATGAAAACGAAAATGAATTTTTTGCAAAAATTCACGAAAAACGGAAACGAAATGAAACGGACCCCCTAAACGACAAACGACAAACGACAAACGAAATGCCATTTTTTTATTCGTGCCCATCTCTACTAGAGATTATTATGAAAGACATTGGAAATCAATAATTTTGTTTATATCAAATCAATGTAAAGCACAATTTAAACATGATTTTTAAAAAATTTAAATTGTAAAAAAAATCCAATTTATTTATATAAATCATGGTTTAATTAAATCAATTAATATAATCATACCCAACCTGGCAATAGGTATCAAAATGTATTTCTACAGACACGTCTGAAATACTGAATTGGACCCAGAAAGGGAAAAGAGAGCACCCTCCTATGTAAAGAGTTGCCTCAACAATATTTACCAAGTCAATCAATTCTAACTATGGTTACGGCTGGATCTAAAGCATAGTGGAAATATATTACTGGCTTTGGCTGCTACATTTCCAAAGGCATGTTATAGGAAATGATACTGACCACGTCAAGAAATATCATCTAGAGTGCTGGAACGTGTGAGGAAGTTTTACTTTCTTTCACTGGAACAAGAAGGCTAGACTGCTAATGAAAAAACAAAACAAAAGCAATGGAGTCTTCTTGTACAGTTATGAAGCTAATTACGATTAAATGATACAACCGCATCCTTACCATTAAGTCTCCTTCACTATACAGTACTACCAGATGTGGCAGATCACCACTGATCCTCTTTTTAAAAAATCTTAAAGTTCTTTTAGAGTTTGACATAAGAGTCAGTGGACCTGACTTATAAAACCAGAGTCAGTTGCAGTGGTTAACTGTCACACAATCTGGTTTTATATATAACTAAAACTGAAGTTCACCTCATTTAATCCACTCCTATCAGAGCAAATGATGTTTCCAAAGGCTAGAAAGCCAATTATGATTATGTTACCGGTACACAATGTGAAATTATAAAAAAAGAGGCAGAGCAATGAGATAAGGGAAGTGTAGGTGAAAAGCAAATAACATTCCTTTTTTAAATTCATAGCATATATACATACAAAGAAAAATTACTCAGAATTTTTGTGCTTTCTGCTCTTTTTTTAATCTGTAGATACTTTGCTATCTAGTACTAGAGATAATTTATTAAATGCATCCTTTGAGGCTTGAGAAAATTGTTTGGCTTGTAAACAAAGGAAATGTTGTAATCCAGTGTTAATTTTTCATCCATTTTTTTCACTGACATGCACATGCTTCTTGTCTTAGAATACATATGCTTGAAGTTCACCGTGGTTATTTAAACTGCCAAACTGCTCCACATAAAAAATTAATGCTGTTTGGAAAGGGAGGGGGAAAAGTAGACTTGTAAATGAAAAGCAGCGATTCGTAAAATGTCCCAAAAGATCAAAGATCGTCCTAACAATTTAGGCCAGGTTTTACAAAGAATGTGCTGTGGGTAGTCTCATGTTTGCTAAACAAACTCTTAGTTTCTTCTCAATTACTTGGCAACAACATACAATGAGTATTTGAATACAAATGAATATCAAAAAGCTTGATCGTACAGCATAGCACAGTTCTCTGCACCTCGGCTCAGAAGTAAGAACTGTGGGTTTTAACAGAGAATAGACCACTTCCATGCCTACGTGCTTATTCCAGTTTAATCATGGCCTGCAGTCTAAAACTGTATCTTATATTCTTTTAGGGTTACCAGTTTATAGTACTCAGGTACAGAAGCACATATACATGTATTGTTTAAAAAGTGCATGTTGCCAGAGGCGGGGGGGGGGGGGGGAATTAGCAGTTTCATCATTCCCAACATTAACAGTGCAATATATTGGTGCTACGAATATAAATTCCTTTCTAGCCTGCTAAAGGAGGGCTATTGTATTTTTGAGTTCTCTTCATAATGTACATTATGCAGTATTTGTCTTGAAATTTTAACTGGATTCCTTGCTTATGTTGCACTGGAGAATCTCTGGACATTTTTTAGAGACTAGCAAGTTTCCTTTCATATATTCTCTTGATAGTCAGTTTTATCCTGTGCTGTAATCTACAGTATGACCCCCTTATCCACTGATTCACTTATCCACGGATTAAGGGGGGAAATATATACAAAACACTGTTACCACAAAGCAGGTGGCTGCAAGGCAACAGGTGCCCGTGTGGCCCACAGGTACTCGCCCAGAATCACAGTGGTAGTGGCAGAAGAGCCCCCCCCCGCGCCCGGCCCAATGGTACCTACCCAGAACAGCTGCTGAGGAGATTCCTCCTTGTTACACAGACTCCCCATACTGGCCTGGCGATAAGTGAAGAGGTAGACAGGCAGGTTGGGAGGGGGATGGCCCTTTGCTGCTCATTAACCACCTCCATGGTCACCACTGCATGGATTTCTATATCTGAGGGAGGTTCTGGAACCAATCCCCTGCAGATACGGGGTTCTTACTGTATTCTTGATTAACCCAGAATGCAGGATATGCAGTAATGGGCTCAAGTTGCAGGAAGCTAGATTTCGGTGGAGTATCGGGAAAAACTTCCTGTTAGAACTGGGTGGCAATGGAACCATTTACCTTGAAAGATGGTGAGTGCTCCAATACTGGAAGCATTCAAGACAAATTTAGGTAACCACCTGGGAAATATCCTATGATTTGCATTCCTGCCTTGAATAGGGGGTTGAACTTGATGGCTTTGTAGGCCCCTTCCAACTTCATTTTTCTATGATTCTATGATAATCAAACAATTTTAAATGATGAGCCAAATAATATGGCTGTTTTTCCCACTATTCTGTTATATGTGGGTTGGGTATTGCATCACTGTCTTTCAACTGGGACTTACAAGACGCCTACATTTGGCTCCATACTGATGAACCAATCACTTAGATAAGCGCTTAATCTGCCCAAAATCCATGGCCAGGTGTGATGCTGCTGGCAGATGCAATTACAACTAGCTACAAGTAATCTATTTAAACCCTTGGCAGATATCAATAGGTTTCAAGAGATAAAGAATCATTTATGCCCCTGCAATGAAGCAAAGAAGAAAGGCATGAACTTCACTTCTGGAACAGCTGTCCAAAAATGGAAATTATATCAGCTAGCCTAACACCATATTTCTAGCTAAATCTTCAGACTTCGGACACAATTCCTTATGGTGGGCAGTCATGAAAGGAAACAGAAAGGTAAGAATAAGTTTAAATTGACATGTACACTGCAGCATGACAGGCACAAAAGGCATTCTTTACACTTCCTTGGCCAAGGTGTGAATGTAGATGTAGTTCATGTTAGATGGCTACTCTAAACAGGCAGGCCAGCAGACTCAATTTAATGTGAAGACCACCAGAGGAGAGCACAAGAGCTGCATTGTAGCTGTCAAATTATATAAAGGTATTGTAGAAAATGGCTGCCCATCTCAGTTTGGCTGTGTATCGCCATCAGGGGGGGTTGACGAATGCAAGAGTAGTTGCAGTATCAAAACAGAAAGGAAATGCTAGTATGGCAACAATTCATCAGCGAAGATTGAGAGGTTCAAGGCATTGGCTCCAGGATCGCAGACCTAGCCTGAAGCTCTTCCTGCAGAAGTGTGGCTTCTTGGTAGGGTGAGCTAGATAAGGCAATTCTCAGGCAGGGGCCGACTGATTTCCAATGATGTACTGTTGGACGTTAGCATTACTCTACACCCAAGCCAGTCCAAAACAGACGAGTTGGGCCACAGATCTTGTATTATGTTACAGAATTGTTCATGAGAGAATTTAAGCTGAGTGACAACAGTTCAGGCCTATTTTCATTGGAGGGGTTAGGATTAGAGATGTAAAATTTCTGGAAATCTTGAACCTCGGAAAAAAAAAACCATTTTTCCATTTCTTTTCCAGAAAAAAACAGAAATTTTCGGGAAAATTGAAAAGGGAACATAAAATATGACTATGGACAATTTGACTTGGTATAAAATCATCACAACTACCATATTAAAATATAGTGTATCCAAACAATTATTACAAACAGAATTTATTTTTAAATAACATGTATTTGTATTTTTTAAGTAACAAAATGGAGTAACAATCTCCTGAACTATTTTCTAGTTTATGTGTGGGGGGGGGGGAACCTGTACAAAACAATGTTTAAAACTCCAGGATTAACAATTATTAATATTTCCTCTTCACAGTATTAAATAAAAAATAAAATAAAAACCTCATTCTCACAAAAAAGAATTGAAGAGGGGGGATATGTATAGAAGGGAGTAGGACTAAGATCCAATGATATTTTTTAGAAATGATTTGGAAAATATTTGAACACCCTGTCTTAAAATATTTATTCATCATGTTAAAACATTCCATAATCATTTTATTTTATTTTTCAATTTTTCAAAAATTTTGGGCAAAACAAAAAAGGCTTAAGGAAAAAATACAGGGGAAATCCACCCCCCCCATTTTTCCATTTTTTATCCAGGCCTTCACATCTCTAGTTGAGATACAGGCCCCTTGTTTGTGCACAGAGACAGCAGACGTCTTACTAAATTTCAGGGGGGGGGGGGGGGGGGGGGGTGATGCCTGAGTCTTTTAGCAGGGCACGTATTGTGGGTTAGCACTTTGGAACCCACAGTTTCAGGATAGGTGCCACCCCCACAAGCTGCTGTGATGGGTTACGGGAAGGGAGATGCATGAAGGATAGGCAGTAAGCTTCAGAAAGCTTCCATGCCTTATATGACTTTTTCCTCAGTCAAGACTACCTTCTTGTACCTGTTCTCTTTCTGTTTTATTTCAGATACATGTTTGCAGGGACAGAGGTTCCAGATCCTGATCGTTGGTCACGGTTCTGTTTTTCGGGCTTCCCCTTATGCAGCCAAGACAGCAGGGGGTGCTAACCTCCAATGGGGGGGTCGACCTTCACTGGAATAGAAAGGGAAATGGGATATGCTCTGGGAAGAGGTACTTCCAGTGTTATTAAGAAATTTTGTTGAGACATTTGGGGGGGGGGATGATTTGGGCAAAAGGACTGGCAAGTCCCTGATTTGTCAAATGTTACAGGGTTTGAAAATTTCAGTTTAAATGGCCAGAGGATCAGATATTGTGGTTGGCTATCACTCAACAGTACATCTGGAGGGCTGATTGTAACCTCAGAGGCATGGATTGTGCCAGAAGAGGTATCAGTCTGAAAGTTTGTTGGGAAGGGGTTAAGAGGTACCCCTGGAGCCTATCCCAGGTCTCTGCACAAATCTAATTTCATGGCTGCAAACTCAGGTTTGCTTGATGACTGAAGGAAGGTGTCGAACATTGCACACATCTACATTGAAACAAGTTTCTTTGCACTGGAAAAGGGCACATTATCAATTCCTTCTCTGGGCACTCACAAAAACCTCAAACCAAACTTAGGTTCGCTCTACACCCCCCCCCCAAATCTCAGTGCTCACAGAAAGCAAACACACAACTGCTGACAAACTACAGAGAGCCCCTAATATACCCACATTACTGGTCATTACTGTAGAAATGGTACTGGTATATTTATTTTTTTCAAAACATAGTGTGGTTATTCCCACTAAAAATGGTTACATCATCACCAGCACTCAATGGTCAAAGAGCCTCCATTCCACAAATGATATGCTGTGGTAAATGCCATGCATTTGAACCAGAAATAGAGAGCTGCTATAAATGGTACTAGTTACTCACCATAAACAAATTATTCACTTCGTAGACTCTTTTTTTCTTTCTTTCTAGAGGAAACGCATATGGTTTCCCACTGTGATTTTGAGGGAGCAGAACATCAAATGTTTAATTATTGCTGGCTTGTTTTTCTGTATACAATCAACAGCTTATTTCTTAGAATGATTCTGTATCTCATCCATGCTATGCATGCTGATGGGACAGGAAAAGAGTTAGCGACCGGAGGCAACATTCATAAATCTAATTCCATAATAGCGGAACTCTAGAACTAAGATATAATACATGTCAGTGTTAAATAACTTACTATAGCAGGTACATTGACAGATGATTGAGAAACAAAAGGAAAAATATTTAAACTCTTACTCTATTATTTTGAACCTCTCCATGGAGTAATAAATCAGAGTGAATGGGTGTCAAGACAATAACTCATAAAATAATTACTGAAGAACAAGGTCCTGTTAATGTGCTTCATTAGCCAAGGATAACCATAACTCCTCCAAATTTGATCAGCTTATACATTTTGAAGTTAAGTGTTAAAATGGGCAGAGCTTCTTTAGCCTATGATTTTTTTAAATCGCAGCTAAGAAGGAATCATGGGATGGCTTCATACTAAATTCTTCTATGGGATTAACTTCTATAAAGAAAGCTAGTAAGCTACTATTCATACATTGTTAACATATACATATATAAATCACTATTGTCTACCCACAGAAGTTACAACTGACTACAATTTTAGTTTGTTAATATGCATCCATCTTAAGAGCGTATGATGACTTAAATTATTGTCCACCGGTTCATGATATTATGGCAGAGGTGGAAGGAAACAGCTTCAGACCATGTCAAATGGTACCTAGTAGCCCAATATTGTCAACTCCTGGCCATCAGCAGCTCTCAAAAGAATTTCAGAGATACCTGTCACCTGAGCCTTTTAACTGGAAATGTCAAGGATTGAATCTGAAACCTGAATGTGCTCTTTCTCCAAGCTATAGTCATACAATTTCCTTTTGAAAATGGTCTTTCATATAGCAAGCTCATAGCTTGTTAAGTAGTCCTTGGTGGTTTCTGAACACTGGACCCAAGATAGGACTATCACTTGAACATCTAATTACTTATCATTTGACTGATACACATTCTGTATCCAGACTTCCATTTAAACATGGTCTTTTCTGAGGAAATAATACCATTCAGTGTTAGTAGGCATTTAGGACCAATTCATATCTTATAAACTGGTCACAAATGCTGAAGAGCAAAATCATTCATTCATTCATTCATTCATTCATTCATTCATTCAACTTATATGCCGCCCACTACCCCAAGGTCTCTGGGTGGCTTACAATTAAAATGAACAGTTAAACAATTAAACATTAAAATGGCAATAGACAATTAAAAACAATAAAAACATTTAAATACAAAACACTGCAATCTATGTTATGTTAGTTAAAAAACTTCAGAAACAGGAAGGTTTTTACCTGACGTTGAAACATCATCAGCGTTGGTGCTAGGCAGATCTCAGTTGGGAAGGCATTTATAACATGGGGACAGCTGCTAAAAAGGCCCTAGACCTACAAGCCGTCCCTTTCACCCCCTTGAGCCCTTTCAGGAGGGCTCCCTGACTAGATCTTAATTGCCGGGTAGGTTCATATGGAAAGAGGCGGTCCTTCAGGTATCTAGGTCCTAAGCCATTTAGGACTTTATATGTCAAAATAAGCACTTGAAATTGGGATCAGGCAACAACTGGTAACCAATGCAGGTTACATAGAATTGGTGTGATGTGATCCCTGGTAGCCCGACCACTCACCAGCCGAGCTGCATGATTCTGAACCAGTTATATAGCTCAGAACCTTTAATTTTGAAGTTTCACAGTATCACGGGGGTTAGGGACCTGACCCGAGCCGCAATAATGAAAAATCTGTGATATATGGATGCTGGATTGTGTTGGGACGGGGGGGGGGGGCTATCTGGGGCCTCCTACACTTACCTGAGGCCTGGCACTACCCCTATCAAAGGCCCCAGAACTGGTAAACCAGAAGTCACTTCTGATTTTTGGAAGGCACTTAAGGTTCACTGAAAGCTACTTCTGGGACCTCTGACAGGCCCGGGAAGCCTGTCAGAAGCCTCTTCGGGGCAGCACCAGACCTGGGGTAAGTGTAGGAGGACTCAAACGGGAGCCCTTTGTTTCATATACTGCAGTCCAGCAATATACCAGGACCACAGTATATGAACTGCGAAATGGAAGGAGACGACTACACCTATTTTCTTTTCCTTCATATCAGCTCTGGTCAGTTCAGTTTTTGCCAATTATATAAAACACTTAAAACCTGTTTATTAGCAACAGAAATAGTGGATTACAAAGAGAATAAAGCAGATATGTTAAAAATAACATTATAACAAGAGGAAGAGTGGGAGAAAATATGGCAGACGGTGTTTTTAGTGTGCAGTTGGACACAAAATATCCTTTGGGGGAAAACTTTAAAAAGACGGAGGTACCCAGGTTTATCTAGCAAAAGCACTCTTTGGGTGGTTTCCAATTCAATTATGCAGGTAACATATCCACCCACTCCACTTACCCTGCCATCAGCAACCTGATTAATCAGTTTACAGGTATTGACTTTGCGAAGTTGAGTCAGCTTTAAGCTACCTGAGGCCAGGATTGAATTCAGGTCAAGAACATTCTTCATTACAGTATTGCAATTTAACCAGTGCATGATGAAGCAGTGTTTCCAATGGCACATTGGAAAGACGAAGTTTTTATATGGAAGGTCATGGAAAGGAAATTTTATGACTATAGCTTTGAGTTGCAAAAATAGGTTAAAGGTGATACCTTTATAGGCCACTAATAAAAATAAAAAACAAAGAACATTGCAAGCTTTCGACTCGAGTGTAAATCACTCTTCTTCAAAGCAGGTTCCAGAAGTTCAGACATGGTAAAAGATGTGCTTTACCAGGAGGTTACTTTTAAAGTCCTGGGTTAGATGATGTTCTTATAGTCCATGGCTAAATGATGTCACTTTGAGTTGGAGCACCTTCAAAAGGTTTCAGATTCAATCCTTGACATTTCAACTTAAAGGTTGCTTAAGTTGTGTCTGACTGCATGCTAAAATTTTATTTATTATTTATTTATTAGATAAAACAGCTCTGAAGTACGGCAATTATAGTAATAAAGGAAGAAAATTTAAATCTCAGTATAAGTTTTTAAAATACCATTAAAAGCCTGGAAGAACTGTCACTAGAAAGTCTTTCCTGGCACTGAAAATTTATCTACACAGTTCACTTTTCTAGGGGTTCATAGTGGCTCGAGGTCAGCTGCGAACCACAAATTACCACAAACCAACAATTTTCCACTTAATGCCCATCTTTAATAAGCATCCAAACAATAAGTGCAAAGCTGTGAAGTCAGATGCAATGTTCTACATAAAATTAATTCATCAAAGAATGGGATTAAAGGACAAGTTAGGCCATAAAAATGTGTGTCACACCAGTAAGTAAACAAATTCCGCAGCCATCACAATTCATAATTCCTGATTGATATGTTCTATTAGAATGTCAGTATAGTCTTAATATTATCCTGGAGCTAACAGTGATTGGCCGTACGCTCCCATGGAGCCCAGAAACAAGACTACAATGCTATCTCTTGTTGTTTGTCCAACGATAATCGAAATGCAAAGCCATCCTACCTCAGGAGATGGAAGTCACGTGGCTAATAAGATGCATGACTATGCTAGGTTTAGCAAGGGGCTGTCAAAAGTGAAAAAGTAATGGATCCATACACAATGTCTCCTGGGGCCATGTTATGCTTTCCAAGTTGCCTTTAATGGGCTGCCTCAACCATTTGAAGCCCAAGGATAATGGGCAAGTTCAGACACCATAATCCCAATTCCAATGTAAATCACCTTAATGCTAACTAGTTGAATTCTGATACACACAGCCCATGAAGGGTCATCATGATTTATTATGCCTTTTACAACAGGTGTGCCCATTACAATTTGGGGATTTTAACTCATTTGCTCTTGACTTACAAATCCTAGCTTTTGGGAGTGTAATCGAACCAGGATCCAGCATATCAGTTGTTTCTCATAAGCCAGAAAACTGTTGGAATCCTTGCTTACTACTCTACACTCACTCCAGAGCACTGACACCACTACAGCTACACCACTACCTGAAGAATAGAAACTGGAGAACAGAACCCAAATGTGGAAGAGGACACGACAGTAGGGTGGCAGTGTTGCAAGCGAATTTTGTGTGTTCAAGCACCTGATCAGAAACAAAAGGTGGAGTTTTTTTTTTTTTTACAGTGAGTAAACAGGACTATGGAATCTGTTGCCTCCCTTCATTTGTAATTCCAGCATGGAGCAGGGGGTTGGACTGGATGGCCTTAGAGGCCTCTTCCAACTCGCTATTTTATGATTCTGTTATTCCTTTGCCTTCGCTTAATAATGGCTGCACATCACTGTGACTGTTCTCACTCTGGATGAACCAGTTCTAAACTGTGAGACTTTGAGGCACCCAAACCATTTCCCCAGGGTTTGCCGTCAATATATTATTCTTCCCGCATATCTTTCCCATTTATTCTACCCTTAATGAGTGGATTGCAATTATGCAATCTGTGCTTTTCGTTCCTTATTTATGACTGAAATATTATAGCTTTCTGAATTTTTTTTTGTTTGATGATCACTTGCTTATTGCTCATTCAGTTTGTAACATCTTCAGTGGTGTCACTCTCTTGATTCAGAAATTCTTATCATTCTACAATGAAGATTTACCAATAACCCTTAGTGCTCACTAAAGGCAAACAAAAATATGAAGATACCACATACCATTGTCCTGAAATGTCAATCTTAACATCTCTGCTCACCACACATGTTTACAAATTCTATGGCCAGACATCACTATGATAGATCTGTTTGCTACTGTTTTAACGGTTTAGCTCAGAATCAGTAGATACTAAGTATATTTGAAAAGCAGAAGACACTGTATTAAAAAAAATCTCACAAAAGATGAAAGAATCGATCCCTCCACTAAGAAGCTTACCATCTAATTTCCAAACAAATACTATAAAATGCAGCCTGCTTTCCAGACAAAAGCATTGGCTTGCCGAGGACCTAAGCAATATCAGAAAGTTTTGCTTTAAATGTGAACACAGCTTGAGACAGTCTCATTGATAAAGTATAGTTAAACTTGTAAAGATAGCTGTTGTGAGTTTTTCAGGCTGTTTGGCCGTGTTCTGTTTAGATCCCGGCCATGAAAGCCTTCAAGAAAACTTGTACAAGGCTAGCAGGGGAAAAATAATAATATCCCAATTCAAAAAGAGAAGAATAAAGAGAAAGGAACAGGAAACCTACCTTTCAATATGGAAGACTCAACAGGCCTACAACAAAACTCGGTATGTACAAAATTGAGATAAATAGATATACGAGGTTGGGCCAGACATCAAATACAATAGTGATTGTAGATCAGCTACATGACCAATTCACACCTTATGCACAGATATGCCCAGATTGTTACTAATCATACATTCAGAATAGATCTGCAACTCAATCAAATTTTCCTTGATGAATAATCCAGTATATCTATGTATGTAAACACAGGTGTCACCTTAACACTTTAAATTTTTGAGCTTAAAACGTCACAGGAATGCATCCAAACCCAAACCACATGAAATATCCCTTGTTAATCAATACAGAGTGCATCGCTAGGTTCAGCTGCCAACAAGATTCATTAGCAATTTGTCTTTCTGGAAGGATCAAACAGCTGAACCACAGATAAATAGCCAAGCAGAATCCATCTTGAGATCTACTCTTAGAAGCATTAAAAAGCATATGACCATTTAAAATGTGTGTACTCATCCTAAACCACCACCACCCCAACACACACCTCTGTATGTTGCAAATCAGTTTCCTTTTTTCATGACTCTTTATCAGGAAGTAGACACAGGCTTCATTTGCAAGTCCAAATGCTCAAGCAAACAATTCTATGAAACTCATGCTATCAACTTCCAGTTATAGTTTCAGTGCCTTGCATAAATGAGTTGTTGCTTTCTGGCGTCCAGTGGCCACTGACTAATTTTTGAATGATGTCCGCCCTCCTCCCCGTATTTACATAATGACACTAAATATAAAAGCAAAAACAGAACAGGCTGTTCTTCCTAAATTTCCCTTTCCCTTTTAGCCTCAGATTACTAAACTGGAGATCGGATCACCACCTTCATCGTTGAGAACTGCTGCCCCATTCTCACTCAGCTATGCCATGAACAGCTTTCCCATCCATTTGTACACATATTTTATTTATCCCTTACAACCACAGTGCAGCATTACAGAAAGGTTTAAGAGTAAATTTACTGTGATAGCAAATCAATCCGGAAAAACATCCAAGCATCCACTCTGTATGTAGACCAGGGTAAGCAAGTTCAAGAAGGGGGCAGGGAAGCTTGGGAACAAGCTTTGCCCCCCCCCACCCTCCCCAAGCCAAACCAAGAGCTGGTCAGAGCCTGAACATGGCATGTTTTAGCTATTTATTTTAAGGGGGAGTAAACAGGGAGCACCTGGGTGGGAATGGCTGATTTTGCTTTTTCAAGTGGGGGTGGGTCCTGGGTCTTCTCCCATCTTTTCCTCATGCAAAGCCAGCTGCTCCTGGAGGCCTCCAGAGTACAAAGTTAACCATGGGGGGGGGGGGAGAAATTCACTTGATTTGGAGGAGAGCAAAAAAGCTGTTGGGGGGTAGGCTTCTCACTCCTGAAGTAGTCAACAGACATTTATTTATCTGTGGTATGCGTGCGTACATGTGTGAAAACCGAGTCATGCTTTAACACAGAAACAATTTACCACGAGGTTGGATAGAAGACAATGCCCCCTTA
Organism: Phrynocephalus guinanensis; assembly: GCA_037367245.1. Lineage (NCBI taxonomy): Eukaryota > Metazoa > Chordata > Lepidosauria > Squamata > Agamidae > Phrynocephalus > Phrynocephalus guinanensis. Next base: position 30,543,712 of record CM074736.1, read on the forward strand.
CTTAGGTCAACTAATTCTGAATGTGTTCCCTCTTTCTTCTGTCAGGACGCACAAAATGTGTTGCTCCAACTGAATGGTTATCTACCTACCTTAGCAAACGACAACAACATAAAATGACTCTGGGCCCTTTTACATGACCCCTAAAATCCGAGGGATAGGGCTCTCAGATGCGGAGCTTAAAATTGTTTTCCCACCAGCTCTGGACTTTTAAAAAAATTAAGTATGACCACGCCCACCTAAGCGCCCTAGTGCATTTTCCAACTACCTGGTCTCCGGAGGTAAAAAAAATTCCAGTGCGGACTATAAAGCTGTGGATGCCGGGCTCTCCTTGCCTTTTGTTGTCCTCCCGCCCCTTTAACAGCCTGGAATGCCTACGGGGCTGCTCCAACTGGCAGACGGAGGTGATCCTGCATTTTTCTCCCCTTTCTTCTCCCTCCCCTCACGCAGACAGGAGCAATGGAGTGCGGAGGGGTGGGAACACAGAAAGCAGAACAAACCCCCACGATCTCTGGTCCGAATTTAATTTGTCAGCGGATCGTAGGGGTCGTGTAAAAGCACCCTCTGTGTTAACAGATTTTAGGCCAGCTATATTTTTGGTCTATGTTCCATTAGATTCTCTTGTTTCTTCTCAAATTAACCGCATTTTTAAAAACCAGACTATGCCTGGATGCTGATTTATAGTTACAAGTTGCCTATGAGGCTCCCCAAATCATACTGAAGTACCTGTGGATGGGCAAAGTGTTTGACCTCATAAAATACAGGGTTTTAGGTCTTCAAAGGGACGTGTCCGCCAAAACGGCCGGCTACAAAATTTGAGGTTGCATTTGGTTGAGTTTTCTTGGGAGCATTAGCAATAAAATATGCCTTAGGTCCAAAGTGCCTTATTCTTTAAAGGAATATGCTCAATGCTGCTAGTTTTACTTTAAAGGAAAGCAGCTACATGACTGTGGTGTTGCACAGCCCTCCTGATCTGGACAGGAGTCCAGTGAATGCGTCCCATTGAATATTCCTACTCAGGGCTGCTATGCTCCTGAAGAAGTTGTTTACTTCCAGGCATAGGGTTGATGCAATTGGCAAGAAAACCTATGGATAAATCCTCTTAAAAAGCCACAAGAATCCACCTGCTTAGAACAGGACCTACACCATTCCACTGCTCCAAAGGATATCAGTGCCCAAGGTAACATCTTAAGCTGCCTTCTTGGAGGAATAGCATATCAAAATGTGTTCTGGCTGCTGGCCAGCAGTACTGTAATATGCAGAAATGTCATCGTTTATTGACATAACTGAAGTGCTAATCTCTGTGCACTTAGATCGATGCCGTAGGTTACCCTTGTGCTTTTAAATATGCCATTTCCTCATTCTCTTAAGGATTCATGTCTGAACAGTATCCATTTTCTCTAGGGACTTACTCTGCTCTAATTTATTCCTCTTGGCCTGAATGCAGTGAATATCAATCTTCACAAGCACGTCATGGGTCACCAGCAGTCCTGAAGTTGTATTGATGGGGTCTAGTGCCATCGTCGGTGGGAATAAACAAAACTATTAACTCTTTAAGACAAACAACCATATTAGTACTATGTTACCCCAGGGCACCATAGAGTCTGAAATGCTTTACAATTTATTGCTTGGTATTTTTTTAATACACAGGAATGAACTTAAACATCGTCCCAGCAAGCAAGCGTTCTCCAAGGTGTTGTGGGTGGCTTAATGCGAATGATGCGGCAGGGAGGTTTGCAATGGAGACTTAGCATCTAGCATAATGTAGTACAAGGATGCTTAACCATTGACTTACAGTTTTCTTCTCTTTTTGTGAGCCAAATAGGGGAGCCTTTAAAAAAAAACACCAGAGAGATCTGAAATGCACATGATAATAGTTAAGAACCTGCCTCCCATCTGCTGTACTGTATTTCTGCTGCAAATCACATCAACCTTTCTTGCTTCATGTCACGTCTCTCGACCCATAGCTTTCATGTCACTGTTGGAATACGAACGGTAGGGGGGGGAATCACATGGGCTTTCACACAATGATGATTCCAATCTCTTAAAATATTGACCAACGTATTCCTTAGACGCAAGTAAATGAGAGCTACTGAGAGCTCATTTCTCCAAAGCAATTTTTCTGGAGACAATTTCCAGTAAGAATCTCATACGGTGGAAATCACATAATATTGCTACTTCAAGGCAAAACGCTATGCAGATTATTTTGCATGATAGTCACACACCCACTAGTTGTCTGCCTGGAGCTTCTGGAGAAGAAATACAGATAAAACAAATACTGAGTGTTGCTAAACTGTAGAATTGGATAATCTCATTTTATCCTCACATATACCTATGAGGTACTCTAGACTGAGAGACTGAGTTCAACCAATGACATTAATAACTGACCTCCGAGCTCCAGTCCAGGTCCACGATACTGGCCCTCCTTACTGGTCAAGTACACAGTCTTCCAAAATGAATCACAGTAAAATATGGTCATAGTAAAATAACTCGCAGTTTATCTGTGTGCAGCTACTGTATCCTAGACCAGGCATGTCCAAACGTCGGCCCTCCAGATGTTTTGGACCACAAATCCCACAGTCCTTTGCCATTGGAAATACAGGCTTGGAATTCTGCGAGTTGTGGTCTAAAACATCAGGAGGGCCAAAGTTTGGACATGCCTGTCCTAGACTATAGAGATGTCCCCTTGGGACGGAGGACAGTACCCCAGCTGGCTGCATGGATAAGGCATTTGGGAATCATTAAACCTCTCTATCTGAGCAGGGAGGCCCCAGATGGAAGGAAATGAATTCCATAGCCCATATACTCAGGAAGCCAGCTTGGTCTGTATCTCTCCCCCCAGATCAGCCAGGAAGCCTGTGAGAGGGAGTTGCAGGACACAGCTGCCTGTGATAAGGCTTCTATACACCAGCTACGTGACCAGCCCAAGACCCTGCCACTCTAGATCAGACTTCCCAGGAATTCACCAGCTTACCTGACCCCTGGCACGTAGGCCCTGTATCCACCCCTTGTGATCCTTGGTTATTGTAACTTGCACCCAGGCTAGCAGAAGGAGCTGCTGCACGGGACCTGGCCTGCTTGAACCCACCAATGTGTCCATGTGTAATCAATCATACACTAGACTAAGCTGTTTATCTTCTCCCCTCCTTCATGGAATTTCTGATGGAATTCCTGCTGGAAGCACATAAGCACCCACCTACATGCAAAATGTGTCTGTAATGTTAAAAAAAATCCCACACCTATTCTTCCCTCAGTGTTATCCACAACATTTGCAACTTGTCAGTTTCAGGTTAGGTACATGCTTGTATCACTCTAATTAAATCACTGGAACTTAAAACTGTCATGCACCAGCATGGGATAATTTACCCCAACAGAAATAAGGGAGTCTAGTGTTCTACAGTGAAGAATTCTGTGACACTGTCCCCACATTCATTTCACCTACTATGTACAACTTTGTTCAGTGGGGTTATTTACATCAAAGGAATTGTTCAGACTAGCTGTTGGTGTAAATTGAAACCAATCTGATTCGTGTGGCCATCATGTGGTGCTGACCCCAACCTCAATTTAAACCTAGTAGGGTCCGATAATACCTTATAACTCAATTGAAGTCCCCTCCCACCCCCAAAATAAAAAATTAATTTTGGCTCACTTAACCATGTTAAAGAGCTAAATCCTTATAGAAATATAAAGAATCTGGTTGCCCAAAACAATTTTTGCAAACAATTGTAAGAAAATTGTTATCTCATTTAAAAGTATCATTGGGATGCTGCCATATCTTTATCACAAGGAATAAAGGGGGGGACATTTTTTTCAGTTGCCTGTAACTTCTGCTTATTTCCCAAATGAGGGCATAATTCTACCTGAAAAATCTTTTTCTTCTTGTGTTCCCACAGATCTGAAGGATAACATGATTTGTTTCCAGGCAAAGCTGGGTCATCAACACACCATTAATATGATTTCAAGGCAGAACAGAACACCAGGAAAATCTATTTTGTGATGACTTTTGACAATGTGAATTGGGCATTTTAAAAGCAGGATTGTTTTTATGAGATGTGCACCCACTTTGAAAACAATAAAACACAAGTTTGAGTTTCTCAAAAAGGGAGTATTGCAAAACAGCCTTTTAAAAGCCATTTTTAAAAAATCCACCCAGCTGCCCATGAAAGTATGTGGGACTTCCAGCTGGCTCAAAGGGTAGCTTGTCTCCAAAAGCTGGGTGAAAAGGCCAAAGACTAACATTATAGTGGGAAGCGTTTTTCAATCTACCTAAAACATTCCAGAGTTGTCCACTAAGCTCCAATCAGGAGACAGCCTAACAAAGCCACATTGCCCGATGAGGTGGATTCCTTTTGTCTGCCACCATCAATCTCCTCCTCACACCTTTGAACAACACTGAGACAAGAAGGAATTCAGATCAACCTTGCTTTCCTTCCCTTCTCTCCCCCACCCATTTCTAGCTACCACGGCTTGCTTTTTTTCAAACCTCACTAGGTCAAGGGAAAATGTTCTTGAAAGTTTTTTGTGTTTTTTTTTTTTACTTTTTGTGAGCATCTGTATAGGCCAGTTGGCCTATAAAGGTAACATCTCAATACGATGTCTGGGATTTATTTAAATTGAAAACCATCATAGCTTTACCTTCTCTTGCCGAGGGGCAGGCCTCGTTCTCAAGCATCCCAGAGTACAGGATGCATAACAATGTGAAAGTGAAATAAAAATTAAATTTTATTACCATACAATCAACATGTGCGCTGTTCGTGAAACTCAACCCATCTGAGCACAGCAAGTCAAACTAGCAACACTTGGTTGTTGAACATTATTTATCTTGGGTACAGCCAGAGGAGCCTTCAGTTCTGCAGTCCCATCAGCATAATGACAGAATTCTGATACCAGAGGACAGCCCTGTGGATGGTGCATATGAAACCAACACAGACGAGTTTTAAATGATCCAGAAGGGAATCTTTTTTGAGCCTGCTCATGCCGCTTATTTTTCCTGGGTGGCTTCCAGTCTCTCCAATCACAAATATGAACTTTCCCATTTAGAACTTCAAACACTTGATGATTGTTTTTCAGCAAAGTCTGTAGGACTCCATATTCATTTTTCAGAGTTTTTAAAGTCTTCTTGTCTAAATGTTCTGCAATTTCTCCCAATGTAAGACTCTGTCCCCTGTTCCATGTGGTTGTATTTCCAGGTGGACTCTCTTTGCTGCCACTTAACAACAGTTGTACCACCTTCAATACCACTTTGTTCACAAAATCCTGAGGGAGAGAAGTACAGTTTATCATTTGTTCTTTTCCCCTAGGCAGAAAACCAGACATTAAGACATTTTCTACACCAGTCTTTTGAGGCACTTCTTCATCTCCTATAAGAAAAGTGGTATCAGTCGCTACCAAGAAGCTATCAATTTGGTCCATTTTCTCTGATGCTGTTTTGTTGAAGGACTGGCATCCGTTGATATACCGTCCTCGTTGTTCATCAAGTAGAGCCTCTTGTGTCATTAGATATGTTCTGGATTTTCCAATTAAGCATACTCTTTTAGTTGAAGGAATTCTAAGGCAACCTTCTTCCACGTTAAAGCCACAGACATGTCCCACTTCTGTTACATAATCAATATACTCTCTGTACTGGGTCTTCTTACTTTGCCTGCGGTTATACTTTCCATGGAAATCAAAGAAGCAGCAAGGAAACAGAAAATAGCGACAAGAATAGGAAGATCTGGCTGCAGTTACAGGTATCCATGGTGTCAGTTCATCAGAATGATTTCCAATTAACCAGTCAACCTCCGGATACAGGTTGTTTGGACTAACTGCATTTTCCTCTAAGCACATCTGTGAACCATACATGTCCCATATTTCCCTTCTTCTGACATCAATCCCTTTACCTGGATGCCCTTCATTGCTCAATATATGAACCAGGAGACCATTTCCACAACCAAGATCCACAAAAAGACTGTTTCTTCAGCAACCCTCTCTCAGCTCTCTCATCTTCCCAGAGAATCAACAAATATGTAGCTATAGCAACATCTTCATATACAAATTTCTCAGGATTTGTTACTTCAGGCCAGACCTTTACAATCTGTTTGTATTTTTCCTTTAGGTCTTGATAAATTTTGCTGTACCTTGCCACAGAAATTAATGAAAGTGTACTCTTGAATTCACGCTTCATGATCTCTGTGGACCACTTAGCTAATTTAGATAGCAGTTCACTTCCAAGCCATGTTGTTTCAGGATATAAAATTCCATCTGAAATATAGTTCTCTGGAGATGACAGTAAAATTGATATGGACCATTCCTTGTCTCGTGTGCGCAGGAGTTGAATCTGGTAAACATTACAGATCTTGACTTTGTATTTGCCTTCTTGTGTTTCTTCCAATGGCAAAAAGGTTACAATCCCATTAACGATATCTTTCAGCACCATCTCCTGGGTGGGCGCAGGGGGGCTGCTTTTGGGGACGAGGGTCCGGAGCACCACCTCCAGCGGCTGCGCCTGGTCGTCGGGCCCTTCGAGGCCGAGGAGGTGACAGAGCTCGGAGGAGCCGAGTGCTTCCCAAGCCGCCTCCAGCCCGGATGGCTGGGGACTTCCGCGTAACAATGGAATATCAGGAAAAACATGAATATCAGGAAAAACATCCTAACTGTCAGAGCGGTGTGGCAATGGAACCAATGACCTCAAGAGGTGTCGAATGCTGCAACACTCAAAGCCTTCAAGAGAAATCTGGGCAACCACCTGGCAGAAATCCTTTGATTTGAATTCCTGCATGGAGCAATGGGTTGGACCTGAAGAACTTGTAGGCCCCTTCCATCTTCATGACTTGATGATTCTAGACACATTATAGGAGTACCCTTGCTGCCGTATGTAAATCAGGGGTAGGATCTCAGTAGCTATCTTTCAGAAACCAAGGCAACACAATGATAATGATGCATCTACCAATTTAGGTAATAACAAGTAATAGAACGAGTGCTAGTTGACAGTAAAATTCAAAGCTCTGCCTATTTTGAAAATGTAGCAAACACAGCCAGCCTGCAAATGTTAACTTCTCTCTTAAGAGAATTGCAGACAAAAAATTTAAAAAAACAAACAAAACAAAAGACACAAAACATGTGGCATCTTAAAGACTAGCTTTCATATTTTAATATAACATTTCGTGGACACGTCCACTTCTTCATACATATAGCAGCAGAATGAGGTGTATAATACAATATGCATTTATAAGATATATATTTCATACTAGATGTTCATTGGTTAAAAGAAGTTTCCCTCCTTTCAATAGGCAACTCTTTAAAGTCACAGACTCTTCTTGCACCTGGTTGTCCTACTTAATGTGGCACGCCCCTGTTCCTCTTCATTCCTCCTTACCTCTCATCATTAAATAAAGGAAATAAAGATAACAAGATGTTAACAGTGACAAAGTCTGTAGTCGCTTTGTAGTCTTTGTGTGACTTGGGTTTATTAAAACTGCATTAACAAAGAATATAAATAGTTTTGTTGGGTATAGTGAAATACTTCGTTACAGTTAATTGCTGAGAATGGCTTTCAGTTAATTGCTGGTGGGCATTCTTTCCTCACAACAGATCTTAGATGCTGAGAAAGAGAAGCATTTTTTGTTATTTAATTTGCTATTGTTGTTATTTATTTATTTTTATTCTGAGATATGAAAAGAGGTATTTGAGGGTGCGTTGAGTTTTGCACCAAAATTAACCTCACTGTGTATCTTCCAGCCTGCTTAGTCCTTTGTAGGCACCCAAATATCTTGGGCCAAACCAGATGTCCCATCATCGTGCCATTTTAGTTCAGTATGTTGACTCTGTATTCCTGTGGAATATAATATATTCATGACACAGTGCCTTGTGACACAGTGGTTAAACTGCAGCACTGCAGTGAAGGCTCTGTTCACAGGCTCAGGTAGCTGGTTCAAGGTGGACTCAATCTTCCATCCTTCTGAGGTCAGTAAACTTAGTACCCAGCTCATTGGAGGGGAGGGGGGGCAATGTTTAGCGTACATAATCAAATTGTACACCATCCGGATTCCAGATAAAGCTTTAATCACTATAGAGAGGTATGGTATATAAAAAGCAGCCCTTTCCTAAAATAAAAGTTTTAAAAAAGTATTAGAGGAGTGAAATTTTATCGACAGATATTTTGTTTTGAGTACTGATTGAATGAATGCCCTCCAGAGATGTCTCTCTTGGGATGCAATTAGATTGACAAATAATGTAGTAAATACTCAAGAATGGGACTGCCAGATTCGCATTACTTCCCATTGACTATAAATTGTACACATCCATATGGATCAACCTGGAGTTTCCACCTCCCAAATGTGTAGTTTTTCCCCTCTGCTAGAGTTTCTATTTTTTTTTTGGAATCAAATGTATTTGAATCAGAATAATCAGAGTAATCATTTGAGCCTATGTAGAGGGTGCTGTAGCCATTGTATCCGATGAAGCCATTCCAGCTGACTACAGCAGCAGTAAGAGAGGCAGGGTAACAGTGAAACTGCCATCCTCTACAATCCTTGTGCCTAGGTCTGTTTTCATCTTTCTTTCTTTCTTTCTTTCTTTCTTTCTTTCTTTCTTTCTTTCTTTCTTTCTTTCTTCTTTCTTTCTTTCTTTCTTTCTTTCTTTCTTTCTTTCTTTCTTTCTTTCTTTGCTTTTAAGGGTTTTTAAAGGTTTTTTTTAGGGGGGTAGTTACACTAAAACTACTGGAACACCCCAACCAGTTAAATAGGGGAGTTATAATCCTAAAAAAGTAACACTTTTGAGCTCTGAGCCTTATTCAGGCACAACAGGAACTTCAACATCTTCAAAGCGGCAAATGAAAGCTGAACACTCACCCCACCCCACCCCACCCCACCCCTGTCACAGGAAAAGGGTGATGCTTGGACCTGCTCATCATTGCAATGTTACATTGCTCTGGGGGTCCACAGTGTGGTACCTCACTATGCTCATAGACCCTTAACCTTAAGCCAAGCAGGCACTCTTATCCCCACCCTTTCATTTATTTTTCTAATTTAAAATTTTAAAAAAATAGTGATAAAGCATTGGCCTCCTGCACCATCTTTTTTCACCCTAGTGATTCAAAGGCTTTCCTATGGCTAACAATGGCCCTTTGTACACGACCCCTAAACTCCGCCGCAAATGGCTCCCAGCTCCGGAGCTTAAAATTGTTTCCCCACCAGCTCCGGAGTTTACAGATAATTAAGTGCGACTATGCCCACCTAAGCGCGTCCCAGCGCACTTTTCATGTACCTGCTCTTGGAGGGTGAAAATCACCAAATCTGGATGTAATCTGGTGAGTGCGGGGCTCTCCTCGCTTCTTTGTTGTTGTTTTTTGCCTCCCGCCCCTTTAAGAGAAGGAATGCGGCTCGGGGCGGCTTGGACCGGCAAATGGAGGTGAGCCTGCATTCTTTTGTCCCTTTTTTCCTCCCTCCTCTCACGCAGACAGGAGCAAGGAAGTGCGGAGGGGTGGAGACGCAGGAAGAGCAACGAACCCCAAGATCTCTGGTCCGAATTTAAGTGGCCAGCGGATCTTAGGGGTCGTGTGAAAAGGCCCAAAGTGATAATTACATACCTGTGAAGTGTGCCCAGCAAGGGGGTGGGGGAAAAGAAGCTGACTCATTTTAGGAAGTAATGGGTTGAGGGTATTTTAAGTGGTAGCTGTTACCATTAAAACAAAAATCAAGCAAGAGTTAATAGGGAGGGGGAGTCATTCAGTTGAACAAGCTACAATATTTTATTTATTTATTTATTTATTTATTTATTTATTGGATTTTTTATACCGCCCATCTGGCAGCGAGGTCACTCTGGGCGGTTTACAACAATTAATACATTCAAATAATTCATACAATAAAAACATAAAATACAGTAACATAATAAAATACTGTAGAAATAAAAGTAAAATTAACATTAATGTGAAATAAAATAATGTACTATTATTGGCAGCCTAATCAGTTAAAATCATGATTTAATGGGTAAACACAAAAATTGCATTATGCTTAAGGTAATGCCTGCTTAGATAGCCAAGTTTTAAATTGTTTTTTAAAGGCAGCCAAAGAGGGGGCCAGGCAGATGTCTGGTGGAAGGTTATTCCACAGGCGAGGGACAATGGTGGAAAAGGCCCTATTTCTAGTTTTTTCCTTTCAGGCCTCTCGCGGTGTTAGTTGCCTCCAATGCCTAGCCTGGGATGATCGGGTATTATGGGCGGTTTTCAACGGGAGAAGGCGCTCTGACAAGTAATGAGGTCCTAAACTGTTTAGGGCTTTGTATGTCATAGTTAAAACCTTGAAGTCGATGCGGAACCAAACTGGAAGCCAGGGCAGGGCGACCAGAGCTGGGGATATATGATCGTATTTTCTAGTCCCAGTCAGCAATCTGGCTGCCGTGTTCTGGATCAGCTGGAGTCTCCGCATCAGCCTCCAGGGCAGACCCATATAGAGAGTGTTGTAATCATCCAGCCTCAAGACTACCAGTGCATGGACCAGTGTGGTGATAGCCCCCATGTCCAGATAGGGACACAGTTGAGCAATCTGCCACAGATGGTAATGGGCATCTAAGTTTCCCTGTTCCTCTTGCCCTAGCTCTCTCTTATGTTGTTCCTGGTAGTTCTTCCTTAATCTGTGCCTTCCCTCGCGGTCTTTCTCTTCATGTTTGCTGTCCTAATCTCTCTTCTTAAACTAACACAGGCATCAATGCTCCACCATTCTTCCCCAAAACGAGGCACAGCATAGGGGTTACACTTGCTTTCTCCTGTCCTTTATCAGGTTATACAGCATGGATGTCCTAAGTCCAAGTCCACATTGATGGTGTCAAGTCCCAAGCTCCAGGTTTGATCCCTATTAAAACCAAGCTTTTTTTGCAGGGTGAAAAAAGGGATGGCCCAGTGGTGTCTGAGTCACAGATTGAGTCTATGTCAATGGAAAAAAATGAGTGAAGTCCAAATTAAATCATGAGTGTGTCTTGAGTCCAACTTGACAGCAAGTCCTGCAATTCAAGTCCCCATCCCTGACATATAGTAGAGTTAGAGCAGGCCTGCACAACGCGTTGACCGCAGGCAACTAGTTATCCACGCCACCAGAGGTCACCCACCGGGTTCTTGCTGGCTTCTCGGTATGCCACCTGTAGTGGGTTGTTTTGGGGGGAGTTCCCCCTGTTTGTGCACCAGCGAGGCGCGTGGGAACCCAGGCCAGCACTGGGCTGCCTGGTGTGGCTGGGGGTGGGGCTGCTGCTGGTTTGTGGCCTGGGCCCGGCCAGGGTCTCCCGGACCAGGTGCCTCCTCCCAGCCACGCTCTGTGCCCTCGGCCTCTCCGGCGGGGACCTCAGGGAGCTGCCAGCCAAGCTGCCAGCCAAGCTGGGCAGTGGGGTTACCACCACTGGGGGGAGGTGGCAGTGAAGTCCCCCATTCACTCCCTCCCCGGATAGATGACATGCGCCCAGCAGAGCACCAGGTAGAGAAGTGGCAGGAGGACCAGCGACAAAGTCCCTGTTCCCTCCCTCCCCAGCCAGATGACAGGTGCCCTGGTGGCCACGCAGGGCAAAGAAGCAGCCAGGAGGGTGCTCACACAGCTCAGTCTCTGATCTGGTGGCAGGCGCTGGTGGGGAAGGCAGCAGTGGCAGGATGAGCAGCATTGGAGCGGCATTCCCCAGTGCGGCTGCCTCTCCAGGGCTGGCTGGGAAGAGCAAGAACTGGATGAAGCTCAAGCAGTGGCCAAGGAAGCTGCATCCCGGCTGAGCCACCCCTGGAGACTAGGTAGAGGGCAGGGGGACTGTGGCTCAACATGGTGGGAGGGGATGAGGAGTGTGCGCACACATACATGCATGTGGATACTTGTGTTTGTGTTTGCACGCACACACATTACTCCTCGCTCCTCCCATCCCGGCCAGCACTGGGAAAACTTGAGAACTATGGCTGGGCAGGGAATGTAAGACCTCCTGGGGGTCCTAGACCCGCCTGTGCCACCACCGCTTCCATTTTCTGGGTACAGAAGCAGCAGGAGGCCCTGCGGCAAAGTCCCCCATTCCCCCTCCACCCCTGGTCAAATAACAAGTGCCCCAGCCGTTGCGTGGGGCAAAGAAGCGGCCAAGACAGTACTCACACAGCGCCAAATTGGGGGAAGGAGAAGAAGAGGGAGGCTGCTTGATCCTATTAAATTTGGTGCCAAACAAGGCTGGGCAGGGAAGGCAAGTCCTCCTGGGGGTCCTCGAGCCACTTGTGCCGCCGCCACTGCCGCTTTTAATTGTGCGTACGAGGGATGTTCGGGAGTGTCAGGTAGTGTTCAAAGTTGGACAGCCCTGAGTTAGAGCAACAGACAAGAAGAAAAACTCTTGAGTCATATCATCTGATTAGACAAGCCCTTTTCAGGCCCTATTCCGTTGTTAACCAGTAAGCCTCAAGCATTTATCCTGAACATGGCATAGATTAACCTTGCGGGTATCTCATGACACAATAATAATTCAATAATTAAGGCAGCTAAAATTAAAAGTGGCAATTGACTGGCTTGTTGAAACATGATGAGTGATAATGCTCAATTTCTTACGAAACACATTATATTTCAAGCTATGGTGTGAATACTTAGTGTACTAAAAGACAATGGAGAGAAAGTGGCTTCCTCCTGTTTGTTATCCAGCATTAGGCCAAGACCAGGACCAGCACAATTTTATTTGTGTGGCCTTGTATGTGGCCTTAGCTGCCAGATGCATGGTATATAAATTGAGTCAATAAATAAATACATATGTTGTATATAGGGCTCCTGATACTGATCTCATAGAAATATGGGTCCAATTAAATTGACTTTTTTTTTAAAAAAAACTGGGAAATATTATCTGAACCCCTCCAGTGGCCAATTGTGATATTTCACCTTGGAAATATAAAATAAAATGTAAATCAAATGTATAGAAAGACAGAAGTCAAAAACCAAAAATACTTGCCTTTCTACTTAGGATTTCTAAGAACGATTCCCTTGATACTTAGGGTTGAATGAAATTTCACATCAAAATGCGTTTAAACGTTCTCAAAATGCCATTTAAATGTAAGTTTGAAGGTAAGGAGATATTACTTGGCCGTTGCTCATTATACTAAGAAAGCAATGTACAGTAACTATTAGCTATTTTGCCTATTACCAAAAAGTAGCTACTGTTGTTACTACAAAAGCGTAGGAACCAAAATTCCTTCTCTCTCTCCTCCTACCTACTCAATTTTCAATATAAAAATGGAAACAGTTGTCATGTGCTTTATTAATAAGGCAGCAAAGCAACTGAACTTACAATGTGAATGGGAAATATAAATCAATACATGTCCTTATAAGTGATGTTTCTTATGGCAAATGTTATTTTTTTAAACCCCTCATTATTAGTTCCAGCAGCATTTCAAATATGGCTGATTCAGACACCTTGACTACTGTAAAATGTCAGCAGAATATTTAAAAGAAGTACTGTATTCCTTCCATTAGCAGCAATCATAAATAAATGCTGCTCTAGCACTGTAACTATGGATGGAACCATACAGACACCAAAAATTGTTGCTACCTTGAGCTCACATTCATTAACCTTGTTTTATCTACTTGTATGTTCAGTAGAATAAACACCCTGTAATGCTAAATATAATGTCATTAACTGAAAGTATATGGCATGTTACGTAGAAACGGTTATCTTTTTTCAGTAACTTCACTGACGTTAGCAAAATTAAGACTACACAAAGAAATACAAAAGAGACAAATATTGAGGCAAGTAGACATTGTTTTCTAATGAACATATAAGCCATCTGCAGACTACACAGATCAAAAAACCGGCTTAAAATGAAGTCCTTATCAGTATCGGTTCAATTCCCTTCCTGAATGACTCTCCCGCATTGAGAAACTAGAGTAAACAATTCATTTCCTCAGTCCTTACATACTGCAATTTGTTTAAAGTTTGTCTAATGGCAATTTACATAATTCAGACACTCTACAAGATTAGCTGCTCCATAAATATCTCTGACTGAATGCATGCAGCTGATACAGAGTAATATTCCATATGATCTTCCCCTGAAAATAATACACTTTCAGAATTCCTCTTGTAAATAAAAGAGCAGCAGGATGCAACATATATTTGCCATATACCGTGTTTCCCCGAAAATAAGACACTGTCTTATATTTATTTTTTCTCAAGAGGACACACTAGGGCTTATTTTCAGAGGATGTCTTACTTTTATTAAGTATAATATGCTTGAATGTTGGCCCTGCACACAACCATAGCCACGCCCATCACTAGGTTTTATTATCAGGATAGGGCTTATATTTAACAAACACATAGAAATCCTGCTAGGGCTTATTTTGGGGGGAGGTCTTATTTTTGGGAAAACAGGGTATCCAATACAGTAGGAACTGTACAGGACAGCACTGCACCTCAAATGAACAAACATGATGTGCAGCAATATAAACAACTAGGAGGACCTCTCCTGCTAGATGCTGGAACCTAATGAGGTAATTCAAACAAATCCCTGCCCATTTACTTTTTGATTGCATGTGTTTAAACAGGAGCCAGATTTTAAGGACAGCAAAGTTAAACAAAACACGTATCTTATGCTCAATCAGTTAACAATAAAATGTGTATTATTTGCCTTAATGGCACAGATAGATTAATGAATTAGAAACGCGGTGCCTGTATTGTTTATAAAAGCCAGGTTGAAGGGGGGTGGGGGTGGTTCTAAAAGCCCTGTTTTGGCTTATTTCAGCCTAGCTGCCCAATAAATACTGCATGAAACATACAGTTTAGGTATCTATATGGCAAAAGTATCTGGAAAATGCTCCGATTCATGTTAAAAATGTTATGCTAAAAATGTTTCAGTTCGGTGAGGATATATAGTGCCTATTAACAAATCACTTAAATCAGTGGAAGCAGTTTTGTTGGTTGTTTTTGTTTTTATTGTTGTTGCTGCTGCTGCTGTTGCTATTAATGTTTTAGTGGAACGTTAGTACTAATTCTTTTTAATCTGTGTCTAGATTATTATATTTAAGAAAAATATGCCAGCAGCTTCCCTCTAAACACATCTTCAGCATTAAACATAATTCAGCACTCATCCTTTGACAGCTGTTTAAACGTTATGAAGAAGACTGGGAAATTTTGCTGCAGGAGGACGGAACCATATCCTGCTTTGGAGGGGGAATCTTAGCTTGCCATTTTATACTGGAGGCCTAGTGAAAGAAATGTGCTGTAGGACTTGAAGAAGTGTGTTTCCTAACGAGAGAAACAACACAACGACGCAAGCATCCAACCTTTGCCTGTAGCTGCTATGAAACCCTCTTGCATGCCCAACGCACTTGGTAGAGAAGCCGTGTAAAGGAAAGCCATTGTCTGTGTCATGCCACATTTTGCAAACAGGCAGGCGTAAGATGAGGGTCTCTATCCGATATGACAGACCACATCCTCTCTTCCAAGTTGTGTGCACATCTAAGAGGGACAAGAATCATTACTGCAATCCGACAGAACGACTCTCTTCCACTATTATTGAGAACCTTAACATTTTTCTTATATACACACAAACACCTAAACATAATACAATTAACTGAAAACTGGAGGGGAAGCTCTAGGTAGATACGTGCCCCTGTATACATAAAAATACAAACAAATATTTTTCAGTACTTGCTTTAACTGAAGCAAAATAAGTAACAGAGGCATGGCGGGGTTTTTTTCTTTTTCTTTTTGTTTAAAGTGGCTACTTGAATGGAGGAGCTGTGTGCATTTTCCTAGCTCTTCTCTGTATCAGTGGTTGCCAGGGCAATACACAACATGATGCCATCGAGACACCGGGAAAACCTATGTATGTGTTATAGAAGAGGAGAACCTGACAGGGAGATTCCATTTTCAGCAGCACTAGATTTCTCGCACTGTGTGTTAACTCCTTCTGTGCTAATACAGTACATTGAGGACAAAAGCTACTGTCAGAAAATCCTGGTATCTTAGCAGTTTACTTTTATTATTCTGTTTTCTTTTCTTTTTAATCATTCTTTCTAGAGCCATCAGGATGCCACAGACCGATAGGTCCCAAGGGCCATTGCTGTCATAGTCAACAGTCTGACTTCCACTACCCTTTTCATGATTATTTTCTGCTTACTGTTACCTAAGAAACTGGGTACCCAGGAAGTGCTCAGTCTATAAAAATCTGATTATGCCACATTTGCCTTCTTTGAGTTCAGGAAGGGTTTCTTCTGCAATGGCAAATATATATAAAACACACACACACACACACACACACACACACATATATATATATATATATATATATATATGCATGTTAGGGTGGATTCGGGTTTCTTCCCGTGTAGAAATCTGGTTGTTTTGGCGACGTTTCGACGAGGTCTCACTCGTCATCTTCAGGCTGGTGTTCTGGCTTCTTTCTTCTTGAAGCAAAGCGTGATCTCAGTTGAAGTCCTTCTATAAATACTGCTGGGGGGGTGTGGTTTGCTTGCTCTGTTGCTGATTGTAGGTTCGTTTGTTCTTTTGTGATCTGCTGTGTGGCTGAGGCGATCGTTAAGGGCTTAACTGCTGGTGGGTTAGATGGCTGTTTAGAGACATCATGTGTGGGTGAGGTGCTGGATGTGTGTCTATTAGCCTTTTGTTTCTTAACGACCTTGGTGATGGGTGTTCTGGCAGCATCCTGGGCTTTGGTGGAGTGGGGTCCTGTGTCTTGTGAATTCATTTTGGTCTGGCTGCGTGTCTGTGGTCTCCCAATGTTTTTTTGGCGTGTGTAAGTGTGCTCCATGTGGTGGCTGGAGTGGGGAGTAGCGGTAGATGGTGCAGTCGTGGTTTTGTTATTGGATGGTGGTTTTGTTTCATCTGTGGGAAGGGTCTGGGTTTGTGTTTGGTGTGGATGGAGGGTGGTGGCATCTTGTGTCCTTTTGGACCTGGTGTCAGTCTTTGTGACAGAGGCTCGTCTGTTGACCAGGGCTAGTTTCCAGATGTCAGGCAAGCGGGAGGTGTCATCACGTTTATTCATGTTGTTTGGGTGTTTCTCTATTTCAATGGCTTCCACACCAAACACAAACCCAGACCCTTCCCACAGATGAAACGAAACCACCATCCAATAACAAAACCACGACTGCACCATCTACCGCTACTCCCCACTCCAGCCACCACATGGAGCACACTTACACACGCCAAAAAAACATTGGGAGACCACAGACACGCAGCCAGACCAAAATGAATTCACAAGACACAGGACCCCACTCCACCAAAGCCCAGGATGCTGCCAGAACACCCATCACCAAGGTCGTTAAGAAACAAAAGGCTAATAGACACACATCCAGCACCTCACCCACACATGATGTCTCTAAACAGCCATCTAACCCACCAGCAGTTAAGCCCTTAACGATCGCCTCAGCCACACAGCAGATCACAAAAGAACAAACGAACCTACAATCAGCAACAGAGCAAGCAAACCACACCCCCCAGCAGTATTTATAGAAGGACTTCAACTGAGATCACGCTTTGCTTCAAGAAGAAAGAAGCCAGAACACCAGCCTGAAGATGACGAGTGAGACCTCGTCGAAACGTCGCCAAAACAACCAGATTTCTACACGGGAAGAAACCCGAATCCACCCTAACATGCATACCTATACCCGTGAAAATCTACGAAAACATATATATATATATATATATATATATATATATATATATATATATATATATATATATATATATATATATATATATATATATATATATATATATATATATATATATAATACTCCAGACTGGCTTTTCTGGAGAGATTTTCTGATGATCCCTAAAATATGCTTGGTTTGCAACCAAAAAAGAAAAAAATACCAGAGGAGGTCCAGAACATAGTATATACTGACGTGGGCATGACAAACTTCTCACAAACCTTTCTTTCTATCTTAAAAATAAGTGCATATGGACTCTACACTATACAACACACATTTTTTAAAAAAGAAAATGGAAAGAAGGAGAAAAAGTACCTACTTCTGTTTGCCTGTCCCACCACTTCTGCTCTACATAGAACTCTACCAGAAGTGTAACACTTTAATGGGCGAAGTGTCTGACAAACAGCATGAGTCAGTAGTACCTACAGACCGGGAGGAAATACAGCAAGGTCAGAAACAAACCCACACCAGCAACCATTGGATTAAAGCCACCACCAGAGTAAGCATCAGCAACACAGTTCAGAATGAAGGTGGGGGGAGGAATTGAAATTAAAATGAAGACTATGCTACCAGGAAGAATATGTGACAAATTCTGGTTTATTTGAAGCATTATGGAGAGAAATTTGGTGGAAGAACCTTGATCATCCTCACTATCACACAAGATGAGTGGTGTACCAAAATGGAACTGCAATGAAATTTTCATCCACTCACAAATATTTCACGCATACATGTAAGGAGAACTGAAGCTATAATGTATATATCTAATATTTGGAACATACTGGCCAAAATCTTGTTGGTTAGCAAAGTTAGCAAATCACACTAAAAAAGTACTTTTGAATCAATGGGAATTTAGTGAGTCAAGTCACTCTGTAAATTCCATTGATTCATATTATAGGCCTATTCACACTGTGACTTACTATACTAAGTCGCAATAAGAGTAGGCCTATTGGAATTGATGCTGGAATTCACTCACCAAATCCCCATTAATTCAGCAGGCTTCTCCTGAAGAGTGATTTACTCAGCTAAGCAACAAGATTTTAGCCGATACAACAACAGTTAATTTCCACATCTGGAAGCCCCTGTGACTCATTACTGTTGTAATAAAAAAAACATGGGAAGAAAATATACATGGACACTTGGTTAATCAAACAGATGGCTTTAATATTTGACTGATAATACTAATCTAGCACGCACGCACATGCACGCACGCGCGCACGCACGCACACACACACACACACACACACACACACACACACACACACACACACACACACACACACACACACACACACACACACATTAACTGAAAGTATTTGCCCATCTGACAAGCAAAGCTCTAGAAACCTTAGAGAATATAAAGATAAGTGATTCATAAGGTCTCGTAAAGGTTAAAGAAAATTGATATAGAAATAAAACCACAGAACAGACAAAGCTACTAAATGTCAAAGGCAATGATAACATTGTGAGAAGGAGAAAGTTAATAAAAGTATGTAGGATCGAAGCAGTGGGCAAGAAATTAAAATTTTATTTATATACTGAATTATAGTCTCAGAGAGGTAGATTCCTCCAAGAGCATTCAAAAATATAAAGTTCATTTTATGGGTCATAATTGTTATGTCAAAATGAGACATGTAAGATTTCTGAGACTTTTGAAGCCAAGAGGAAAAAAAACTTTGAAGAAAAACAGAAGAATTGGGGGGGGGATTTTTCCCAGGGGTTCCCTCCCTTTCCTCCCAAAGTTTCTGGAATTTGTACATCTCTAGTCAAACAAGAACTTGAGTCATGACCAGACTGATGAAGCTACTTGAATGAGTAGTGAAACGTTTCAATCCCACAAGAAAAGAAGTCCAACTGCCATGACTCAGCTTACCCTCACATAGATGACTGGGAATCTTCACAGACATATCTAGTCAAAATACAAGAACAAAGGCAGTTACTTCACATCCTTCTTTGTTCCGCGACTAGTTTTGTACCGTGATAGCGCTGGTCGCAATCACGTGGTTTTGTCCCTGTTTCAGTGTTCCCATGGTCGTGATAACTTGTCTTGTGACAAGTGTTACTTTACGGTCTTGTACCGTGACAAACACTGCATTTGTCTAGCTTCCTTTTCCCTTGGGGGGGGGGGGGCTTAAAATTATTTTTCAATATTTCACTTCTGAAAAATTAAAAAAAATGGGCACAGTTTTCTGAGAGAAATGAATGTTTTGTTGCATAACAGTCGTTACTATATGCTGTCTTGTCTCGGAACAGAAAGCAGGAACAAAGAGTAACAAGGGAAAACCTTACCCCAGCACCAGGTACAGTATTGTTGTGCTTAGCACCCATTCCGGGGGCCTCGTCGAGACAAATTTCAGCAGTTACACAATGGACATGAAGTATTATTTATTTATTTTATGCATTTATTTTAAAACTTGTATACCGCGCCATCTTCCCGAAGGAACTCCGGGCGGTTCACATAAAACAAAACAGCAAACGATTAAATACAACAAATAAACAGATAATAATATCAGTTCAAAGGACATAGTAATAAAAAAAGGCATGGAGGCAGATGGAGGACGAGGGGGGGGAATGTAATCAAGAGTCACCAAATGCCTCCCGGAAAAGCAAGGTCTTTAAAGCCTTCTGGAAGGCAGGCAGGGACTGTGCAAGGCGCACTTCGCTAGGGAGATGGTTCCATAATGTTGGGCCAGCCACAGAGAAGGCTCGGTTATGGGTGGACATTTTTCAAGCTTCCCTGGGCATGGCCACCCGCAGCGAGTGCGCCCGCGACATCCTAGTTGGTCGGGCCGAAGTTGACTGCTGGGGGATCCGCTTTGCCAAGTAATCAGGTCCCAGGCAATGGAAGGTTTTATAAACTAAAACCAAGACCTTGAATCTAATTCGGGACACAACGGGTAACCAATGCAGGCAAGCCAGCACTGGGATGATGTGGTCATATCGATGTACACCCGCCACCAGTCTGGCTGCTGCATTTTGCACCCACTGCAGTCGCCGAATGAGAGTCAAGGGCAACCCCATGTAAAGAGCGTTGCAGTAATCTATTCTTGAGATCAGCAACGCTTGCACAACCTTTCTCAGGGAGTCCCCGTCAAGGTATGGACGAATCTGGGCGATTTGTTGAAGGTGGAAAAAAGCAGTCCTGGACACGGCAGCCACCTGGGCCTCCATAGTGAGGGCCAAGTCCAGGACCACGCCCAGATTCCGGACACTGTCAGCCAGCTGGAGGAAAAAGCCATCCAGACTGGGGAGAGGGCCTCCATATCCGGAAGGGAAAGTCCCAAAGAACATAACCTCGATCTTCTCAGGGTTGAGTTTGAGTAACATTTTTGGTACCGCTCCTAAGTGCAACACTAACAGAGACAAAACGGACGTGAAGTAACCACCAAAGATAGATTAATGTCATAATAATTTTTCCACTTCTACCATTATATGTATTTTCTAGCAAAAGTGTTACCTGGGAAGAAATATCATTGTCTGAATAGAAGTCTCTCTCTCTCTCTCTCTATCTATCTACCTATCTATCTATCTCTCTATCTCTCTCTCACTCACTCACTCACTCACTCACTCACTCACTCACTCAATAATTTTGGTCTTTTTTGATTCCTTCATATTTCACATAAAAAAACCTGAAATCTAAAAATGACACAAAAGAGGACAAACAGAACAAATCTGGCATTTAAACATCCAGCTTTGAGTTACTGAAATTAAATGCCTAAGTTTGGGTCCCTCCAGAGTAAACCACCTTAATGATGAACGCAGGATAGTCCGTCTTATTTTTTTTAAAGAGGCTTTTAGGGCAGGCATGTAAAACATGGTTCTCTTAATGCTAGCTGGACAACACAGGGGTGGGGTGGGGGGAATCATTTCTGTTCATTCTGAAATCCTAAATTGCCTTCATATTTAGGATAGACAGTTTAGACAACTCTGAACTTCAAGAACATGAAACTTGGCAAGATTTTCCTATCCCTAATAACATCTATATCTGACAGCCTTCCCCAAAAGCCAGCATTACATGACATGGCATGACAAAATGTCATGCTTTTAAAAAAAAAAGTCACACAAATTAAAAATACAACTTGCAGTGCAGTCCTATTTCCTATTTCTTAGAGCAGAAGAGACCTGTTTTGCAAATGGAACAATGGCCCCATTTTTTTATTTAAAAGGCTTAGTAACTGCCTTAGCTGAATCTCTGTGTGACCATATATCTGGTGCATAAATCTCTTTCGCGACAGATTTATGTGAGATTGCTGGTTTACGTGCTGTGTAAGTGACACATGCTCAACCCTGTTGATTGGTGTTACGGACACAGAGCACCAGAGCTGTAACAAGGGGAGGGCAACCAGGGCTTTGCCCCAGGCACTGAAATTTAGAGGCTGAAATTGGGTTGCTTAATTACGCATGCAGAAGGCAAAGATAAAACATCTGGTCACTTCTAGCTGGCAAGTAACAAGCCCCTGCTGGGATTTTCAAGTACATGCCAGAAGTGTGTACTTAAATCCAGAAGTGATCGTATGGCGGAGGGCTGGGAAAGAGCAACAGCTCCATTCATCATTTACTTTTCTTTCTTTGTTTTTGAAGGCATTTCTTTTCCTTTGGGGGGGGGGTTATCACTTTCCGCTCTCTTTTTCTGGCCAGGGGCTTGCACCTGTATCTCAAGGACAAGGGCATAGGAGATGGTGACAAACAATACTTTAACCCTTACATTACTGCTGTAACAGTTACATTCTGTAGAAAAAGCTGCACATTTGCAGCTGGGGTAAATCTGTAATTTAAAAGCATTCCTGGTTGCTCTCAAAACCTGTCATGCAAGCCCTGGGGATCATATTTTCAAGACTTAGAACCTCGAGACCAGGGGTGTATCGGGGGGGGGGGGACAGAAGGGTACATCTGCCCTGGGTGCAGCAATCTGGGAGAATCTGGAGGGGGAGCAGGAGAAGGAAGCTGTGCACCCTCCCGGCACCCAGCAGTCCTCCTTTCCCCTAAGGCTTGGTGATGGCTCCTCTGCCGCCGCCGCGCACCAGGCGAGCAACGAAGCAGGCAGGAAAGCAGGAGTGTGGTGGCGGTGGCACCGTCGTCCTACTCCTCGCCTTGGTGGGAGATGTGTAAGGTGCGCGTGCGCTACTGTGCGTACACGCACACACACACCCATCTGTCTGCACACCCACATGCACCCACACCCATCCCACGGCAGCAGGGTTCACTCCTCCATTGCTGGGTGTGTGCGATGGGGGGGGCAAGAAAGGTGCAAAAATGAACTTTGTCCCCAGGCGCTCCAAAACCTGGCTACACCTCTGCTCAAGACCTATGGCCCTTCCATTCACACACATTTTTAAAACGGATTTAACTTTTAAAATGTCCCTAGTTATTCTTTGTTTTCCAATGCTGTATTAAGCTCTTTTACAAATTAATAGACCTTTCTGTGATTCAGAGATGATAAATGTAAGACATTTGTGTAAGAGTCCAAGAGTTATTGGGCATAAATTCAAGAGCTGGTCCCACCTTGATTAAACCTAGTGAATCAACTGCTTGGACAGGACATCAACTTTTAGCACTCACATTAAATTCAGTGTGTCTAGTCTAGTTGGGAAAACTGATTTTAGTCCTTTTAAGACTTTTTGTTGTTCAGCCTGTGTGTTCATCGTGCAAATTAATTGTATGCTAGAGAGTTTTCAATATTTTGCTTAATGACAATTTTAAAAATGAATTTTAAAGCTTTATAACAACTGAAACAATTCATATTGCAAAAGATGACTTTAATCATGCAAAATTACAGCAGCTCTAACAAGGATATTGCAGTTTAATTGCTCCATTGTAAGTTATCTGAAACTTGCTGGTTTAACATCTGCAATGAGATTTGTAGAAACGAACTTCTCTGGTCTGGGTGATGGCTGATTCCTTACATAAAGGGAACTCCTGACACTGAACAGCAGTAAACTTCAAGCACCTAGTGTAAACATATGTTCTCAGACTGCAACACTATGTCTATATCTACTTTGACATACTGTGTGCCAGTCCCATTCAGCTTCAGTAGGGGTAACCCTTGCATGTAAGTGAGTATTGGTATT
This sequence comes from Phrynocephalus guinanensis, assembly GCA_037367245.1. Classification (NCBI taxonomy): domain Eukaryota; kingdom Metazoa; phylum Chordata; class Lepidosauria; order Squamata; family Agamidae; genus Phrynocephalus; species Phrynocephalus guinanensis. Next base: position 30,567,404 of record CM074736.1, read on the forward strand.
CTAACTTCAATCAAGATGCAATTGTTCTCAAATACTTGAACATGTCTTAATTGTACTGGACTGTATATTATCCCTCATTACTGTAAGCCGCCTTGGGTCCTTTTCCAAGGAGAAAGGTGGGGTAAAAATACTCTAGTTATTTATTTATTTATTTATTTATTTATTTATTTATTTGTTACTCTTATACCCCGCCCATCTTCCCAAAGGGAACTCTGGGCGGCTTACAATAAAAATATAAATACAAAAAAGCAGATAACAAACACGTTGAAACAAAAAAGAAGCAGGGAGCAAGATGGTGGGCCAAAAACAAAACAAAACAAAACAAAACCTAACTGAAAAGGTCACCAAACGCCTCCCTGAAGAGGTAAGTCTTCAGGGCTTTTTTAAAGGCAGGCAGGGAATCAATCAGGCGCAGCTCACTGGGTAGAGGGTTCCAGAGCGAAGGCCCCACCACAGAGAAGGCGCGGTCACGCGTACACGCTTTCCGCGCCTCTCTGGGTGTGGCCACCCTTAGTGAGTGCGACTGCGCCAATCTCGTGGGTCTGGGCCCAGTTGACCTTTGAGAGATACACTCTAAAATAAATAAATAAATAAATAAATCCTACACCCATCCACAAGAGAATATGCCCAGTTGAACTGAAAGGGGTCTTCATTTTACTTGTCTGGGATTAAGCTATTGGTCATATTAATTTCAGATAAGTATGACATTGGCATCAGCTTCTGTTAATGCTAACCAGCTTCCCATTTTTGTTATAAATCCTGGTTGAACAGGAATCTGACTAATATATTTTAATAATGACCATCAGTTCTGACGTACAGCAACTCTTTCCAGGGATTTCTAGGTAGAGAAAACACAATTGGTTTACCATTTCCTTCTGGGGTGGGGTGGGGCATTTATCCCAGGACTGTGCAGCTTCCCCAAGGCCACACAGTCTGGCTCATCCCCTAGGACAGTGGTGGCAAACCTTTGGCACTCCAGATGTTTTAAGACCACGACTCCCACAGTCCTTTGTCATCGGCAATCTAGGCTCGGAATTCTGGGAGGCACATTGGAGAATAGCTGATTTGGCTTTTGCTGCACTATAAGTATGTGCATTGTTTGATATTATGTCCCCATTTTCACTTGAAAAGGTGTATCCCTCACTGCTTACATGCTAGCACGTATTGACCTGCAATATATTTATAATTGACATTTGAAAATTTCAGAGTTTATTTCAAGGTTGAACTATTTTGACCATTGTATATGATTAGACTACTTTGATTAATATTAACATATTATAAATCTGAAGATGGAAACTTTACTGCTATTAATGATCAGCACTGTGGTCAAAGTAATTCTGAACCACTGTTAAAGTTGTTGGGAGGGTTCAAAAATATGCTTAATAGTGTGCAGATCTTGAATTCAAACTGGATTGCAGTACACAGCCTGCATTAGCTCTGATAAGATTTATTGCCAAATCTATTAAAGCCAATGGGAGTTTTGCCAGTTTGCTCAATACAAATTTGGTAGTGATCTTGGTGCTCAGCCTACCAGTGTTATTTAGTAACAGCACTAGACAGAAGAATTGGGACTAATTACACATCCTTCAGGTAACATTGCCCATTAATATTTTAATTGGAAAACTAGCAAGAAAGGAAGGGAAACAGGAAATACAGCAGCCCCTCTCTAGAGGCTGTCAACACCCAAATCTCCAATAATTAGCTGGATTATTCTTCTTTATAATGAATGTAAGTCTCTTCCAGTTCAGCTTTAATGTACAGCCCTCATCTTATTTTGCTAGCAAGCACTGACAGAGTAGTCAACAAAGGCTACATTCTGGTGACTCAGGGCCTTTTCACATGACCCCTAAACTCCGCAGCAGATGGCTCCCAGATCCGGAGCTTAAAACTGTTTCCCCACCAGCTCTGGAGTTTACAAAAAAAAAAAGTGCGACCATGCCCACCTAAGCGCGTCCCAGCGCACTTTTCAAGTACCTGCTCTCTGGGGGTGAAAGTTCCTGATGCGGATGTAACGTAGTGAGTGCCGGGCTCTCCTCGCTTCTGTTTGTTCTTTTTTTGCCCCCCGCCCCTTTAAGAGATCTGAATGCAGTGCCGGGAGCAAAGCGAGAGGTGAGCGGCATTCTTTTCTTCCTTTTTTTCTCCCTCCCCTCACGCAGACAGCAGCCAGGAGTGCGGAGGGGGTGGGAACACAGGAACAGCGACAAACCCCTAAGATCTCTGGTCCGAATTTAAGTGGCCAGCGGATCTTAGGGGTTGTGTTAAAAGGCTCTCAGTCTTGATACTCAGACAGGAAGTGAAGAATTCATAGGATCATTTTCAGATGAACACTAAAGAGTGAGAGAGAGAAATCTGCATAAAGCGATGGATTCCATATACCCCTCAACATGGTTTTAAGGTCCCTTCTGAGGTTACCTTAGTAAGACAAGAGTTTGTCTAGAATGGTCACTCCACTCTGCTCCAGGACTGCCAGACAATCACAAGAAATCACGTCACAAGAAATGGACATTCTAAGCCAATTGGCCCTAGAATCAAAAGGTGTGAAATCTCCCCCCTCCAAATGTCTTGGCCTCTGATTCTCATCAGTCTCATTAAACAAGTACAATAGTAAAGGACAATGGGAGAGTTGTCATCTCAAACATCTGGAGGGACAAAAGTTCACTGCCCTTGACCTAAATCTTCTATGGTAAGCAGAGTAGATTGTGTTGGAGATCCACAAGTCAATGCAGCTCTCGCAACACTTAATGCAACATCCAAAGCTACTGTAAGTATACATTTTTCAAGAGTCCAAATAAGATTTATGCTAAGAATGTCTTCCAAAACTTCAGGCTATTAGATTTTGTTTTAATTAACCTTTAGAGCCCTACCACATCCACATATGTTATGCAAGTTCAACTAGAAGAATGGTAAAGCATATCTGATTACCTCTACCTAGAAAATTCTGGAAAGGGTGACCATTAATTGAAACTGACTTGATGGCTTGCAATTATTATTAAGCCTCAATGAAAATTTCATTCTACCATTACATAGTCTACCAACATACAGTCACTATCCTTTCAGCAATACTGTATAGAAAAAAGAATTCTTCACTGCCTCATCCTGATGGTGAGAGTACCATTCTACAGTATTACTTCAGGAGCTGTTGAAAGCTTCAAGCCAAACAAATACAGTGAAATATAAACATCCTGTTCTTATAAGGGGCAGTAGGCAGTAGGCAGGAGACACAGCAGCATGGAGGAAACACACAGTGTCCAGAGTCTATAAATGCAAAATGGCACATGGCTGACTTGTATGGGTGAGAACACTGATTAGTAATTTTCATATGTTAAAATATTTCTACCATTATAAAGTTTTACTTTTTTTAAAAGATATGTACCTTTTAAGATTATAAGATCCTGCATTTTAGGTTGAAATACAATTTAAGTTAATAAAGCTAAATTATTATAAATGGAACATATTTTTCTAACTTATGCCTCCAACTATTTTAAAGCATTTGTACATACAGACTTCTTCACAGCTATAAGAATGCTTTCAATACAGTGGTACCCCGGTTCACAAAGTTAATCCATTCCCCTGGATGCTTCATAATCCGGAAATTACATAAACCTGATCTGCATGATGCACAATGGGGTACAATGAATTATGGAAAGGAAATCCTTCAGAAACAGTGCGTAAAATGGGTTTTTCACATCAAAAATTGTATAAAAAGAAGCATTGCTTCCAAAGGACTTCCTTATGTAATCTGAAAATTACAGAAAGCAATCCCTTCAGTAACTGGGATACCACTGTACTTTTTAATTTCATTTTGCTCATTCAAAACATAGAGGCAATGTAGATAAACAAATTTTTTAGAATTAGAAGAGCTGATATTTTCTGGAATCATTTTGATAAACTACTTATACATTGACACCCAGATAAACTTTGACACAATGGTCATAATTATCTGATTTCACTTTGAAATTGACCCTTTCAGGGATAAATGTCAGCTATAATGGACTGTCATGGACTCAAATGATCAAGGAATGGTATTAATCTTATAATGCCTTGTTTTAGATAGATAGATAGATAGATAGATAGATAGATAGATAGATAGATAGATAGATAGATAGATAGATAGATAGATAGATAGATTTGACCTTGACAGACTCATCCAAACATATTTTATACTGTATTTACATTACTCCAAACAATGCCAATGCAATGATATAAAGAAATAAGTCTTCAAAACTACACTGGCAACCAGCAATTTCATAACAGGTGCTAAACAAAAGGTGATGGCCACATAATCATCTTTATTTTCCATCTAAAGCCATTCCGATATTCTTTCACTTAGTTGTAGATTATTCTGGAGAAGGCTCGGAGACTGCTGGGTGTAACTCAGTGGTTTAGGTATCTGGCTATGGAGCAGATGTTGGGCCTTCCATACCCCACTGTGTCTCTTGGACAATAGTTGGACTCAATGACTCATAGGGTCCCTTACAGCTCTGCAGTTCAGTGGTGATGATTTATCATACAACAGTGGTGATGATTTATCATACAATCTTAGACAGTAAGTCTTGTTCTAATTTGAAAGCAGACCCATACAGTAATCTAAAATGACTACCTGACAACAACATCAGTGATCTAAGAGAGACACAAACCTGAAGACTACCAACTGCAGCTAATTCGACTGCCAAATCCAGACTAACGTGAAAGTAGGCAATATTATTATAGGAAATTATTACTAGCAACGGTTGATTTGATTGCTTAAGCCTCCAACAGGATACATAACACCATCTGCCAGCAACGTACTTCTGGAAAAGATCAACAAGCCACTCTGTGCAACAGAATAAATGCACGTAACTTTTATATTAAAATGTCAATATTCAGAAATCAATGGAAATCTAGTTTTCTCTCCCAAGATAATTCAATACTATTCTAAAAATTGTTACAGCTATCTATTCTATATTTATGAATGGGAATGGGGAAGAATTGCCTCTTGCATTTCATGGCCTTCTGGTCTACTGTTTACTTCCCTCCTTCCAAGTACTCATGTAGGACAGATGGTGGGATGGACAGAAACACAGAGATATGGCAAGGCGAACAGCACATTATACACCTCACAAAATAGCTTCATCCATGAAAACCTATGAACTCTGTTCACCCTCAAGGTGCCCAACACTGATTTGTTTTTATTACAGCGCCCTAACATGATTGCTCTTGAGGAAGATGAATGGCAGCGCACTGGTGTGATGAACAAAAGTGTTTCTATTGATACTAACCAACATTACTCTCTCGGGACCCCTTGAAATTCCACTTTGTTAAAAGCATACCTCATTCTCTATCTTTTCCCATCTGAAACAAAACAGAGAGAACGTCTTGCTTTTTAAAATGTTACACATTACAACAATGTTCCAGCTATTTCTCCTATCCAGTTGATGAGTTATTTTATTCTAACTATAGAGATGTGATATTCTGCATGTTAAAAATCCTGTTCCAGCAAACCATTTTACAGATATCTCTAATGCTCCACTTATTTTCTAGCTCTCTGTATCAGGCAGAAATGATGCCTTTAGAAGTGAGGCTGTAACACTTGGCCTCTTCCCTTCCTATTATAATCGACTCCACCACCACCACCATCACCAATATTACACATGCAGCATTATTTGTATACCTGCCATATACAGTATTTATACCTGAAAGTGGGAACACCCAGAGTGGGGTCACTGACCTGCATGAGGCATGTAAGTACTGTACCATATCTTATTTGGAACAGATTTTGTGGCAACCAGATATACCGGTATGTAACCTAAATATGTCCAAATGTCTTTTCCTACCACCATCACCCAGCTGAAATAATAGTCCATTTTGGATTTAGATCACTAACCTAGAAACAGCTCTCTTTTTTATCATCAAATCCCACTGTGAGCCAGTTTTTACAAGTAAAGTTTATCATTTATTGATGCTGTTGGCCTTGTTTCTTCTGTGCGATAAATTATGCCCCAAATTTTGCGTTATGTAAAACTGTTCCCTCCACAAAAGCATTCTAACCCTTTGTCTCTTATGATCAGTATTTCCTTTTTGGGTTCTCAGTGTGCCCAGCTTTCTTCTTTTGTATCTTCTAAACAGCTCTCTGCACTTTGAGGAAGAAAAGGAGAGCTGAGAGACAGCCTTTTCATTAAATAGAAATCTGCTAAATAGCCCTTTTTCTTAAACTTTAGCAAACACAATTCAATCTCCTTAGAACTTGCTCTTTTTGACCAGGGGACAGAAAAGGCTAGCATTTTCAGCATTTATAAGCCATGTCAGCTCCTTTACTTCAGCAACACAGATTATACCACAAGAATAAAAACAATATATAAACAGTGGTTGTTTTTATTCTTGTGGTATAATCTGTGTTGCTGAAGTAAAGGAGCTGACATGGCTTTGATATATATATATATATAAATTCCTCTTGGCAGCAATCCATAGGAGGGCTATGATAGCGGCAGATAAATGACACTGTAATCTACTGTTGGCAATATTATGTTATAGTTTTATTCTGTGTACTGTTCTGTTCAACTGTTTTGGGTCATATGACCGTAATAAACTTATGATTTATATATATATATATATATATATATATATATATATATATATATATATATATATATATATATATATATATATATATATGTTTTTCGTAGATTTTCACGGGTATAGGTATGCATGTTAGGGTGGATTCGGGTTTCTTCCCGTGTAGAAATCTGGTTGTTTTGGCGACGTTTCGACGAGGTCTCACTCGTCATCTTCAGGCTGGTGTTCTGGCTTCTTTCTTCTTGAAGCAGAGCGTGATCTCAGTTGAAGTCCTTCTATAAATACTGCTGGGGTGTGTGGTTTGCTTGCTCTGTTGCTGATTGTAGGTTTGTTTGTTCTTTTGTGATTTGCTGTGTGGCTGAGGTGATCGTTAAGGGCTTAACTGCTGGTGGGTTAGATGGCTGTTTAGAGACATCATGTGTGGGTGAGGTGCTGGATGTGTGTCTATTAGCCTTTTGTTTCTTAACGACCTTGGTGATGGGTGTTCTGGCAGCATCCTGGGCTTTGGTAGAGTGGGGTCCTGTGTCTTGTGAATTCATTTTGGTCTGGCTGCGTGTCTGTGGTCTCCCAATGTTTTTTTGGCATGTGTAAGTGTGCTCCATGTGGTGGCTGGAGTGGGGAGTAGCGGTAGATGGTGCAGTCGTGGTTTTGTTATTGGATGGTGGTTTCGTTTCATCTGTGGGAAGGGTCTGGGTTTGTGTTTGGTGTGGATGGAAGGTGGTGGCATCTTGTGTCCTTTTGGACCTGGTGTCAGTCTTTGTGACAGAGGCTCGTCTGTTGACCAGGGCTAGTTTCCAGATAGGTATCCAGATATCCAACCTACTACAAGACCCTGCTTACATACCTTTGAACACAGACCCCACCACCTACCTGGAAAAAACCACCAAAGCCAAAATAAAAGCCTCACCCTTAAGTGAAGAAATCAAGCCAAGCATCATCCCCAGAGAGAAATCTTCCAGATGCCCCAAGCTCTACGGCCTCCCCAAGATTCACAAAGAAGGAACACCTCTCAGACCCATAGTCAGCTCCATAGGCTCACCCCTACAAAACCTCGCCAAATTTCTTGCCAAACAACTCCAGCCCTATGCAGAATCCATCTCTTCATACGTACAAAACTCGTTCCACTTCATAGAAATTATAAAGAAACAAGACCTACAACCCAATGACCTACTCGTGAGCTTCGATGTTGTTTCGCTCTTCACACAAGTGCCCATTCAAGAAGCCTTGACAGCTATCCACAACAAATACAACCCCCCCAAGCACATCCTAGATCTGACCAACCACTGCCTAACCAACACATACTTCATCCACAATGGACAAAGATACAAACAGATAGAAGGAGCACCCATGGGATCACCCCTCTCACCGGTCATCGCAAACCTATATATGGAACACTTTGAAACCAACGCGTTACAGAAGTCCGAACATAAAACCCAAACTCTGGCTCAGATATGTTGACGACACCTTTGTTATCTGGCCACACGGGAAAGACAAACTGAACAACTTCCTCACACATCTCAACAGCCTACACCCCAAAATACAATTCACTATGGAAATAGAAGCCAACAACCAACTTCCCTTCCTGGACGTCCTAATCTACAAAAAACCCGACGGCTCCTTAGGACATACCATCTACCGGAAAAAAACACATACAAACCGCTACTTAAATGCACAATCACACCACCACCCTGCACAGATCAACTCCGTAGCAAAAACCCTCATCTCCAGAACCAAACGCCTCGCTGACAAAGACCACCTAAAAACTGAATTACACACTCTCTCGAATGCTTTAATTGCGAACGGATTCCAAAAAAACACCATCACCAAACTAATCCAAAAAGAAACACCCCCCAAGAACCAAGAAACAGAAGAGAACAACGGCACTGCCCTCCTCCCTTACATCAAAGGCACCACAGACAAAATAAGCAAAATTCTCCACAAACACAATATCAAGACAGCCTTTTGCACCGAACAAAAAATAGCCAACATTTTAAGAAACCCCAAAGACAAGATTGAGCTAGAAAACCAAGGAGTCTACGAAATACCATGCAAAGTCTGCCCAGCCACATACATCGGACAGACAAACAGGAGAATAAGCGCACGCATCGCAGAACACAAGAACGCAGTCAAAAAAGAAGAAAAATCTTCCTCTCTCTTCCAGCACATAAAAACAACAGGTCATGAAATTGATTTTAAAAGAACCAAACTCATCTCCAAAACTGAACACTTCAACAGTCGAATAATCATGGAAGCCATTGAAATAGAGAAACACCCAAACAACATGAATAAACGTGATGACACCTCCCGCTTGCCAGACATCTGGAAACTAGCCCTGGTCAACAGACGAGCCTCTGTCACAAAGACTGACACCAGGTCCAAAAGGACACAAGATGCCACCACCTTCCATCCACACCAAACACAAACCCAGACCCTTCCCACAGATGAAACGAAACCACCATCCAATAACAAAACCACGACTGCACCATCTACCGCTACTCCCCACTCCAGCCACCACATGGAGCACACTTACACACGCCAAAAAAAACATTGGGAGACCACAGACACGCAGCCAGACCAAAATGAATTCACAAGACACAGGACCCCACTCTACCAAAACCCAGGATGCTGCCAGAACACCCATCACCAAGGTCGTTAAGAAACAAAAGGCTAATAGACACACATCCAGCACCTCACCCACACATGATGTCTCTAAACAGCCATCTAACCCACCAGCAGTTAAGCCCTTAACGATCACCTCAGCCACACAGCAAATCACAAAAGAACAAACAAACCTACAATCAGCAACAGAGCAAGCAAACCACACCCCCCAGCAGTATTTATAGAAGGACTTCAACTGAGATCACGCTCTGCTTCAAGAAGAAAGAAGCCAGAACACCAGCCTGAAGATGACGAGTGAGACCTCGTCGAAACGTCGCCAAAACAACCAGATTTCTACACGGGAAGAAACCCGAATCCACCCTAACATGCATACCTATACCCGTGAAAATCTACGAAAACAAATATATATATATATATATATATATATATCACTCAAAGACATGTATATGTCAATCGAAGAGAGAGTTATATGTACAGGCACTGGGTACACTATTCCCAATTCTTTTAATGAGGAGTTAGTCTTCTACTTGAAAGTGGTTTTGTTCCAGAGAAGGTGGCATATTGAGTTGTTTGTCAATAGAGTGATGCCCTCCTTTTAACAGGGTAAGACTTCTAAAGGGCTCGGACTCCCCTCTGTTTATACAGTATTTCTAGTTCAAGTGCTACAATGTGTCTACAAAGATACATAAGGCTTCCTGCTACAGATTCACAGAAGTGTCAGCCCACAACATGCAGAGTTAGTCCCTTCATGTTTAAACAAAATACTCAAAACAAGAGTCTCTCTTTCGGCCGGCTCCACCGCATCTTTGCGTAGGCAGGGCCCCTTTGCCGCAGCCGGCCAGATGCAACACAAGACTTGCATTGCACGTGATCTCGCAAGGCCGGGAACAGCGCGAGAGGGCCCCCCATAAAAGGCCGTGCCTCCCGCTGCCCATCCTCTTTCCAGCATGACTTCCCCTCAAACCCACCCAGTAATAAATGCGAGTGGGACAGTGCTGGTTGCCTTTGGGGCCGGATAGGAAATTTTTCCTGGCCAGGGGGATTTGGCCGCTCCGGGCTGGTGTTTCTTGCCTATCCCCCACTCGCATTGGGCAGGGTACAGGGGCTTTAGAGGCCAGGGAATCAGCTGTAAGGGACAGATAGTGAGGAATAAAGTAGCATTAGGTGAGTACTAATTAATAACAAGCTATAATCTCCAACCCCCCCCCCCGGCACTGCACATCAGGAGATTGCAGCGCCCAGGGAGAGGAGGGTTTGGGGATCCCCCCTCTGGGAACAGGACCGGCCACGTGATGGCACCCTACCCCTGGAGGGAGAATACATAGCACTAGCCAGCCGGGGGGGGCATGAGGAACGGCGCCCCCGAGGGGCTTTGAACTCGGCCAAACCTAAAATGCTATGGGGTAAGTTCCTGGGTAGACCTCCTGGTCCCAATTTGTTTCTGCAGTACGGCAGCCCCTTCCTTTGTGGTAATCTTCTTGAATGCTACTTAATAATAAACCTTGGCCCATTTGATTCCAACGCATGAGTCTCACGTCTTTATTCTGGCCTTGAGAGGCAAAGTGGAATTTCTGTTCTCTACTTACAAATTTAATTTTTGTTTGTTTGTTTGTTTGTTTGTTTGTTTAGCTATGGCTGCTCTACTTATGAGTTGTTGGACTCATGAGCATTCATTTGGAATGGATTAAACTCATAAGCAGAGGTACCACTGTACATAGATGGGGCAAAGTTCTATAAGGGACCCACAAATTAAACACTGAGGGTGGAACTAGTTATTAAGGGGAATAAGTTACTCTTCTGATATACCCATTTCTGTCCAGGAGGTGAAATTCCCTTGGACGAACACGCTTTGGCAACCAGACTTTGAAATTTAGCCTATTATTGACCTTCCCAGAGCCAATCACAGAACACACTTAATACAAAACGCTAACTTGTAAGGAATTGTGTGCTATGAGAACACATGCTTTGCCACTATTCAAGAATGTGCCTGTTCTAACAACCTGCTAAGCACATCATGACACCATGAAAGGAAGTATGGAGCTAAGGAGAAGGGACCAGGGCACGGGAATGACAAGGATGAGAAAACAAGAAGTTGCACAGAACAAGGTGGGATAAAAAGCCAATGTGATTTCTAGATCCCGTGCTGTTTGCTGTTCTATTGGGCTTTTTAAAAAATCTTAAATATATTAAGCTCTTAAAAGGGAGGCTCCTCATTGTCTGCCAAAGACTGTGCTGAACATGCTCAGGCCGGGTTTCCAATAAGATTTCATCCTGAACAGTCACATTCACATGTCTTGTGATAAAGAGCCCAGCAGGACATCTTAATGATCTCCGTTCGTGAACCTGCCACGGCTTGTTTACCGAGAGACAAGAACGCCTGTAGCTCATTTTTTAAAACTTAATGAAAACAAGGCAAATTGGGAACAACCCGCAAACACACAAAATAACAAATCTATACTCTTCAATGAGAGAACTATGTGTCAATTTATAGGAAGCAGGCAACAAGCAGTGCATATTTTCAAGCCTCATGGAGGCACTTGAGAATAAATGCGTATTTTCACTCTTATAACAAACACTATCCAGTTTTTACTATAGAGCAAAAACAACAACAACAACAACAACAACAACAACAACAACAACAACAACAACCCCCCATAAAACCAAGGGTCTTCATTGCACCTGGAATACTCAAGGGAGTTGAGCTTAGCTAAAGCACTGATTCCTAACCTGGGGGTCATGACCGCCCAAGGGAATCACAAATTGTTTTCTGGGAGGTCACGGGTTGCCTTATAGGAGTTGTAACCCATGTTCTCTCTCTCTCTCTCTCTCTCTCTCTCTCTCTCTCTCTCTCTCTCTCTCTCTCTCTCTCTCTCTCTCTCTCTCTCTCTCTCTCTCTCTCTCTCTCTCTGTGTGTGTGTGTGTGAGAGAGAGAGAGAGAGAGAGAGAGAGAGAGAGAGAGAGAGGCTCTTTGGAGGAGAAAGAAAGAAGCCTCCACTTTCTAGACAGGAATACCTTTACACTTTACACTGAAGTTGCTTTTTTATGCAAACGTGGGAGAGGTGTCACAGGCTACTTTGCTATTGTAAAACGGGGTTGCGACTCGAAAAAAGATGAGAACCACTGAGCTAGACAGATAGACATACAGAAAGAGAGAGAGAGAAAGAGAGAGATGTAAGTCTATATTTATATGCCAGGGATAATGCAGTGAAGATGAATCAGACCCTGAATCATGCCAATCATTCCTAGTCATCCAGAAAAACGGAAGGTTAAATCATGTGTACTCCTGCCGTTTCTGATTTTGCATCTTTGTCTCAGTCTCTGCCTCTATAAACACAAAGTGAAATTTCACTGTTGTTCGACACTTGTGTTAAATACTTTATTTGTATTACTTCAAAACAGATGTTCCCTGGATGCATTTCTTCAACTTAAGAGGGCCAGCCACTCACACCTACACAAGAGTATATATCCATCTACTCACCAAGGAAAACAAGAACATACCCAATATTATACTTTCGTGGAAAAGAATGTTTTATCTTTGGAGTGGGCAGATGAATTCAATTTGGGTTTATAAAAATCCATTTGAATACACTCGGCAACCGCTGCACAATAGAACTGTTAAAGAAACACATCCGGAGTTTGATCAGAGGAGAAGAAATAGCATGAAAGCACATTCTCCATGGTCCTGAACATCACGCCCCAACTGCTTAGAGGTACATCACCAAAACACCATCTACAGACACATACCCCATATTTATTACAACATATAACCACTAACCACATGGAGGGGGGAGCACATTCAAATCATTCTGGATTGAAAATGTAAAAGCCCCCCCTCCCCCCACCAGCAGAGAAGAGAAGAGACTTTGGGAGCAGAAAGAGCTTTTACCAAACAGAGCAAATCTCATGGTGTTTGACCATGTAGTTGCAGCCTATGGATGGAAACAATCTCTTTTATTCACAGTGTTAAAGACTAGAAGAAAATTTGGACAGCAACAGAAGAACTTCCTTGACAGAAAATTCTTTCAAAGTGGGTAAGAAGGTGGGGGATATGCCATTTGCCTCAAATAAAACACACTTTTTACTTTATTTACAAACAAAACCTCCACCACCATCCCGCGATGCAGCTCCATATCTGTTGTACACGATTACCTGAATATAACTATACGGTAACAAATGTGTTTTGAAATCCTTACTGACAGAATGTTGTACATAACTGCCAAGAAAACCAGCATTAATTTTCATTTGCTGTTCCTAATTCCATTGTTTACTCTCAAGTGGAAAGTCAGAATCCTGTTTACACATGTACACACACGTATGTCATGTGCTTGACAAAGAGGAATTGGGTTATCAAACAAATATCAAGGATTAGTTTTTTTTTCTTATGGATAATGGTTCTAATAAAGTATTCAGAACCAAATCTGACTCCTGAAGTACGTTCTGCACAGTAATAGGGCTTCACCCTCCTCTCCCTTTCTGAATAGCAGATTAATTGCAGTACCAGAATGATGGCAATTTGTTTCAAAATATTGCAGCAAAGCTTTTGAATGAATAAGCAATTACTAACAGGCTTTAATTATAAAAGCGAGTCATAGGGAATGCTTTGCTCTTCCCTTAGGTTGTGAGGAACAAAAGAGTCAAGGCAAAAGGGAAATATTGTATCTGGTGGTATGAATATCCTATTTGGTTCACAACAACATAATTTTTTTAAAAATGGTACTTTTTCGGGTACTTTTTCAGGTATTTGTTGTACACCACCCAGAGTTCCAGAGGGAAAGTCGGGCGGTTAACAGGTATATAAATAAATAAATAAATAAATAAATAAATAAATAAATAAATAAATAAATAAATAAAGTATGAGCTTTACTTAAGTGGATTCCCCTCCCTTTGGAGAGTCGGTCCTCCAGTTAAGGGAGTTGATACTGAGCACAATGTCCATCTGAGGCTAAGTAAAATGCACATTGTGTTGCCAACATAATACTCACTTGGATTAGCATAGATTTAAATGTCTTAGGCTAACCCTGTAAAGCAGTAATTGCAGAGATCTCTGCTACTCCAACTGCTAACTAAATACAGTATAGGCCTGAATTCCTGCCATTTGAAAAAATGAAGCATTACTCCCCATTTTTCAACCTTCTCTTCTACATTTCAATATAGGAAAAATATCCCAAGGCATCTCCTTCAATATAGGTCATAACAAATAGACATAACACAACTGTCTTCAACGGGGTGGGGGGTATTTCAATGTCAGCCTGCTACCATTTTTTTCAGGGCTTGAAGATCAGTAGGCCAGCAATAGCTGTGATGTGTTATCACACTATTTACAGCTCAGTACTTGGGGGGCAGAATTTTTTCCCAAATGTGATAAAGTGTTATAGCTGCAGATGTGGACTATCTGTGGTTACTATAGGTTAGTGGTGGTGAACCTTCAGCACTCCAGGTGTTTCAGCCCACAACTCCCAGAATTCCAAGCCTGTATTGCCAGGGAGAAAGGACTGCAGGAGTTGTGATCCAAAATATCTGGAATGCCGAAGGTTCGCCACCACAGGGAAAGCTTGGCCTGGATCAAGAAAATGAGTGCCTAATAATCCTTTTCATTTGCTATCCTTTTATTGCAAGGAGAAATACGTTTTTTTAATTTTAGAGTATTTTTACCCCAACTTTCTCCTTGGAAAAGGACCCAAGACAGCTTACAGTAATGAGGGATAATATACAGTCCAATACAATTAAGACATGTTCAAGTATTGAGAACAAGGAATTGAGGGACATCTTACAGCATTAATAGACAACATTACATTACAGCTACAAGGTTATAAGTAGTTATAAACACAAAGTCTATGTAAACCTATAGATTCATATAAAAGAGACATAACGGTAGAGAATTTCTGATGGGAAACAGATATGGAGGGCTGTTTCAAGCTGGAGGTCATGGTAGCTAATTCTGCTTCAGAATAAGAATGTCCAGTGTCAGCAGGCTATGTAAAAAATCTACTTAAAAGTGCATAGTTGAGTCCTGAATGTGGGTCTTAGACTATGTCCCAGATTTCTCTCCAGCGTATGAAGTTTCCGTGACAGAGATAGAAAGTTCCAAGGCAAAGAAAGATGAGACACAAGTATTATGGGAAGCCAGGACATTGGGAAAGCCATGTGTCCATTAACAAGCAAAATTGTATAAAGTTGTATGCTGATATTCAAAAGTATGGAATAGTATTAACCCATATTTCTTAGTGATTGCATTGTCAAGTTACGTGTCAACACACACACAATTATTTTAATCTGTATTGAGATATATAGATATGTAACCCATTAAATATGGCTCCTTCTCAGACTTCTTTAAGAAATGACCAATTAGATACTACACCCTTCCCCACTCTGCCTTTAATACCAATCACAGACCACTGCTCTAGAATATCATTAGGTCTATTATTTTGTCCGCAGAGTTTAGGGCTACAATCCACAGAGTATATATGTTCAGTGGCACTTTGAGTGACATATACTATAAGATGACGTAAAAGAATACATATTAGTCTGCATGGTGTCGTAATAAAATGATGCACTAGAACTTTGGAGACCCACGTTTAAGTTCTCACTCAGCCATGGAAACCTACAAGGGGATGGTGGGGCAGAACTGGTAAGACGATTTCCTAAATAGCTTACTTAGTTTTAAGGCCTACTGGATCACTCTAAGTTAGTTCCAAATTGACAACATACAACATAATAAAAGAGCATCACATTGCATTCCCCCCCCAAACCAACTTAGAAATACATTTATGCAGGTTTTATATTGGGGAGCTTTTTAAATCTGTGATAGGCAGCAAGTATTCCACAGCCCAGTGGCCCCTGGTTTCCTTTCAGGGATCTGATGCTAGCCTTCCACTGCAGAATCAGCAGCTACAAAGGGGCTGCGGGCTTTGGGACTAGAATGATACTATTTCCTCTTTGCTTTACTGTTCTATTAATGGAAGATGGAAAGATTCTCTTCCCTGTAGTCTTGCAGCATTCAATGGAGAAGGGAGAGGATTTGTCTACCACAGTTACCACCAAACTCTGGTGACAAATGAAATAGAAGAAGTGAAGCCCTTCCGACTTCCTGTTTCGTTAACGTGACGCAGAGAAAAAGTGTTCTGCTTATATACTGGCCCATAGTGCTTACAACATTCTCTGGGTGGTTTACAATTTATTTGCAAGGTTACACATTGCACACACACACCCAAGCAAGCTGGGTACTCATTTTACTAACCTCGGAAGGATGGAAGGCTGAGTTACTCGTCCCTGTCTTAAAAGAGTGTGCCTATCATTTACTAATCATGGTTATGTGAATACCATTCTAATACAACTAGATGTTGTGCAGTCACCATTAACCGCTGCTTGAAGGATAACTGATAAACTAAATATTCTTCAGTGAGCCAGCCAGAGAAAGAGAGAGAAAAATAAATATATTGTATTCTTGCACAGCTCCCGTTAATTTGGACAGGAAAAGGTGAAAAAAAGATTGTGAACCATATGCGTGGGTTTGGGGCTTGTTTTTTAAAATTCAAAACTGAACAAGTATCCAGTGTAACATTAAATGACCCAAATATGCATTTATCTTGGCTGCCCATTATTTTCAGTGGCAATTTCATTGCGTTATGAGGCATCAATCAGGAAATGGCTGCTTGTTTTTCCAGGGAGCACCAGAGAATGCACAGAAAGTAGCCAGTTATTGTTGGGTCACCCTTCCTCTAGCTTTTGGCTCCTTTCCCCTTCATCATTGAGTTCAGCAGTGCTTAATGAGCTCTGGCATAAGCAGATCAATATAAACTCCCTGTGGTTTTAAAAACAATGGTATGGGGCAGTGGAAAGGTTAAAGTTTTGGTTCTGATCCGCATAAAAACAAAACAACCCTTCCAAATGACATCCAGACATTTGGACTAAATCAGCTGCTTCTGGCAGGCCATTCCTAATTGGCTTCTGTACCTTACCAGCCCCAGATGGTTACATGGATTGCAGAGGGCCAAACTGTTCCGTGAAAGCATTGATAAGCTGCAAAAACAAAAACAAAACCGCAGAGCAAAAGCATCATCAGCCACAGAGAAATTTGACAGAGGCCAGTAGTGCTAATTTCCAAATGCCTGAATACTCTTTGGGCACTCCTTTTCAACAAGGGGGATTTGTCATTACAGCCCATGTTTCAGGGTTCTGCCTTCCCCTCTATAACAGCCATAAGAAAGAATATATTTAGACCAGAGGTTCCCAACCTTGGGTTCCCCAATGTTCTTGGCCTACAATCCCCAGAAATCCTGGCCAGCACAGCTAACGGTGAAGGCTTCTGGGAGTTCTAGTCCAAAAACATGGGGAATCTAAGGTTGGGAATCACTGTTCTGGGTTCTATGTAACACAGCCAGGTCAGCACCTATGTCCAGATCCTAAGTACTTGTTCACCTTAATTATGGTTGCTGAAACAATCTAGTTTCCTAAAACACTATCTGTGTGCAGGCTTTTAAAAACTATTAGGGATGGGCACAAAATGCCAAAATGGTGTTTCCTTTTGTTCTTTGTTTCTCCCCTCTCGTTTCGTTTTATTACAAAATGATTTTTTTAAAAGTTTCATATTTTGTTTGTTTCATTTCGCTTTTTTTCCCCCTCCTGCTGACAAGCTTGCCCTTAGGCCGGGATGCACATTTTTTCTCTTATCTTGCATGACCAGCTGGCTCGTATTTTTTTTAAAAAAATATTTATTTTTTCTCACACTGAACAGCTGGCCCGCAGGCCGGGTTGGTGTGTTGTTTTTTAAATTTTTTATGTTTCTTATCTTGCGCCAACCAGTTGGACCATGGGCTGGGTCGGTGGTTTTAAATATATTTTTTTATTTTTTTATTTTTCTTATCTTGTGGCAACCAGCTGGCCCATGGGCCAGGTTGGTACTTTTAAAAAAAACATTTTTAATTAATTTTTTTCTCGTGCCAACCAGCTGGCCCGCAGGCTGGATCAGTATGTTTTTTTCCCTTATTTTGCACTGACCAGCTAGCCTGTGGGCCGGTCAGCATGTTTTTTATTTTTTATTTTAATTTATTTTTTCTCACGCTGACTAGCTGGCCCATGGGCCAGGTCGTCACTTATCCCCCCCCCCCTTATATCGTGCCGACCAGCCAGGTCAGTGCTTTTTTTTTTAACCCATGGCGGCGTTATACAGAGGAAACTAAACTGTTCATTTTATGGAAAAAATGATCATTTTGTTTCCTCTTTAACGAAATGCTGCTTCATCATTTCATTGCGTTATGTAACGAAATGACAATATAGCATTTTGTTTTCATTTTGGGCCCATCTCTAAAAACTATCCATCACTAAGAATAACCACAGTAGAGTTGAGGCTTAGGGCCAAATTAGGTGTTAACATTTTTGCCATCCAAAAAAGGGCTTCCCTTCCAATCTGCCATTTCTAGACAATCACCTTGCATGTGAAGTCTGAAGGTACTGATAATAAGCAATTCCAAAATGAAAGCATGTGAGTTTCCAACAGTCAGGCAAGGATTTATTTTATATATTTATTTATTTTAGAACATTTTTACCCCGCCTTTCTCCTTGGAAAAGGACCCAAGGTGGCTTGCAATAATGAGGAACAATATACAGCCCAGAACATTTAAGACATAATTTACGTTACGTATAATATACAGTAATTTAATTATGTATAATTACATAATTTGTGTCTGCATGTGGTGTTGAGTGGACCGGACAGGATAAGGATTCTGTTGGTGTACCGCTCGCCCTGAAACCCAACAGTCTCCCTACCTGAGCTGACATCAGTGGTCTCGGCAGTGGCATTGGAGTCCCCCCCGGCTCTTAGTGCTGGGGGACTTCAATGATCATGCTGAGGCCCATGAGTCTGGTTCAACTCAGGACTTCATGGCCGCCATAACAACTTGGGCCTGTCCCAGAAGATCTTGGCCCCAACACACACAGCAGGACATGTATTGAACCTGGTGTTTACAACTGAACAAGAGGGCAGTGATCTGGATGTGTTGGGGATCAACATCACTCCATTGTCATGGACAGATCACTTCCTGGTAGGGTTTAGGCTGGTTGCGGCTTCATCCCTCCGCAGAGGCATAGGACCGTATTCTATGGTCCACCCCCAGAGGCTAATGGATCCAGAGGGTTTCCTGAGGGCTCTGGGGGATTTTCCAGCTGCCAAGACAGCCAACTCAACCACGGCCCTGGTTGATCTCTGGAATGGAGAAATGGCCAGGGCAGTGGATGAGATTGCACCTGAGCGACCCCTGCCTTGTCGAAGACTCAGAGCAGCCCCATGGTTTACTGACGAGCTGCGCTTGATGAAGCGCTACTTCCAACTATTTTAATGATAATTCACTACAGTGGTCCCCTGCCCTTTTGCGGTTCATATACTGTGGCCCCATTATATTGCGGAACCACAGTATATGAAAAAAGGACCCCTGGGGTAAGGGGCAAAGGCCTGTTTCAGGCTTCCTGTACTCACCACAGGACTGGCGCTGCCCCGAATGGGCCTATGAGGGCCTTCCTGGGCCTTCTGGAGGCCCCACAAGAGCTTCTCTGCGAACTGGAAGTGACTTCCGGGTCACCAAAAATTATTTCTGAGGCCTCTGAGGGCCTTTCTACCCTCAGTCTGGCAGGCCTGTTTGTGGCAGTGCCAGGCTGACGATAAGTACAAGAGCCCCCAGTTAGCCCCCCCCAGGCCTAAACCGACCTTATCGCGGGTTGGGTCGGGTCCCTAACCCCCACAATAGGCAGGGGGTCACTGTAGTACCTACAAATTATTCTTATTCACCTAATAAATAATAATTATGTGCCACCAAATCAGATTCAACTCCTGGTAACCCTTCTCGGGATTTTCTTGGTGCAACAAGAGAGGGCCCCAGGTAAATTTGGACCAAGAGACCTGGCTGCTACTTAGCAACCAGGTCTCTCAAGCAGCCTGCTGTTTTCAATGCACATGCAATTTGCATAGGAATTAGTCACCCATTCATTTTGTAGGTCAGTCACCCATTCATGTTGTAAGTAGTCCAGAGTGATTTTACTGGTCCCTTCTTCTGACGACTGTTTTGGAGCATGGTTATACTAATTTTCCACTGCACACGTCAAACACAAAAACAGGTAAAATGGAAATGGGGAAGTGATTGCTCTTAGGAGTAATATCGAGAATTTCCAGAAACTTGGAAGGGGGGAACTGTTTCCCCCCCCCAAGTTTTCCATTATATTGCCAAAGTTTTCTTCCATGGGTTCAACATTTCTGGAAATTTTCCATCTCTCGTTGCTCTGCTAATCAAGAAAATCAGTCACGGTTGGTATTGGCAATTTGCTTCCTTCATCACTCATTCTGATTACACAATAAAATGCATTAACTTTAACATATTGCAGGAACTGAAACACATTTTTATTAATTTATTCTGTTTGTAATTAATTCCTCTTGATTTACATATTGTCCTTTCTAGGGCTATTCCAACTCTGGGAAAAGATTCAGTCCGCTGTTCTCTTGGCAAAGCTAATTTAAAGCTAAATTTATGGGCCGATGTCAAAATACAAATTCTTGCAATAAGAGAAGAACATCAAAGCTACACTAAGGCGTGTTATTTTCATCCTACAACCTCTTCTCAACCTAATTTGTTTTTTAACAAGTTGAGAAGCATATAAAATCATTATATTATTTTATAATGATTATATGTCGTTATATTGTATTTTACTGTTTATGGTTTGACTTCTGTTCAGTTTGTAAACCCCCCCAGAGTAGCCATGTAGCTAGATGGAGCGGTATATAAATTTAATAAATAAATAAATATCATTTCATTGTAATATGCAGGTGTGAGAGAAAATTAGAAGCATTAAGCAGTATTCTGGCTGCAGCTTAACAGTTAATGGTGATCTTTTTTTAAAAAAGCAGGAAAATAATATTTACAAATCTGCAGCATTGTGAGTGAAACTTCTCAGAAGGGAAGAGAGGGACCCCTGCACACCCTGACGAGTGGCTGGAGAGGGGGAGCTCGAGACACAACCAACATTGTCACCTGTGGACAGGGTTATGTTGTGGAAGGGATACTATGACACCCTCAAAATAATTGAGCAGCAGAAGGAAAGGGAGAAAGAAGAAGACCCGGGTTCAACAGGAAGTAAAGAGAAGAACAAGGTGGGAAATCCTGACCAATCAGCTCCCATGGAGGTGGGGTTCGGGGTTTGTAAAAAGCGCAGCAAATGGGTGCTTCCAGATGGATGGGAGTGGGTGTGGATGGAGGATCCCTGGACAGGGAAATGGGAGCAAATGATGATGCCCCATAAGGAAGCTGAAAGCTACCGACGCCGGGCCCACAATCAGGGGTGCTCCTATTGGGGAGAAAGGGAGTACCGGGAATGCTACAAAAAGCGCAAGGAGATCCGCAAGGAAATCGAGTTGGAAGAAATGGCTGGCAAAGATCCAGATGGAAGCCGAGACCGGGAAACTGGACCCCCGGGAGGACTTGACACAGAGACCCGACTATCCTTTATGTACACTCCAGTGGAGACGTCCTGGTCCCAGGTCCACTTCGGAGGTTGGGGTACAAGTGGGAAAACCCAAACCCTCGGTGAAAGAGATTGGGGTACAAGTGGAGGGGCTGAACCTCTCAGGGAATCAGTGGTGGAGCCAGCTATCCCCAGGTGGCGGTGGGGAACTTGATCACATTCTAAAAACACCCATCTCTGGAGGAAGAAATAATCCATTTATGACTGATGTTAAAATGTTGAAACTGTAGTTAGAAGAAAAGCCTCGTTTATTGTTGAAGAACCGAATAAAAGTTCTGTTTGTTCATTCCAAGAGATGCCTTCTTTAAAGTTGGAAGGGCGGGAAGCCTGGGCAGAAACGGAACCCTCACAAGCATCCAGATGAACTTTCAAATTTACTCCACTATCACCTACAACATGAATGGGTAACTCCTTCCTAGGCAAATTACATGTGCATTGAAAACAGCAGGCTGCCTGAGAGACCTGGTTGCTCAGTAGCAGCCAGGTCTCTTGGTCCAAATTTACCTGGGGCCCTCCCTTGTTGAGGCCTGGCTGCACTGAGTGCCTCTGCGAGCTTCAGGATGGCTTAAAGAATGATGATCCCAGGCAGTCCAATCAAAAGCTAGCTCCTTCCAGCCAATCAGATTTATCGCAATAAGAAGTGTGGATACCTTCATCAGGTGACCCCCTCTGCCAGCTGATGCATGCCTTGCCATCCTTATGGAGTAACCCAAGACTAAGTTGGGTCTACCCCTCTCCACGGGCTAGACTAGATGCTCTCCTTGCCCAGTATTGCAAGTTTTGACTAGCAATGGCTCTCCAAGGGTTCAAGGCAGAGTTACCCCTACATGGAGATCCTGGCAGCCTCCCACCCATCTAGGCCTACTTAGTTTCCAAATTCAAATAAGAACAAGTATGGCTGGAGGGAGGGGGGTTCACCGCTGCACATACTGCATATATATAGTATAAAGGTGTGGATAGATTTTTTTCAGCACAACACACTCATGTAGGTCTCAGCAGCTTGTGGGTTAACCAGGGAGGGGTTTCACTCAACGTTTTGGGGTAGCTGCCTCCTCCCAACATAATCCACAAGCTGTCTATGTATTCAAACGTGAAGACACAGCCAGGGTAAAGATAGCTCTACTCAAGCCTAGGCCTAGGGCAGTGATGGCGAACCTTTTAGAGGCCAAGTGCCCAAACTGCGATTCAAAACCCACTATTTTTTCACAAAGTGCCAGTATAGCAATTTAACCTGAATACAGGTGGCTGCAAAAGGGTGATGTCGGGTGCTCACAGAAAGGGCTCCGAGTGCCACCTTTGGCACCCATGCCATAGGTTCACCAACACTGGCCTAGGGGGATAGAAGAAAATCTAAGAACTCTAGCCAAGTAGGAGCTGTGGATCCAGAAACAGTAGGAAGCTTGATCCTGAATTTCAGCACAGCTCTGAAGATCAACCAAAGCAGACCCAGTATCCAGAATTCCCAGGCTCCAAATTTGCAAATGCCTGTTTCTTTCGTCATGAGACTAACACCCTGTGCCTTGTGTTCAGCTTACCAACACAGGCTTCAGACACCGAGGTTCCCAGCTGATGCTCCATAGTCCGCAGTAATTGCAGGAAGCTGAATCCAGCACCATTCCCCATAAGATATGGCTGTGCACAGTGAGGGAAGCCATGGAAACTCAATTTTCTGCATATCACAGTCATGCCAAAGTCATGTGCAAACCAGCTTTTGTGACTTAACAGACCCTAAAACGTGCAAGCAGCTAGAAAGCAAAACTAAATACGTAGATCATGTATC
The DNA here is from genome assembly GCA_037367245.1 of Phrynocephalus guinanensis. Classification (NCBI taxonomy): domain Eukaryota; kingdom Metazoa; phylum Chordata; class Lepidosauria; order Squamata; family Agamidae; genus Phrynocephalus; species Phrynocephalus guinanensis. The sequence goes on from CM074736.1 coordinate 30,590,859, forward strand.
TTAGGAGAAATCGTTCTGAAGAAATGGCAGTCCTAAGTGCAGCATTCTAACCACTGTGGGCATACCTTCTGCATCCATGGCAATGATGAAAACCCGGGATGGCATCATACTGTTTTTCTAAAAGAACGTTGCACTGCAGCTGTGCTTAGGAGGTTGCACTTGCATGCTGCGTCCCACATAATCCACATCAAATGTCAAATATGATTAATGCTCAAAATTAGAAATGTGTCTTGAGTCTACAAATCTGAAGTAAGCAAAAGAAATCAATTGAGACTATGCTGCATAAACAAGAATGACATATGATCAAAACAAAACTTCAGCGTGAGTTGAACGATTTTTTATTGAGGTTTGGGATTAATGCTCCTTATGTTCCTCTGGAATCAACATTGTGAACTAATAACCAATAGGCACTGGGGTAGGTGAGCCACTCTTTGTGGGAGGGAGGCTTCTGAAGACAGTTCTCCCTAGTTTTGTAAGCTGCTTTGTTTTTATAATTGGAAAACTAAATGCATTTTTCCATAAAATCATTCTGCAACTCAGATACCAAGCACTCGCAGCACACAGTAGTTCAGTGACAGAGCAATATCTGAATCCTTCCTCCCTGCTTCATTTTTCTATTATAACTCACTATAAAAAGCATATTGAACAACACCATAGTGGGAACTGCAGTTGCTGTGTCATGTAAATATAAATTGTGCAGTTTAGTTGAAAGCCAGTGTGCAACATAAATAGAGAAAATATATTTAAGAGCAGGAACACAACTATTTTATTTTCGGGGTAAAAAATGGAATACTGGAATTCTGCACTCTTCTAGATGCAGCATTAGAGGAATTGCATGGGGGAGGAGAGGCAAAGCGACTCCTGCTGTGACTCTAGCACCACCATTACCACCACAGTGCTGTTCCCAAAAATGTCTCCCACAGCAGCACGGAAAGCCCCAAACATCATGTAGAACCTTCCATATGAGCCTGCCCGTACTTTAAGATCAGGCCAGGAGGCCCTGCTGAAGGTGCCATCCCTCATGTCGAAGCAGGGCCTTCTCGGTGGTTGCCCCCCAACTCTGGAATGCCCTCCCTATGGAGATCCGCCTGGCGCCAACACTTTTGGCTTTTCGGCGCCAGGCAAAGACCTTCCTGCTTGGCCAGCATTTTAAGTAGGTTACTCAGCTGGACACATGAGCAGCAGAGTTGTATAATCTATAATTGGTATTGTATGTTGTTTTAATTGTATTGTATTTTATAGTTTTAATAATTTTATTGTTTTATAGTTTTTAATACTTGCTGTATGCCACCCAGAGACCTCTTGGTAGTTTGCCGGCTAAAAAATCTTGTTAATAAACAAATAAATAAATTATGGCATATCATTTAACCCTTTGCACATACCATCTAAAACATAAGGGGAAAACATATCGCTAGGAAAGGTTTGCCATATCTAGTATGTTATTTGTAGATTTTAATTGCTTACACACGTGCACACACACACGCGCGCGCACACACACACACACACACACACACACACACACACACACACACACACACACACACACACACAAAACTGAAGGAGGCCGAACAACACTTTTCTGCCAGGGAGAGAGAGAGAGAGAGAGAGAGAGAGAGAGAGAGAGAGAGAGAGAGAGAGAGAGAGAGAGTTATGTCAATATCATGCTAATTGTGGAGTCCAGGATATCATTAGTTACTGGAAGTATTCTGCCACCTGCCTTTCTAGGTTGGAAAAGGAAAGGCCACCTGGTATCATCACTGCAGTGGCACTCCACCTCAAAAATCTAGACATCCGTGTCAACCACTCAACTTCACCTCCCCAATCTGGTGTTTTTTGAGATACTTTGGAATCCCAGATCAAAATCTCTAGAAAGTAAGTAGAGGTTTAATCTGATTTAGTATGAACCAGAAAGCATCCATGGAATCAGTGGGAAATGGGTAAGTCAAGAAATGCTAAGTCCCATTGATTAACTGTGTCTGTGCCTGGTGGAACTAACTCTTAGAGGGGGGCTTAGGTACAGCCATTTAGGAGCTGATTTACAACAGAGATGGGCACAAAACAGAAATACAGCATTTTGTTTCTTTTGAAGTTTCATTTTGTTCCATTTGTAACAAATTTTTAAAGTAGTTTTGTTATGAAAGGAAAGGAAATGAAACACAATGCTCCCCTGGGTCCTAAAGGCACCAAAACCACTGGGGAGCTTCCTAGATCTCTTCCCTGTGAGCCCCTGAAATTTGGAGAGGTTTGGGGCTCAGCAGGCTGAGTTATTAAGCTAAAAAGAGGGTGCCCCTAGGGAAAAAATCTTTCTAATTGAATCAGGAAGCCGCAATAGCCCCCCCCCACGGGCGAGCAATTAGCGGCTTTGCTTCGGAATCCTGATTCAATTTGTTACATAACAATGCAACAAAATAGCATTTAGTTTTTCATTCTGTGTCCATCTCTAGTTTACAATATTCTCTATTCTTTTTTTAAACCCTCCTTTTTAACGAAAGGCACAGCAGAAGGACAGAAAAAGGAGATCCTGAGAAATCGGAAGTCAATAAATGCAAGGTGCTGGAAGGGAAGGGAAACAGGAAGAGGACTGTGAGAAAGGAGATGCAAAGTATGTGCCACATTTACAATCCGCGACAGACTAATAACTCAAAGTCCCACGGGTCAGCTCAGTTGTAGTTATTTTCTGGCGGTCATTTGTCAGGCTGAAGTGGTTACATTTTGGACAATGTGTTTCCTCTCTTTGACAACTTTTTGATTGAAAGACAGGAATTCATTTGTGTTAATGTAAAAGACTAAGAGGACTCCATTTTTAAATCAGGTACTACAGTTGCCTCTTAATTTAAATGGAATAAAACAAAGCAATATTGGTACAGCACACTTTTGGAATGAGTAATTTATTTTAAAAAGCGAAGGAGTCTAATAGAAGCTGCCAAGATATAGTTCGCACAGTTTTTCAGATACCAAACCTTTGCTCGTACTCAGCATATTAGTCTCAATCCACATTTAGAAGAATGCAACTGGGCTGGCAGAAGCAGACAACACCACAGTGGCAACTAACACAGCTTGTGGCTTGTGAAATAATGTAAGTCAAGGGTATATTTGAGTTCCATTAACTCCTACATGTTGCTGTATATATCATACTGATGCCAATCTAGCATGCAACAGATCACTTTAATATACAACTACCCTAACAGGGATTTCAATGAGTGTTTTTATCATGCCATCAAATCACTTCCAACATGAAGGCATGAGAAGGCAAGATTCAATGGGAAAATGCAATGATGCTGAGAAAAGCAGAAGGCAGTAGGAAAAGAGGGGAGATCAAATTTGTGATGGATTGACACAATAAAAGAAAGCACAGCCTTGCGTATGCTTGGTCCTTCACAGTGCCACCAAAAGCTGGAAGCTGGCTTGTTGCCTCATATCAGCTACAAGGGCAGGCCTTTCTAATGCACTCCTGCACTCAACTTTGAATCCCACCTCTGGACGCAAAGCGGGATACGAGTCCTCCTACAAACACATTTTTTAAAAACATACATTCAGAGCCCCATTGCAGGACAAGAGACCCTCTGCAGAGAGGTTCTGCTTTCCCCATCCTTGCCCCAGTCCAAAAACCAGACTATCACTTTTCTATTCCCCAATGGACTTTTCAATAATTCACACAATGTGAGCCTCTCAGTTTAGAAAAGCAAAACGCTGAGGGGCGGCTGTGAGTTTGTTTGGTTGACATGCTTTATGTGGCTTCTGATGTTTTCTTCTTCTTCACTTTATAAATAAATAATGCCACGGTTTGCTCTGACTGGTAACGGCTCCTCAAGAGGCAGAGATCTGAACAGGGCAATCCTAAAACTTGAGCTCAGAGTCTCCTCAGTATTGCTTGCCTTGCACCAGTCTAGCAAAGCAGAAGAGAAGATTAGGACAAGGAGGGGAGAGGAGGGGAGACACTTCTCTTTAAATGTCTTTACCCTTCAACTGCAGGGAATGGGTTATGCTGGTTTTAGATAAACCAGCAAACCTATCTTCCCATCTGCCTGCCTAATCCATCCATCTCCAATGTGAGGGAACTAGGGAATAAGAAGAGGAAAAGAACCACCGGCAATGTGAGCAGCACTGGGTGCCACGTTGGTGGGGCTTGTGGGAAGCAGTGAGCATGCAGACTAATTAAGCCAAGTCCTGATGTAAAGTCGTTTGGTGATGTCAAGCCTCAGTACATGCCCTGCTCTTCCAACCCAAGAGGAGAGATCCAAAAAGAGCATGCGGGCACACCTCCTCCTCCTGAAGCTTTTCTCTTTCTTCCAGAGGTCAGACTTCCAAGGTGGTCCACAAAGTGTATCCATTCCTGAGCCTCCCATTCCTGGAGGCTCAAATTCTGATGCTGTCTCAAGTTAAGCAGTAACGGCAATAAAGGCATTTTGGAAAAGGTAAGGTAGACATTAGTTTAATTTGGGCAGCGGCGGTGCTAAGATGAGCGTGCACACTTCCATTGTGATTAATGGTGTCAAAACATTGCTCCATTGTAGCTATGCCTTCCCCAATGTAGGATGGTGAAGTATCCTTTACAGGAAATCATTCAGAAAAGGTTTCTAAGGAAACAAGGCAAACATAGCAAACTAATACCAGGTTTTATGTGACAGAACAAGCCTTGAAAGGAGAGAGGTGGTAGCTAGGTTTTCAAGAGACAGGGGCTGCAGACACAAATGGCTGAACATCTTCTACAAGATTCTCTCTCTCTCTCTCTCTCTCTCTCTCTCTCTCTCTCTCTCTCTCTCTCTCTCTCTCTCTCTCTCTCTCTCTCTCTCTCTCTCTCCCCCCCCCCCCCCACACACACACAGAGAGAGAGAGAGAGAGAGAGAGAGAGAGAGAGAGAGAGAGGATGTCAAACATACACAAACACCTAAGTTTGAGTTTCCGTCTGCAATAGCCAGGGGAAGCATGACATGCCTATCAGTGAAGCCTAAGAGAATTAGATGAAGCACATAAATGTCAGCATAGCAAAAGCTTTCCCGGAGTCTGCCGCAGACACAGCCTGAATCAGCCCTGCCAACTGAAGAACATGCGAACAGCTCCTTGGAGTTTGGGCTGTCTCAGGGTACAGTCTGTGCTTGTAACTTGAGATGCAGGCTGAAGTGATCATGCATTAAAGGCTCCAAGATAATCTCCAGCCCTCCCAGCAGCGGAATAAAATGCCAAGCTGCCTTTGAAATAAAATTGGACTTTGCACTTGCTCAGGAATTAAAAATACAAAAAAAAAATTCAAATTGAAACGTGTGGGACTGGAACAGGAAAAAAACTTGTGGGGCTTTCACCTTCACTCCCCTGTCCTGCTGCTGTCACCATTATTTTCCATTTGGGGAGCATTCCCTTTTTAAACCTCACCTCCCTCCCCCCACTGCTCTCTCTCTCTCTCTCTCTCTCTCTCTCTCTCTCTCTCTCTCTCTCTCATGCCGTCAGCTTTTCTAGCTCTCTTTCTGACACCTTTCTCAGGCTTTGGATTAGAGATAGGTGTTTTGCTTCAGAAGGGGACTGGTTCCAAAATGAAAAATGCCAGCACAGATGGCGCTCGGAACCCAGTCCCACCCTCCAGAACAAAATAGCCCCTGTCTTATTTTGCTGTAGCTCACGCTGGGCAAAATTCCAACCAGGAAGCAGCCTCCAATGTGTCATTTTTCCCTCTCCCTGGTGCTGGCCAATCAGGAGCTGTGCAAGGACATGCATCATCCCACCTCCCTGTCCGACTGGCCAGCGCCAGGGAAGAGGCTGCTTCCTGGTTGGTATTTGGCTGCTGAGCCAGAGTTTAGAAGTTCAATTCCCCACTGTGTCTCCTGGATGGGGCTGGACATGATGGCCTCCTATAGGGTCTTTTCCTGCTCTGCAGTTCTGTTCTTGTTCTTCTTGTTCTTCTTCTTGTTCTTCTTCTTCTTCTTCTTCTTCTTCTTCTTCTTCTTGTTCTTCTTCTTCTTCTTCTTCTTCTTGCCGTCATCATCTTCTTCTTCTGGGGACCAACTCTGAAGTAGGAAAACTGTAAACTATTACCAAATCTTGTTAGGTCTTTTGAAATTACAATAAAGTACTAAAAGTTTTTGAAATTCATAAAACTTTTTTTCTCTTTATTGTAGAGTTTTAACTTATTTTTGTGCACTGTGTTTTTGGCTCAGTGTTCCTCATTAAATCATTAGTACAAAAATGTACTATACTTTTGTATAGAACATTTATAATTCCTACTGTTCTCATTTGGATTTAGAATGAAGAAAGATAAGAAATGGGGGTGGGATGATTCTGTTACTTAAATTTACCTGAGGAACCTAGTATCACATACTAGCACCACAACAGCGCACATAGGGGGACTTCATTATGTGTCTGAAAGATAAACCTTGGTGGATATTTAGGGACAAGAAAGGAAGAGGAAGGAGCCAAAAACTGTGGGTGTTGAATCAGACACTATTTTGAGATTCACAGCCTGAAAAACAAGAGCTCATTCAGAAACAGGGTCAATTTAAAAACAAGATTCTAATAGGAACTGGATTGCTTTTATTCTGTGCACAGACTTACTAATTCTATGACAGACATCAAATGTTGTTCTGGAGACATGCTTCTAGCAGAAACTCTCTTTCTTATATAGATTCCTTCCACAACCCCACAACCTTTTCTAGTTTTTCATGATGTCAGTACCAGGCTAACCACAACCCGTTTCACGCAATGGCTTGTTTATATACCCTCAAAAAACCATGGTTTCATGTCCTGCTTTGAAACAATACCTGGCCAAAAATAATTTCAGGTTTCCTCAATCAAACAAAGGCAGCAGACTATGATTCTGTGGAGGAAGATTCCGTGGAGTTGAAGAGAAGGGAGGGAATCAAAAGGCAAAAGACATATATATATATATATATATATATATATATATATATATATATATATATATATATATATATATATATATATATATATATATATATATATATATATATATATATATATATATATGCATGTTAGGGTGGATTCGGGTTTCTTCCCGTGTAGAAATCTGGTTGTTTTGGCGACGTTTCGACGAGCTCTCACTCGTCATCTTCAGGCTGGTGTTCTGGCTTCTTTCTTCTTGAAGCAAAGCGTGATCTCAGTTGAAGTCCTTCTATAAATACTGCTGGGGGGTGTGGTTTGCTTGCTCTGTTGCTGATTGTAAGTTCGTTTGTTCTTTTGTGATTTGCTGTGTGGCTGAGGCGATCGTTAAGGGCTTAACTGCTGGTGGGTTAGATGGCTGTTTAGAGACATCCTGTGTGGGTGAGGTGCTGGATGTGTGTCTATTAGCCTTTTGTTTCTTAACGACCTTGGTGATGGGTGTTCTGGCAGCATCCTGGGCTTTGGTGGAGTGGGGTCTTGTGTCTTGTGAATTCATTTTGGTCTGGCTGCGTGTCTGTGGTCTCTCAAAGTTTTTTTGGCGTGTGTAAGTGTGCTCCATGTGGTGGCTGGAGTGGGGAGTAGCGGTAGATGGTGCAGTCGTGGTTTTGTTATTGGATGGTGGTTTCGTTTCATCTGTGGGAAGGGTAGGGGTTTGTGTTTGGTGTGGATGGAAGGTGGTGGCATCTTGTGTCCTTTTGGACCTGGTGTCAGTCTTTGTGACAGAGGCTCGTCTGTTGACCAGGGCTAGTTTCCAGATGTCAGGCAAGCGGGAGGTGTCATCACGTTTATTCATGTTGTTTGGGTGTTTCTCTATTTCAATGGCTTCCATGATTATTCGACTGTTGAAGTGTTCAGTTTTGGAGATGAGTTTGGTTCTTTTAAAATCAATTTCATGACCTGTTGTTTTTATGTGCTGGAAGAGAGAGGAAGATTTTTCTTCTTTTTTGACTGCGTTCTTGTGTTCTGCGATGCGTGCGCTTATTCTCCTGTTTGTCTGTCCGATGTATGTGGCTGGGCAGACTTTGCATGGTATTTCGTAGACTCCTTGGTTTTCTAGCTCAATCTTGTCTTTGGGGTTTCTTAAAATGTTGGCTATTTTTTGTTCGGTGCAAAAGGCTGTCTTGATATTGTGTTTGTGGAGAATTTTGCTTATTTTGTCTGTGGTGCCTTTGATGTAAGGGAGGAGGGCAGTGCCGTTGTTCTCTTCTGTTTCTTGGTTCTTGGGGGGTGTTTCTTTTTGGATTAGTTTGGTGATGGTGTTTTTTTGGAATCCGTTCGCAATTAAAGCATTCGAGAGGGTGTGTAATTCAGTTTTTAGGTGGTCTTTGTCAGCGAGGCGTTTGGTTCTGGAGATGAGGGTTTTTGCTACGGAGTTGATCTGTGCAGGGTGGTGGTGTGATTGAGCATTTAAGTAGCGGTTTGTATGTGTTTTTTTTCCGGTAGATGGTATGTCCTAAGGAGCCGTCGGGTTTTTTGTAGATTAGGACGTCCAGGAAGGGAAGTTGGTTGTTGGCTTCTATTTCCATAGTGAATTGTATTTTGGGGTGTAGGCTGTTGAGATGTGTGAGGAAGTTGTTCAGTTTGTCTTTCCCGTGTGGCCAGATAACAAAGGTGTCGTCAACATATCTGAGCCAGAGTTTGGGTTTATGTTCGGACTTCTGTAACGCGTTGGTTTCAAAGTGTTCCATATATAGGTTTGCGATGACCGGTGAGAGGGGTGATCCCATGGGTGCTCCTTCTATCTGTTTGTATCTTTGTCCATTGTGGATGAAGTATGTGTTGGTTAGGCAGTGGTTGGTCAGATCTAGGATGTGCTTGGGGGGGTTGTATTTGTTGTGGATAGCTGTCAAGGCTTCTTGAATGGGCACTTGTGTGAAGAGCGAAACAACATCGAAGCTCACGAGTAGGTCATTGGGTTGTAGGTCTTGTTTCTTTATAATTTCTATGAAGTGGAACGAGTTTTGTACGTATGAAGAGATGGATTCTGCATAGGGCTGGAGTTGTTTGGCAAGAAATTTGGCGAGGTTTTGTAGGGGTGAGCCTATGGAGCTGACTATGGGTCTGAGAGGTGTTCCTTCTTTGTGAATCTTGGGGAGGCCGTAGAGCTACTCGTGAGCTTCGATGAGCTACTCGTGAGCTTCGACCCTAACCCTAACCCTAACCCTAACCCTAACCCTAACCCTAACCCCCCCAAGCACATCCTAGATCTGACCAACCACTGCCTAACCAACACATACTTCATCCACAATGGACAAAGATACAAACAGATAGAAGGAGCACCCATGGGATCACCCCTCTCACCGGTCATCGCAAACCTATATATGGAACACTTTGAAACCAACGCGTTACAGAAGTCCGAACATAAACCCAAACTCTGGCTCAGATATGTTGACGACACCTTTGTTATCTGGCCACACGGGAAAGACAAACTGAACAACTTCCTCACACATCTCAACAGCCTACACCCCAAAATACAATTCACTATGGAAATAGAAGCCAACAACCAACTTCCCTTCCTGGACGTCCTAATCTACAAAAAACCCGACGGCTCCTTAGGACATACCATCTACCGGAAAAAAACACATACAAACCGCTACTTAAATGCTCAATCACACCACCACCCTGCACAGATCAACTCCGTAGCAAAAACCCTCATCTCCAGAACCAAACGCCTCGCTGACAAAGACCACCTAAAAACTGAATTACACACCCTCTCGAATGCTTTAATTGCGAACGGATTCCAAAAAAACACCATCACCAAAGTAATCCAAAAAGAAACACCCCCCAAGAACCAAGAAACAGAAGAGAACAACGGCACTGCCCTCCTCCCTTACATCAAAGGCACCACAGACAAAATAAGCAAAATTCTCCACAAACACAATATCAAGACAGCCTTTTGCACCGAACAAAAAATAGCCAACATTTTAAGAAACCCCAAAGACAAGATTGAGCTAGAAAACCAAGGAGTCTACGAAATACCATGCAAAGTCTGCCCAGCCACATACATCGGACAGACAAACAGGAGAATAAGCGCACGCATCGCAGAACACAAGAACGCAGTCAAAAAAGAAGAAAAATCTTCCTCTCTCTTCCAGCACATAAAAACAACAGGTCATGAAATTGATTTTAAAAGAACCAAACTCATCTCCAAAACTGAACACTTCAACAGTCGAATAATCATGGAAGCCATTGAAATAGAGAAACACCCAAACAACATGAATAAACGTGATGACACCTCCCGCTTGCCTGACATCTGGAAACTAGCCCTGGTCAACAGACGAGCCTCTGTCACAAAGACTGACACCAGGTCCAAAAGGACACAAGATGCCACCACCTTCCATCCACACCAAACACAAACCCAGACCCTTCCCACAGATGAAACGAAACCACCATCCAATAACAAAACCACGACTGCACCATCTACCGCTACTCCCCACTCCAGCCACCACATGGAGCACACTTACACACGCCAAAAAAACTTTGAGAGACCACAGACACGCAGCCAGACCAAAATGAATTCACAAGACACAAGACCCCACTCCACCAAAGCCCAGGATGCTGCCAGAACACCCATCACCAAGGTCGTTAAGAAACAAAAGGCTAATAGACACACATCCAGCACCTCACCCACACAGGATGTCTCTAAACAGCCATCTAACCCACCAGCAGTTAAGCCCTTAACGATCGCCTCAGCCACACAGCAAATCACAAAAGAACAAACGAACTTACAATCAGCAACAGAGCAAGCAAACCACACCCCCCAGCAGTATTTATAGAAGGACTTCAACTGAGATCACGCTTTGCTTCAAGAAGAAAGAAGCCAGAACACCAGCCTGAAGATGACGAGTGAGAGCTCGTCGAAACGTCGCCAAAACAACCAGATTTCTACACGGGAAGAAACCCGAATCCACCCTAACATGCATACCTATACCCGTGAAAATCTACGAAAACATATATATATATATATATATATATATATATATATATATATATATATATACTTGGCGCTTAAAAATGGTGTTTCAAAAGACTCCAGAGTCAAAAGCCTCTGCCTGACCCCAGTTATTCTTATTCTTATTCTATGCGCCTATTCTTTTTAAAAGCTCCATCCTTGCTCACCTGAGCTGATGGCATTGAACAACAATTAAATGAAATGATTGCAATAGAAGAATCAAACACCTATTTCTTTAAGTGCAAGCTACAAAAAGCCATAAAAAACACAAGTTGAACAGATAGCTTCCAACTAGAGATGAGCACGAGCGAAAATAGAGTGTTTTGTTTCATTTTGTTTAGCTTCTGTAGTAGTAGTAGTTAAGTTTTGTTTCATTTGTAACAAATGTTAAGTAGTTTCATTACGAAATGAAATGAAATGAAATGCTATGGTCCCCTGGTTTCTAGAGGCACCAAAATGGCAGGGGAGCTTCCTCAAGCTCTTTCCTGTAAGCCCTCCAAATTTGGAGAGGTTTGGGGCTCGGGGGCTGAGTTATTAGGGGGTGTCCCTAGGAAAAAAATCTTTCTAATTGAATTGGGGAAACTGCAATACCCTCATGAGTGAGCAATTAGCGGCTTTGCTTCCAAATCCTGATTCAATTAGAAAGTTTTTTTCCCTAGGGGCACCCCCTTTGGAGCTTAATAACTCCGCACCCTCAGCCCTGAACATCTCCAAATGTGGGGGACTTATAGGGAAGAGCTTGAGGAATCTCCCCAGAAGTATTGGCGCAGATACATGGCTGTGGTCACTATTTCAGCGTCTCACCAAATTGTATATTGTTCCCCCTACCCCAACCTCAAGAGATCTTTTTTAGACCACAACAGCCTGTACCAAAAGGGTGTAGGATGTGCCCTGTGTTGTATTTCGCACATAATTTTGTGGACTGCGGTCCACTTTATAAATGTGTGACAGTCTATGAAAGTTTATACCCAAAAACCATATTTGTCTGTAAGGTGCCAGAGGATTTGTATACCTTTGGGTGCAAAAGACTTAATCAGCCACTTCAAAACCACCACCACTGGAATGTCACAGTATCACAGCAACAGCTTCCTTTCCCACCAGCATTACAAAGAACTCACGTACTGTACTATACTCTGCATAGATCAGATGGAATACAGTACTGTTTTTGTTCCATTCTAGTTACAGTTCATCTACTTGATACTATGGTCAGGAAACCATTTTTATCTAGTTGTGTTAAATCCCTGCCTTTCCTTAGTAGTCCACTATTTGAGCTACTTGTCACAGAACTTTTTAATCTCCATCACCTTGATTTTAACCTGCTTTTAAGGCAGACTTCCTGGAGTGCCTTGTTCTAATGCTAGGGTGAGCAGCTGCGGACTAGATCCTCAAATTAACGCTGTGCTGCAATGCTACAAATGCAAGACACTTTTTGTGTATTTATGCTTTTCTGATGGAATAGAAACAATTTCCCTGCTGCAGACACAACCTGGTGTTGTTTAGCTAAAGCCTGCTGAGAAATAAATTTCCTGCGTCTTCTTTCTCTTCCACAAGACAAAATCCAAAACTGCTCAATCTCCCACTTGCCAGAAGTGAATCTTTCTGTTCAGCAGCCTACTTTCAAGGAGGGACAGTGATTTATTGGGCCCTGCTGAGGAAGTCAATGAGGTTTCCACATGCCTGCCAAGAAGAAGAAAACTAGTCCCTGGCCTTAAAAGAAAGCCACATCTTCATTCAAGTTGTTTTTCTCATTACTTTGACTCTAAAAAATCCTAAAGGTGTTTGCAGCAAGACATACCATATGATAAAACTTCTTCTCCAAACAACCCCCTGCTCTAGGCACTTCTCTACATGCTATACCATAGCAATTATCTTAACAGAGTAATCTCAGTTGTTTTATTATTATTATTATTATTATTATTATTATTATTATTATTATTATTATTATTATTATTATTATTATTATTAACAACAACAACAACAACAACAACAACAACAACAATAATAATAATAATAATAATAATAATAATAATAATAATAATAATAATAATAATAATAATAAATTTTAAACTTCTGCTCATGTTGCTTTTCCTTTCAGGCATACAGCGAGGGCTCTACGGCACTCAGTATTAAGCAGATTAGATAGACAAGGATGCCGAGTGACATGAGTGCTATTTCTACTGGTGCACAGACTTTTCTGTCATCCCCTTTTTCATAGCAGCCTTAGAGGTCCTCAAGATTTGGGCTCTTCATAAATTTTATTTATTTCAATCATGACTGCATTGCTACATAACAGCTCATGACAAAAGAGCCTCCTGACGAAGTGGTTAAACTGTTGTAAAAATGTAAAGGTAAAGGTTCCCCCCGCACATGCATGCTAGTCATGTCCAACTCTAGGGGCGGTGCTCATCTCCGTTTTCAAGCCAAAGAGCCAGTGTTGTGCAAGTCTGTGGCCATGTGGCCGGCATGACTGCAAGGAAACACTGTTTTACCTTCCTGCTTTTTACAGCGGTAGCTATTTATCTACTTACATTTACTTCCTTTCGAACTGCTAGGTTAGCAGGAGCTGGGGTTAACAGCGGGAGTTTACTCCTCTGTGTGGCACCTGAGATTTGAACCACTGAGCTGCTGACTTTGTCGCCCAGTTTTCACTACTCTAGCCACCACGCTATACACCAAACTGCTGTACTGCAGCTACAACTGTGCTCATGGCCTGGGGTTCAATCCCAGGTAGCTGGCTCAAGGTTCACTCAGCCTTCCATACTTTCGAGGTCAGTATAAGGAGTACCCAGCTCACTGGGGAGGGAGGCAATGTGTAGCCTGCATGAATAAATTGTACATTCCTCAGAGAGTGCTTTAAGCCCTATGGGGCGGTATATAAGCAGAACATTTTGGCATTTGCTTATCCTTTTTACATATTCAGAACCATTTTCACTCATACATTGAGGGTATAATGATGGAGCCTAGCCTCATAGTAGCAAGAGAGCTTGTGCGTATGATACAAAAATAAGACAAAAGGTTGAAGGTTCCAAGACTTACTTTGTTGTCGTCACCATTTTTAATACGAAACAAAGTATAACACAACTATACGAAGATATTCAGGATGCAATGTTGTTCTGGAGCTTACTTTTTATGACTCATGAGTGGGGATGGGTAGCTACGGTTTGTTTTTAAATGTTATTAACTACCCAGAGTAGGGTGTGGTGTCAAGGGAATGGATGAAATGAAAAGAACCCTTAAAACACAAAAACAACACAATAACACAGGTGAACCCAACCTTTCACTGGGAAAATGTGGAGAAATAACCAAATTTACTTCTTTATGGCACCTCGTTTCCCTTCCAAGACTGCAGTGATTCTTGTGAAGGCATTCAACCTTTCTCATTTTAAAACAAAAACTCAATAAAATCTTCCCAAATGACAACATATAACATAGGTTGGTTCGAAGACCATGTTCTGCAGCTAACATTCAAGTAGGAGGCAGTCCAGATGATGCACCACTAGACAGCAAGTGAATACCATTTGGGTTGACACCCAAGAGAGAAAAGTTGCGAATCATTCCCTGTTATCAGCATAGATTAAGCTGGCTGTAGATTTTACCCTACCTATGCCCTATTTTGAGCACACGGCTCATTGCTAGGTGAGCTCTCCAGCCTCCTGATATTTTGCAATGCTCTTGTGTATGACCTAATCAGGTCCATGTTACTACAGCATAAAATGCTGGATAATTTGGTAAAACCTCTGTACTATACAATTTGTAAAACTTTGACTGGATAGAGGGTTTTTGTTTTGTTCTGTTTTCTCCTTTTAAGGACTGTGAAACTGAGATGGTGTGTGAAGATGTCCAGTAGCATCACATGAATTCTACACTGTTCAACTGCACTGGGATCTGTTTTATTTCACTCACCCGCCAGTTATACAACAGGATTTCACAGGGGAAGATCGTTCAGGTTCCACCGACCATATCACAGTTTATGCACAAGCATAGTTCATTCCAAGCGGGGGTTTCCCCAGAATCTTATTGGAATTGGTGAAGAATGTGTAGCAACCAACACTTAATAGACTGTATCCTTTATGGCTGCTATTGGAAAAAGAGTCCAAAATACAACTTTTAATTTAACTTGGCTCCCTCTAATGAAACATGAAAATGTCCATTTTAAAAAAAATATCACAACAAATCACAAAGGGGAGATCATTACTGGCGCCTCTTGGAAACTATTTAAAAAACAATGTGGTTTTTAAAACCAGGACAGGCAATTAACAGTAGAAGTTACTGCCCCCAAAAAATCAGTAATGCCACCTGTAAAAAAATACTTTCAGAAAGTTTTATTTTTCTAATTGCATAGCTATTAAATGAATGCAAGATGACATAGATGATTCTTCTACCACAGTAGGACGCCATTTATGCCCAGTCTGAAAATAGTATATATAAATATGTATCTGGTGCCTTCTAGTGGCAACTTCTGATAATGCATGTTAAAAATTCTGAGTATCCCCCCTTACTATAATACTGTATATTTAGCATTTGCTACTAATTCACTAGCAAAAAGCCTTTTTTAATTCATAAAATTTTATTGAAAGATGTAAACAGCCCAGATTCTTCAAACAGAAGAAGAATTTACTTTATATACAAAAGCAAAATCCCAAATCCATAGGTGGATGACACTTTCCCTAGGGCTAACTGCAGTTCTGCAAGTTATGCCAGCTTTTGAGTTCTCCAGAACTTTTCATCAATCAAGGAGATTTAAAAATCAGTTGGAGGGGAGCACTGAAGTCTGTAAATTCACATTGCAGTTTTACGCCAAAAACAACTGCAGTTAATCCACACCATTACAGGAATTTATTTTTATCTTTCCTCTTTTCAATGTTGATCTTAGCTTCTCCCATCTACACCTCTTTCTATCTATGATTAAAACTGTTTTTAGCAAGCAAATGCATAAAGACTGGAAATTAGTAAAAACCCATCTGTGCTAATGTTCAGCTATGCTTCTTTCAAACACTGGTTCTGATTAAAGACATAAACTTGAAGGAGTAGTATTTCATTTTTTTATTTATTTAATGGACTGGAACAGATATAAACAATTTAAGTAAAGAAGGATTTAGGATCGCTAATGTGGTTTCAAGTTACATTAGGATGCTGCTTGGTTCTTTGAATGTTTTCTCAGATGCAAAATCCACTGAGTTGAATGAGACTTATTCAATGTGCATAATAAAAGTGATGATGATACACTATTGAAGAGTTCCATGTCAATCATGTTCAATTCAGCATTCATATTTAGAGCTCCTCATTTATGCTGATGATGACAGCAATGAAAACAACAACCTTTGAACTGCAGAGCTGAAAGATCAAATCCAGTCCCTCTCAAGCAGACAAAGCAGGGATTTGAACTCTCAACCTCTGAATCCACAGCCAGAGACCTAAGCCACTAAACTACCCAGCAGTTCTTCTAAGAACCTTCAAGAAAGTTTAGTTTCCAGCTTCATCTCCAAGCAGGCATTTGTGCATAACATTTACATGTTGTTTCTAAGATCAGAATGGAATCTCCCCCCTCCCCCCCGCCAATTTCTCTATAATTTTCAACTTGGTGGGGGAGGAAGCAGAAAAAGTTAAGATATGTTCTGGCAGATTAGGATATGAATAGTCAGAGAAAAACTGATCCATTTGAAATGCTGCAAAACTCTATATTGTGAATTGAAAGGACAGAAAAGAGGATCCCACATCAAATAAACCCAGATGGAAACTATATGAAGTTTGCTGAGGCTGTCAAACTTTTGACATGTCATGAGAAGACAATCCCCAGTGGAAAAGACAATAATGTTAGAAAACGCAGAAGACACTAGAAACACAGGAAGACCTAACATGAGTCAAATTGAATCAGTTAAAGAATCCACAGCCTTTAATCTGCTAGACCAGAGAGGAACTATCTGTGACATAACTAGGGGCAGCCATTAATTAACTGGGTCAACATAAACTGGAAATGACCTGTCAGTACAGAGAAACAATTAAGATATTGACCATACTTGGTTCTGGGTTTAATACAATACATGTTTCACATATAGTATGAGCAGTTCCAACCTGCCCTTACCGACATACAGGCAGGCACCTTCTGTGGCAGTTGAGTTCCCCAAAAATCTTCAAAGGCAGCCCCACAAAAAGAGATTATATACTTATCTAGGGTTTCTTCTTTTACTGAGAAGGATTACAGCTCGTGTACTAAAAGGCAGTCCCAGTCTTATCCACTACCTATGCTTTGATCGAAATCAAGCTGTAAACTCATTCTGTTAGGATAGTGATACTTTATACAACACTGGTCACAAATTTGTGTTCAGCAATATCAGCCTTTCACTAACAGACCTTTCAGACTTGACTAGATGAAGTTTAACTTTTCTTTTTGCAACTATAACATTACGTATGAGAGGTGATTTGTATCACTAGCTACATTAGAAATGGAACATAATACAGTGGCACCTTGTATAAAGGAATGAATTCGTTCCAAATGAAATTATGTTAAGCAAATTTTCCTTTATACAAATTTCCCATAGGAATGCATTGGAAACAGAGGAATCCCTAATCGCGACCATTTTTTATGTTCTACGGATTCGCCCCACAGGCAATTTTGTTAAGCAAACTTCCCCTATCTCCGGAATTTTTTTATGTTGTCCAGATTTTACGTTATACAAACCGTTTGTTATACGAGGGTCCACTGTATTTTATCCTACATAAGAGGTAAAGTGTCTGCCACACCAGATCCAAAATCCCTATGCTATTTATATCCAATGAGTATGAATGTATAAATATTAGCTAGTTCTGTAAAATTCCTTTCACAAGTATTCAAGAGGCTCCACTGGTTTTAATACCTTGCAGGCTCCTGAACTGTTATGATCCATAACAATAAGATATCCAATGCAAAAGACCTTAAGTTTGCTGGGAGGAATTAGCTTCTAATGAAGGTTCCACTTATTCTGTGGTTCAGGTGAATCAGTGAAGTCAGAGAACAGAATCCTCCCATTGAGATTTAATCTCATACAAGAGGATACCCAACAATGGCTGTGTGTTCATTTAAATATTGAATGTAGCAGTTCTGCCTGAAAACCAGTTCTTTGCATTCCATTTTCTTTCCATTTGTCACAAACGTTTAAAATATGTTCAGTTCTTTAATAAAGCTAATCATAATACAGTAATTATATGAATCATGCTTTGATTTTATGAGATCCAACAACCACTCAGTCTTTTGACAAAGGAACAGAGACACATTCAAATGAAGAGTAAGAAGAGATTCAATGTTCTGGATTTATGTTCAAGTAAATGGCTGACACAGTGATATTAAACTTCATGATCACAAATGATTTTTTAAATGAATGTTAATGATTACTGTTGTTGTTTGTCATGTGTTCTGCTTGGGCACTGATATTTTTAGTGCTTTTTATTGTTTATTGTTTGTTATTCATTTTATATTTTTATCTTGTTTACTCTTACCTTGATTGTTGTATTTCGTCTTGGGCAAACCACCCTGAGCTGTTTTACATAAACTGGACAGTATATAAATTTCAAATAAATAAATAAATGAACCACCTTCTGTAACCATTAGTTTCACTTTTACACATCAGTCCACTTTGCTTACTGTTATATTTCCATCTATGCACCTCCATGCAGATACTTATCTGATGTTCATTTTACTGGTAAATGACCTCAAATATGCAATTGGAAACCTCTACACAACCAGTATGTGCACAGCTAGGTTTGGGGCTTAAAAGATCTATCACCTCTGAAGCTCAAACCTGCCTCCAAAAGACACACACAGGCTCAGTTGTGCTTGAATTTGTCCTCCTAGCTCAGATGCCATCCCTTGACCATCATTATGCATTCCATGACATCCCTTCTTGGCCACTGCTCCTTCTCCCTTCGCTTCTGGGGGGTGGGGGAAGGTGACCATAATGCCAAGTGAGCACATCTTTCCTTCAGCCTGCAGCAGAAGATGAGAGTGGTTGCCATTACCGCCTAATCTTTAGCCAGTTCAGACAATCAAAGGGGAAGCAAGGTCCCACGAAGCATGGGTGACACCTCAAGAACCTGGGTGACACAAGCTCAAGAACCTGGAAAGCCCAATTGCATTGTGAGGTGCTTCAATGGTACAGCACTAGAACATTTAGATCCATCATAAGCAATGTGCTTGAGGGAGAATAAACCTTATGTTATCCATAATCATAAGGGTCTACAGACAAACAATGGCACAAACAGACTTCAGAACAGACATCCTTTAAACTGTACAGAGCACTGCAGTGCAAACAAAGAGAACAACTTCCAATTCAGAAGCAGGGGACATAATAAAGAAAGGGTGCTAGAGCAGTTCTCCCATTAAGAGTCTTAAGTATGGACTTGCAAAATCCCACCTCAAATGAGAGATGACCATGATTTCTTCCCCAGCTTTCCCCACCAGAACTCCACATTCTCCAAAGCCTGTCACACCATGCCCACGGTTTTTACATGTCAGTGAAAAACTGTGAGAAATATGGCAGCAGCAGAAAGCAAAAAGCCGCCTTCTCCGCTTGTGCAAGAATAAATTCAGCAATGCTTCTGGAGTAGAAAAAGCAGCCTTGACATGGCAGAAATTTTACTCACAGGAGCACTGGAAACATGTTGAGTTGAACACACAACGGTCTCTGCAGATTTCTGCACATAACGAAGGTGTGCCTTGCATCTGGATGGAGATGTAACTTAGGCCGTTATGCTTCCAGAATATACGCCTGAACAGAGCTTGTGAATTAAAAACCTATGCTGCACCTGGTAAACCTACACACTACAGCAGCTCTCCACATTTTCAACAAATAAGGCTGAACAGATTAGATCCAACTGACTGATCTCGGGATTCTGATAAACAAACTAACAAAAGGCACTTCACAGCCCTGAACCCTGTACACTTTGGTTTTAGGTGACCTGATACTATGACCCAGTGAAGAAGAAGAAGAAGAAGAAGAAGAAGAAGAAGAAGAAGAAGAAGAAGAAGAAGAAGAAGAAGAAGAAGAAGAAGAAGAAATTGTTGAATTATTGAATTTTTTATCTTTTTGTATACACACATTGCAGACTTGGATTTAAGGTCAATTGTAGGTCTGCAAGAGAATGAATACTATTAAACTATGATATAGTGGCTAATTCAGGCATGTCCGCACCCACATTGGCATAGAATAAACTATCCCAGATCTAGGAAATACAGGTCTCTTTTTTGGATGCAGTGGAGCCTAAAAAGAGGCCTCACTGATATCTCCAAGGTGACATATGGATGCACATCCACTTCCATACATTTTTTTAAAAATTGTGACTAATTGCTCCCAACTTCAATTTTTGAGCTGGAAGCTGACACTCACAGAGCAGTTGGTACAGGCTGTGACTCATGGGTTTGGAACAAGTAGGAGAAGCTGAGACATCCTCAGTAGCCTGAAGGATAAGTCTTAAATTAAACCTCTAAAGCAACTCGAAAAATAAAAGGAAGAATTAATGATTCTTCATGGAATTTGAAAAGTATGCAGAAAACTGGGCTGGGGGTAGCAGAGAGGGTGGAGAGAAAGAGAACAGTTCTTCCCAAAGCATTTGAGGGGGGGGGGACCACTGTTGGTGAGGATCTTTATATGGTAAGTATATTTTTATCATTCTCATCTGAGGGCTCACACTAATAAATGAACATATGCATTAGCTTTGTCTGCTTCCAACCACTGGGTAATACTGTGAATTTGTCTTCAAATTGCTTCTCCTAATGGGTAAACTAAATTTCATTCCCATTTCTCTGATGAGGATTCGCTGCATTTCTGTGTCACCTTTTCCTTGGCCAAAGAGAAACGTTGAGTTTCAAAATACAGACAACAGAGGAGAGAAATACTTATTGATGGCCCTTTTCAGAGTAATTGGGAGGGGGGAATGGAGGTATCTTGTAACTTACATTCCTGTCTTGGATTCACAGCCCACATTGTTGAATTCACCTTAAGAAACAAACCTGGCATTAATGACTTTTAGGATTGTCATATTTGTTTTCTGCACTGTCCACAGTATATTGGTGCACAGCCAGATGAAGTCTAGTATAGGTTGAAAGCTGGCTAACCCATTTAAAAATAACATAGTGGTCCAGCAAAGGTATCATCTGCCCTTGTCTTTGCAAGTTAATGATGGACTTCCCCGCAAAACTTAGCAGCGAGTACCAACTGGTCAATAACCTGTAATTACTGAATCCTGAGATATGACTTCACTACGTTTTAGTGGCTGACAGATAAAGATGAAAATCAAACTGTAGCAAAAGTCACATCAGCCATTTTTCATCATGTATTATAGATACCTGGGGGGATCCCAACATGGAGCTATTATTTTGAAAAGCAATCCCATGTCTCTATTGATTTTTAATTCCACTCTCACTTCTAAATTCAATTTGAGTCTAACACTAAAATCTGGCCAGATGAAGTGATCTTGGTTTTATCACCCTTTTGGGGGATATTCAACTCCCCGCGTGCAATCTCCAAGTACAGTATTCACAATAATCCCAAAGTGATTCTTGACATCATATTAGGACATACTGTATATTCACAAATCTCAGCAACCTGCTGGTTTTGTTATATATCTACGTATCACAGTTTCCCCTGGGTACTTTTCTGATGGTGAAACATTTCTTTTTTGTAAAGCAGGGCTAGGTGTAAAATGCTTTGATGATAATTGATTATTAGGCAAAAGATGCCTCACTGATGCCTTACAAGTGCTAGACGTTTTTGGCAGCAAAAATACATCAAAGAATTCAGAAGTTCTTGTGTTAACATGATACAAATATGGCAACCTTTTGGACAACATATATTATAAGAGTTGCTTTGATTAAAAAAAAACACAAGCAGTCATGGTAGACAACAGAATCAAGTTGCAAAAACCAAAAGAGAAAAAGCACACATAACACCTTGTGGAAAATCAGCAAGCCTTATAGCATCAGGACATATAATGCATTTTATTTTCGTAACATTTCACAGGATAGCAATTCCAAACCTTGGGTGTCCCAAGTGTTGTTGGACTGCATCTCACTAATAACTGTGCTGGCTGAAGTTTCTTGCAATTGCAGCTCAAAAACACCTGGGTTACCCAAAGTCAGAAACCATTGTCATAGGATATTGCTTGGTCAAGTGAGAAGCTGCCCCTGAAAGCTTGCAACCTATCAGTTTGCTGCAACAGAAACAACAGTCTTGGAACACCCTAAAAAGCAGCCACCCATCCCCCATAATGTTATGGAAAGCAAAATATGTGTGAAATCAGTGATCCAAACACACACTCTCATTGATGTCACATTGTGGTTGAAATCCCATATCTTAGCATAGTAAGTCATACTAGAGGAGACCCATTGGATCAGTGGGGATTTGGTAAGTCATTTGTGCTAAAGTAGGCGCATTTACATCAACAAATTTGCAGAGAAGTTGTTAATAATTGATTTCAATGGGCGTACTTTAGTTCAAGTTACTACACTAAGCTACGGGATTTCAGTCTCTGTGAGAACACGCAACATTAGAAAGACAAGTGTGTTTATAAAAATGCAGGCAGGCACGCATGCGCATGCACAGGCACAGGCACACACACACACACACACACACACACACACACACACATTCAGTTTACATAATATAAATGTTTTGTCAATAATTTGTTGTTGAGGTTAGTCTAGTAATTAGATGCTACACATTCAAAAGGAAGCAGAAGTATTTGGAAACTGACGAGTAATATGAAAATGCTTCATTAATGTTTAAGACCCCATCCAATGCACAAAAATACACATAAGAACATCACTGTCTCAATAGCACCAAGGTTTGTCATACACATCACACTGTGCTTTGCAGTAGACTGCTCATAAACAAGGCAAATTTTCTTTGCCTTTGGATCCCAATTTCTGGTGCACACAAGTTTTTTGTATCTGAACATGGGTTTTGATCCAGACGTAGTTAAATTTAAAAACAAGCCATTATGAAGCAATTTAAATTAAACCATATATGGCACTTAAATACTACACCATGTGTGCATGATCATTTGCATCTCCATAGCACATGCCAATAGAGTGGTACTTCCGTTTAAGTAAGTAATTCATTATCTGGGCTGTTTTGTATTACGAAAAATTCTTAACCTGAAACGCGGTTTCCCACAGGAATGCTTTGAAAACTAATTAATCCATTCTGGAGGTCAGAAAAAAGGCAAACTGGGGGCATTTCATGTTTTTTTTAAAAAAAATTGAACCGAGGTATCCCCGTTTCCAATCATTTTTTTTCTTAAACTGAGTTATTCTTTAACTGAGGCATTCCTAAACCAAGATACCACTGTATTCTTTATAACACCATATACAGTTATCAGAAAAAGAAAATGCAAGGGTGTAATGAAAAAAAAATACAGGGAAACACTGAAGGTTGCCATGTGAAAATAATTCTCCCTCCAAAGCGTGGACTTGATGGTGTGAACTGAGTTCCACTAAGTTAGAGAAAAACTCCATCAATTAAATAACACATTTTCTAACATTTCAAAACGAAAGTCATTGAGTAGCAGACTGATGGACTTGCATTCATGTTGCGACAGATTCTTCCAAAAGTTTCTCCGTCACATAGAAAGGCATGCTACTCTTGCTGATGCCTACTGCCTTAAGAAGACCCTACGATACTTTAAAATGTTCAACGCTTTTCACACAACCTAACAACAGCATTGCAAGGTACTTCAGTATCATGCTCTTCACGATCAGATAGCTGAATTAAGAGATGCAAACTTGCCAAAAGGCATCTAATAAGTTTCCAGTAACAATAAAATTTAATCTGCATGCTTCTTGAATCACAGTTGAGCTTACTCACTACAGTGGAACCTTGACTTACGTCATTAATCTGTTCCAGTGGTCTAGACTTAAGTCAAACATGACTTAAGTCAATCGAACGTTTCCCATAGAAAGTAATGGGAAAGCGGATTAATCCGTACTAGATGATGAAAAAGACCCCCCCCAAAAACAGCAATTTAACACAAATTTGACTGGGATAGGAGATTCCTTCTGGGGATGTAAATGAAATGTCTCTTCAAAGAGAGGAGGAGGCAGTGGAATTATAGTCCACAAGTTATACGCCTCCACTTTTTAATGTTCATAGCAACAATGTCTAACATTTAAGTTTTACTGATTTTTAACCTGACGTTCCAAGTTCTGAACGACTCTATGCTTACCATTAGAGTCCCACAACTTTACAGCTCCCCAACTAAAATGCTTCCATTGTGGACCACACTTCTGCAGCCAGATATTTTACAAGACTGAGCCAACTGTCTAACCAGCGAGGCCAGCCCCGAGCCCGTCTTCTCCTCCGGCAGCAGCGGCGGCTTCGGTGAGGCCAAGGACCAGCTCCAGGTGCTCTGAGCTGGCCTCGCCGAAGCCACCGCAGCTGGAGGAGGGGAAGAAGGGCCGGGAGCTCGGGACTGGCCTCGCTGGTTAGACAGTCGGCTCAGTCTTGTTAAAAAATCTGGCTGCAGAAGTCTGGTCCACAATGGAAGAATTTTAGTTGGGGAGCTGTAAAGTTGTGGGACTCGAATGCTGGGTCATGGCTGCCACCCAATTCCGGTGCCTTGCGCCAGGGCTCCAAGATGTAAGTCAAAACCTGCGACTCAAGTCAAACAGGCCCCTTCTTGCTGCAAATCAAGTATGATGCAAGTCAAGCAGTATGTAAGTCAAGGTTCCACTGTACATCAGTTCTGCCTATACATTTGAAGTCCATTATAACGGTGTGCCAAACGCTTGTTAACAGCCTGACGGTATACATTCAGCCATTTTTTCCCCCAGTAGAAACATGTAATCCAGATCAAACACACACATCAGCAATACAGTACAGTACAGTACAGTGGTACCTCTACTTACAAGTTTAATCCGTTCTGAATGCATGTTCATAAGTCAAACAACACGTAAAAAAGAGCAGCCATATCTAAAAAAAATAAAAAATAATAAAAACCAGGATTTTTAAAAAAAAATGTAAGTAGAACAGACCACATCTAAAATTTGTACAGCAGTTAAAAGCCAATTTTCCGCTCTGGTCGAATTGCTCATAAGTAGAGGTACCACTGTACTCCAAAAGACCTTAGCCCCACCATCTAAGTAACGTGCAATGAAGAGACTTGAGCAATCATTGTGATAATACCTGTACAGTAATACCTTGGCTTATGAGCATACTTCATTCCAGAAACATGCTTGCAAACCAAAGTGCTGGTATATCAAAACAAGTTTCTCCATAAAAAATAATGGAAACTCAGATGATTTCTTCTGGTGTCCCATACCACATACTATACACACAAAATGCCAAAACTCACAAAACCACATCCACACCATGGTTTATGTACCTGACTGTGGAATCTACTCTTCTTGGGACTAACAACTGGATTTTACTCTGTGTTTTTAATGTGATAATAATAATAAATGCAATTTGTAACACTTGACTAGATAGCCCATGACTAGAAATTGTTTGAAAAATAAGAAAGGATGTTGAAAACAAATTAAAGAAAAATATAAAGAAAAATAAAACAAACCCCATCTGCGCTCCCCTTTGAAAGCGTTCCTGGCTGGTCCAAGAGAAACCTCAATTCATTTCTCCTCCCTCTGTTTTGGAGGCTGCCTGAGACAGAATATTCCAGACAATCACCCATAATCCAGAGAGAGAGAAAGCCACCATTGGCTCACTTGTGATCATGTGACCTGCTCCATTTACTTGTATTGCAAGACATTGATGGTTGATCAAGGCAAAATTTAGAATAAATGTTTGCTGGTCTTGCAAAACGCTGTTAAACCAAGTTGCTCTTAAACCAAGGTATTACTATATCTCTTTTACTTTGAAGATTTGAGCCTCCTTTTACATGAAGTCTTGTTCTATAAGATTTATTTATTTATGGCTGCTGCTTTAGCTATCATGAAATCAGATGCAGCTAAACTTCATCAAACAAAGCAGTAAAGCTCCAATTTGGCACATATAGACTATTATAATTCTGTTCACTTTAAACTGAGACCTCTGAGGATCATAAAAAGAAAACAAAAAGCAGAAATGAATGGTCAGCTTTAAGTATAAAAGGTAAAGGTCCCCCCACCCCGCACATTGTGCTAGTCGTATCTGACTCTAGGAATGGTGCTCATCTCCGTATTCAAGCCGAAGAGCCAGTGTTGTGCAAATCCATGGCCACATGGCCAGCATGGCTGCATGGAAACACAGTATTACCTTGCCGCTTTTTACAGTGGTACCTATTTATCTACTTGCATTTACATGCTTTCGAACTGCTAGGTTGGCAGGAGCTGGGGTTAACAGCAGGAGCTCGCTCCATTGTGTGGCACCCGTGATTTGAACTGCTGAGCTGCTGACTTTGCAGCTGACTGTTTTGGTGCCTTAGTCCACTGAACCGCCACACCCCCTTTTCACTTGAAGAATAGCTAAAGGTAATTGTGGCAGGTCTTCATTGTCTGTATTAGGACTTACTTGCTGACTGCCAAACAAGAACAGAACATGAAGATGATAAATGTTTATGGATGACACAGATTTGTTTTGAATAACAAAATATAAGAGTTGCAAAACACCTTTAGGGACACACATGACTGAGTGCAATAACAGTGGATGAATGTAGAGACCTGTAAAATCTTTACAAACACCCTTGGAATAATTTAAAGGACTACTTGTATATAAACGTAATTCCAACATTTGAGAGGAAATGAAATTACAATTCTCTTACGCTAGAATCTAGCTCCAGGGGTTGTAAACATCTGAATGGTCTCCCATAGCCAAATTTCTCTGGTTCGGCTTTAACCTGACATGCTAACATGGACTAGCACAATTTCCTCAAAAATATACTGCTAATCCAATATTGTCATCTATGTTCATTCCTGGCACACAAGAAAAATATGATTAGAATGTATGATTGTTTTTGTCTATGACATCATAATTAAACAACTGCAATCTGTCCTGTTTCAATATTATAGTGGGACCACCGTATCCACGGGGAAGTCAGTTCTATCCACCCCCCCGTGGATGTCGATAACGTGGAAGTAGCAAATGATACAGTGGTGCCTCTACTTACGAGTTTAATCTGTTCCGAATGCATGCTCATAAGTCAAACAACTCGTAAGTAGAGCAGCCGTATCTAAAAAATATAAATAAATAAATAAATAAATAAATAAATAAAAATTTGTAAGTAGAGCAGACTGCATCTAAAATTTGTAAGGCAACAAAATGCCAACGGTTTTCCGGTCTTAAGTCGAATTGCTCGTAAATAGAGCCGCTCGTAAGTAGAGATACCACTGTATACATTGCATGGGATCTGGCTTTCTCTAGTGGCCAATTCTAGTAAGTACATGCTGGAAACATGTATAAATACATACATATTTATTTTGTAATTTAAGGCAGCAGAAAAATGAATCAGCAAATTGTGATCCTGCAGATGAGGCGGGGGTCCTACTGTTTTGCTACATTTGTTGTCTTGCCTTATTCCTTGTGCTACCACATTAGCAGTAATAATACTAAATTACTAACTTGACTTCAGATAACACCACGTTAGGGAAGGTCATTTTACATTTTTCTTTTATTTTCTTTAATAGAGTCACATATCACCATTTAATAAATATATACAGTTAGACCCTTGTATAACAAACGGTTTGTATAACATAGAATCTGCACAACATAAAAAATTCCGGATATAGGGGAAATTTGCTTAACAGAATAATATATGGGGCGAATCCGTACAACATAAAAATGGTCGCAATTAGGGATTACTCTGTTTTCAATGCATTCCGATGGGAAATTTGTATAAAGGAAAATTTGCTTAACATAATTTCATTTGGAACTAATTAATTCCTTTATACAAGGTTCCACTGTACTTGGATGCTCACATTAAAACTGTGAGAATGAAGACTTTTTTAAAATGTGTACCATCCTTCAAAAAGATTTTGTTAGAAAGCCTTCTCTAACTGCAAGAGTTCCAAGAGTTTCATTAAGCAAAGAGATTTGATCTGCTTTTCAGGAAATAAGCTAAAATTTGGTCTAGTTCCTGACCACAGAGTGTCATTATGCTAAGTACCTTTGCATCATGAAATTGAGTTTCTGAATATAATGGGCAATTGCACTAAAAGCTCCAAACCCAGACATATACAGAACAACTTTGCTTCACAGCTTCTAATGCAATCCCACACGATAAAATTTCTGGCTGAGCAAGGATTTCAGCCCATGTGAATTCAAACAAGATCACCTATGTCACTCTAACTCTCATGCCTGACTCCCTCCAACCCTGATTTCCCCTCAGTTTTGGAGGTGTTGTGCTTTGTTATTAACTCTGTGCCTCTTCTGAAGATAAACCTCATAGTCTCTACTAATGCTTTCTGTTCTTTTAAACTTAAGCACAAAAAAAGGGAATGATTCAGCAAAGGAACTCCTATATTGACTTTCTACTTGGCTTATTTTTTCCTGACTTTAGGCCCATGAGTGCTTGTGTATCTTTTTCTGAATCCTCAAAACAGAAGAACCTAGAAACTGCAGGCTTTCTTTACCTGTGCACTTATAATTTATCTATCTGATAAAACAGTACCAAGCTTAGGTTTTTTTGTTTGTTTGTTGTTGTTGTTTTGTTATATCAAACCTTCATCCCGGATCACAAAAAAATGTTTCCTTCCGTATCAATCTATATTTAGTTTTGGTGAAATGTACTTGCATGAACACAGTAGGAAGGCAAAAAGCTGCGGTCAGATGTAAAATATCAGAAGACAGGTATAATTTGTTTCACAGGACATAATCTCTGTTGAAGAAGGGAGGACATAAGGGGTCAGCTTGAGGTCACACATTAACAACAGCCGGAGCAAAAAGGTCTTCATAAACAAAAGGGATGCTATAAGAAAAGGGAAAGGGACACAACCAAAGAAGAAGCATGAAAGATTAAAGGATCTGAGGTTTAGGAGGAAAGGTTAATTTCCCAATTCCGTTTTAAACAGCTACAAAGAATGAGTAGCAGGGCTGGTGAAAAGCAGGGAACACCCACTCCTAGCGCCACTTTAAAATCTTACAAGCAAACTTACACTTAACAATTCAGAGACAAGGGCAACCTACAAGAACTTGCATCTAGACTTGTATGGAAGTGCCAGAAAAATCCAACAAAGAATTCAGACTGTAATGAAATTTGGTTATTATTATTTTTGTACTTTTCAACCTCCAGCATTGCTGGTGCATGGAGGGAGACCAAAAGGGTCAAGCCTTAACATCAGGAATCAAGCCCTAAACTTCTGCAAGGAAGATGACCTGTTTGCAAAACCACTGATTTTAAATACTGTATCAGGAATCAGATTCGCTGCTATTGTCGCTAATTTACTTTAAACTGTTTTAAATTAGTAACTACAGATTTTGGGAGGACTCCAGTTGGTGAAACGAATATGGGGGAGAAGAGGTCTTCAACTTGATTCCATATTCCTCCAATTTCCTGCCTTAATGTCTGGTATTTTGCCATTTTTGTGGTTTACTTTTTAGATTTCTTCCTTATGGAACTGCAGCTTCGAGAACATATTTTCCTTCAATGCTTATCCATAAGTTATAGAGGTTATTAATATTATTGCTATTTTGAAAAAAAAAAGACGGACAATTAAGCTGAGGTAAAGCCATCTGTGTGGGGTCATTCAGTGGATTTGTTCTGTAGCCTCAGAACAACTTATGTTTCGTAGACATCAAGCTCCCTGATTGCTTGCAAAACATTCTGCAAATCTTTTTACAGGTCTACCAACATAGCAGCACATTTTTCTATTGTATCCGTAGCTGAGACAATCCTGGCCTCTGCTAATTACGAGCCCATGTATGACTTGTAGTTAGTACAGGGCAAGCACATGGACAAGATTTTTTTAAGTTTCTTGGCTGCCTACCGGCCTCTCAGCTTCTCCAATGAGGCATTGCCTTGACTTGCTTCAGCCTGGCTCCAGGCTGCATTTTGGACTGATAGAAACACAATGATCAGACAGAAAGACAATTATCCTGAATCTCTTTAGTGCAACGGCCCTTTTCATGCATCTTGGGTCCTCCACTTATGTTAGGGATTGGTAGCACTCCTTTGTCAAGTATGTATCTCCTTTTCTTTAAACGCCAGTAAGGCAATATAACAGTGGTGGTGAACCTTCGGCACTCCAGATGTTTTGGACCACAACTCCCACAGTCCTTTGTCACTGGCAATATAGGCACAGAATTCTGGAAGTTGAGGGCCCAAACACCTGGAGTGCTGAAGGTTCGCCACGACTGCAATATAATCACTAAGCAGTTGCCTAGCAAAAAAAATTATATGATAAATAAGGGCTAATAAACTCAAACTCATTATATGCAAAGCAAGATATATGATGGGTTTGGTAGGGGTAGACAGTTTGGGAATATGCAGATAATTCGTTTGCTGGGAACATTCCAGGAACCAGCAAGCTGGCTAACATACAAGTGCCAAGTATGGTGAGGGCAGCGCCCCCTCCAGCTCCTGAGTTCTGCTTCCTAAATCAAATAAATATTGTTCTATAAGACAAAGACTGTACACCCCCACTCCATGTTCACTGGTAACCTTCAAATTAGATTATTGTGGAATAGTATATGGGACTGCCTTTGAAAGTCCTCCAGAAACATCAGCTGATCTAAAATATACCACTCAGGTTCTCTACACAAACTAGCCAATGGGAGTCTATCATACTGATCCCAAAGGTGCTGCCTTGGCTGACATCCATCCATCCATCCATCCATCCCAGTATTTAAGCTAATAACAGTCTATTCTATATGCAATGCTAAAAGGATCAATGAATACAATACCAAAAAAAAACATAAGTAAAACAAAAAATACATTCAATTAACTAAGGGTACAACAATCCATTTTAAAGCTTGACTGATGAGAAATGTCTTTGCCCGCTTGAGGGATGACAGTAAAGATGAGACCAGGCTAACCTCTTGTGGGAGGGAGTTCCAAAGTCTAGGTACAATTCAAAATGCTGTGTTTAACCATTAAGCCCTAAATGACCTGGTTTCCTCATTTGAGAAGAGTGTCCTGAATTCTTCTGCTCACCTTTCTACAGTGATCCAAGATCAAACACGCCTGAAGTAGGATGGGGCACTGATGAGGGTTAAAGCCTTCTTACTAATAGTCTCTTATCACTAGGACAGCTGGCCCAGAAAATCACTTGAGAAAGCAAGCTTTGCCTAGGGGTACTTTTTCCCTTGTCTATACTCTTCTACCAAATGGGCAAAGAGTGCTTATTTGTGATGGGTCTTGGCCTTCTGTTTTCCCAGCTTGCCCTTCTTTCATACAAGTTAGTTAATTACTTCACTTTTAAGAAATGATTGTCGTACTTTAAGTAGCATGAGTTTCCTTCCATGCAGGTTAATTGCTTGCTTTTAAGGCATTGCTCAAGTTATTGGCTGCTTTTAGATATCATACACTGTACTTTACCGTGTGTTTGAAGTACTGTATAATCATTTACTTGCAAAGTTGACTTCCTGCAGAGAGGATACTAACGTCATGCCATCTGATAATTTTATCCCCGTCAACTGGGCTTTGAAAACTAACTTTCAGGAAAGGAAGGAAGGAAGGAAGGAAGGAAGGAAGGAAGGAAGGAAGGAAGGAAGGAAGGAAGGAAGGAAGGAAGGAAGAAAGAAAGAAAGAAAGAAAGAAAGAAAGAAAGAAAGAAAGAAAGAAAGAAAGAAAGAAAGAAAGAACTATATATCCAGGATATACAAGGCTAACCTATTTCTAAAGGGGTTCTAAATGAGAAATAAGTTAAAATATGCTAAAAAGTGAAGGTTTCATTTTCACTTTGATCCTTGTGCATGACCAAATACTTAATTTGAATACAGTAATTGAAAACTGAAATATTATATTTAATGTTTATATAATTATTCATTAGTTGCAGGACTTTGAGCCTTGCATATGTTGATTAACTAGTACTTGTCATTAGCCAAGCTAGCTTGCCCAGTGGATGAAGTCAAATTCAGCAACATCTAAAGGCCACCACTTTCCCAACCCTGCTTTGCCCTGCGATGCAAAAGAAAGAAGGTTTACACTGAATTTCAATGCATATCCACAAGTCCACTTTTAGATATGGCACTCTGAATCACCTTAACTAACACTACACCTCCACCCCCAAAATGGGTGTTTTACTAATATATTGTAGAGACCAATTCATTCTGATGACTTCATAAATATTCCGCATCGCGTCTTTAACAAATGAGATGCTTCATATTTTGCCATTAAATGTCTGAAAAAATCAATAGATTAAAAAGGAAAGATCAAGGTTATACGTGACAGCAAAGAGCAAGAACTGCATGTAATTTGACAGCAGCAAATTACTATCATTGGTTGAGAAAAAAAGGCAGTTCCAACTAAGACTGTTTTCTTTATTTGGCAAAGCTCCTAGAACACTATCAATCAGAATGTCCTGTCATTAGCTCTTCGCTTTCCAAGCATAGAAAATATGCTGTAAACTTAATCCTTGCCCTGCTACACTATATACTGTATATATAGAAGAAATGCAGTACAGTAGGACCCCAATATCCACTGGGGATTGGTTCCAAACCTTCCCGTGGATAATGAAAATCGTGGCTAAAAGAGAACAACAAAATGTCCCCAAAACTGCTGTTTTGTGATAGTAACTTGCTTTACAGCTGCTGTTTTGCAACAGTAGCTTGCTTTACAGCTGCTGTTTGTGATGGTAGCTTGCTTTACAGCTGCTGTCTTATAACAGTAGCTTGCTTTGCAACTGCTTTTTGTGACAGTAGCTTGCTTTGCAGCTGCTGAATTATTTATTTTTCATCTGCCAACTGTGGATAACTGAATCAGTGGATAATGAATCAGTGGATACGGGGGGTCTTACTGTACTCTAAACAAGATTCTACTTTTCACAGGTTTAGACTGCAATTCTATATACACCTACCTATGATGTGCTTGTAGACTAACATAGCTACCTCCTTCCAAACTATGAGTATAGTTTAACTTAAATGGATCTTCCAAGTAAGCAAGCATAAGGTTATATCGCACTCCGTTTAACATTTTTCAGTAAGATGCTATCACCCCTTATTGATTTATACCACAGGTGTATGGCAAATTTTACGAGCTTCCACTAAGTCAAGACTCCACCCATTTTCAGGCGACTTGCCTCTCCTCTGCCCAGCACCACCTACAATTCAGCCTCCATTGTTTGAGCACTATCCTCAGCCCTATGGAATGGTATTCCATAAGGTGCAAGAGGCTAAAAGCAGGAAAGAGAGAGAGATAGCGGCACAGTTCTGCAACAACTGGATACTATGCCATAATTTAGTCATTGTTCGTTTTTCGAAAGACTTTTAAGCAGGCCTGACTTAAAGACCTAAGAATCTTCCCCCGCCCCCAATCTTTGTAAGAATAAGAATTTGAAAACAAGAGCTATGAGCACAGTAATAGCAAACAGATGTCATAGATGAACCCTTTCTGAACAAATGCTTTATCAGGCCAGGAAAGCAGCCGTGTTCCATTCAAAATTTCCATTAAGCAAATTTTCACCATTTTCAGACATGATTGCCATAACAAAGGAGCCTCAACAGAACTTGGAAAACACAAATCCTTTTCCCTTCTTATTGATCGTATTAGTTTCCTTTTGTTACTTCTGCTTTGCCACAAAATATAAATACTGGAAGTGATTTTTTTTAATTATTCACACAAATATATTACTATACCCCAGCTATGAGTACTTACTTAAGGAAGATAATTGTAATTACACGTTTATAAAGGTTGTTGGTTTGTAGTTTCATATTTAGAACTCAATGACTCCTACATACTAATCAAGGAAGTAATTTAATTAACATTTCCCATTTGCTTTAATAGTTATTAGTTGTTCAAAACCTTTCCTATAAAATGACAGTCAACATCAACATTTCTTTCCTAACCGAATGCATAATGGATACAAATTAAATGTTGAATATTGGATCAGGGGAATATCTCATCCCGTAAGTGATATTCTTCATAAACAAATTGTAGAAAACTATCTGAAATAAACTAGAATAATAAACATTAAGTTTGGGAATTGGTTAGTAGTTTAATATATCTCAAACGCTTTAACAAGCTTGTTCTACAGTATAAAAACAAAACAAACACAAAACCAACCAACCTGGAATCCTGCCTTTATTCTAAACTCACCATGTAGGAATATGATGGCATTAACTTCCAAGCAAATGGGTTTAGAATCAAAGTACAGTAAACGTTTCTCTCTTTAGTGAAAAACTGATAATGTAGGGAAGATGTTATCTTTACCTTCTTCAGAAATAATAAAAATGATTTTGCATTAGGGATCAGAAAATGGTGGTCCATAATTGACAAAGGCCCTTGAGAAGATGCTGTCTCTTGCTCTAACAGCTATGAGTGGCCTGCAGCCAAACCGAGGCACCAGCCTCCCTCCCTCTCTCCTTTCACACAAGGCACAGCAATGTGATACAGGAAGAGGAAAGGAGACCAAAGTCGATTAGAGGACACAAAGTAAACCTGTTGCTCAGAGTGCCCTTGTCTGTGCCTGTGTTCCGTTCAAGCTTATTCAGGGCGACAAGCCAGTTCAGAAGCGGCAAGTCTCTTACTTCCTGCTCCTTTCTTGTTGGCATTATTCCACCCCCAGTAAGAATTTCCTCTTGTACTCTCTCTGTCTAGAGAAGTGAAGGCCCAGGAAAAAATGGAAATATTCAGGCCGGGGGGGGGCATTTTTTCCCTTCCCCCCCCGAAGCCATTTTGGAGTTCTTCCGAAAAATTGAACAAAAAAAATTAAAAAATAAAAATAAAAAATGATTATGGAATGTTTTTATTTTAACATGATGAATAAAATATTTCAGGACAGGTTGTTCAAAGATTTTCCAAATCCTTTCTAAAAATTTATGCATAGTATCAGATTATTCTAATTTCTCTGTGCTGAGGACAAGCAAGTCCTAGATTACAAACTGAACTCTCCAATGCAAGAACAAGATGCATTTCTTCCTCTAGGAGGTGATGCTATTGTCACAAGAAAAAGAAAAAGGCTTCATTTTTGTTTTTGCATGTGGGTGGGTGTGTTTGGTTCTGTCCTGTCCTCCTCACTAGGCTCAAAGCACTCGAAGAAAAAACAGAGCAACAAAAATGATTCTGATTAAATTTCATGCCCATTCATTGAAATTTAGTCCCACTCCCTTCTATACATTTCCCCCCTATTCAATTCTTTTTTATGAGAATGAGGTTTTTATTTTATTTGTATTTAATACTGTGGAGAAGAAATATGAATAATTGTTAATTCTGGATTTTTAAACATTGTTTGCATTGTTTTGTTCCACATAAAGTAGTAAACAGTTAAGGAGATTGTTACTCCATTTGTTATTTACAATTACAAATAAATATTATTTTAAAAGGAAATTCTGTTTGTAATAATTGTTTGGTTACATTATATTTTAATATGCTAGTTGAGATGATTTTATGCCAAATCAAATTGTCCATAGTCATATTTTATGTTCCTAAAGTAACAGAATGACTTTCAAGCTGTAAAAGGAGGGAGGAAAGTCTAATGTAGAATTATTTTTCAATTTCCCCCCGAAATTTCCATATTTTTCAGGAGGGGGCAGAAAAAATGGATTTTTCCGAGCTTCAAAATTTCCAGAAATTTTACATCTCTAGCTCTGTCATGGTAGCCAAATGGAAGTGAAACTGCAGCAGAAGGAACAAAAGCACCTCATCCGCAATTTTGCACAGTGCTTCTCACCTAGCCACCTAGCTCATGCAGAACGAGGGCCTGAACTCTCATTAGAGCTTTGACATGGCAAGACCAGTAATCACAGCATCCCTTTTCTTCAAGAAGTATTGCCCTCCTATCAGTGCAAGAGCAGAAATCTTGGGTTTTCTGCTACATGTTTTGTTGTCACACATGTAGTAATATGTGAGGTTTTGTTACAATTGTAAGAATCCATCTTCTTAGAAGCCAAATTTCCCTTTTCTGTGGTGGTGTTTCCTCCTAGCCAAAGTCTTCCCAGGAGCCAGTGAGATGGGAATAGTCCCTCTTGTCCTAATAGACAAGGCTCACATGCTGGGTTAATGACAGAAAGGGTCACTCAATCTTGGGCAAGGAAAATGGACTCTCAGATCAATATGCAACTGCTTGATTGATTGATTGATTGATTGATTGATTGATTGATTGATTGATTGATTGATTGATTGATTGATTAGCTAGCCTGCCTTTGTCCCTGAAAGGACCTAAGTCAGCTTACATCATAAACCAGTATTAAAAACCTAAAAACAAGAAATATACAAATGTTAATAAATAATTTAAAAAGTATATTAAAATATAAAATTATATTAAAATACCAATAAGATCAATAGTACAACAAACTTAAAATGGAACATAATGACCCATTTAAATCCCCTCTAAAAAAACAAACATTAAGGAAAACCCTGCCTATTCAAATAGCTATGCTACAAGAGAAATTTATGACTTCTGTGAGAAGCGCAGCCTGGGTCCTTTTTATGCAGAAAAGGATACAAACAACCTAATAAATGACCAGCCCCAAGAATATGCTGTCAAAAGGTATTCTGGAGCACACAGTGGCTTTGCAGAACTACACCATTTGCATCCCTTACAATATTGCCTTCTTATCACTCCTTAAAGTGATGAGAAAACAGCAGGTAAGATTTTCAGGCAAGCCATTAGGAAGGCCTAGATTTGAAAATCCACTACTAATATAGTAGCTTTGCCACTTTGTTTTATTAATTGTCTCTATATTGTTTTTAAAGCTTTATTACATTTAATTTGATTTTGTTGTTTTGTTGTTTAATTTAGTTAAAACTGTTTCCAGTTGGCTATGTTGTGAACCGCCCAGAGTGGTCTTCAAGTCAGATGGGTGGTATATAAACTGAAGTAATAAAATAAGAAATATTGTAACCAATTTCTGAAAAGAGGTATCAGGCAGCACTCAGTCTTTTCAACATCCCTCTTGCCTGTTGGACTATGGCCGTTGTTTTAAAGCCCCTGTATCAGGACGCATCCTGCAGAATGGAAAAGAATCCCAAACTCGGAAAGTATTTTTATTATCTTTTTTGTACATCTATGTCTACGTGTTCTGCTTATATAACGCCCCATACAACTTCAAGTAGTCTTTGCATGGTTTACCGTTTAATTACAGTATGCAGGCTACACATTGCCCCCCCTCCAGCAAACTGGTTACTCATTTTACCGACCTCGGAAGGATGGAAGGCCAAGTGAACCTTTAGCTGGCTACCTGGGATTGAACCATGGTTGTGAGCACAGTTTTATCTGCGTACAGGCATTTAACCACCGTACCACGAGGCTCAGTAATCAGGATTGCTATAATTAGAATTTAACAGCTTGGTAGAAAAAACAAATCTCATTTTCCTTTGGATCATATATTCCTTGTGTGCATTTTCATTATGTAGTTTTTATTTAATTACATTTCTATCTGCATTAAAATGTGAACCAGGTAAACATACCATATCTCTCATTGCTAATAATCTCTACATAGAAGTTTGATCAAAGTTTCCAGTATTCCAGCAAACTGAGCTCCTCAGGGCTATACTAACTTATATGGATTGTTAGACAATAACAACAAGGTTCCTGTTCTATTTTGATTTTATTGTTTGTAAGTGAAAATGAAGATACCAATACTTAACTTATAACCAAGATCTCCTTACATATGTTTAATTTATTACAGGTTCACAAATGAAGAAAAGCTTTTTCAAACGCAATCTCAAAACCAATCAAAACAAAGTATGCACGCGTAAAATGTTCCCTGATTTTCCTTACATTAAATATGCCTCACACTTGGATATTAATAACATTTTCTCTCTGAAACCATTTTCTTATTGTTCTTCAGAGTTTGATTTACTGCTCTAGCTGTTTTCTAAGAATCTGATTCACAACTCACTATGTTCAACAAGCCATCTTACATTTGGGTCAAGGTGTTAAAGCTGAGGCATTTAAAAATATCAGCTGCAGTGCATATCAACATTTGTATCTCCCTCAAAACCAGTTTTATTTCAGTCCGTTCTTTCTAGAAATGGGAGATACAGTATGTGACCAGGAATTTGTACAGAGTAACACAGAACAGTTCTTTGCCAAACTATTCCAAAAACAGTTTTCTCTCTACAAAACAAGTATGTGTTCTGCAAACAGAAGGTTAAAGAGTCAATATCTGATGTCTTATTTGACAAGGCTGAGAGAGAGAGACTTGCATGGAAAACCACTGCTGGTCAAAACCCAAAAGCCTCGATTTTAGTGGCCAGTGGTCTGAAGTGTAAGACATACATTCACATATAAGTCACTGACACACACACCCCAAAAAAAGAGCAACATCCATTCAAATAAGGATGCGAGAAGAAGGACATTTCACCTAGAAGAGGGTAATAATTCAGATTGCCATTCATTCACCTATGTGTGATACTGGGTATAGCAAAACACACTCAGAAAATTAGTGGTGTGCTCCTAAAACAAAAAAGCAGTATCCTACCTCTGTTTCTATGGTGTCTACAGGTGAATGATGACAAAATGGGAAGAACAAATGTAACAACGAAATCACATTTGCATAGTTTGCTTTGATAGAATCTGGAGAAAGTCACTTCCTGGGCGTGGGGGTAAAACAGCGTAGTAAGTGGATAAGATTCATTAATGCTGCCTCTCTGTCAGCAGACTTGCATAATTCTTTTTCATGGAAGTCTTTAGGTCGGAAAATTAAATATTGAGATAGCTTCGTAAATTTATTCACAACAACATGTTAAACATACAAACATGAACTAAAGAAGGTGTGTTCACTATCACAAGCTCAGCCCCAAAGGCGAACTGAGTTCCTTGGCCAGGAAGCACAGCGACTAACAAGGCTGGGATGCACTCTATCTAGGTGATGGTATTTGAGGATGGCCTGATGGCCTCCCATTAAAAGGCACTTCATTTTACAATACGGGAGTCATGGTCTCGAAACAGGTCTTTCTCTTTAGCTGACAATGTGCATGAAAGCACTTCCGTCAATAAGCCATCAGAGCTGTAGCGCTCGTTCTGCTGAGTGGGAGCTTTAGGCTTATACTCCCAAACTCCTGTCTCTCGACGGCACCAGTGCTTCTACTTGTGACAAGCTACCATGGCAGTAACGACGCAACACACACAACAACACCATGGCAGAAGAAAGCTAACATCCCAAGTGCTTTTTGCTTTCAACACCAGGCTGATCCTCTGGCATCCCACCTGAAAGCTCCAAGCTGAACTGTCTTCAATTCCCTTCTCTGACCAGCAGATAAGTAGGAGAAAGAACCACTGATCTCTGGATGGCTGCTTACTCCATCCTCTGGTTCATGACATTATATGAGAAAAGAGATGTAGCCATCTCTAAGAATACACTGCATAAAAATGGCCATTTCCAAGTCGACTCTGAAAGCAGGAAATTGAAATAATCATGCCATAATTTTCACACTTGTACATTAAAGCAATTCCTGTTCTTATATATTGTCCAGTGGCTTCCAGCATATAGCAATCCTAAAAAAGTTTTTTGAGGTACAATTAATTCCTTTATATAAGGTACCACTGTATGTGAGATAACCAACAAGTGATCTACTGTTTGCTGCCCCTAGTGGGTTTCCATAGCAAAGCAGAGAGGGGACCCCCGGTATCCTGAATTCTAGTCCACCAGTTTACCCACTACCACACAACTGCCCCTCTTCAATCATGTGGCCTCTTTAAACATGTTTGAGGTACACACAACCACTTGTACTTGATCAACTATTGTAACTCTCAGCTTCCAGAAACCTGACTTATTCCAGGACATCTATTGTTGTTGTGTTGTTATAGCCGTGACCAACTCCTTGTGACCCCATGTCCATTGAAATTTTCTTGGAAGGAATACTGGATTGGCTTCCCAATTTCTATTCCAGGCACCTACAGCACCTTGTATTCTCTGGTGGTTGCCCATCCAAGTACTAGCCAGGCCTGACCCTGTTTAGCTTCCAAAACCAGGCAAGATCGGATGTGCTCAGAACTATAAAAACTAATGGCTGTAAGTACTAAATAGATCCTCAATTAATTCAAAAGCAAGAGTGAAGTTTTAGTTTCCACTTATTTAATTTTCTATGGAAATCAGGTTCTGGACTATTTTGTTCAGCATTGATAGCATTCATATTTTCTAACCCCATCCTAATAACTATGACATAACAACATACATATAAATAGATGGCTTCAATAACCAAACTAAACTAAACCATGTTTTCAGAGAGGAAAACTTAGCATTTGTTCAAAAGAATATGGAAAGCATAATTAAATGCCATGAATGGTGCTTATTTTAAAAAAATATGCCACAGTATCATGGGTGTCATAATGACATCGTTCTAATGAAGTCAAAGCCACTGCTGCTGTTTTAAACTGCATTTACCTATAAGTGCAATCATTGTCAAGTAATTGTTCTCACACGTAACCTTCACTGAATTCATGAGGGCATGACATTAAATTGTCCATGGTAATGGCTCTACAAAGCCAGCCAAACTCAACCTCAACACATGCCCTTAATCAAACACAGAGGCTACACTGAGAGTCAAACAGATTCATAAAACCAATGTATACAATCAAACCAACAACTGTAAACATAGCTATGCTACTGCTGTGAACTATTCAGAACTTTACACATGTAATACAAATGGAAATGCCTATACTGTAATATTATCCGTGTTGTTGTTTTCATTGTAGGCTTAAATGAAATAACCAGTTTTCATACCCAGTCTAGTCTGTATAACGGCTAAATCCAAATCATTTTGGCACAGTTACTTTGCTAATCAAATTATAAAAATTTAAAAATCAGATCTGTACTCTCTAATTCATCACATCTTGGACATAAGAACACAGCAAAGTAACCCCTGTAACACACAATTTTGCATGTGCTGCTTGTCATAAAAAGGTAACTTATTTGTTCAAAATGTATATTAGAAAAATAAACATAAAAATTAATCCATCTGCCCTAAAGATATAATAACAAATATGTGTGCTATTAAGAGCCTAGCCAATATTCTTCTGCCCATATACTTTAATGTCCACATAGGACATCAGCTATGCTGCAGTTTTTACTCTTTAAAGTATCAATTATTCTTTGATGTTCTTTGGGTAGACAGAAAGGAAAGATATGATAGGAAGTAACAACACAAGATACAGAATGCACAGAAAGTATCCCTGCTTTTGTCATCAAATATGATTAGCAAACTGAAACAAATTCTCTCTCACCTGGAATGAACACAGGCAACTTTAACAGCACTGTTGTTTAGATGCATATCAACTAACTAAACTCAATATTTCTCCCGCTTTTCATGCACAATTTTAAAAAAAAGTCATTCATAACTTACTGAATAATTGTATGAGCTATATACCAAGGTTTGAATAAGAATTCCTAGCTTAAATAAGAGCTACCGAAACATGAACCAAAACAAATGTTTTCTTAAACTGTCATAAAGGCCAACATAAAGACTCACATTATCACAAACACTCTATGAACAGATATAGATGCATATGCAGATTTTAAAAATGTTCACTCTGTGGTAAAATTAAAGACCATCATATATTTTTCAAAGCAGTACTATTTAAAATATGGTAAGGATCAATGTTTCAATCTCCAAAAGAGAGAAAAAAAGTATCTCTGTTGTTTAGGGACAAATTCAGGAAACAATTTTTTGTCTCCCTACATGTTAGCTAATTCACAGTAACAATAAACATCTGATTTAGTTTTCAAATGTTTAGCTACTACATTTTATTTAGATGAGTCCTTACATCTGGAGCACAGTACACAGATAAAACTAAACATTACAGGACTCTTAATATTGTGAGCAGCATGGACAGCACCAACTACAGTATATTCAGCACCAGGCCTCTTCAGCACCATGGACAGCGACTCCCTAGCCTCAATCTGCTTCATAGCTCTTACAACACAAGTCAATAAAACACCTGTTGTTGAGAGGTTTATTCAAAACTAGCAGGGACCAAAAGCACTTCGTCTATTTTCTTATTGAAGTGAACTTACAAATTCTCAGAAGTTGCAAAAGTAAATCACAATGCTTTCATTCTCATAACTTTTGGATTCTAAAACTGCTTGCATTGTCACCACTTTACTTACAAAGATACTACAGTATACACGATATAGCTTTTAAAATAACGTTTTGTGTAACTCTGTAGATATGGCTTCCACAAAAAAACAAACACTTTCACCCAAATACTGGGGAAATCAGCGAGCTCCAAAACTTGCATTTTCTTTGGGGGAAGCAGGGTGAGAAGCCCTAAAGAAACTGCAGTGACTCTAGTTCACATGAAAATATATCAATATCTTAAGCATACTTGCTTTGAACAACGTTCTAATGAAATCAGTAGCAATTACTTAATACATCTGTAATCAACTTCTTTGATTTTTAGAGAAGAACAGCTGCTGCCAGGCCCTGGTTTTATAAGCATTTCACAATTCCTGTGCAAAATGTAGCAGGCAGAACATAGTTTTGTTTAAGCTAAACGACTCTCATGTTCTTGGTGGACCTTACTGCAGTATGAACAGGTACAGGATGGCAACCTTGGAAACAAACCTGCCAAGAACATCAGTTTCAATGAGACAACACTTTTTGTTACAAACAAGGAAGGGTGGTTTTGGTTAAGTAGGAAATTTGCAAGCAACAGAGGGGTTGATGGTCAGGGAGCTTCTACCATCACTGCTTTTCCTTCTCATTTCATTGCAGAGCTCCCTCAGACCTAAAACACACTGGGAAATTCCAAATCTCAAGATGTACCACAACCCAAATGAAAAAGAGGCATGTCCAGAGAAAGAAAGAAAGAGCCACCTGGGACCATTTCCTTTCCTCTATGACTCTATTTCCTCCAGTTAGCACAATCTCCAGGATCCCCCAGTGCTTGATCCAACAAATGCTATAAAATCCAGCATGCAGAGTCTCTTCCTATTGAGTCCTCATCAAGAGGGGTTCTGGTCAACACAGCCCATGGCCATTCCGTCCAGACAGTTAAAAGTTGTGGAGGGGGAGGGAGTACAAATTTGTGCAGATATCATTGACCACAGGCGCACACGCATCTCCAGAGAACCTGCGCAGCAAAACTTAAGGAGTCACTCCTCCACCGCCTGCTCTTCCGAACGTAATTCCCCTCCGCAAAGCCACCAAACCAACCCGGCGCGGCGCCACACCGATGACAGGTTGGTTTCCCCCAGTTCCGGGGAACCACACGCGATCACGGTTGATGATGCAGCGACCCGGGCAAGCGCATCCTCCACGCCACGTCGTTGGCTCTCCCGCGCCCTCCTAAAAGCACGCCAGCAGCCCACGCGATCTCCCTGCTTGCCGTCTTGGGTCCTGCTGCTGCCGCTGCTGCTGCTGCTCATTGGCACCGCCAGCCTCTCTTCGCTGCCAAGCCGCATTCCGACCCCCCCTGGCAGAGCGCGCGGGTCAGCGAAGCCCATCGCATATTCATAAGGCAAAGGTGCGCGGGAGGGGAGGGGAGGGGAGGGAGGGCGCCCGGGAGCTCGCTTTGCCCTCTTCCCAAAGGAGTGAGCGAGAAATCCGAGAGGAACCCAAGAAGACCGCAGAGCGCGCAAATCCCCCCCCCAAAAAAACCCTCAAGTATAAACCATCACCGGCGCCAACGGCGCAACCACCAGGACCAAGCGAGCATCCATTCCAGCAGGAAGTTTGGGGTGGGGGGAATCGAGGTGTGTACACATAGAGAGAGAGAGAGAGAGAGACGCACACGCAGAGCTTTTGGTCTGGAAGTTGCAACTCCAACCCCAGACCCGCGCCCGTCGTCCAGCAGGGCTCCTACCTTACACTCCTCCGGCCCGGACTTCACCGAGTACTCCTCCGCTTGGAGGTATTTCTGGAGCACATGCTCGAACTCCCGGTAGCGGTCGCGGGCTTGCTGGTCGTAGTTCTGGTAAGCCAAGACGCAGCGGCGGCAGGTCCGGAGCCAATCCTCTTCCCGGCGGCGCCGATCCTCGTCCCCCCCAGTGCCCCTGCCGTCGCCGTCGTGGGAGTCCTCGCCGCTTCCTTCGCCCGGGCCCAGAGTGCAGTTCAGAGTGTCCGGGCGGGAAAGCCCGGCGAAAAGCTCGCGCAAAGTGTAGGAATTACAAAAAGGAAGGTAGAGGTCCGCTTGGGCCGAGGAGGAGCCCAGGCGGCGACAGGCGGCCTCGGCGTCGCCCAGCAGGCTGAAGCACTGGCCGGCCGCCGGGCTGCTCCTGGGGCTGGGGGTCGCCCCCGCTGCCGCCGCCGCCGCCGCCGCCGCCCCCTCGTCGTCCTCCATGCCGGGCTCGGCGTGCTCCTGTTCCCGGCGGGGCCCAGCCGAGACGTGCGTGGCCTCAACGCAGAGCCACAGGTGGTCGGAGAGCAGCACGGTGAAGAAGAGCAAGGAGGCCAGCGAGAGGCGCCATTTCTGTGCCCGCTCCGAGTCCGCGAAGGGCTTGTCGGGCTCCCGCGGGCCGAAGCACACGCCCGAGCCGGCTCCTCCCGGGGGGCGGCTGCTCATCTTTCGGGAGCGCGCAGCCCCGGCCGGCTCCACGGCGAGGGGAGCTCCGCAGCCGGCCTCGACGGCCCCACGGGCATGGACGCCGGG
Organism: Phrynocephalus guinanensis; assembly: GCA_037367245.1. Classification (NCBI taxonomy): domain Eukaryota; kingdom Metazoa; phylum Chordata; class Lepidosauria; order Squamata; family Agamidae; genus Phrynocephalus; species Phrynocephalus guinanensis. The sequence continues at coordinate 30,635,288 of CM074736.1, forward strand.
CGGCGGGGCGCCACGCTCCCCCCACCGCGAAGGGCGACGACGGGGCTGCCGGCGATGGTGGCGGCGGCGGCGGCGCTCCTCCTGCGCGGTCGGGCTGGGCTGGGCCGGTCGCCGTCCCCTGCCTGCCTGCCTGCCTCTCCTCTCTCCCGTCACCCGGGCATGGTCAGCGCGCGGGGCCCCATGGTGGCGCCAACAAGGCCGGCCCCCCGCTCGCCGCCCTTCGCCTCATGCCCCGCTCCGCCGCCCCCGCCCCCACCCCCACCCCCCAGGGCCGGCGCACGGCACAGCTAACCGGGGCGGGGGACCCTGCTTGCGCCCCCCCTCCCCGTACCAAAGCGCCCCTTCCCTCCCTCCCTCCCGCCTCCGCTAGCCCGAGACGAGCCCCTGGACGCCTGACGGGCGGCTGCTTGTCAGGTGGCCGCTGCCGCCGCCGCCGCCGCCGCCGCGTTGGAGAGGCCGGCGTGGGGCGCGGGAGGCGGCCGCCGACGCTTTGGAGGGGGCTTTGCTTGTGCGGTCGTTGCCTTCGCGGCGGTGGCTCTCGCTGCGGCTGGCGTGGCTCTGGCGGCGGCGGCGGCGGCGGCTGCTGCTCCTCCTAGCACGGCGGCGGCTGGTGCCACTGCGCTGCTGCGGCGGCGGCGGCGGCGGCGGTTGCTGTAGCTCCTGGTGAGGCTCCCGCCGGGCACGCGATCTCCCCCCGGCTGGTGGCGCGGATTCGGCTGCCTCCTGCCGCCCGGGGGCCACCCTCATCTTGGGGCCCTGCGCTAAGTTGCCGCCATCTTCGTCCGGGAGAAGCACTTTTTTGGGGGGGAGCGCACGGCCCTGTGCGTCATCTCCTCCTGCGCCGCCAGCCTGGCGCATTGGCAGCGGCGGCGGCGTATACTGTGCCTTGCCTTTCCACTTGGGCAGGAGGGGGGGGGAGAGGAGGAGGGAGGGTGCGGTGCGGTGCGGTGCGGGGTGTGGGCTGCCGCCGCCGCCGCGCTCTGCCACGTTCTCCCGCTCGTCCCTGGTTTCGGGGAACCCCCACCCCCCACCCCCACCTCGCGACCCGCCGGCACGCGGGACTCGGAGGGAGGCGCGCCTCCGCCGCAGCCCAAGGAAGGCGACCCGGACCGGTGTCAAACGTGGACCTTCCATCTAGCCGTGTGTCGTTTCCCCGGGATGTATATTGGGGGGGGGGGTAGGGTTGTGTGTGTATTTTTTTTTTAAATCTGGTAAGCAAAGCCAAACCTAGGAGCTTGCGGTTCCGGACGGAGCACTGACACGGAGAAGAGAGGGGGCGGCGATCATCCCTTTTCCCTAGAATCGCTCCCCCTTCCCGCCTTATTAGCGGAAGGATCGAGCAATCAGATACCAGCCGGCGACGATCTACCGACCCCTGTCCCTCCATTTGAAATGTTAAAAGCTGGGAGGAGAGCGCTTTGGTGAGTCGATTCTCTGCCCCTAAATTTCCCCAGGAATCGCAGGAAAGGCGAGGAATGCCTAGGAAGCCCAAGCAATAATCCCCAAAGAAGGGCGAGGGGGGGAAAGGGGAATGGATCTGAAGCAGCACCACGACTCCAACCAGCTCATTCTGACCAGAGGGTAACCCTTGGCTTTGTGGGTTGTTGTAGGTGTCCTGCCGCTGGCGTTGGAGTAAAAGCCGAACCGTTTCATGCTCGGTCTCAAATCTTTGATCTGAAGAAGCATTCTGCACAACTTGATGCTTACTATCATGTCTTGGCCATGAGAAGAAAGTTCTGGCCATTTAATATTTTAAAAAAGCGTCTGAGAGCAATAGTGTTTGGTCCTGTATCGTAGTGCATCAAGAATTCAAGTAGCATGTTCTGGACTTGCAATGGACTATTTTTAAACAGATGTATTTTCTTCTGTGACCTATTCCTTCTTCGGGGCCCTTAAGTGGAAACGCATTAGACATAGTGCATGGATCCCATTTTCAAACAGCACACTGCAGGTACATTTCTATGGAGTCTCCATGCAAATTTTTTTTTAATTTGCTTTTGGAAAGACTGGGGAAAGACTTCTTTGCAACCTGTGCAGAAGCAACGATTCCTTAACATCAAACTGGCAGCATTCAGAGGACATTTGGCAGTGAACTTGTGCCTGTATATGGGAAATGCACAATGACAGTATTACTCTGGACTAGTACTCCTGAAATCACCCCAATGGCCTAGAACTAAACAGAGGTGTTACATAAAGTAGTAGTGCTGTCATAGCCACTTACAATTTTCTTACTGTATTTATTTCAGAAAGATGATATTGTATCAATATATAGAGCCACAATGTATAAAGTGTTATTCAGTGGTGGGGGGAGGGAATCCATCTGCTAGTCCTATGGAGATAGGAGCTGCCTAGATGCTCTAAGCACGTCTGATCTCACCTGATTTCAGAAGCTAAGCAGGGCCAGCGCTGGTAGGTACTTGGATGGGAAAGCACCACGAAATGCCAGGTGCTGTAGGTGCCTGGAGTAGGAACTGGAAAAAAACCACTCCAGTATTCCTGCCAAGAAAACTCCATGGACATGGGGTCACAAAGGGTTGGTCATGACTGTAATGACACAACACACACACACACACACACACACACACACACACACACACACACACACACACACACACACACACACACACACACACACACACACACACACACAGTCCTTGCTAGGACAGGCCTTTTGAATCAATGGCAAAAATGTCACCATTGGATTCAATGGGTGAATTCTGACAGGAGGGTTTCACCTTCTCATGTTGCAGAGACAGAGCTCTCTGTTGGATAGATAATATGCCAACTTGGAAGTAAGTTTAAATTCTCTTAAATTTTCTGACCTTTCCAGATGAAACTGGGAGAAAAAGGTGTTTTTATTTTAAAGATTTTCTTTTGCCTCCCTCATGGATCTATTTTATATGTTAAATTATGCTAGTGAACAGTCCCTCACCTGCCCAAAAAACTCTACATAGCCATGCTATTTCAATCCCAGTGATTCCCTTCTATGGGTTGTCCTTAAGTTATTGACTAGCAGATGGGAAGCATGCTATATATACTGTAATGAAGTCCCATGGAGTATGTCACAGAAGTTGTGCATATTTTTGTATTGATAAACTAATTGAAGAGTAGAGAGATCAGTTTTGACATTGCAAAGAAGTAATAAGAATACTTAGCACAGATATCAGCTGATATGCCTCCCTTTAAAGAATCTGCCCATTGCTCATTAGTGTATCTAGGTTAAAAGCTTCAGGGTGCGTTAATATACAGGCATCTGCTCCACACTTTCTCCCAGCATTTTGGCATCAGAATGTGCTAGAATGCTATGTATATTTATAGTAAAACTGGAGCAGCAAAACTGACTTTCTGGTACACATCAGAACTTCAGGGCATGGGGATCAAAACAGTCTTAAGACTGAGCCAGGGCAGATGCTCCCAGACCTCTACTTGTGATTTAATAATAATCATGCGCCATCAAGTCAGTTCTGACTTATGCCCACCCTTTCTAAGGTTTTCCAGAGAGAGAATACTCAGAAGTTATTTACCACCTCCTTCTTCTGAGGGCATGATGACTCCATATATGGAACTATCTCCAATACAAACAGTCTGAATGTATCCAGATACTTTTGCAATGCTTTAATGCAATAGGATGGTGAATGTTATCAGTAGAAACAATAAAGACAACTTTAATACAATTGCCAGTTGGGGCCAAAGAATGTGATATGGGAGAGCCATTCATGGCCTCCTCCTTCCTTTCCCCTTGTGTGTGTTGTTGTTGTTTTCTTATTTGGTTGTTGATGGTTTGTTTGTTTCCAAAATGTATCCATGGAGAATGGTGAATTTGATATATGCATTTTGTTCAAAGGGGTGATTAATTGTTTCACTATGGGCCACTTCTCCCTCTCCCCCCCCCCCAAAAAAAAATAAATCCCCTTTCCCCATTTCCTTTATTACCCATAGGGCCAGAGATTCCTTGTTTTGAGAACACAACTGGGAGGGGAGCTTAGAATAGGGAGGGAACTGACCTATAGAGCCAGGGGAAAAGGAGCCTAGCACACATGTGCATGCGTGCATAGACTCTGTTCCAGACAATTTTGCAGCTTCCTATAGCTGCTGCTCTGAATGGAACACTCCATTCTCTTGCACTTTTTCATAATGAAGGGCCACAGATATACCGGTTAAGAGTTACCGTCAATACATTTCATGGTAGGACCACAACTATTGCAGGGGGAGTGTACTTCCCTCCCTGCCACCATAATCCTGTGTGTTCCCTTGGATCTTTTGGTCAGTGGCTATTATGTTTGTAGTGTATACTGAGGTTAGGTTTAGTGCATAAACTGATAAGAAATTGAAATAATCCTCCCCCCCCCCTTAAAGCCAAGAAATTGGGCTGTGGTGGCTCAGCGGACTAAGGCTCTGAAAACTGTTGGCTGCAAAGTCGGCAGCTCGGCAGTTCGAATCCCAGGTGCCACACAGCGGAGCGAGCGCTCACTGATAACCCCAGCTCCTGCCAACCTAGCAGTTTGAAAGCATATAAATGCAAGTAGATAAATAGGTACCACTGTAAAAAGTGAGAGGGTAAAACAGTGCTTCCTTGCAACCATGCCGGCCACGTGGCCATGGACTTGCACCACACTGGCTCTGGCTTGAATACAGAGATGAGCACCACCCCTAGAGTCAGACACGACTAGCACGCATGCGTGGGGGGGGGGACCTTTACCTTGCTATTTACCTAAAGCAAAGAAATGTGAAAGGATATGATTATGAACTAGATTCATTTTAACCAGTTAAAATGAAAGGAAAATCTGGGACATGCAGAGTAAAATGGCATGACGGTTAATGAGAGTCTCTTTAAGTAGACATGTGGCTGAGTTCTGTCTCTATTGATAGCTGCCTTCATTCAGATGTCCTTAAAATATGCAATTTTCCCTAGAGGTTATTGGTAATGTTTTCCTATCCTCTCAAAAACAGAATGTGATTCAGTGCGCAAGGCAGGCCACCACGCAAGCCTTTCTCTTGCTGTAGTGTTCTGTTTCTCCTCCTGTGAATATATCCAGACTCCCACTTCTCCTCTCTCGACAGTAAACACATTTTAAGGAGCATATCACTGGTTTCTTGACTGCAGCAGGCCAGCAGTCAAACAGATTGCCTTGCATCTGAACCACTGCAATCCAAGGCATTTGATGCCCCCTAGTGTTGGGCCTAGGAGCGCAAGGAACTAACTCTTGCGCAATACCAATGGGTAGGACAGAAGATTACAGTATTTTGATTGATGCAGTGGGAAAACAGAGCCAGAAGCACATGTTGTGCATGTAAAAAGAAGGGGGCAGCTATCTTGGTTGTCACTGTAGTTTTTTGTACCAAGTCAGAAACAACTGTACTGTAATTTAGGTGTATGTATGGGAAGCATCCCAAGCCTGTTTGAGGCAATAAGCTGCATTTCAAATAAAGGGGCAGGCATTGTATAGCTTCTGGATGTTGTTGGACTGCAACACCCGCCAGCCTTCGCTGGCATAACCAGTGATGAAGGATTTTGAGCGCTCCAATTCAGCACCATGCTTATGGCCACATATATGTCCCACGCAATATCTTTGATAAATAATCTGTTGTAAAAAATAACAAGATCTGAAATACAGTCCTGTATTGCTCCTGCAGAGTTTCCAGACATTTCATGCCAACATTTTCCATCCTCTCTTTTGAAGTCAACCGTGCCAAACGGCCTTGGTTTGTAATTGGATTCACTGGATAATTCCGCTATTTGGAGGGTTTTCCCATTCAGTTTTGTTTTTGCTTTTGCATTTTATTTGTATTCTGCAAAACGTTAAGTCCCATATGTGTGTGTTGTGTCATTACAGTTGTGACCGACTCTTTGTGACCCCATGCTCATGGAGTTTTCAGAATCCAGTAATAACTCTCTCCTTCTAGAGCAATATTCAGAGAATTTTCACTCTTAGTATACACAAAAATGCCTGCTCTTCGGGGTTCTAACCAGTTGTCTGTACTAACTTCTAAGATCCTTTGTTTCATGATCTGCTCTCTTGATTTTCCATGCTCTTCCTTCTTAATAATCAGTAAACATTTTAATCACAGAATGTGCTTATTCCTCACTACACTGTTGGCATGGTAACAATGTTGCATGCAGCACAGGGTTACAGTGGGAGAAAGAAGTTTCACAAACTCATGTGACTGTCCTCTGCCAATAACTTATGAATAAAGTCCTTTTTCCTTGGGCTTCAGGCAAGGCCCTCCTGTGCCTGTTTTGTTCCCCCACCCCCGACTGTCAGCTAGAGCAGACATAAATTGTCTCCTTCCTAACCTCCAGACCATGCAGTTGCTATGGAGGAACTCGCTGCAACGTGAGTGCATCCATCCATCCTTCATTTTCTTTAATTCTTCTGATTGTAACTGAAGTTCTACAGCTGTAAGTAAATATGATTTTCTTTTATACTTTACTTCGAAAGTGATTTTTATGCACAAGGAACCTGAGTGGAAGCTAGGATTATTTGCTTTTGTCCTTCACATTTCTCCTACACTTCAGCTGTTGGTTTTTTTGTACTTTATACTCTGCAAACTAAAAGGGATAAACATAAAGGGGGAAATTCCAATGGACTGGTCTAAATTTACTGGTAGATCTCTGTGTAGTATGTACAGCTGAGCAAGAAATTTTGACTCCCTAGCCACTGCTCTGAATTAGCACTGCTTAAATTAAGAACATTTAGGGTAACTAGAAATGAATGTTTGTGGAAGGTCTTTGAGTACCATTCCATTGTGATACTCAAAACAAACTTCTGGGCTTAGACTCCTTAATTATGTGGTGACACAGTCCACATTTGTTATGTTCACATTATCTTTGTGTTTTGGGGGTTCCCCCCGACTTTGGCAGCCTTGCAATTGTGGCCAGTATTCACTGGTGGTACAGTTCTGCCACTTGATCTGTTTTGACATTTCCTGACAACTGCATTTAGCAATTAAGGGTTAGCGTTTATGGTTTTCTAACCCCTGTCCTTTGAGTAAGACCTGCATTGGGTGGGAGACATCTGATCCTGGAAAAGGCTTCCTCAAGAAAAAGATTGAGCAGACCATCACATTGACAGGTCGGCAAATATATGAGTAACATCTAGAATCATGCCAAAGCAGTATCTTTGTGAGATAGACTGACATGACAACTCTCCTCTGTAAGTGTGTGTGTGGTTTTCATAGAAATCCAGAACAGATGGACTGCTTTGTTTGGTGAATCTGAAGTTTTGTGTTGCACAGCACAGTGACAGGGCACAATCTTGAGAGCAGACGTTGGAAGAATGAACGTGGCAGAAGGAAGGGCCACCAGAATGAAACAAGGAACATCTGCAACTACTGTGAGGAAAGTGTGTTGTTCTTTCTTACTTAAAGGGGACTTTTGGAATGTCCTAGAATTGTACGCTGAGCTTAGGAGAAACGAGTGTTTCTATAGATTGAAGTTCCCTATGTGAGCAGTGTAGACTGACAGTGTCCCCTAACTCTCTCACCCTGGATAGGCAAGTTGGTAGGCAAGAAGCAGCCCCATTTGCCACCTTTGGCTAGATCTCCCCAGACTGACACATTTTCAGCCCAGTAAGACAAGGGATCAGTCTATTTGGGGTTTTCCCACTGATTTAGAAGCCTAGAACTTACTCGTTAGAGGTGGTTCTGGCATTTGTTGCCTTCTGCTTTGTACTATTTGTCCATCTACCTCCAATGAAGAAGCCCCCCCCCCCAGCGGTGCTCACATATTGGTAAGTGGTCCAGCCAACACAGGGGGTAAAGGATGGGTCTTGGCCGCACTTCTCTCACTTACGAAGTACGAAGCATGAAGTGCCCACCTCACGTTGATACCATTGGATGGTGCTTCCCCACCCCCAACTTTTTTAGTCCCTGCATGGGGAAAGTATGACCCTAAGGGCAAAGTGGCTGAAGTGGAAGTCCTCCCCTCTTGGTTCAGGTTCTAGTTAGACCAGGCATGTACAAACGTCAGCCCTCCTGATGTTTTGGACCACAACTCCCAGAATGTAAAGCCTGCATTTCCAGTGGCAAAGGACTGTGGGAGTTGTGGTCCAAAACATCTGGAGGGCCGAAGTTTGGACATGCCTGAGTTAGACCAAGCCCACAATGTAATCAACATAGCATAATGTGAAGCATGTTAACTTAGGGCCTTTTTACACGACCCCTTAGATCCGCTGGCCACTTAAATTCGGACCAGAGATCTTAGGGGTTCGTCGCTCTTCCTCTGTCCCCACCCCCCCTCCGCACTTCCTGGTTGCTGGCTGAGGGAGGGAGGGAGAAAAAGAGAAAGAAAAGCATGCCGCTCACCTCGTTCTGCCTCTTGTCTCTGTAAGGCCATCAAGTCCAACCCCCTCGTCTCTGTAAAAGTAGCTCTTAAAGGGGCGGGAGCCAAAAAGCAGCAAACAGAAGTGAGGAGAGCCCCACACTCACTATTGTTGCACCGCATCAAAGATTTTTCACCTCCAAAGAGAAGGTACAAGAAAAGTGCGCTGGGTCGTGCTAAAGTAGGCGGGGTCGCACTTAATTGTCTGCAAACTCCAGAGCTGGTGGGGAAACATTTTTAAGCTCCGGAGCTTGCAGCCATTTGCAGCGGAGCTTAGGGGTCGTTTATAAATGCCCTTAGAAATAATGATTGTAGTAGTTGCCTGGGTTAATTTCTAAGGGAACATGCATAAGATACAGAATGATTGTTGACAAGACACTTCAAGAAGTAGGAAGGGTGGCTCAAACTACAGTCAGTTTCCTCACAAATGTCTGCTTCTCCCAGGCTTTGGATCTCCCTCCCACAGAAGGTCAGTCTGGCCCCATCTTTGTTGTCCTTCCACAAGCAGGCCAAGGTTAAGCTTTCTCCGAGTGACTGCCTGCCTGGGTGGTTTGGTGCTGTTTTGTTTTTAAGGAGTGGTTATACTTAACTGCCTTAAAGGTGTTTTTGTTTGTCATTTTTAGGGTGTTTGTTTGAACTTTTCAGTATTTGTAAACTTTTCTTAGCTTAAAATATCATCTTTTAGTGATGTAGGCTGCCTTAAGTCCTTTTTTTAAGGAGAAAAGCAGAGCAGAAAAACATTTTATTTTAAAAAATCAATAAAATCAATAAGTAAATGGTACATTTCGTGGACTTTGAACCCTCTTTTTTCAAACAAACAATATTATCCTTGATATAAGATATTTATTTATTTATTTTTCTTATCTAAGTGACGCCAAAGTGTGTGTGTTCCTGGCACTATCTCTGTTAAATAATGTCACTGGTTTCTGGTACTACCAACTCCACTGCAGTATGTTATTTCTTATTAGGTTCATTTATTGCCGTTTGCTTGAAAAGGTTTGGCGAGACAAAGACACTCCTGTGAGTCTTCCTCCCTAGTGACAGGGTCAAACAGATGTTCCACAGTCTGGTATCTGGGTTTTGCTCCATTGTAAGATAACTCTGCCATGCAGTGTTTTTCAGCGGAGAGCCAAGCAATTAGAAAGCTGATGTGCTTTTAATTCTGTGGCTCCTAGTGCACAATATGGCTGATTTATGAAACACTGTGTCTTACTACAAAAGCGAATAGGATGAAGTATGCATAGCGCCTTTGTTCACAACTTCATTCCCTGTCGTCCCCTTTGACTTATCATGTTCATTCACTAAAAAATATAAAGCAGGAGCAAGCCATCTAAATGGGGGTGGATCCGTCATTTAGAAACGGATGCCGTGACGTCATTTAATGACTTGGGACTTAATGGCCCAGGGGAGGCATCCTCCTTAAGTTAGTAAAGTGCATTACTTCATTCATCTCAAAATACATCACACCACTCCTCCTCTATTTGTCAGTCTTCCTGCTTTTCCTTTCCGCTTATATATTTGTGTGCAATGCTGTGATTCATAAATGCAAGCTTTGGATCGGGGAGGTTTTTCTTACAGGACGCTCCAAACTCCTTGCACTCTGCAAGGGGCAAAAAGGAGTAAAACTAAGGGAAGCACCGGGTGGAAAAGTTCCACTTGATGTTCCAGCTATTAGTTGGCCTTGCCTTTTCTCTCGTCCAGCCTGTAGTGGTTGCCAAGGAAAGGAAACAGGCTCATCATCTCAGCGCATCTTTCTGCTTCCCCTTTAGTTGAACGTACCGTGGACCCTTGTATAACAAACAGTTTGTATAACATAAAATTTGTACAACATAAAAAATTCTGGAGATAGTTGCCTATGGGGAGAATCTGTACAACATAAAAATGGGATTAGTCTGTTTTCAATGCATTCCTATGAAAAACTTGTATAAAGGAAAATTTGCTTAACATAATTTCATTTGGAACAAATTAATTCCTTTATACAAGGTACCACTGCATCCAGTTATTCAATGTTCCTGCCAATGAATGAAGGAGCCCCGTGGCGCAGTGGTTAAATGCCTGTACTGCAGGTAAAACGTTGCTCACAACCTGGGGTTCAATCCCAGGTAGCCGGCTCATGGCTGACTCAACCTTCCATCCTTCTCAGGTCAGTAAAATGAGTACCCAGCTTGCTGCGGGGGCAATGTGTAGCCTGCATGTTGTAATTACAACTGTAAACGGCCCAGAGACTACTTGAAGTGGTATGGGGCGGAATATAAGCAGAACACACACATGCTGAGCAATGCAAAATAAGATGAACTTTTACTGGTTGTGTGTATTATGCTTAAACTACTTCCTCTGCAGCTTTTCCACATGTCTTAAAGCCCATCCTATGCCTTTTCATATTTGCTTTACTTTGTCAGGGTAAATTGCATTTGCATTATCGAGTCGAACTGATCTTTGTAACACATTTGGTGTCGAAGGTAATCATGTTCAGAAATACCCATCTCATAACTAAGACACCTGTCACCTTGCTAAACAAATTTTAAACAAATGCAAACATCTGGAAAGTCTTCTATCTAGGAAAAAATGCTTCAGACCAAAAATCAACACCTAGATCTATTTTCCTACAACACAAGTGGGAAATGTACAGCTCTCTAAATGTGGTTCAATTGCAGCTCCTGTAAACCTTCACTTATTGAATATTCTGACTAAGGCAGAGGGGAGTTGCATTTGAATGACATCTGGAAGGCCATATATGCCCCCCAAAAACTAGCCAAGAAGTAAAATGGAGGAGACAGGAAATATATTGAGCTATTGTATCACATTCCTCATAGATCTTCAGTTATATGTGTCTGGGTGGTATTTGTTGGTTGGTTTGGGGGGATGGCACATTTTGGGAATAGCATTCTTTCAGTCAAATTATAACCTGCCATGGACCATCTGCTCTGGTTTTGTTCTGTTGTTGTGTGGTTTAAGTGTTGTGGTTGCTTGGTTTGGGATTTTTAATCCAACAAGCTTCTATTAGGAAAACAAGTGTCAACAAATGCACTTTACTTATTTCTGGTAGTTCAAAAGATGTCTTATAGGGGGAAACTGGGTGAAAGTAGGAATTGAGCACCTCTACACATCTGATCTTGCCTGATTTCAGAAGCTAAGCAGGGTCGGCCCTGGTTATTACTTGGATGGGAGACCACCAGGTAATACCAGGTGCTGTAGGTTCCTGGAGTAGGAACTGGCAAACCACTCCAGTATTCCTGCCAAGAAACCTCCATGGACATAGAGTCACGAAGAATCAGTCACAACTGTAATGACACAACACAAACACACAAACATTTTCTTTGTCATTTGTTACTATTTTTCCATTGCCAGTGAGGAGCTGTGCCACTATTTGGGTTTTTTTGTCTTTTGCTTCCCACATATCTGAAGAATGCTTTTTTATTACTTTAAGTGTCCTTAGCTAATCTCAGCTCATTCTCTGCTTTTGATCTCTTAATGCCACCCCTGCATTTCTTTGCTACTTGTCTGTATTCTTCCTTGGTGGCTTCTTATTCTTTCCTCTACCTGTATAGATCTTTTGTGTGTGTTTAGATCCTCTCTGAGCTTTTTTGTGAAGCCACACTGGTCTTTTTTTGCTGCTTTCCACCTTTTTTCTTCTTCTTGGAACAGACTGTAGTTATGCTTTTAGATTATTATTTTTTAGATACTCCCACCCTTCCTGGGCTCCTTTTCTTGTTAGTAATTTACTCTTGTTCTTCATGGCCTCTGTGAAGCCACACAAATGGGTGCTCGAGCCCCCACATGCGTTGAACCGGAAAAGCTTCCCAGGCAAAAAAAAAACCACATCCATTAGTCATTCCCCCCGCTGCACATGCTCTCACCATTTCCTGCCAACACTCTCAGTTCCCTCTAACCGCTGCCGTGGTTGGTCGCGAACAGCTTCCCTCCATTATTCTGCAAGAGAAAATAGAAAGTAGAAAATTGTTCTTTTTTTCCTCCACTAGAGTTTGTAATTTTTTCTTTTTCGGTTTATGGCCCACCTGGCCCCTTTCAAGAAGTGCGTTCGTTGTTGGGGGGGGCGAAATTCCCCTCACTGACGGACATTCTATCTGTCTATACTGCCTGCGGGACACGCATACCCCGGGCTCTTACCCTCACTGCCAAAACTTTAGTACTCAAGCCCTAAAAAAACAGAAGGCATTGGCTTAACACTTACCTGTTAGAAAAATCCTTGTTGCTGCCTCAAATGGATCCTTCAGATTTGCAAGCCTCCCCCTCACCATCAGGAGCTTCACGGTAGCCACGGAGGCCACAAAGAAGAAGGACAGGTTACTTGCCTGTAAACGTATTTCTTCGAGTGGTCCTCCGTGAAGCCACACAACCCTGCCCAACTCCCCTCTAGTCGTCACGTCATTTTTCACACCTTCCAATGTGGCTGCTAGAGGGTACTGAGAGTCTGGGCGGGAAACGGTACAAGCATGCGCAGTGGGGGGATTGACTAACGGGTGTGCTTCTTTTTTGCTTGAGAAGCTTTTCCGGTTAAACACGTGTGCGGGCTCGAGCACCCATTTGTGTGGCTTCAAGGAGGACTACTCGAAGAACTACGTTTACAGGTAAGTAACCTGTCCATCTCAGTTCTGAGGTTATTAAAATTGGCTTTTTTAAAAAAAATCTAGCATAAGCACGTGGGTGTACTCTGCTTTGGTTTCCTTTGAAATCAAGAATTCTAGTAGAACATGGTCACTCTCCCCTCAGGTTGCACTTACTGCCACTTCCCCTATGAAGTCATCTCTATTGGTTTCATCAGCTATATGCCACCTAGCGCAGGTACAAATCACAAAAAGATAATCATGTATACATTTTTTCCTGCATGACCTTATACTGTATTCTATTTGTTTTCTTCCTGGTTTAAACATTATGTTCTGGGGTTGTAATTTACAAACTACTTGAAATTATATACTTAACCCAATTAACATCTCAATACTAAGCACATTTACTCAGAAGCAAATACCACCAATTTCCTTATTTTCATGCAAATGTGCCTTGGATGTCTGCCTTAGCTTCAAAAGCTAAAATTAAATGGCTTTTTAGCTCCTCCTGTCTTTTCTTGCATGTCAAAATTCATGCCCCATAGGCACCACAAAGGTTTCAAGAGTTCTGTGAGTATCAGAACTTCATTTTCTCTGGGAAGTCCCAAATTGTCAATACGAGTACTAGTACAAAAAGTTAACAGGTCGTCCTACAGAAATCCAGCCACCCAGAATGCTCTTGGAAAACATGCATCCAAGCATCCCAGTGATGTAGTGGCAAATTTTGAAGTGCAGGAACCCATCAGGATATAACTAGACACACACAAACAAGTGTCAGTATCTAGTCTAATGCTCAGATTTTAAGGATTATAATGACTTGGATCCAGCACATAGCTGTGTAGAACTGGTCTCCACTGAAATAAGCAATGCTAACGTCCAGTTACATAGGCTGCTTTCACACGACCACTAAAATCCGCTGGCAACTTAAATGCAGATCCCCCCAACGTGGTTTTTGTTCTGCTCCCTGTGTTCCCACCTCCAACACTCTGATTCTATTGCTTCTGTCTGCGGTGAGGAGAGAGAGAAAAATGCAGGCTCACCTCTGCCTGCCATCGGCAGCAGCTAATTGTTCCAGCCCGTTAGGATTCCTGTCTGTTAAAAGAGGGGAACCCAACAAAAACAAACAAAAAGAGGAGGAGGGCCAGGCATGCAATGCTTTAAAACAGCAACAAGGAACAGCAACAAGGATTTTACCTCCTCGAGACCACGCACTTGTAAAATGTGCTGGGGTGCGCTTAAGTGGGCGTAGTCGTACTTTATTTTTTTTAAAGTCCGCTGCTGGTGGGAAAACAATGTTATGCTCCCGCATCTGCAAGCATTTTGCAGCGGAAAGGTCTGATCTGGCAGCAGTGACATATCTCTTACGCGGTTACTTCACGCCCTTTGTTCCATGACTAGTTTGTACTGTGACAGTGTTGGTCGCGATCACGTGGTTTTGTACCTCTTTCAGTGTTCTCATGGTCGTGATAAATTGTCTCATGATAAGTGTTACCTCATGGTCTTGTACCGTGACAAACACTGAATTTGTCTAGCTTCCTTTTTCCTTTTGGGGGGGTGGTATTAAAAATTTTCAATATTTCAATTTACTGATATTCTGGTTTTCATATGCCAATGCAGCAGCATTGATAATGTTTTCTTTCTTATACATTTGAGTTGCATGGTTTTTCCCATATGGAAATTAATGACATATGTCACTTCACCCACTAACCACTAGATGGACACAAAATCTGTGCTAACAATGCCCGCCAGGTTACCAGTACAGTTGTTACTTCACATCCTCTTAACCGGGACAAGAAGCGGAACAGAAGAGGGACAAGAGAAAACCCAACCCCAGCGCTAGGTACAGATTTGTCTTGCTTAGCACCCATTTCGGGGGCGTGGTCAAGACAAATTTCAGTTGTTACGAGGCGTACATGAAGTAACATTGTTTTGTACTGCTCCTAAATGCTACAACTACGGAGACAAAACGGATGTTAGTTACATCCTGGTTGGATTACTCACATACTCTTCATGGGGCTGCCTACAGAAAGTATCAGGAAACAAATGAACACAAAAGGGATCAAATGAACCCCTTATTATAGAAGATCCACTGGCTGCTGATCCATTTCCAAAATGAATTCAAGGCACTGCTTTTAACCTATAATACACTAAACTACATGGGGTACAGCTATTTCAAGGACCACATCTCCCTTTATAAGCCTGCTCAGGTGTTAAGATCACCATGTCTGGCCATTCTCTCAGTCCCACCACCTTCACAAGTGTGCATTCCCTCTCCATGGGAAGCCTGGGCCCATTAAGATGATCCGCCCACACAGGCTAATGGATCCAAAGCGCAAAAACATCAGGCTGAATTGTCTTGTGTAGTCTGCAATCTTTCCGGGGTTGATTGCAGTGATAGGCCTTCCCGTAGTATTTCCTGCGGCCAGTTTGTGGCATTTCTAAAATCTAAAGTGGAGGCCACTCACTGGGACCTGGATCTCCAGGTAGAAACAGTGGATCAAGCAGAGACGTCCAGTGCATCGCCTTGCCCGGGTATTTTGTCTAACTTTCAACCTATGACGTCATCTGAAGTAGAGAGGGTCCTTGCTCGCTATCGGGCCACCACTTCCTCCTTTGACCCTTGTCCAGCCTGGCTTATAAAAGCAGCCGCTGAATGGGCCGCTGAAATAATCAATGGGTCTTTCTACTGATAAATGAGGAGACTCTCATTAGGCCCATTCAGAAGAAAATGAATTTGGCAGCAGACCAGATTGACAGCTATAGGCCTGTCACCAATATTTCATTCCTTAGCAAGGTTGTCGAGAGCGTGGTGGTGGATCAGCTTCAGGGGCTTCTGGATGAGACTGACACTCTTGATCTGTTTCAGTCTGGGTTCAGGCCACAATATGGTACGGAATCGGCATTGGTAGCCCTGCAAGATGACCTGTTGAGGGAGGCTGATGGGGCAGATAATCCTTGTTGGTCCTCCTTGAGCTCTCAGCAGCCTTTGATACCATCGACCATGGTATCCTCCTGGGGAGGCTCTCTGAGCTTGAGGGATGGAGGCACTACTTTGCAGTGGTTCTGCTCCTTCTTGGAGGACTGTCCCCAGAGAGTGCAGATGGGGAAGATGACCTCTACCCCTTGGTCTCTCAATTGTGGGGTGTCTCAGGGGTCGATCATCTCCACTATGTTCTTTAATATCTATATGAGACTACATGGGGTTTTGTGTTATCAGTACACACCAGCAGATTGCACAACTTCCTAGATGCCAGCACTCTCACTACATTGGTCCATGCACTGGTAGTCTCAAGATTAGACTACTGTAGTGCTCTGTACATGGGGGCTGCCTTGGAAGTTAATGTGGAAGCTCTAGCTGTTGCAGAATACTTCAGCCAGACTAGTCTCAGGTACTAAAAGATTCCATCACATTACCCCGATGCTGGCCGCACTGCACTGGCTGCCAATCCATTATTGCATTGACTTCAAGGTGTTAAAGTTGACATACAAAGCCCTAAACAGTTTAGAACCTTCCTATTTGTCAGAATAGTTCCTACCCCAGTGTACTGCTCATGTCACTCATTTGTTACAGGCAGGTCATCTGAGGATGCTGACACTGAGGGAAGCCCTCAAGACAACAACAAGGAATCAGACCTTCCTGGTGATGGTCCCTAGACTCTGGAACCAACTCCCCTCAGAGATCTGCAAGGCCCCCACGTTGTTGACCTTCAAAAAAAATTGAAGACTTGATTGTTTGAATCTTCTTCCCCAATTATTAACTGTTTCACTGCTCTACTGATTTCATGATCTGTCCTCATCTACCCTTATTTACCTTTGATTTTTATGATGTTTGATTTAATTATGTTTTTATGTGTATTATTTCTTGTTTTTTTATTATAATTCTTGTATTATTGTATAACAGCTTGTTTTATCTTGTGAACCGCCCAGAGTGGCTTCATGTCAGATGGGTGGTATAATAATAATAATAATAATAATAATAATAATAATAATAATAATAATAATAATAATAATAATAATAATAATAAATTGAACTTCAGAGACTCTGGCACAAACTGGTACACATGGACCCAGTGGTAATCGGCACGCTGGGTGCGATGCCTAAAGAGCTAAGCAAGTATTTAGAAGAAATTGGAGTTGACAAAGTCACCATCAGTCAGATGCAGAAAGCCACCTTACTAGGATCTGCTCGCATAATCCGCCGATACATCACGTAGTCCTAAATGCTTGGGAAGTGTTTGACTAGTGATTTGTAATACAAAATCCAGCGTAGTCACCTGTGTGGTTTATTATTATTATTATTATTATTATTATTATTATTATTATTATTATTATTATTATTATTATTATTATTATTATTATTATTATTATTATTGAGGCAAGCTTTCCTGGGTGGCTAGCTTCCTGAGTAGGTTTTTTAAAAGGATGGTTGTGACTTACTGCTTCAAGTGTGTTTTTGACGTTGCTTTTGTTTACTAACTTTTAGAGTGGCATCTGTCTGATATATTTTAGTATTCATATACTTAGTGTTATAAAGTCAGAGGAAGGACCTGCCATGAGAAAAAAGAAACAAAAGAAAAATCTTCATGAAGACCTTTATCCAAGCGATGCTTCTGTCACTTTACATAAATATGTTCCTTATCAGTCAGTATATCATTGTGATGTATTTCTACCCAAGGATAAAAAGACAGGATGAGTGATGCATCCAAATGTAAATATATGGTCGAGCAAATCAATCCTCAGTATAGTAGGACAGGGGACTTTGTGGTGTGCGATCTGTCACTCATTTGACATCCCATCTGGAGACACTGAATTTAGGCTGCAGTTTCAGTGATGATGCATCCAGTCTAGTTCGTCCTCTTCCTCCACCTGCTGGTATAGCCACAAAGATCCAAGTGAGCCCTTGCGTAATGACAGCTGCCATTGGATCAATCCTTGCCTGAGCCATGGAACATAATCAAATTGTGAAGGTGGAAGGGGCCTATAAGGCCATTGAGTCCCATCCCCTCCTTAAGGCAGGAACACAAACCAACGGATAAGCTTATTCTGACATTACCATTCTTCCAGGTGGTCTGTGATTTACTCAATCACCTAATCCCACAGGGATTCCACCATTGGCCTTCAAAGTACAAAACATTCATTAAATCTCAAATGGCAACGTTACTTGTTTCAGGCATTATTTTGAATACCAAGCTAGATCTTCATCAGATCAAGACAACCCGATTGATGATGCTAAGTCAAGATACAGTCCTTCACAGGAGCAAGTCTCTAGAACAAATCTTGCTGTCTTCCCTCTGCTGACCAGATGTGCAACGCTCTTAGCTCTGACTGAGCAGGTCATCTGTTATGGGGTTAGAGGAAGGAGCCATCTTGAATCACTTCTGTTGCCTATATATGGCCAACACCATCATTTCTGATCTCTTCATGGTTGTGAGTCTTGTGACAGGCATCGTCCACAAGACACATAGGCAGCAAGGGAATACTCCCTGAAACTTTGGGAGGAGGCAACCCTCACAAGTGGTCCACAAAGCACAACTGACAATATACGTACTGTGCCATGGTCCATGAAACCCCCTATAGCTGCCCCATTCCTGCCCCTACAGATTAAGTAGGCATGAGGTGTTACTCCAAATCACCATGTCTCTTGTCCTTCGCTGAATCTTTTATATCCAGAATGGATATAATATACCTAATATGAGATACAGATATACCTAATATGAGCATGGAAATTAGTGTGGTGTAGGGTATATATAGTAATGGACTGGGACTCAAAAGATTAATGTTTTAATTAATTAATTAAAATTAATGTTATATTTTGTTTTGTTACTTATTGTGTTTTGGTTTGTTACTAAAACAACTTTTTATTGAATTTTAGTAACAAAATGAAATGAGTTACAAAACAGTTTGAAGCTGCTACCACCCAAGTGAGGTTTTTGACAGGTCGGGCTGTTCCTAGTGGGGACAGCCCGACCTGTCAAAAAACCCTACCTGGGTGGCAGCAGCTTCCCAATCATTCTGGCCTGTCAAACCCAGCTGGGAGATGGGCGGCAAGTCAGAACGGAGCAAGCAGCACTCTTAAATTTCCCACCTTGCCACCCCGCTTCACAGCTGGGGCTTTTTTGCAGGTTGGGACAGCAGGTGGGGAGGGGGCAGCTGGGATGCAGGGGGAAGGACAACATGCCAGAAAGGAGCAGGCAGCTAAAACTTGCTCCCTTCTGGTGTGTTGCCCCTCCTACCACTTTCCAGCTGGGGCTTTTTGACAGGGGGTGGGGTGGGGAGGGGTTTGGTTCCTTCTGGACCGAAAACAACATTTCAGTTCAGTTCAGGAGGACACACTGCTGTTTTGTAGAGATGGGCACGACTTAGCGGTATTTCCGTTTCCGTTTCCGTTACTCGGTTCCGTTACTCTACGGAAACGGTAACGGGAATTACTCCCCCAGACTTCGAGCTCGAACCGACGAATGAACAATTTTGGTCTGATTTGTCGTGCTCGTTCCTTGCATCGCGAGATCGCGCGATGCCACACGCGGCACAGAAAAAAAGTTTTTAAAAGTTAAAAAAACCCGGTTCCCGGCCAAAAAGCAGGCGGGAAAATGCCTGCCGTGCCTCAGGGCACCTACCAGAGGGGTTGTTTCTGGAGGTCCCCGGCCTCCCCCCTCATCCCCCGTCCTGGGCTGCTCTGGTGGGACTCGCCGCAGGCTCGCAGCCAGCAAAAAGCCCAGTCTCGCCGCCGGCCGCCGCAATTAAAGCGCAAGCAAGCAGCACGGACGGCACAGGAAAAAACTTTTAAACTCTCCCCCCACCCATTCCCGGGCCAAAAAAGCAGGCGGAAAAATGCCTGCTTGACTAAGGGCGCAGGGCACCTACCGGAGGGGTGGTTTCTGGAGGGGGGGGTCCCGCCTCCCCCCCGTCCTGGGCAGCCGGACAAGCGAGTCGCCATCGCCATGCCATGCGGTGCGGGCGGGGGATCCAAAATGGGGCGGCAAACGCAATATTGTTTTTGAAATCGTGGTCCAAAAACACACAAGCACAACAGAAACACGCGAAAATTTATAAACTGCCAGATTTTTCACAGTAGCAGTGGGTTTTTTCTTGCAACAAAATGTCTCTCCTCTCCTCCTCTGTCCTCCATTGATTTTATTTTATTTTATTTTATTTACACCTGCGCAATGATGGGCTGGCCAAGTGGCCAGCCATGTGGGAGTGGACAACCATGCAAATTTTTGGAGCCATCCCACCAGTCGCATGGCCACTTGGCCATGGAGACTTCTGGGATGTGCCAAAAAGCCCCCTAAAACCTGCCCTAGCCCTAACCCTAAACCCTTGACTCCGTACCCATACGTCACAGACTGTCTTCTTAGTGGGTCAGAGAGGCACCCAGAGGTGCAACCCACTAGCCCACCGTAACCTTACCCGTCACTAGCCTAATCCTAGCTCTTGCACTAAGCCACCTTAAAGCCAGATCTACTTGCTTGCATTGCACTACACGCAGCAAGTACAATTCCCTTCTGTGTGAGACATGGTGGTGCGGGAGCCTTGTGAAGGGAAGGTATGACCCTATCACTCTCACACTGGTCTCACGTCTGCACATTATGTTATGCAATATCCATATGGCTATTGCATAGCATTTTGCAGCAGCAGCAGGTGAGGAAGGGAGACCCCCATGTAGAGGGGTCTCTCTTGGAGCCTGCTTCCCCTTCCTAGTGGCAGGAGGCACCCACGGGTGCCTCCAGGAGCCCACTTTCCCTTTATAGCGGGCCAGAGGAGGCACCCACCCCACAGAGGTGCCTCCAGGAGCCCGCTCCCACCCCCCAAAAAACCAGTACTAACGACAACAAAAAAACGAAAAAACGAACCAACTAATTTTTGCGAATTTTCGCGAAAACCGGAAACGACCCGAAATGGGACTGGCCCAACTAACGACAACTCGAAAAAAAAATTTTTCAAGTCGTGCCCATCTCTACTGTTTTGTTTCGTTTCAAAAGCAGTTTGAAAGGTTATGAAACGAAGAAACAGCATGTCATGTTTCATAAGGTGCCCATCCCTACTTCGCATATCTTACTGAGAATACAATGACTATTTGAACAAATACAGATATTTTAGATAAATATAGAGATAGAGATGAAAGCAGGTGGTGATTAGTTATGAGGTATCACAGGATATAGTGTTTACAGTAGCAGCAGAAATGCCTGGAAGCTAAACTTCGGCATTTGCTACACTACAAGGTGCATTGTATACTATTGGTCACCTTTTATGTAGAAGACGTTACTTGTGCTGTTGATAGGCAGAAGGAGCAACAGGTTTGTTTTGAAACCAGACTCTTATTTGGCCCTCTTTTTCTGTTGGATTTCTTCAAGAATTCTATATCCTCTCCGATTATAACAGTTTTTAGAGAAAGCAAGCAAAGCTTGCAACCCAATGTAAATTTACTCAGGTGTAAATTCCCTGTAATTAAGTGAATAATTGATAGTGAAATATAAAAAAGGAGGGATGTCAATATCCAGCATTTCCTTCAATGCATAAATCCATGTTTAAATGACTGAGTAAATATGGGGAAAATATTAATGGAGACAGTTTGTTTTTAACAAGTTCAAGCAAGATGTTTAAATGTCAATAATGTACTGTAAATTATGTTCTGTAGAATAATTGTAACTAGACACATACAACATGAACTCGATTTTCTTTTCCTTCTTTAAATAAACAACCCATTTATAATAAGGAACAGCAAATTAATCTAAGGATAGGCTAGGTGATACCTCTATAGGTCTCTAGTAAAATAAAATAAAATAATGCAAGCTGAGCTTTCGATAGCATGCTATCTTTATCAAAGCATTGTACCAAAATGCATTCTTGATATAGGATGTAGTCTGTTAGACAATGAGATCCTTTGTGGGAAGATGGAATTCACCAAATGATGGTTGCAGGAGGCAGGGCTGATTTTAAAACTACATCAAAGTCCCAGATAAGGTTTCAAACCCAGCACACCAAACATATCAGCCTAGTCATTGCCCACCCATCCACCTTCATTCCCTCACTTTGGCTTTCTCAAGACCATGGTCCCTGCTGGCCTGAGGGAGTTGGGGGGGGGGATTAATGCAAAAAGCCACGTGTTCCATTTGGAATTTGGGTGAAATTTAGTAAATACTCAGTAGGTGTAATCAATAGGGGCCAGATTAAAAAGAAGCAATTTTACCTAGTGGTTGCAGTAAAGTACCCTAGTGTATTCAATGTGCCTCCTCCTTCTTGGTACATGGTGGAGGGGCGGCTCTTTTCTTAGCATCTTCATCAATCCGTAGAAGTGAAAAACGGTGTGAGCTGTGTGACCCCCAAAATACCAATACAAGGATACGCTAGGTGATACCTTTATAGGTCACTAATAAAATGAAATAAAATAAAATAATGCAAGCTGAGCTTTCTAGTTATAGTAAACTGAAAGCTTTACTATCTAGTTATAGTCAACAAAGGTAGAGGAAAAATATTCATGGGTATAATTGTACAAGCTCTTTGCAGTTCTGACTTCAGTTGATAATGCCTACAAATATAAAGCATACAGCAAACATGGACAGAAGTTCACATTGATGCCATTATTATTTTTCAAAGACCATTTGTTTTTTACTGAACACATAAACCAGTTTATATGGAGCTTCCAGTGGACTTTGTCCAAGTCTTGATTATGTTCCTCTCTGCTGAGCTTTGGTGGAGATTCCATGTTTTGTGCTCCATGAGTGTTAAATGGAAAGGCAGTCATGACTCATCTCCAAAACAGTCTTCAGGGATGGTTGTCGGGGTCAGCGGGGAGCGATAAAAAAGGACAGGCCAATTTAGTACAACATCAAACTTGCTGGGCAGGAGGCAGGCCTAGTTGCACTGGTATATCTTTGAAGTCAATTGATCAACAAGGACTTGTGACTCTCAGATGTTGAACAAAAGCAGCAAGAAAGCCACTCCTACCACTGTTAACTTCTGCCACTGAAATGAAGAAAGCCTAATGTAATCAGGCACATATTTGTGTGTGGAAAGACTGGGAGACCCATTCTGTTCTGAAAATAATCAGAACCAATTTCTCATTTCAGACTCTTTCAAATTAAAGTGTGTGAAATTAAGGGTGTGTCAAAATGTCTTGTCCGCAGCCCAAGACATTTTCCTGTTCACGGTAGAGATGGGTTTGACACCCCAAACCTACAGGCCCATACATATCAAGGTCCACAGTATAAGAATCCAGAAAAATTATTTTGACAGACAAAAAGAGGAAATCCCTCAAAGTCTCTCTTCTTTCCTGGTGTAAAGAAGACAACTGAACCAAACTGTGTAACTAACCATTGCTGCCCTTTCTTTGATACTCAGAATCAGCTGTCTGGAGCAGTCATCTCAGGTAGCCTATTTGGCAAGCTCAGTGCCAGATGAATCTCAGGCTTCTGTTCCCATCCAAAGTACATCTTGCAAGGGTACTTTCGACTGAAGTGTTCCTTCTTATGATGGGGAAGGGAATCATAAAACCATAATGCTGGAGGACTATCACCTCGTGTGTCCAGTTAAACCACTGCCAAACATATACAACAAGTTCCAGTGGTGGATGACTGCTGACAAGAGAGAAGCATGTAGCAGAATATGAAGAGGAGTTGACTCATCTCTTCCCAGTCTAACTCCCCATGTTTCTTCCAAAGTGGCTGTGGAGGCTTCAACCAGAAAACTCTCCAGTGCTGGTTTCTAGACAGTGTAGACTAGAGGGGCTCAGTGAGCAGGTGTGAGAAACTGAGGAGCATGGAGTATAGAATTAATATACTGGAATGATTGGGAAATGTGCAAGACGGCAAGTGCCCAGAACAAAAGGATAATTAATACCTTTCAGTTTACCTGCAGTTAAAAGGGGCTTCATGGAAGGCCTGAAACAGACAACTTTGAGCTTATCTCTTATTGGATGGGACATCAAAAACCTGTCCACTTCCTTCTCTGGTGTCATGCAGATTAAAGTAGCTGAGGAAAAGGAAGAAGGGAGGAAGGTGCTTTTGTTTCTGGTGGACATGGAAGAGGTTTAAGATATTGATTATGACAAGTCTGGAATAACTCATTTAATGTATAAAAGGGATTGAGAAAACTGGTTAGATATAACCTATCCATTTCTAAAAAGAAAATGCTTTGCTCACCTGCTGTCTGCTTGCTCTCCTATGAAGCCATGTTTGGGATAATGCACTCTGTGTCTGTCCCAGATGTATGCCACTTCTCTGCTAAGGTGTGGGTATTAGACAGATAAGTTTAGCCTTTGTTATTTTTCTGGTGTGAACTTGGAATGGCTAGAGACAGTTTGTATTTTCCTCCAGAATTTTGAGAAAACTTGTTTCTAACTTTTTGTAACATTTGCCTTTTATCCTTGGGGGGGGCAACCTTTTAATAAAATGCAAAAAATCATTTCAAGCAACTGTGTGGAGTTTGGAAGTAGAGGGTTGGTGGTGCTAAAATCACACACACACACACACACACACACACACACACACACACACACACACACACACACACCACTGCCTTTAATCTGTTAGGAATTTTTGATGTTTGTTTGGCTGTGGTGACAGCTCTACTTTAGCAAGGGAGGTACCTTGCTGTTTATTGCCTAGCCTTGTGGATTTTGTTTTGAATTTAGCAGAAGAAAATCTAGGTCTGGGTGGATGGTAGTGTGAGGGAGTCTTGCTTCCTTCTATGTTGCATATAGAGTGCACTACTATCTGCAGTTTCAGGCGGTTGTGGTAGATTGTTGAACTGATCCTTTACAGATACAGGTATCCTACTGTAGTGTTCTTATACTTGGTTGTAAACTGCCTTGAGAATCCCTTGAGTGATTTGCAAGAAGGGAATCTGAGAGAGAGAATGAGAGATTTAGGAACCCCAGCTGGTACCCTCCAGATATTTTTAACTTCAGCTCCCATCATTCCAATCGACAGTTGACATTCTATTATTTTCACTACTTTTGTTTCTTTTGTAATTAAAATATTGGTTGTGGAGGTTTTAGGGTTTTGTTTGTCTTTTTGGGGTACTGAATTTGAACCACACAAGCTGTATAAACACCAGAAGGGCAGGTGCGAGGATCACAAGAACAAACCACACAGCCAACCCATGGGCACTGTACTGTCTCAACCTCTGTTTTACTTCTTTGTTGATGCTGTTATAGAGTACTAAAGGTTTGCCCTACTTCAGTCTCCAGGATGACTGGGGTTAAAGTCAAAGGCATAATTATAATCCCATTACACAAGATTCTGCATTCGCTATTCCAGACACATTTCTCTTCCCTCAATTTCCCTTTTGAACTTAAAATAAATGCAAGGCACTTGTTTGCTTGTTTTCTGAAAGTATCATCCTTTAGCAATGTATCTCCCTTGCTGCGTATCATTTACCTGAGGTAAATTAATTTTTATTTTCAAATCAGCATTTGGGCTAAACAACAACAGTGTATTGTCTGGTTCCTTCACATTAGTATTCACTTCACGCACTCCCTACACACACACACACACACACACACACACACACACACACACACACACACACACACACACACACACACACACTTGACTGGAAGGATAGCTTACACCCCATTCACCATGGCAACTGGAGGATCTAGCAACAGACTAAAGATTGGAACAGAGGGGAATAACCCCATTCTAAACTTCATTTTGTGTTCACAACAACACATTACACAAGTGAGAGAAGAGGAAGATCCCCCTCTTGACTGGAATCCTCAGGAACAGATGAATGGAAGGTGATGATTGTGCTTTTAGTCAATGTAGGGTTAAAGGTGCTTATGTACAAAATGTGGCCACATTTCTCTGTGGAGGATAAGACACTTTTTTGCCTGCAAAACTCCTTAGATGCGCAGCTGAGACTAAGTGTCGAGAAACTAGATAAACATGGTTTCCGGACTCAGATGAAAGTGCTGAATTTGACCTTTAACACCCTTCATGACTTTGGACCAGAATATTGGGAAAATCACTTTTCTTTCTACAAATTAGGGTTAGACAAACTCTGGGGTTCAATTGCTATTCTCCCCACCCCACCCCACCCCACTTGCTGCCCAAGTGCACAATGGGACGTTGCTGAACTTCTAATTCTTATCATTTCAGCAAAGTTAAAGAACTTTCTGTTTTCCTCATGCTTTTTAATTTTTGTAGCCTCTGTTGCTACTTCATGCTGCTTTAGTTTTATCGCCTGATTAGTTGTTGTTTTACAGCTGATTCAATTAACTTAGTTAAATTATATTTTTATTGAAAAGTGCCATGAGGATCATTTAAAGAGCACTATAAAACTTGTAACAAGCCTCACAAGAAATAAGAAATATGGGTCTTCCAAGATTCTGGTATCTGAAAATCTATAATTGTCCTGAAAGAATATGAAATATAAAATATTGTATAGATAATTTTCAGAATTATAAAAATAAAATTATGTGATCTGAACTATTGACAGTTATTTGTTCCAATACTTCCTTTAGCTATTTATTTTCTCTTTTGCTTCTCATTGCTTTCTTTCTACGCTTATACTGTATTATTGTTGGAAGCTTAACCTTTCTTTTATTTTATTTTTATTTTTCTCTTTAATTACTCTCCTTGGTTTGCATTGTAAAGAAACAAATAAATGATGAAGGAAGCTATGGTAAGTGTGTTATTTATTTTAAAGGCACAAATGTCAAAATCCACACATTCCAAAGCTGCTGTTGGCCAATGTTATTAAAAACAGGCTTTGCTATATACAAACAAAACAGACCTCTAAAATACTTTAACCTAACTATGGCAGACAAGCTTGCTGCCTGCCTCTACCGCTGGTCTGTTACATTGCTTAAATATCAATCATTCCTAATTTAAAAAATAAACAGTGTTTGAAGTGGCACCCTTTAAATTGTTATCTTGGGGGGGGGGGGAAATACTTTCAAGTGAAATGTGAGATATTCTTGGTTACATAATACTTTCTTCATAAATTGTTCCCTGTAGAGTCACTGTGGCCCTTTGTACACGACCCCTAAACTCCGCCGCAAATGGCTCCCAGCTCCGGAGCTTAAAATTGTTTCTCCACCAGCTCCGGAGTTTACAGATAATTAAATGCGACCACGACCACCTAAGCGCGTCCCAGCGTACTTTTCAGGTACCTGCTCTCTGGAGGTGAAAATTCCTGATGCGGATATAACAGTAGTGACTGCCGGGCTCTCCTTGCTTCTGTTTGTTCTTTTTTTGCCCCCCGCCCCTTTAAGAGATCTGAATGCAGTGCGGGGACGGCAGAACGGAGGTGAGCGGCATTCTTTTCTTCCTTTTTTTCCTCCCTCCCCTCACGCAGCCAGCAGCCAGGAGTGCGGAGGGGGTGGGAACGCAGGAACAGCGACAAACCCCTAAGATCTCTGGTCCGAATTTAAGTGGCCAGCGGATCTTATGGGTCGTGTGAAAAGGCCCTGTGCTTCAGTGTAAATCCCCCATGATTTCAACACGGTTTACTGGGTAATCTCACTAACCAGCTAGTGGATAACTCAGGACTAAATTATTACAATGTATTCTTGAAGGTTTTCCCGGTCAAGATCTGATGTTGTGGGTTTTTCGGTCCTTTTACAGTTGTGGTGGTCTTTTCCCACAACTTTAAAAAACCCACAATCTCACTCTTTACCTCAGAGCACAGCGAGAACTAGCTCCCTGAGCTCCTGCCCTCTGGAGATGCCGCCCACAGAGACTGGCAAAACAGGAAGAAAAATTGATCTAGAACATGGCCAAACAGCCTGAAAAACCAATAACTGCCATAATACAATGTAGTTGTGATTTTTTAAGTGTTCTACTTGAAGCAGGAGACTCAGAAATACAAAAGGCTGGGGGAGGGGAACTGAACGTTAAAGAGATATCAGCTGACTAAATCCCCCACAAGATATATGGAAAGAGGCTTCTGTTAAGCCATCATGCTGTCTCTTGCTAATGGCTAATGCCCTCATATGGCCCATGCCTTGAAGGCTTCCACTGCTGCACGGCAATGGCTGAATAAAGAGTGTTGGCACCAAACACACACAATGTGTACTGTGGGGACTAGACATATTGTAGTTTTCTGCTCTCGCTGAAGCGTAGTAGGAAATTGTCTGGGCCTGAGAATTCTTTGGCAATAGGAGCTACAAAGTGAAGGCTGTGCTCTTGTTGTTTGGATGTTGAGTGGCCCTCATGGGCAAGGTACTGCTGCCTTTGGCACATTAATATTCCCTAAGTGCAGAGCAGAGATGGTGCTACCCAAGGCAGTGGGAGACTAGACAGCCTGTCTGGAACTGGAGGCACAGTGGGAGAAATCTAAACCTACTGCAGTGCCTATGCTATCTGCTTAAGATGACTTTCCTAAGCTCTGTGTTTCTCTGGTCCTAAGACAACTTGCTCACAAAACAGGTCTGAGGGTGAAATAGAATGAAGGCTTTTTTTTCCTAGATATTTTTTTCTGCCTCTGTGAAAGATCACCAGGGATGGATAAGAATTTTGTTTGAGTTCATTAAAAAAAAACAACGGGATCCTCCTGAAAGTCATAGAATTAGATGTGGAGAGAAGTTGAAGTGTTCTCATCCTTGAAAAAGAAGTGCCAATATATAGAAGCAAATTAATTCACAATACAGTATATGTCATTTTTCCTTCATTGCTGGGATGCCGAAGATACTTGCTAAATGTATCTCCTGTTCTAGAGTGAAGTCGCCAATCTCAGTATATTTTATCTCATATAGGATGCCCGTCTGAGATAAATGCCATTTACTTGTTGGTCAACTCTTTGGGGATTTTTTGCCACCCTTGTTTTTCAAGTGCTTCCCCTCTGAAGTTCCCATCATTAAGTTCTGACCTGTGCAGAGATGGGCCCAGGGTTTCCAGAGTCTGGAATTATATTTCTCCCAACATAAGTGATGCCCTAGGGTTTACTTCAAAGCAATCTTATCCAGCTAAGGGCATTTATACACGACCCCTAAGCTCCGCCGCAAATGGCTGCAAGCTCTGGACCTTAAAAATGTTTACCCACCAGCTCCGGAGTTTGCAGACAATTAACTGCGACCCCGCCCACTTTAGCGCGACCCAGCGCACTTTTCTTGTACCTGCTTTTTGATGGTGAAAAATATTTGATGCGGAGAGTGCCTGAGCTCTCCTCGCTTCTTTCTGTTGTTTTTCTTTTGCCTCCACCCCTTAAAGAGGAACCAGGAAGTAAACGGAGGTCGGAGCAACCTCCACCGGCACCGGAGGTAAGAATGCATTCTTTTGTCCCTGTCTAAGGCTTTTTTTTTCTCCCTCCCCTCACGCAGACAGAACAAAGAAGTGCAGAGCGGGTGGGGACGGAGGAACAGCAACGAACCCTCAAGATCTCTGGTCCGAATTTAAGGGACCAGCGGATTTTAGGGGTCGTGTAAAAAGGCCCTAAGAGAGGGAAATAGGAGTTAAATCCAATGCACATTTTTAGTTGACATGATGATGTGACAGTATCTTCCCTTGCAGCCAAGTGCTGTTTCCTAACTTGGAAGACAGAAGACAAGCCAATGAACGCATACCAAGTAATCATCTGACGGTTTCAGGTTTCCTAGCTTCTGCGACTTAAGGTAGCTTTACCCAATGACAGACCCAGCTCTGAGTAAGCATTCAGTTCCATGTATCTCCCTAGTTTCTCCCATGTTCGCTTTAGTCCCATATCTTCAACATCATCCTTATTTTGCTTTTGTATTGGTTCTAGCACAAGGAAGAATCCCTCGGCTAAAGAAAAAAAAGCCTGTTGAATTGCCTTTATAAGTAGCAAACAATTTCAAAGGATTCTCTGGTTTTAAGAGATGTGGCTTTTTCACATACATTTGGACTGTATTAAGTCCCACAATCCTTCATTGTAAAATGGGGGGGGGGAGTGGGGGGATTTTTGCCACATCTGGAGAACCCATATTTTGTCCTTCAACTGTGTTTCTATCACCTATTTATTCATCATTATCTAGCTTCCTTCACTGCCCACACTCACTGAAAACCACATACATACATAGAGCGTGCGCGTGCGCACACGAGAGAGAGAGAGAGAGAGAGAGAGAGAGAGAGAGAGAGAGAGAGAGAGAGAGCACAAGAATCATGAACTTCAGCGATGAACATTTATCTGAAACTTCTCTCTGAAATTATTTTGAAATGGATTATATTTTCTACCAATTTGACCAAAAATGGTCAAAATGGTCAGGTAAGCTGCACACACGACTAAAGACTCAATCCCTTTTTTTTCTCATGACATAGCATCAAAATTTAGCTTGTCAACAAACAGCACACACATAGTTCGACTCAGTATTCCCCACTAAATAATAAATAAATAAAATTGCAATATTTCAAAGCCAAGCTAGAAATATTGCAATTTTATTTATTCATTATTTTATTCATTTATTACAAATATTTTTATCCTGCCTTTCTCCTCAAAAGGATTTACATTTTATCAAGTATTTTCATGTTTGTAGTAATACAAATAGAGTACATTGGCTGGATGGCTAATTATGTCTCCTTTTTGGGTGATGTATAAGTATGCATCCTTTCAGAATTTTGAAACAGATCTTGAAAGACTGTACTACAGTATAACCCTTGTATCTACTGGATCATTATCCGCTGATTCGCTTATCCACAGATTGAGGGGGGAAATATTTTAAAAATAATTCAGTAGCCGCAAAGCAGGCTTCTGTCACAAACAGTAGCCGTAAAGCAGGCTACTGTCGCAAACTAGCTGCAAAGCCGTCAGCGAAGAGGGTGGCTGGCTGGCCAGCAGTGTGGAGGGCTCAGCATTGATAAGATTTCTTTTGTTTCTTTCCTCCTTACCGCCACCTCCCGCAGGCTGGCTGCTGAGCCTGGTAGTGATGAGGAGGGACGAAAGCAAATAAAAAAACCTTACCAATGCTGAGCCCTCTTCGCTGCCACCACCACACTACCAAGCGTTTGGGGGGTGTCAGGGGTGAAAGTTTTCACCCTGGTACCCCTGCTGCCACCATGATTCTCAGCTAAGAGTGATTGCTCTTATCTACGGATTTCAGTATCCACAGGGTTCCCAGAACCGATCCCCCATGGATACAGCAGTCGTACTGTATATTTAATGTCAGTTAAAATAAAGGGGGGGAAGTGTTGAACAATGAAATAATTGTTGAGCTGCCTAAAAAGCATGAATTCAAATATTAATTCTTTCTCTTGTTCTTAATACAGATGTTTTTAACAGATCTTCACAATTGTCTTCTGTTTTTATTGATGTCAATCCACAAGGACCCTGCCTTTTTTTTTCTTGGACAGACTTATACCACCAAAAATGAATACTAAGTGGATTCATGTATGCAACTGCACTTGTCATTTGCTTTCTTCCTGAAAACAAAGCAAATCAAAAACCACAACCACAACTCTTATTGTAATTTATCTCTAAAAGGAAACACCGACCTTTACAGAAAGTGTAGGCTGCCAAAGTTTCATGAGGCAAAACAGCTTCTTGTAATGCCCTCAGGCAGTCTTCTCTAATGGAAACTGGAGAGAAAATTATTAAAAAATTAGAATCTAATAAATATTTCAAAAATAATGGGTTTTGAAAGATTCGCACAACAGGTTGCCTTGTAGTGAATACTCATCACAGTTCCAGTTCATTCTTATCCAGATATGGAACCTGCGGTCATATTGATTTTTAATTTAAAAACAAATTTTAGAGCATTAGGCAGAATCATTATAATGCATTAGAAACATTCAGCTTTGGCTAAACAGTTAAACAGAGTTAGAGGGCAGCAGCCAGCAGTAAGTAAATATTAAGTATTTGGTTTAAATCTTAGTAACCCCAACTGTTCAGTTGTTTAGGACTCTACATGTAGAAGTCTACTTTCTAAGGTCACTTTTTAAAGATATTTCAGAGGGGCAGCTAACAACTGCTTTTGAGCCCTGTGACTAAACTTGCACCCCAGTGGTTGCCCCTTATTTTTCATGCCATTGTAACTGGCCAAACTGCCACATCACTTGCTGTTTTCCAGAAGTTGAATCATGGCAACTGGACCTTTTTTCTTGTAAGATTGAAATGTTTCACTACTCATCCGAGTAGTTTTGTCATTCTTGGTGAAGCTACTGACACAGCTATTTGGATGAGTAGTGCAACGTTTCAATCTCACAAGAAAATAATTCCAGTTGCCATGACTCAGCTTCCAGATAACCTCCCCTGGATGACTGAGAATCTTCACAGACATCAATTCCTCTTGAACTGCCTCCATCTTTGCTTATAAGCAGAAAGCTGATCACTCTTGCTCTTGCTATTTTGGAGTATAAAGCTACAGAACCCATGATCCCTTAGCTGTTTTGGCTGTTAAATGAAATGGAAAGCTCCCTAGAATAAAACTCCACACCTCCAGGTCAAACCAAAACTAAATAAACTGTTCATTACACCAGGGGGGGGGGGGGGGGGAGCAAAACCTCCAAAATTTATGGACAGTGGGGTAAATGTCAGTGCATTGGTTGGATCATGAATAATGTCATGTGGACAGAAACAAAAGAAAGCAATAACAACTGTAAAGAACCATGTATCGATAGAGAGCAAGTGGTCCATCTAAAGCAGTGGTTCTCAACCTGTGGGTCCTCAGATGTTCCTGGACTGCAATTCCCAGAAATCCCTTCCAGCACAGTGAGTGGTGGAGGCTTCTGGGAGTTGCAGCCCAGGAACATCTGGGGATCTACATGTTGAGAACCACTTATCTAAGGGACCCCCTAGAAATCCTGAAGCATCTTAAAGGTTAGTGGATTTGTCACTGCATGCTGCATGTCAGATTAATGAATTGTTGCCCTCAGAGGACTGAGGACACATAACCCTACACAGGTACGAAGAAAACCAATGTGAGCGCTGGAACTCGCAGACTCTAAAATGCTGTAGATATGGATAACTTTACACATCATAACATAAACAAGTTTCATTATAGCATTAATATGTTCTGTTGTCAGGAATCCTATTGTTCAATGACCTTGATGGTTGGAGAGCTGGCTAATTGCATTGAAATGACAATGGTAAACTATTTTTCAAGCCTCAGTTTTTAAAAGCACCTTCATTTTCAGGACTGCTTCTTCCATACCACCCCCTTGATTATTTTTACACTCTATACATACACATTTTCAAACCCTGACACAGACAGGCATGTTGCTATCTGAGGTAAAGTGCCTTCCCTTCTATTCCACTGAAGCCAGGAGGACAGATAGCTAAATTTCACTTCAGTGCAGATGGTGGGGCAACATCTTCCATTTTCTCTAAGGGCAGAGGGCGAGCTTGGTGGTGCAAGGCAGGCAGGCATGTTTACACAACGTTGTCCTTCCAACAGAGAGAAGTGACCAACAGCTGCTGTTGCTGCTGCTACCGCCTCCACACCACCCAGCATTTTCTGCCTTGGGTGACAACCCAGTCTGCTTAATATATGGTTGACAGTAAGCCACAGACATAGCTGCCTAGATGCCCTAAGCATATCCAGTCTCGTCTGATTTCGGAAGCTAAGCAGGGTCGGCCCTGGTAGGTACTTGGATGGGAGACCACCAGGGAATACCAGGTGCTGTAGGTGCCTGGAGTAGGAACTGGCAAGCCATTCCAGTGTTCCTGCCAAGAAAACTCCATGGACATGGGGTCACGAAGAGTTGGTCACGACTGTAATGATGCAACACACACACACACAAGCCACAGACAGTTTGTCTGCAGCCTTCCCCTTCAGACCAGCTATTAGGTCAAAACTTGGAAAAGAAAAGAAATCAGAGAGATGAGTATTGAATCTACGTATACCATGAAGTGGGCAGTTGTTAGCAGTGGCTGGAATTTACGAACAAGCAAAGCAAACTCCAAGGCAAGAGAGATCCTGGGTGCGAGGTATCAGATCACCTTAGAGCAGTTATATTTTGCTTACCGTCTGCAGTGCTCATGGGCAACATACTGACCCTCTTTTAAAAACAAGGTTTAGAAGAAAGTTGGATTAAAATGGAATTTCTCCCTGATTGGGCAATTAATTCCATAAAACCCCAAGGCACTGTCTTGCAGACTCATGCAGCCAAATGAAATCCTCGGCGACTATTAAGCTAAGTGATTCATGCCGAGCCAATGATCTGATTTAAGATGAATGATTAGGCCAACCTCCAGTCTCTGTTTCCTTTTTCCTAAGTTCCTGCCTGTGGGGAGCTTGGCTTGTGAGGCAATCTTTGTTTCTACTCCACATATAGGCCCAGCAATAATTTCTGTTAGTTGAAAATGAGTGTTTTACAAAATAACAAATGACCTTTAAAAAATCAATAGCAGGCATTTTTATAGACACAGGTATTTTGTATATCAATAAACTGAAACAACATACAGTATTCACCAGAACTGCCATAGCAGCTGCTAGTGATAAGATAATGGTTGGATGCAGTACCCAATAGCTTTTAATTAATAAATCACAATTCTTTATTGTCTACTTTTTCAACAAGCATCTTAAGGAGTCACCAAACTGTGGGCTCAACCTAGATGTGAGGCTGGATATCCCTAGTTAGGATTTCCTGTGGTGTGTGTTTTACTAATTAACAGCCATGGCTGCTTCTTTTTAAAAACCATGGATCATCCCCAGGGAGAACATATTTAATCTATTCTTGTCCTATTCCCAACCTAAATATACTCTCCAAGTAAAACTGTTTAAAAGGCAGAAAATACTAAAGAAACCACAACTATGGGAGACTCTAATTAGAGGTTATCTGTGTCCTATCTAGTTTAACAACTATAGAGCGACCATGTACAACTGGAATGTAAATGTGTATCCAATAAATGTGTTTTGTGTTTTGTCTAAATGAGCTTTTATGTTTTGATGATTCAACTTATTTCCATTTTATTATTTCTGTTTTCTGACTTATTAAACTGTATTTTTAAGCTTGTTGTTTACATATGTTGTAAACCATCCAGTGACTTTTGACCAGATGGGCAGAATGAATGAATGAATGAATGAATGAATGAATGAATGAATAATAGGTTATTTCATCAGTAGTACTTAGACATGGGCACGACTTGGCGAAATTGTTGTTTCCGTTTTCGGATATCGTTTCCGTTACATAACGGAAACGGTAACGACAATTAAGCTGTCAGAACTCGAACTCGAACCGAAAAAAGAAAAATTGGGTCTGATTTGTCGTTGTCATTCCTGGCATCCGCGATGCCAAGCGGCACAGAAAAAAAGTTTTAAAAATTAAAAAAAAACCGATTCCCGGCCAAAAAAGCAGGCGAAAATATGCCTACCTGAGGGCACCTACCAGAGGGGTGGTTTCTGGGGGGGGGTCCCAGCCTTCCCCCCCTCCTGTCCTGGGCTGCTGGTACCAGGCTGGGAGGGGGCATCCTCGGCGTCTCCATTTGCCATGCGGTGCGGGGGGATCCAAAATGGCGTCCGCAATATATATTTTTTGAAATCGTGGTCCAAAAAACCACCAAAGCACCACAGAAACATTAGCTATTTTAAATGCTTGAATTTTTACAGTAGCAGCAATGGGTTTTTATAGCAGTAAAAGGTTGCACTGATTTTATTTTATTTTATTTTATTTTTATTTTTTTACACCTGCGCAATGATGGGCTGGCCATGGGATGGGACCATGCAAATTTTTGGACCCATTCTACCAATCGCATGGCCAGGTTTTGACTGACACTTCTGGATGTGCAAGAGGGCATAAAAAGGCGAGGCACTCCCAGAAGAGTCGCAGTCCAGGCTTGGATATGGGTGGGAGAGGGCTGTGTGTAGCTGGCTGCTGTGCTGACTAGTTTCGATTTCACGGAGCCTTTAGATTTCAGTTAGGCAGGCAGGGAGGGAATTGATTCAATTGAATTTTTAGGAAATAATAATAATTCCTTTCATTCTCTGTCTGCTGTGGGGAATAGCAACACAGTTTATTCTTTTTTATTCTCCTGCAGTTTGTTAGGATTTCTTTTCTGATAGTGCTTCAAAGGGGGGGAGGTTTGAGTGGGAGGGGAGGTGTGGATTATTTTAAAAATTTCATTTGCTTGGTGGCAAGCCAAGGTCCTTTCATACCCTGCCTGCAGCTCTGCTGTGGGTGCACTGCCTACTTTGTTTGCAATAAAAATTGCTATTGCTTTATTCAATGCAGTCTTGTGCAGCAAGTCAGTTTAAAGTGTTTTCCGCCTGCTCTGGGTCATTGCGGGACCCGCGCCCGCCGCCCGCCCCTCCCCTCTGCCGCTGCCGCCGCCCACCCATGCCACCCCGCCCGCCGCCTAGGGCACAAAAACACCTAGCGCCAGCGGGACGCCACTCGCTGGGACGTCAAATCGCACGAAATCGCGGCAGCAGTAACGACAAACGACACGACAAAATGACAATTTAAAAAAAATCGCGAAAAACGGAAACGAGCCGAAACGGACCCATCCCGAAAAACGACAACTCAGAAAAAAAAATTCTGGTCGTGCCCATCTCTAGTAGTACTGTATAATTCATTTCTATGACCCCAACAACCAACCCCTCCAGTCTTTATGCTTGTCGCATCCCCTTCTTCCATGTCAAGGCAATTATAATTGGAATATAATGCAAATTATTTGAAAAATGAAAATAGCAACATAGGCATTTTTCATACACATACAGGTGTGTATATATACACACAGAGACATTATAAAAATTGTGGAATTCGATTTAAGTCAGATGGTAGTCACTTGGTTTTTTGGGTGGCTGGGGGTGTTTTCTTGGGCAACTTTTAATCAGTTTTTACACTGACAGAGATGATCGCACATGGCAAAATGATTCAAAATAAACTGGTTTGACAACCAAGTTAGAATAAACTACCCTCCGTCCCAAGCGTAAAATGCCTCACTTCTGATCTCAATAACACTATCTACAGTATGTCGAAACAGCCCACACTTGTATGATGCTGATACAAGCAATAAAAGGAACCAAGAGCATATCATTCTCTATGTAAGAGTGTGGTTATAGTGCATAACCAAGGGCTCCTAGACAGATCTTGAAAGAAATTACTGCAAATTAAGGCCACAGGCTATTTTTTTTTAGGTTCTTGTAACTTGCCACAGCTGATTGCAGTTAAATGAGAAGGTGACAGCACACCTCCTGTCTGCATAATCAGCTGCATTAACAGGCCTGTGATCAAAACGCAGTAAGGACTTCATCAGCTTTATGCAGATTAGTCATGGTAAGTTGTACAGGCTGGTAGGATCCTCTTCTATGTACAATTACAGTGCCTCTGGATCTGAGCACTTGCTTGAACACTAACCAGAAATACCAGACTAATCACAATAGGAAATGGGTCAAACACATCACTGAGGGATTATCTCATAGATAGTTACTTGTTTGTTTTATTTAGAAGCCACCTTTCTCCCGATGAGGAGATTCAAGGCAACTCAATGTATACATGGTCCTTTTTTTTTCTTTCAAATGTCACAAAAGACATTGCAATGTGTATAGGTATGTTTAAAACACGAACAGTAAATGTAATGGAAAATTTAATGAAAACAAATCATGCTACTATACACAGATGATCATAGGATATGACAACTTCATTTTTAATAGATGAGGAATGACCAATACATGAAGGGACAGATTAATTCCATGTCTGAAATCTTGTTGGTTTGTTAGACACATGGAAGGTAAAAGGCAATACATTTAGTTATCTGCTTGCATTTAACAAGTCAGAGGTAGGATTCTCTGGAGTGTCAAGCAACGATACGGCTTGCTGCTCGCTTGAGAATCCTGTTAACTGCCTGCTGGAAAAGACTGAATGTTATGCCTCTTGGTTTCCATGTGCGTATCGATGCAACAGGATTTGAGCCAGGATGTATTTCCAAGGAGAAATCGGGAACCTTATGGCCATTCATATTATTGCCTTCTCATGGCTCAAGTCAAGGTCGAAGCATTCTGACTGAAATAGTGTAAATATAATAATAAACATGTGCCACTGAGTCAATTCTGAGTTATGGTGACCCTTTTGCAAGATATTCCAGGAAGAGAATTCTCAGAGGTAGCTTGCCATTCTGTTCTTCTGAGGGGTACCCTGGGACTGTGTTTGTTTATTTATTTATTTATATACCACCCATCTGGCAGAAGCCACTCTGGGTGGTTTACATGAAACAAACCTTGACAATATATGTGTTGCTTGACCAAGGCCACATAGGCTGGGTCTACTCACAAGAGGTACTGTGAGGAATGAAACCCCTCAACCTATGGCTCTAAAAACATAAACTTACACCACCGAACTATGCCTACCTGATTATATATTTTGAAAGGAATGGCTTTGTTTTGTTTAGGCTAGATAGAAGAAAACAATAATTGACATGCTTTAACCCATTTAGTCCTGATATTGCTTGATCTTTGACCTGTGCCACAGAAAACACAATCTTCTGATGTGAAGCTGGTATTCACTCCACTTCCATATCTGATTTCTTCAGTGACATATTTTGGCCCCTAGATTCCTGCCATGTACACATTGCTGGTGGCTGCTGCTAAACAAC
Source organism: Phrynocephalus guinanensis (assembly GCA_037367245.1). Classification (NCBI taxonomy): domain Eukaryota; kingdom Metazoa; phylum Chordata; class Lepidosauria; order Squamata; family Agamidae; genus Phrynocephalus; species Phrynocephalus guinanensis. The sequence goes on from CM074736.1 coordinate 30,673,604, forward strand.
TGGGAGGGTTCCGTTAATGCCACCAACTGTTCCGATGAAGAACGATCATGGAGTCAAGCAATTTATCAAAAAACATTAAACTTTTATTCTCGCCATTGGCGGGCATTATATCTTCAACTTGTTTGTTAACATTTTTCAACCTCAATAAACTGCAAACTGTTTGAACGTCCTCTGTTTACAATATTGTCTCTAACATTGCCAGTGTTTAGGACTGGGTTATTGTTATTTACTAGAAAAGAGGGGGAGTCTTCGCCATTATAGGTCCATAACACTGGGTCCTGCAACAATGGTGTTTCACGGTCCCTAATTGCGTTTCCCAACCCCAACCAGGGATCCATTGGAAAACGGCACCTCCTCTGGTTACTGTTACTGTATTTGCCACTTTTGTGGGACCTCCTATTGCAGTTACAGATGTAGGCAGTGGCAGACCTATTCCTGTGGCCGTCAATGGCTCCTTCTCTGTCAGCACCCCTCTATCTGTATATCTGATGGTTCTTACTCCCTCCATCTGAGTGGTTTCATTTCTTCTTCTTTTCTCCGTCTCAACCTCCCTTATCCCTTTTAATTTCTCCCATCTCACTCACTCTCTCTTCCCATTCATCTATTGGCACATCAATCAATAGGAATCCTTCCACCATTGGAGATTCTTTCCCCTTCCTATGAATATTCATACTTTCATCCTTCCAACTTTCTTCCCATCCTATTAAATCCTTCTCTGTTTTCATTCCCGGAACTGTATCTCATTTCCTTATTTTCCATATTCAATCCTCTCATATTTTCTGTAAATAATTTCATCTCAGTGGACGGCCCACCTCCTTTCTCACAACAACACCCTTTCCTTAACACTGAGATATGGTAAGTTCATTGCTAGATGTGGTGAAATTGTTTGGCCTTGGAAGATAATGATTATTGCATTTTATTTTAGAGTTTCAAGCAGTTTTACAGTTCATGTTTGAGACAGTTTTAATAAAACAAATAAACAGATTGAAACAAGGTTGTTGTTTTTTTAAATCTGAAGGACAGTAACAATAAGGCCACAATCAGATATCTTCCAACTGAAGGGTGAATATAAGTGACTGGAAGCTTCTGTGACAATGAGGATGGTGTATAGATGGCCACCAAACTTTCTAGCACTCTTTCTGGGCCAATTTTGACAGCGGATTATACTTTGGCTGTATTTGTTTTGTTGTAGAGCACTGAGCAAATGAGCACAACCTCTGCTCCTCTCTCAAACATTTAAGTGGGACTTTCATGAGAAAAATTCTTTGTGAAGGTCTTAATTTGAAAGTTTATGCTAAACACATCTAATATATGGACTAACTTTTCCAGAAAGGGAAATCTGAAAGGACTTGTCTGTCTGTCTGTCTGTCTGTCGGTCGGTCGGTCTGTCTGTCTGTTTGTTTGTTTGTTTGTTTGTTTGTTTGGAATATTTTACCCCACCTTTCTCCTTGAAAAAGGACCCAAGGTGGCTTACAATAATGACGGACGTCGGACAATATAAAGCCCAGAACATTTAAGACATATTCAAGTTAAGAACAGGGAATTAGAAGAGGCATCTTAGAACATGAAAAGGTAACATTAAAGCTACAAAGAGCATGCAAAAAGAAAAAGAAATTTTTGTGGGTCCACATGTGACTAATTCAGGATCTTATGCACCACCATGTAGAAGAAGAATCTTATGTCTAAAATCTTATCAGGATTTTAATAGCATCGGCTGGTAATGTTTGGACCTCTCTTGCCTTGGTTCTGCTGGATCAATTAGTACCATGATGTTTGGAAAGCTCAACTTTAGCTCCCCCAGATTATAGGGGTGAGGGTGGGTAGATGAGAGAGATAGAAAGTAACATCCTGACATATGTTTTTTCTGACTATGTTGGCATTTCGATGCTGGGAGGGGGACCCCATTTCTCTGAAAAAGATTAAAAGCTGTTCTCTTTCTTGATGCATTAATTTCCTTGGCAAAATAAAAGATTCTTCATTAAAAACAACTGTTCATGGTCCTTTTTGAGTTTGGTGCCTAAATCACATCAGTTTGACTGCAGCAGTTTCCCTTCTGCTGTCTCTATTTAATTGACTTACAACCTTCCCTCTGATTATTCTCTGTATGTATTGGGGTGGAGGGCACTCAGGGATCTGCCTGGTGATTTTCAAGGATAAAACCAATACTGCCGTCCTCTCTCCTACTGCTCATTCATTCACATCGTTTTTCCATGAATCTCTTCTCGACTAATCTATATACGATAGCAAAGGGTAGGATACCGGTCAGGTACAATATGTTCTGGACTCCTGTCTCTCAGCCTCAGACTAACCTTAGATGAGCATATTCTCTTTGCAACTAGAAGGACTCGGTCCACCAATTACCGAAGTGAAGCATTCACTCATGCCAGTGGGACTTGGATTCAAACCCAATAAAACATCTTTTGAAAACAGTTGTCAGCACCATGGGATTCATTTACTTTTCAGCCAAATGGCTATGTCCAGCAGCTCAGACTCTGAATCCTGTTTTGTAGGATTCCCATATTGCAGTTGGCTGGGTTTCACTTGGATTGCAAATATGCTACACAGTGGCCCATTCGCACCATCGGCTGGCCCAGATCCCAAGTTTTCAATAAAGCTGGTAGAAGAACAATGCAACAGTCAAAGTCTTCAATATGCAACTAAGATCACGTAATGACATAAAATGAAAAATATACTACCTGGGTGTGGATAACTGAAAATTGGCAATCCAACTTCTTTCCTCACAGGTTGCTCATAAATCAGAAGTAACTTGATAACACGTTAGAATAACAACTTATTTCCTATTTTTAAGTGATTGAAATTCAAGATTTTCAATCAATAAAATCAAGCACTTTTGAACATGCAAAGCACTTCACATATCTGGTTATCACCTTTCACACCATTTTGTTAAGATTGAGCAAGAAGCATCTTAGATCACTTAAAAGCAAAGAAAGCTACCTTATGCTGAATCAGATCACTGGTCCATTTAGCTCAGTAGTTACAGCAAGAGTGGAGAACTGTGGTCCGCACATTTGGACTGCAAATCTCATTATCCCTCACCATTGGCTATGCTGGTCATGAGTAATGCAGGTTGTAGGCCAAGGACATCTGTAGGGCTACTGCTGACCATCCTGGGTCTGCAATAAAGAGCAGAATCTCTGAAGGGTCTCTCCCAACCTTCACTGAAGATGGGGAAAGAGAACGTGGAATTTTTAAAATGCAAATCCACATGCTATACAAAAGTTTTTTTGCTTATATACCACCCCATAGTGCTTAAAGCACTCTCTGACTGGTTTACAGTTTAATCATGTAGGCTACACATTCTCCCCACTCACCTCATGAGCTGGGTACTCACTGTACCAACCTCGGAAGGATAGAAGATTGAGTCAACCATGAGCTGGCTACCTGGGATTGAACCCCAGGTCGTGAGCACAGTTTTGGCTGCAGTAGAGCAGTTTAACCACTGTGCCGCAAGGCTCTATGCTCTGCCACTGAGATATAAATTCATGCCACAGGTAAGATCCAAATCAATGCCTCGGGCCAGAATCCTTCTACACTGCAGGTAGAATGTAATGTTCCACCTCCACAATCTCTAACTTGCCACCGCACAAGGCAGAGATCACTGGTTTCACTGGAGCATATACTTTTGCACGAAGGTGCCAGATGCCCTTTTGCAAGAAGCTCTGATAAAGCTCCACAACTTGGGCAAAGAGACTGTGCATTAGGGTTCTGCCTTTGTTGTCTCCACTATGACCCTACCTCAATTTTGTTTTCATTTTTGTCATTTCAGCATTGAATATTTTATTAATACAGACATAGTGGGTCCCCCCCCCCACCCCGCCCCGGTCAAATAAGGAATATAGCAAAACAAAGTTATGAGTACTCCAGGGGATACCAAGAAGCTTCAACTGCTCTGCCAGCAAACCCCGTGGAATAGAATACAGAGTGGGAATGGAATGGGAGAAGCCATTAAAACAGAAGATAGGGAGCTAAACTGAAGCCGGTTTTATTACCTTATCTCGTGTTTGCTTTTATTTCCATGTGTCTCATTCACATAACGAGTGTATTGACACTCATTATGCAAATCAGATGGTCTTGCCAGGAGGATGTCAGCTCCTCCATGAGTCATTTAAACTAGGTTATATATTTATCAACAGAACCACTGGCCCTAATAATAGGAGTTGAAATTTGCCCAGGAAACGCTGAGGAACAACAAAAAAACCTGCATCAGCTGACAGTTCACGGTGCTGCCTGGAAAAGCATCGATTTAACTTGCCAGAATCCAGAATTTCAAAGAGGTTCTGAAGGCTACTAGAGCTTGAAGACAACAGCAGTGTCCCCCTAACTGCACAGTAGTCTGGGAGCTTAAACAAAAAGGAAAGGAAAAGGGGGTGTGCTAGTCATCCACTAAGAAGAAAATTAAAGTGATTCAAGTGATCCTGAAACTGTAGAATTCAAGTGTGCAACAGCCAGATTCAAAGAAGAGGGTCAAATCTCAACAAGGGAACCAGTCTCTTGCTGACTCTCAGCTTTATATTACAGCTAAATCAAATCCTGTGAAATGCTTCTGGTGGTAAACCCACCTCAGGATCACCCATTTAGCTGTTGGGAGCCGCCTCTTTAAGATTGGGGTCAAATAAGCCCTTTGGTTTGCTAAGGAGCTGCTGCTGGCAAAGCCAGTGGGGGAATGTAGACTTGAATGAGGATGGCAAGACCAGTTGAAGACATGCTGGAGCCTATGGCAATGCTTACTCAGTGGTGGTGCTGGCACATTGTTTTTCTCTGCCGCTATTGCATCTGAGCAGAGCCCAATGGAGCTCATTGGAGTCATCAAGGGTCCCATGGCCCCATGGCCTGTGGAAAGAAGGTCTAGACTTCACAATAGCCCGATATCAACAATCTCCACAATAAAATAATTTAAAAGCCCTCTCGGCATAGATTTATTTATTTATTTATTTATTTATTTATTTATTTATTCTTGGACTTATAAACTGCTCGATTTTCCCAGAGGGAACTCTGGGCGGTGTACAAACATGTCACCCCAGGCAACTGAACAATACAATCACAAAACAATCCCCAGCAAAAATAAACATCAAAACCTAACAAATGCACATCAAACATCCAAGTACCATTAAAAACTACTAGCAAATATTTATATATATATATATATATATATATATATATATATATATATATATATATATATATATATATATATATATATATATATATATATATATATATATATATATATATATATATATATCGGGTAAAATGACATAGTGTGACTGGCCAAGGCAAATTATATCTGGCAAGAAACTAGAAAGACAGGAGCCAGCTGTCAAGCCCTGCACACAGAACACACAGCAAGCCAAGTTCAGTTCTTTGCCAGGAACTTTAGTTGTAATCCAGATAAAGTACAAAGTACAGTCCGAGTCAATCCAGAATAATTTACAGAGCCAAATGTCAAGTTCAAGGGAAACAGAGAAACGTCGTAGTCAGGAAGCCGGTCCAAGGTCAGGAAACAGAGAACGCCGTAGTCAGAAAGCCGGTCCAAGGTCAGGAAACAAAGTCAGGATAACACACAGGAATGTGGTGGCAAGGTAAGTGACGCGTTGTTCCCACAGAGGGTTCAGGGTAAACTTGCTAGCTTTATCCTAAAACAGGGAGCACACCCATATCTCTGGCAAGGCTCCTGCTAGAACTCAGGGCTTTCAGATCTAATTCTACGCCTGTCATTAAAGATCCTTTCCCTAGCTCTCCTGTTAGTTCTCCTTTGCAGGATCCTGCTCCTAGCCCTTATAGGAGGAGGAGATGTGCCCTCAGCTGCGTCCTCAGACTCAGCTGCCTGCTGAGTTGAACTACAAGGCTCCTCCTGCTGCTCTCCAGCATTTAACCCTTCACATTCGGGTTCCATGACAGGCAGGGTCCTGGCACCAGCAAGGGGGGGGGGGAGAGAAAGAAAAGAAAAGAAAAGAAAAGAAAAAGGGTGCTCAGAGGGCCCCAAAACATTGGCTGAAGAGCCAGGTCTTCAAGGCCCTTCTGAAGGCCAACAACGACTCCGCCTGCCTAATCTCAGCCGGCAGCTTGTTCCAGTAAGCCGAGCCCACCACCGAGAAGGCCCAGTTCCAGGTCGAAGCCCTATGGGCCTCCCTCGGTGTCCGCACTCTGAGAGAGAGGGAGGATGAAGATCTAGTTGGTCTGGATCAGATTGTTCTCTGGGAGATCCGCTCCGCCAGATAGATAGCTCCCAAGCCATGGAGGGTTTTGTAAACCAAAACCATGACCTTGAACCTTATCCGGGAAGCAACGGGCAGCCAATGCATTGCATGGATGCTGTAACATACCCGTCAAGTGTCCCATATTAGCTGGGAAATCCCATTTTTAGGCATCTTTCCCACCATCGTCCTGTAATAGTATTTTCTTGTAAATCTCCCAGATTTTATAATTTTTAAAAAATCCTCTGAATGGCATGGGTGGTGGTGGCCATGTTGCTGCATGTTAGGGGTTGCTGCATGGGAGCCGCCATGTTGGGGGCAGCTATCGAGCATGCTCTAAGCATTGAACATGATCAATAGGTGGTACAGGCAGGGATACTGTGATCACAATCCCTTATTTTCAAATCTGGAACTTGCCTTTGTGGGTTTTTGTTGTTGTTGTTGTTGTTGTTGTTTATTTTATTTTATTTTATTTTATTTTATTTTAGTTTAGTTTAGTTTAGTTTATTTTGCAATTGGGAGCCCCGTACCGCAGGGGAAGTGGGCAGGGAGATGGAGGGGTGCTTTGTTTGGGGTTTTTTTTTTTTGCAATCGGGAGGGGAAGGGGTGAGGAGGGAGAGGGACGCTTGTTTGTGGGGGGGGGTTTACAATCGGGAGTGGAAGGGGTGGGGAGGGGGAGGGGGAGGGGGAGGGGGCGCTTTGTGCTTTTGTACACCTCCCCCCTCCTGTCCTGGCTGGGGCTGGAGAAAACTTGACAGGTAAGTGCTGTAATTGAGATAGGCCCAGTGGATGTTGCAGTGACCCCTGCGTATCCTGCGATTATGGATACATTTCAACAAGGATGTGATTGGGATCCTTAGAACCGTGAAAGCCATGATGTGTTTCTGCTTGGGACTGATTATTTGTGGCTCACACGAGCAGCCAGGGCCAGAACAATACAGCCAGACTGCTGGCTGATCCCAGTTACGGAGAACGTATAATTTCCTTCTCACCATGACTTCATCTGCTACCAGTCTGCTTCCAGGCACAACTGGAAAGTGCTAGTTATTACTTATAAAGCCTGAGAATGCTTAGGTCCAGACTCTTTGAAAGACCATAGTCTAACATAAAAGCCCGCTTCAACGTGCAGATCAACAGGAGATCAACGGGATTACTCTGCCCCACAGCCTCCCAAGGCTCATTTGAACACATGAGATGACTTTCCTTGTGGTTGCTCCAGATTTTGGAACTCGTTGACAAACAAGGGTGGGATGGCACCCTTCTCAGTATCCTTTTGCTGGGAGGCTCAGGGGTTGAGCCTGAGACCTTCAGTGGCAAGGAGTTTGGAAGTGAGTGTGTTTCTTGCTTTTAAAAATGTAAACTAGATAATGTAAAATGTTTTAACCGAGGTAGTTTCAAGTCTTGTTATCTTGAATTGCGTCACAGTGGATTGAATCAGATTTTAAGATTTACATTTTGTGACAAGAATCCTACAGCACAACTTTAGACCACACAGCTGTGATAAAATCATCAGCCATGGCCATTTGGAGGGGGATTAAAACTGCTCCTCTGCCAAGGTTCTAGGGATCCCTTTTCATCATAAGGAGGCCTCAGGGAGTCAAAGAAAGGAACTCTTTAATGGGAAAGGAGCTTGTCAATGCTTCAAAATTGCAACTACATGTATTGATCTGACTGATTGACAAATCTACTTGGATGATCTCACAGGAAAAGAATTCCAGTAGCCATGACTCAACTTCCCGTGGATGACTGAGAATCTTCACAGACATACTTGAGGTAGTATTATATGCTTGCAAGTTGGACTGATCTTGGACCTATATGAAGGCATTAGTAGCATACGGAAACCAGACCCCTTAATTTATGCTTAATTTTTGTTTCATTAAGTCAAATGTTGTTCTGTGATTTAGTAAGTATATTCTGCTTCATAAAGGTTAATAAGAATAATTATGTGACATTAAGTCAATTCTGACTTACAGCAACTCTTTTCGGCGTTTTCCAAGTAGAGAATAGTGAGAAATGGTTGGTCGTTCCTTTCTTTTTGGGGGTGCCCTGAGACTGTGCAGCTTGCCCAAGGCCACACAGGCTGGGTCTTTTCCCAGGAGGCAACACAGAGAATCAAATTCCCAACCTCTAGTGCTACAGCCAAATCCTTAAACCATGGAGCTACATTGCCAGCTGGATAAAAAGTTGGCCGAATAGGAATGCCATTTCTTCTTCTCAAAACCTACTAACTTGCAATTTTTTTCTCAGGTGATCTACTCATATAGGATGAAATTGTAAAAGATATAATTGAGTTCTGGTGCAAACTATGACCAGTTGATGCAAAACGCTTTCCATGTTCTGAATATGTGTCTGCTATGCTTTTGTGTGTGCGTATTATTTTATAAGCCACATTATTTGTTGAGTGTTTCTGATACATCTTCTGAACATCTTCCAAGCAACTTCCCAGTTTGCACTTCCATAAAGATGGTGGAAAGGGTGGAGAATCTTTTCAAGAGAAGAAAACTGCATGGCAGCCATGCTTTGGTGATCAGAGTGTAAGGGGGAATAATGTGATTATGGGGTCAGTGAAAAGAGTAAACAGTGCCAACTAATTTGGTACCTTGGCATCCTGGGCAATTATACAGACCTTGCAGTGCAATACCACCATAGTTATTCATTGAACAGAATCATTTTAAAGATGCTGGTCAAACTGATTGAGTGATCTTAGGGCGTTTATACACGACCCCTAACCTCCGCCGCAAATGGCTGCAAGGTGCGGACCTTAGAAATGTTTACCCACCACCTCCGGACTTTGCAGACAATTAAGTGCGACCCCGCCCACTTTAGCAAGACCAAACAGCAGTTTTCTTGTACCTGCTTTTTGGAGGTGACAAATATTTGATCCGGTGTAAGGATAGTGAGTGCGGGGCTCTCCTGGCTTCCGTTTGTTCTTTTTTTGCGCCCCGCCCCTTTAAGAGATCTGAATGCTGCCCAGAACAAAACGGAGGTAAGAAGGCATTCTTTTCTTTCTTTTTTCTCCGTCCCTCAGGCAGCCAGCAACCAGGAAGTGCGGAGGGGGGTGGGGACAGAGGAAGAGCTAGGAACCCCTAAGATCTCTGGTCCGAATTTAAGTGGCCAGCGGATCTTAGGGGTCATGTAAAAAGGCCCATAGTTAAAACTTAAAGACAATGATGGCCAATGCCCAGGACCACCAATTTATTTGTTGTGAAAAGTCTGCCACTCAGTGGAAAGAAACATCATGGCTACTCCAGGCACCTACAGCACTTGGTATTCCCTAGTGGTCTCCCATCCAAGTACTAACCAGGGCCGACCCTGCTTAGCTTCCGAAATCAGGCGAGATCGGATATGCTTAGGCTAGTCTTTACAAAAAAAACAACTAATTCTGAGTGCACAGTAGTGAGACTATATGCTTGAATATCAGAAAATTTATTTTAATGAAATTAAAGTATTACATATAATAGTGTATTTCCCATATACAGTATATTTATATTCAGTGAGATGCAGAGAATACAAGGTATAGGGCATTTCAGAGGGTGATTAAATACTTGGTGTATTCATCTGATTTACTCTATGAGCCACTAATATTGACTTGTATATTGATTTTTATCTCAGGGCTAAGACCCAATATGATCACTGCTGCTTTCTGTCTTTTAAACTACAGTGATGTATTCCTACTAAATACTGTAATCCTGAATTATATCACAATTTGTATAGACCAGCATATGGAAATGTAATGCAAACTAAATCCTCCTGTTGTGTGAAAAATATCTCTTTTTTATTTTCCTTGACTTTTGTATCCTCATTTTCGTGATGTATTTTCTGCTTTTCAGTATGGTGGTTTGAGATAGGTGGTTTGAGAGAGGGGTCAGAGAAGCCATTCATGTGAGCATTGAAAAGTTGGGGGCCTCAGGCACAGTCTATCTGCTACTTATCAGGCTTTGCTTTCAACAATACCCAGAAAAATCAAAAAGCCTTCACCACCAAGGCCATAGCTAACAACCCATACTTTATGGGTTTCAGCACCTTTAGGCCATTGTTCACCTTAAGGCTGTTGATACTGTCTACCTAAGGAGCCTATTCGGGCCGTTGTTCATCTTATAAGGCTATTTCAGACCAGGGTGAAAAGTGGTCAAAGCGGACTATAAGATGGAGGACTCGCAACTAGCTTTCTTCAGACAGATGAAGCTGTTCGGATGAGCAGTGAAACGTTTTTATCTCTCAAGAAAAATAAGCCTAGTTGCCATGACTCAACTTCCAGATAAACTCACCTGGATGACTGAGAATCTTCACACTCATTCAGGTAGAATAAACAGAATAATAATAAGGTGGTGAATAAAACAAATTTGCACTAATGCCGACCTATGGCTCCAAGTTAAGCAACCAGGTTTTCAAACCTTGCTTACATTTGTCCAACTCTGGTTCCATACGAAGGTGTTGGGGAAGAGAATTCCACAATTTTGGAGACAAATGAGTTTATGCTCTAAGCCTGGAATTTGCCACTTTGGTCCAAAGGACCAATAAGAGTCCAGAATCAGCAGATCAGGTCCTCCTAGAGCAGTGGTGTCCAAACTTCAGCCCTCCAGATGTTTTGGACCGCAATTCCCACAGTCCTTTATCATTGGCAATATAGGCTTGGAATTCTGGGAACTGCGGTCCAAAACATCTGGAGGGCTGAAGTTTAGACACCTCTGTCCTAGAGGAATGTGCCATGTCATGAGCTCTGCTAAACAACTAGGGCAAGAAAACTGTAGTGCTTAAAATGTTGGGGAAAGGAGTTTATACTATGTCCTTGACTGAACAGGCAGCCAATGCAATGCTCTGCTAATGTTGGGGAATAAGAGAGTAACGTGTCTGGTTTAAAGCTAATCGTACCACACTATTCTGTACAGTGGTACCTTGTATAAAGGAATTAATTCATTCCAAATGAAATTCTGTTAAGCAAATTTTCCTTTGTACAAATTTCCCATAGGAATGCATTGAAAACAGAAATCCCTAATTGCAACCATTTTTATGTTGTATGGATTCGCCTCACAGACGATTCTGTTAAGCAAATATCCCTATCTCCAGAATTTTTTATGTTGTACAGATTTTGTGTTATGCAAACCGTTTGTTACACGAGAGTCCACTGATATAAGTGGATGAAGTGCAGAAGAAGGAAGACCTGCTAACAGACTGGCACAATAATCCCGACACGAAACCACCAGGGCATGAACAAGAAATTTAGTGGTCACAGGAATCAAAAAGTGATGGATTTGGCGAATGTTTACCCAAATGGAGATTGCATATCCTAGGTGTCACATTCACAAAGGAGTGAAGTGACAGCAGATCGTCCACTTAAAACTCTAAGATCCCTAGCCTCTGAGATAGGAATCCCAGAACCTCCCTGGAGGGATAGAGGAGAGGCAGTCCAAGAGCAACCAGAACTGCTGTGTGGCTCCTGTCTCCGAGGCTAGGGGACCTTGGTGCCTTAGTGCAGCGTTTTTCAACCACTGTTCCGTGGCACACTAGTGTGCCGCGAGATGTTGCCTGGTGTGCCGTGGGAAAAATTGAAAAATTCTAAAGAAATTCAACCCAGGGCCGGCAGGCGGCCCACAGCTGGGAGGCACTATAAATAGCGTCCAAGGGCCAGCTTGGCTCCTCCCCCCCCCGAGGCCCATGGTGCTGGCGTCACTTCCTCCCCGGCCGGACCTGGCCCCGCTCATTCTCTTAGTGTTTGCCCTGTGCCTGCCGCCGCCGCCGCGACCCGCTCGCTTCCCTCTCCCCCCTCCTTTTTTTACCCTGGACCACCACCACCCCTTTCTTGGGAGCTACCAATGGACTGAGCCGCCCGACAGCCCGCCCGCCAACACTAGCCGGCCTGGCAGCCCCAGCCCAGAACAAACCACCAGGTGAGGGGAAGGGGAGGAGGGGCGCCCGGATGCCCCACAAGCACCACGGCAGGGCTGCGAGGAGGAGGGGATGGAGGAGGCCTCCGCCGGGCCTGGGCTGAGGAGGCGGGAGGGCGGGGGGGGCCTACTGGCACGGGGAAGAGCCGTCTCTGAGGGGCCCCGCGATGGGTTCCTTGAAGTCTTGCCCCTTTCTTTCTGTCTTGGGTCGCCCTCTTCTCTCTCTCTGTCTATTCTTTCTTTTTTCCCCCACCTCTCTCTTTCCATTTGTACCCTTTCCCCTCTTCATAGAAACGTGCTCATTTCTAGCCTGCATATGTGTATGTCTAGCAGCCTGCCTACTGTAATTAAAACTGTAAACCGCCCCAGAGACTCCTTGAAGTGGCATGGGGCGGTATACAAGCAGAACACTTTCTGCCTTCTTTCCTTCCTGCCGTCCTTCATCCTCCTCCCCTCCTGTCGCTGGACTTGCTGAAGGCATCTGCCTTGGCCACAGTGTGGAGAGCAAGATTGGCTTTTGGGTCTTATTTGTGTTCCTGGAGAGTCAGTGCCCCTTCTCAGGTCTCCACTGGACACAGAAGTCCATGCAGGGCAAAATGTCTTTAAATTAAAAAAAAACACAGGTAAGTGAGAACTGGGTGCTAGAGAGCAGGCTGCCTCAATCTGTGGCCCCTCTGTCCTGCTTCTCCCTACACCAGCAATGGCGAACCTTTTAGAGACTGATATGGGCACAGAGTTAAATTTTTAACATTTTCTAATGGTGGTGTGCCTCGTGATTTTTTTCATGAAACAAGTGTGCCTTTGCCCAAAAAAGGTTGAAAAACACTGCCTTAGTGGATGATTGACTGTCACTTCAACATCATACTTTGGGCTCATCACAAGAAGATTATATTTACAGGGGGGAGGAACTAATGCTAGGAAATGAGGAGGACCAAATTTGAGATGGATCGACTCCAAAAAGGAAGCCACAGTCTTGAGTTTATAAAAGATGAGCAGGACTGTTAAGGCATAACATTTGGGAATTCGCTCCTAAAATATCTCACTTACCTTGAAAGCCCTGTTAGGGTCACTATAAGTTGGTTCTGACCGGATGGGTTTTTTTTTTTGCAGTTGGGAGCCCCGCACCGGAGGGGAAGGGGGCAGGGAGATGGAGAGGTGCTTTGTTTGGTTTTTTTGTTTTGGTTTGGTTTTTTTTGCAATCGGGAGGGGAAGGGGTGCTTGTTTGTGGGGGGGTTGCAATCAGGAGTGGAAGGGGTGGGGAGGGGGAGGGGGCACTTTGTGCTTTTGTACACCTCCCGCCTCCTGTCCTGGCTGGGGATGGAGAAAACTTGACAGGTATGTGCTGTAATTGAGATAGACCCAGTGGATGTTACAATGACCCCAGTGTATCCTGTGATTATGGATACATTTCAACAAGGATGTGATTTGGATCCTTAGAATTGTGAAAGCCATGATGTGTTTCTGCTTGAGATTGATTCACAACAATTGTACTTCCACCTTATAACTCATATGGACCAGTGTAGTTACCAATGAGGGTAATTTATCATATTCTCAACTGTTAGATAAACAAACAATACTCTCTGACTGCATGTAGAAGTTCCCCTGATATATGCTTAGATTTTGTGATAAAAGATAGAGCCAGACTAAAATTCTGTTTCTATTCATCCATATTTACTTATATGCCTGTGTGTATGTTCATTTCCATGTATTCTCTTTTTACTTGGGCATAACGGACTAGAAGGCAATTTAGGGCAAAATAAAATACTTGGTGTCTGCTTCATCAGACGCAGCCCATGGCATCTTATGGTGAATAAAACGTGTTAGCCTTTAAGGTGCCACAAATCACTGGTGCTTTTGTTGCAACAGATTAAAACAGCTACCCTGTGACATATTTCTGCTACACTGGAGTAACCCCACTTTTGAGGTTCAGAATAGGCTGAAGATCACATTATGCAAACAGTCAAGAGATTCTTTTTTGTTTGTTTTTGGTTTTTGTTTTTTTTGTTTGTTTGTTTTTTTTGCTTCTGTTGGATGACACCCAGCGAAATGGAAAATTCAGGGAATTGTAGTAAAAACTAAAATAAAAGGCCTTTCTAAGCTCCAGGAAAGATGGCCAGTCAAACACTACAAGGCGGTAGGCATCTCCGATAGGTTTACCACCCTCCCCTCCCTGGCTGAGAGCATATACAATATGGCAGCAGTTCCACCTATGAAACAGTAGCATATCTATGTCCCCAGCATAATTATGATGTAGGCTTGCTATGCTCATTTCTATCTACAAAGTTATCCATCATCCTATCCAATTTTAATTTGCAAAACATAGGGGGCATGAGCTGATGAAACTCCTGCCTCAAGGGAAAACTCGATCAAATTATCCATGAGATTTTTCGACATGTAATACGGGAAGATGATTTATGCATTTATGAACAGAATAAGATGTTGGATTTACCTATCACTATGCATCTATTAACTCCAGTCTTGTTACAGCTATTAAGCACTTAAACATTTCTATTAATAATTTGCCTGCATTTTACTGGTGTTGTCTTTTTTCTCAGGTTACATTACATCACCATTGTTTCTCCATTTATTACTGAGTTGCACCAGTTGTGAAATGAGGGTTGATCTTCATTGTGAACACATTCAAAATGATTAGTACATTATTTTCCTTTGATGATTTATCTTAAACGAACGGTACATTTATCACTGAACATTTTAAATCTAAAACAAATGAAAATATTTTCTGAAAATTGTTAACTTTTAATTTTTCCTTCCACCTACATAAAATGTTGTTCAATTCATGAAGATTTAAATGTTTTTAATTACCAATCCAACATGTGAAAAACATTATATCTGCACCTTTTTTTAAAATAGTGAACTATATTTTCCAGCTTCATGATGTCGTTTAAACCTTTTGTCAAACTGGAAATTTAATTTCAATATCAGTCTAGTCATTTTAGTAGGCTGTTCAAAGACACAGTAAGTTGATTCAGAAATTATTTCTGTTATTTAGATCTGGCTCTGATTTTGTCAAGTTTGATATAGATCCACTGCGATTGGACACAGACCCTGAATCCAAATCACAATTTATATATCAGGATTCCACTGGTCCCCCAAACCATGGCTGTTTTTTTTTGAAGTGTCTTAAGTCTGGAGATAGAATACATCTAAAGAAGTGGGTGGTTGTGGAAAGTCCTATAACAGGGACAGAGATGCAACTGGAATGGTCTCTCCAGTTTTTTTTTATTCCACTAACTAAAAGGGAATAACCAAAAACAACATTCCCAACAAATAATCCACCTTTTATGGGCAGGGATAGTGTGCTAGTGTTGGAGGTGCCATGTTTCCCCACGACGAGGAGCTGAACTCCAGCCATGAAGAGGATGGTGAGGAGCCCATAACCAGCAACAGCCGCCATTTCATCAAAGCACTCGGAGACCTGGACTGCCATTGGAAACCTCCATCTTGTGCCCCCATGCTCCTCTCCCCATCGTGTCCCCTGCATGCTTGCTAACCCAGGCCTCTGGCAGGGTGGAGCTTGGCCACTGAGAACTGGTGTCAGACGGTTCAAGTGTCCTTTAGTCCTGGCCCTGTGAGTCTTGCCCATACCTGCCTGGAGGCTGTGTCTTTTTTTCTGTCTCTATGCTGCCTAGGGCAGCTTCTTCAGATGCGCAAGTCGGCTTCAGGTGCTTTAACTCCATGGCATTTTACTCCTGCTCCTTCACTAGATGGAATACCCAGAGCTGTGCAGTGAATAGAGCAGGCATGTCCAAACTTCAGCACTCCTGATGTTTTGGACCACAATTCCCAGAATTCTAATCTTAGATTGCCAATGGCAAAGGACTGTGGGAGTTGTGGTCCAAAACATCAGGACAGTCGAAGTTTGGACATGCCTGGAATAGAGTGATGGTCTAAGACTCAGGAGGCTTGGGTTCTAATCCCCATTCAGCCATGGAAACTCACTGGAGGTGGTGGGTGAAACTGTTAAAACTTACCTTATGGTACTTACCTTGAAAGCCCTGCTACGGTTGCTATAAGTCAGTTCTGATTTGAGGGCACATAACAAAAACAACAGTTGCTAACGACAAGGAAGGCAGATAGCTATCCTAATATCTGTTGCTATCTCAGAGCAATTCCAGATAAAGCTCTACCTTTTTTGCAATGACCAACGGCCTTTCTTCCATCTTGTGGGGGGAATGCCTCCTTCATCCTTCCTGTATCTAATCTTTAGACTCCAATAGAGCCTTCCTGACAACTGAATCATTGCCATCACCCACTGTGTACTTCCCAGTCCCACTAAACCATTGGCCCATCTACATCTTACCAGTGATGAAGGCAAGGTAGTCTACTACCTTCAGACCCTGGAAGCATATGTCCATTTCTGTTGCTACTGCGAACATACCTCATGGTTGATCCTTCAAGTGACATAATGGTAATAATATCGCTTAACCAATGCGGAGACACAATAGAAATTAGGTGGAGTTCTTTGTCAATGAAATGAAACAAATGAAATAGGCAACAAAATCATTGTTTCACAATTGGAATTAAACCTGAGTCATAATTGTAATAGAGTTTTTCTCCCCAAATTTGAATAGAAATAATAAATATGCTTGCAGGGATGCAGAAGAAAAGCCATTATACAGAAGGCAATGCATACATTTGTTCCTCAAACTGAGAAAACAGATCCCAGCCCTGAGAACTTGAAGGATCAAACGTGTGTATGCGGCGGGGGGGGGAGCGTTAAAGAATATATTTTAGCACTTAAAAACACAGTGAGATCTCTCTTACATAGTTTACTACTCAGGTGGATGGATGAACAAGCAAGGTATACAGATGCTTAGCAAAACTGCTCTAACTAGCAGAACAAAAGGTACAGAAGAAACAGAAACTCAGAGGCGACACGTAAAGAGTATGAGGAGTAAATGATCTCAGATTCTTGGTTTTGAAATCTCAAGGAAAGGGATAGCGCTAGCCAGGAAACCTTCTTGGAGGGAACCCATGATTTTAGACACAGATACTTTTAGGGCAAATCTTGCCCTATTTTCCTCTTTGTAACAAAATGCCAGATAACATTTTTATTCCATAATTAAGTGAGTTCACCAATATGACTGCAACCTCCTTACTTATTCCTGTGGCTTCCAGCAGCTCTCTACATTTGGACATTTTCATATCCTTATGTATACAGCTTGATGTCCAACACAACAAACACATCAAGACTCTATGCCCATATAATAGAAAACAGATTCCAACATGTCTGCTTACTGGGAGATTTTAATGCGGTAGTAGATGAAACACTAGATTACATGAAAGAAGGCAGAACCTCTAGCTAGCACCACCTTCTGTGTTCTCTCTCTAGGAAGGACTTGAATCATCTTAAAAGACCTCAAACCCATTCTAGAGAGACAAATCAGGAGGATACCATGGTCAATAGTATCAAAAGCTGCAGAGAGGTCCAGTAAAACCAACAGGGACACAAATTCCCCTGACATACTGTAGGTCATCTACCAAGGTGATCAGCATTAGTCTCATAACCATGCCTGAAGCCAAAATGAAATGGATCTAGGTCAGGCATGTTCAAACTTTGGCCCTCCAATGTTTTGGGCCACAACTCCCACAGTCCTTTGCCATTGGAAATACAGGTTTGGAATTCTGGGAGCTGTGGTCCAAAACATCAGGAGGGACAAAGTTTGGACATGCCTGATCTAGTTAGTTTGTCTCATCCAGAAACCTCTGGAACTGAGAGGCCACAACCCACTCTAACACCTTCCTCAAGAATAGGATATTATATACCAGTTGGTAATTATTCAGTACTGTTGTTGAATCCAAAGGGGGCTTTTTAACAGTGGTCTTACTATTGCCTCCTTTCATCATGACAGAAACCTGCCCTGAAGGCATTCACCACTCCTCATAACAATTCAACTAATTCCTTTCTGGAGGCTTTTATGAACCAGGAAGGAGAAGGATGTAGCAGACACATGGTAGCCCTGACCTTCCTAAGGGTCCTGACCACTTCATCAGGTTACAGAAACTCATGCATTAACAGAGGGCAAGCAAGGGCCACAGTTAAATTCACAGGACCTGTATGAACTACAGGTCCTTCTGCATCCAGCTCAGTGAGGATCTGAGCAATGTTGCCTGAAAAGTGTTGTGTGACTTCTTCACAGTGAGCTACAGTGTGGTCTGCATTATCCTCCTGGGTGCTGGCACACAGCTCTTCAAGATACTGTAACCCTTTTCTATAAAATACAGGATCATACAATTAATGCATGCTCAGAAGAAAGTCCTATGGAGAGGACTTTCAGATCTTGTCTGTGGTAGATGTGTGTATGTTTACAGCCTCCATCATTGTTCTGAAACACCAGCTTGCCTCTTACGCATAGCACAAAATCTTAGCTTGCAGAGTTAATTTTCAAAAGGAATTCACAGTAGAAGTCCTCCGGAAGGAATTTGCTACCTTTATCATTGCAGGATTGTTAGTCATTTCTTGTTACTAATTACAAGTGGACCCTCGTATAGTATAACAAACAGTTTGTATAACATAAAATCTGTACAACATTAAAAAATCCAGTGATAGGGGAAATTTGCTTAACAGAATCGCCTATGGGGCGAATCCATAGAACATAAAAATGGTCGCGATTAGGGATTACTCCGTTTTCAATGCATTCCTAGGGGAATTTTGTATAAAGGAAAATTTGCTTAACAGAATTTCATTTGGAACGAATTAATTCCTTTATTCAAGGTACTTCTCAATTGACGCCTGGAAAACACCATAGGATTGACAAAGTAAGAAACATATACTGTATACCTTAAGCAGAGGCCTAGATCCAAATACGCTTCTCCGTCGAACTCCACAGATACACTTTCCCCTGCCCATGAAATCAATGGATGGATGGATGGATGGATGGATGGATGGATGGATGGATGGATGGATGGATGGATGGATGGGTACTGGGTTGTTATTCATCTCCAGTAAGTAACCTGAGAAAGCTGACTGTCAAGATTACCTAGGGCCCTTTTTGTTGGCTCCATATGGTGGCTAAGGATGGTGCTGGGGCATATCAGTAGGCTGATGCGCAGCTTGAGGGTAGAAGTGTGTGTGTGTGTGTGTGTGTGTGTGTGTGTGTGTGTGTGTGTGTGTGTGTGTGTGAATAATTGTTTTATTTTTATTTTTGGGGGGTGGAAATAACAGTTATACAGTACAGTATATGCATTTTGAAGTACACTGGGGGTGTACTGATGGGAGAAATGCAGCCCTGAAGGGAATTCTTCCCTCAGCACCATTTAGTGGCCTTTGTGCTTTTATAGCTAATATTACACAGGCAGCCCATTATGTAAGTTATAAGAAAGAAATGAGAAAGCAACAGTACATTTGACTGGAAACATTTGCAAAAACATCAGCCTCTTTCAACCTGAACCAAATTAACAAGATTTCCTATGGCCTCTAGCACTACATTTAACTCTTAATGGTAATGTTAAGTTTTTGTAAAATGTTGAGAGGCGCAAAGAGGGCGCATCTTCTTTTCCACTGCCCAAGTAGGCTCCTTGTCCATGGAGAAAACTGAGCTGGGGTCCCTAAGTGTTAATGCTCTGCTTTTTATAAACAAGGCAGGGCTTTGTTGATTGCATAATTTAATCTATCAGTTAGAGTCTGCCAAATCCTGTGTCAGCAAGCTGGAAATACTGGTATGTCCAAATTTAAGTCAGGGTTCTCTGAAATGGACCAAATCCAAATTAAAAGTTTGTTAGATAAAACGAGAGAAAGGAACACAGCGATACAGACAGCAACAATCTGCAAGCATTTATGAACTGCTTTATGGGTTAGTCGTCCTGCCACAGCCTGGCATTCTGCTGCCCTATCCTACGTCTGTAGTTCTAACTGCATTGCTCTTCTTGTAGAGATCTCTTAGCAACTAATCAAGCCTGAATCTTTGTTGTCATGCTTGTTGTTTGCTGTTCCTGGCAGAGAACTCCTCCTTCTACCCTTGCTCTCCTTGGAGCGGTCTAGTAGTTTCTAGTCTTCATGTTCGGTTTGGTCCTTGACATTTGGATCTAATCCCACCATTTATCTTCAACTTCTAGCTCTCTTTCTGCATCTCTTAAATATTTTCATTTGCTGTCCCAAGCTTAAGATTTAATTTACTGTACGTCAGAGTTTAGTGGGATGTTGGTTTAGTGGAGTGTTCCAGTTAACCTAAATGGGGGAAAACACCAAGCAGGTTGGGGTTGGGGTTGGGGGGGTGGCTGTTGTTTTTTGGGGTTCTTTCATTATTTACTTACAGAGAATTCTGCCAGCCTGGCCATATCCAAGTCTCATCCAATGCCACTCCCTTTTTCCTTCAAATAAGGAAAAGGTAACAGCTCAGGACCAGAATCAGCAGTACACCTCCATTTGAAGGAAAAAGGCCACTCTTTCAAAGATGAGGATGTACACATATTAGACAAAGAAGAGAGGTGGTTTGAGAGAGGAGTAAGGGAAGCCATTCATGTTAGCATTGAAAATCCCTCCCTCAACAGAGGTGGTGGGCTCCGGCATAGTCTATCTGCTACTTATCAGGCTGTACTTTCCAAAGTACCCAGGCAAATCAAGGAGCCTTCACCACCAGGTCACAGCTAATGACCCATTCTTGATGGGTTTCAGCACCTTAGGCCATTGTTTACCTTAAGGCCATGGACACTAATGTCTCCCTAACAAGCCTATTCAGGCTTTGTTCATCTTATGAGCCAATCAGACCAGGGGACAAGAGGTCAAGCTGACTATAAGAAGGTCTCTTGCACTAGCTGTATTCAGACCGATGAAGCTGTTTGGATGAACAGCGAAACGTTTCTATCTCTCAAAAAAGAAGTCCAGTAGCCATGACTCAACTCCCAGTTAAACGAACCTGGATGACTGAGAATCTTCACAGATTTATTTAATGGAGGACTTTTAAAAAAACAGGGAAGGAACAGTAGGACCTAGGTTACTTTGGCGGAACACTTTTCTGTTTAGTTTGCTATTTAAAGGAAAGAGAAAACCTAGATCTCCTCTCCCCTATCACCACAGTCTACAGCTAGAGAAATATTTTTATTTCACTTTTCTTTCCCAGCTATACGTACAGCCTCAACAGGGATAGGAAGTAAGCAGTGGTGGTCATACCTAGATTATTCCTGCTGTGGGATCTTTTGTGTTTAAAGATAAACCTTCTATCTATCTATCTATCTATCTATCTATCTATCTATCTATCTATCTATCTATCTATCTATCTATCTATCTATCTATCTATTTGTTATATTTCTATACCGCCCATCTTCCGAACGGAACTCTGGGCGGTTAACAATAAAAACAGGGCAGCAAAGAAAAAAAAGGGAAAAAAAGAAAACGCAAGTAATAATAAAAAAGGAGGGACCATACCCTCCACAGCAGATGACACGGGCAGCAAAATAAAATAAAATAAATAAATAAATAAAAGGGGGGAAAAGAAAAAAAGAAAATAATTAAACAAAAAGTCGCCATATGCCTCTTTGAAGAGGTGGGTTTTCAAGGCCTTTTTAAAGGTGGGCAGGGACTCTGATAGGCACAGCTCACTAGGAAGATGATTGCACAGCGTAGGGCCCACCACAGAGAAGGCGCGGTTACGCGTGAGCAATTTCCACGCCTCCCTGGGAGTGGCCACCGTTCGTGAGCGCACCTGCGCCATTCTTGTGGGCCTGACCCCAGTTGACCTCTGGGAGATACGCTCCGACAGGTACTCTGGTCCCAAGCCATGGAGGGTTTTGAAAATTAAAACCAGGACCTTGAACCTTATCCGGAGGGCAATGGATAGCCAATGCAGGCGAGCCAGAACTGGGGTGATGCGCTTGAATCTACGGGCGCCCACCACCAGTCTGGCCACCGCATTCTGCACCTGCTAGAGCCTCCAAACAAGGGTCAAGAGCAACCCCACGTAGAGAGCATTGCAGTAGTCAATCCTCGAGATCACAAGAGCCTGCAAGACTGTCCTCAGGGAGGACTCATCCAGGTACTGGCGGATCTGGGCTATCCTGCGGAGGTGGAAAAAAGTGGTCCTGGAGACCGTCATCACCTGGGCTTCCAGGGAGAGGGCTGAATCCAGGACAATGCCCAGATTCCTGGCCCTGTCCGTAGGCTGGAGGGAAACACCCCCCAGGCTAGGGAGGGGACCATTATACCCAGACAAAGGCACCCCGAAGAACAGAACCTCCGTCTTCTCCGGGTTCAGTTTGAGCAGGTTGGTCCTGGTCCATTCCAGAACCGCCTCCAGACACAGGTCGAGGGAGCAAACTGCCTCCTCTGCAGAAGAAGAAAAGGAGAGATAGAGTTGCATATCATCAGCGTACTAATGGCAGCAAACTCCGAATCTCCTGATGATCCCCGCCAGCGGCCTCATATAAAATTGAACAGCATGGGTGAGATTGCTGACCCCTGGGGCACCCCACAAGGGAGTGTCCAAGGAGCCGACAAATCATCACCCAGCTGAAACCGCTGAGACCGGCCGCCGAGGAAGGAACGGAGCCAGCAAAAAGCAGAGCCCCCAATTCCAGCCTCAGCAAGCCGGTCCAGCAGGTTACCGTGGTCGACAGTATCAAAGGCCGATGATAGATCAAGGAGGACCAACAGGGAGGAACACCCCCTGTCGGTCTCCCTGAGGAGGTCATCCTGCAGAGCGACCAGGGCAGTTCCGGTCCCCAGAAGTGGCCTGAACCCAGACTGGAAGGGATCCAAGATCCGATTTTCCT
The DNA here is from genome assembly GCA_037367245.1 of Phrynocephalus guinanensis. NCBI lineage: Eukaryota > Metazoa > Chordata > Lepidosauria > Squamata > Agamidae > Phrynocephalus > Phrynocephalus guinanensis. Next base: position 30,696,432 of record CM074736.1, read on the forward strand.
CCAGGAACGACTGAAGCCAGACGGTGGCCACCCTCTCAACAACCTTGCCCAGGAAGGGAACAATGGCGATCGGACTATCTATCTATCTATCTATCTATCTATCTATCTATCTATCTATCTATCTGTATTTCTGTCTGTCTGTCTGTCTGTCTGTCTGTCTGTCTGTCTGTTTATATTTATTATTAGATCTTTATACTGTACTCCCATCTTGCACAAACCTACTCTGGGTTGTATCTCTAGTCTGGAAAATATTTCCATTTTTCCTTCAATACAGACAATTTTCTTTTGTCCTTTGGCACATCAATTTAATATCTGGAAATTAATGGCTTTGGCTTTTTAAAATTTGTAATTCTTCCAATTTGCAAGGCAGGAAAACGTTTCCTTTTTCCTTTTTTTTTTTTTTTAGACATTGAAGGGGCATTTGGCATATCCTATCCTCCCAGTTTTTTATTTGGCCAGTGCCATTGGAGGTGCTGTGCTCCCTCACTGAATGAGCAGGGTGGGATAGCTCAGAAAAGGCCAATTAACTTTGAGAAAATCCAACTATTCCATCTTCTTGCGCACAAGCCTCAGAACCAGCCTTCCTTAAGGTGAGCAAAAATTTGGTGTCTATCTGACAGGTGGAACTTCCAACATAGAGAGCTCTGGGATTTAGAATCAAAACAGAAATAAATGCACATTCCAAATAGAGAGTATAAGAGTGTCTCTGCATGGTACAGCTTCCCATCTTGTAGTTCAAGGAAGGATATGATTCTTTGGGCAACACAATAAAAGGCACTGAAGCTGAAGTAATGTGTTGCTAAGAAGCAATGCTTAAAGTGCTTTGGAGGCAATAAGCCATAATAGGATGAAGACAAAAGATTTTATTAGCAAGCCACCAGGTGAGATTGCAATGCTTATGTTTTGTGTGTGTGTGTGTGTGTGTGTGTGTGTGTGTGTGTGTGTGTGTGTGTGTGTGTGTGTGTGTGTCTGTGTGTGTTAGGAACCACTTAGAAAATGACAATGGACCATCTCCTAGAGTTGGTTAGCAAGTAGTATTTCCTAGCAGGGTGCATGGTGGTTCAGTAGGCTAAAGCGCTGGAACTGTTGGCTGCAAAGTTGGCAGCTCGGCGGTTCGAATCTGCAGGTGCCACGCAGGGGAGTGAGCTCCCACTGTTAACCCCAGCTCCTGCCAACCTAGCAGTTTGAAAGCATGTAAAGGCCAGTAGATAAATAGGTACCACCGTAAAAAGCGAGAAGGTAAACAGTGTTCTGTGAGCAGAAATGCATTTAGCCATGTCGGCTGCATGGCCACGGACTTGCACAACACTGGCTCTTTGGCTTAAAAACAGAGATCAGTACCGCCCCTAGAGTTGGACACGACTAGCACGTATGTGGGGGGGGGGACCTTTACTTTTATTTCCTGTAGTTAATCTACAAATAGGATTCTTTGTCAGGCATATTCCTGGAGTGCCTAAATTGATTATAGCTGGCCTTGACTGGTACATTTCTCAAACTGGACTATCTGAACCTAAACAGCAAATTCTAAAGCTGTACCACCTCTTGACAGGTTCCTGGTTTCTAGGAAAATGAAATGAAGCATAGCGGCCATGCCGCGCCAAGGAATTTGTGCACAGAGAGATATTTAGGCATGAAAGGAAGAATGGCTGCACACCAACCCAGCTCCTTGATGTTCTTCCGTATTTCCTTTGCAAGTACCAAGAGCCAAGTCACAACACTCTTGGCTGAGGCACACAGAAAGAACAGAGATGCTAGTGCAATCACGCTACAATCTTAAGCCTTTCTAAACTGGGTTAAAATATGTCTACAACTGCTGAGAAACACCGGAGCCTGAAGCTACCTTTGCACTTTGCTTCTCTGAGACACTACCCTTGATGGGCATGCTTAGCATACACCATCATTTGGGTGGGTGTGTGGCTTTCCAGATTTTAGGTTAAAAGGTACAAAGGGTAGGACAAGAGCTGCTGTCACAACAAAACCTCAGTCCAGCCATACTCACTGTTTGCAGCCAGGAAATCCAAGCAGTTACTCTGACCACTTTAGTTGTTCAGGGAAGGCTTCGTCAAGGTTGAATTCACTCATCTGCCTCTATATTTTTATTTGCTTCTTCACTATATACAGTAGCTAGTTTTACAGCCCAAGCTATCCAAGTAGCTCCCTTCAGCCCACTTGTTCTACTTTCATGATGGCCCTAAATATTATTGTAGTGACTTCCTCCTCCCCACACCACCACCACCACCAATTTCCCTGCCAAGCTTCACTGTTCCAACCCTGACCCTCCTAAGCGGCATTTAATAGGAATGAGGCATAATAGATAAAAAGACCCATTTGGTTTCTGCATTTGTCTGAGATTCATGACCTGCTGTTCTTCCACGTAGTTCACGGCAGGAGGCTGTCAATGCCTAGAAGATGCTCTGTTTAAAGTGGCTTTTCAGGCAAGCAAGATTCCCTCCTTTTTTTGACTTAACTACCATCAACAGGCCCATGTGAAAGTCATCATGTGAAGTGCCTACCAATTATCTTGTAGGATAACAAGCTTCCTTTATAAGCAAGGACCACATCCTGCCCCAAAAAGAGAGGAAGAACTGCACATCAACACCTTCGTTGCCTCTGTCCCCAAGCTGCTGCATAGAGTAATGTGTTTATTGTGTTATTGTCAATGTCTGAGGGAAAATAATGTTTAGACAATCATCAGTCATTGAGATGGATATCTCTGGTATCAGCAGTCTGTCCTTTCCTGTGCTGGCTTGCTTATTTCAGAAACGTTCACTCCAAAGGCAGCAATTGTAGAAATTATTGTTCAGCTTGGATACGTCAGGATTGTTGTTAATCCAGAGATATTGGAAAAAACACAACCAGAAAGAGAGTTTTGTGCAGGCAGGCATCTGTGGAGTACATCAATGTGCACAGAGCTTCATCCGAAGCCCCTTCCTCCATAGATGTGTTTTAGCTGCTCTCTTGCAGACAAGGTGTTGTAAAGGCAACACAATCCTTTCTCCACTGGCTTTCAAATATGAACACGTCAGAGCTGTTTTCTGACAAGTGGGCATGATAATGAGCACAAGAGAGTATCTTGTAAACCATTTTGACTGCTATTATTGCAGCAATATCGGTCCGTTTCATGTCAGTGTTTTAAAATGTAAACAATAAAATATAGTGTTAAAAATTGTAAATCCTGTTACAAGGATTTTGTAAAAATGTTATTTGTGACACCCTTTGTGGATCTGTTGCTACAGTTTATTGCTTTTGAAATCAGCAAGTTAGGATTGATGACACAATGACATTAAACAATGATTCTAGCCAGGGAGATACTGGTTGCTGCCTCAGTTGCAACACTTCTGTCCAGGCAAGGCCAGCAGCAATGTAAGACCAGCCAGACCTGAACTAGAAATATTACCAATTAACACTGAATCAATTTGTTCTGACATTGTGAAAATGATCTCACTTTTTCATGTGTTCGTTGCATTCTGCTTCCCTTGTCTTTTTAATGTACATGACCTAGCATGGACCCTGTCTCATTAAACATAGTAATAATCAAAAACCAATTTGGAAATTATTTATAGCGGACCCTCGTATAACAAATGGTTTGTATAACATAAAATCTGTACAACACAAAAAATTCCGGAGAGAGGGGAAATTTGCTTAACAGAAACACCTATGGGGCAAATCCATACAACATAAAATGGTTGTGATTAGGGATTACTCTGTTTTCAATGCATTCCTATGGAAAATTTGTATAAAGGAAAATTTGCTTAACAGAATTTCATTTGGAACGAATTAATTCCTTTATACAAGGTACCGCTGTATCTGAAAAACAGGATAACACAATACTACTACTTTTTTTTACAGTTGTGAATTGTAGGGTGCATTGAGTCTTCCTTAGAGAAAGGTACAGTGTATTACTCTAGATGTGTTGCTGTTGTGTGTGTTTTTCTTTAAAAATTGATATTTGGGAGATCACACGTGTCAATGTCATAAGGTAAAATCCAAGTATCATCCACCAAAAGGAGATCAATATCAATACAGACTTAGTGTGGAAACAAATTGTGCGTGTTCGTTTGTATTGCTGCTCATTCCAAGTTTTCACATCCCTTTTCCAATTTAAATTCTCTCAAAAGGCACCAGATTGCCACCCACGGAAGGTCACTGTCTTACAGCAAGGGGCTTTCGTCAGAAATATCAGCTTGACTACGAATGCTGTCATGAAATCAAGTGATCTCTTTCTTCAGCATTAATTTGGGTTGATGGCGTACCAGCCTTAGAGGAAAAAAACAAAGGCATGAAAGATATGCCAGGGTGGTACTACTGAGATGACGAGAAGGGGAAGAGGTCCAATCTATTTGTGACAACTACACCGAGTAGGAGGTTAAGGGTGTGGGAGTGACAGGAAGCAAGCTAAAAATATGGCTTCTTAAACCTGTTACTACCCTGCCATCTGATTACTCTGTTCTCGAGCTATACAGGATTTCACTTCAATGTCTAAAACCCGACAATGTTGGAAACCTGATAAGAAGGTATTGATCCTTTCTTCATGCACGCCTATCTTGCACTTCCTGCATTTCGTGGAATGTGCATACCTCATTTAATGCTTCCAGCAGAAGGACTCCAACTGGAAGAAGAGGGTTTCATGCCACTTAGACGAGCTGCCATAGCAGAAGCCAGCAAAGATGAATCCCCAGAAAATCTTGGACTGCAATTCCCAGCATTGTGCTCACTGTTTAGGTCAGATAAAGGTAATTGGGCTTGTAGTCCAACAGTCACTGAGGTTCCTAGTTCCCCATCCTTGTACTAACTAGAGGATCAAAGAGCTTATCTGGGATAGTTTAGTTATCTGGGTTAACTTTATACCAAGATGATGGGTTTCTTCATCTATTCTTATTCATTTTAACAGACACTAGTTTAGTGGCTAGCAAATCATGAAGTTCCTATTTTGGATGTTGTTTCAGCTTCCTGTGAAGCTTTATGCTTTTATATATGCATTTTTATGGATTTTAGATCTAAACTTATTAACCACTATATTGTACAATGCATTTGGTTATGTGGGGGCCTTGGGGAATGTTAGGTTTTAGGTCAACTACTCAGAGTAGTTCCTGCACCAGTGGGGTGGTATAGAAATCAAATCAAATTAATAAATAATACAATACTTTAATCTATCTATGACATAATATCTCCACCACTAGGTAAAGGCACACAGATTCAATTGCTGGTATATTGATGTCCCTTACCTGATCTAGCATTTAAGATAATTTCTAGCCTTGACAGCATAGAAATTTGTAAAGGCACTGGGATCTCACACTGGGTAGAGCCATCTTTGGGTGGAAGGAGAGGGTAGTATTTTCAAAATGGAGATTCAATGTTTATTCCTTTTTATAGCTTTCTTGTTCCAAGCAACACTAAGACTTACTCAGGGTAAAACCCAATACCCAGTGAGCTCTGTTCCGATGTCTACAACATCTTCCCTGGCATGTTGACTACTTTACTCTTGCCTCTAGCTTCCATCAAAAGCAAAAGCAAAAGTGTTCTGCTTATATACCGCCCCATACCACTTCAAGTAGTCTCTGGGTGGATTACAGTTTTAATTACAGTAATGCAGGCTAAACATTGCCCCCCCCCCCCAGCAAGCTGGGTGCTCATTTTACCAACCTCAGAAGGATGGAAGGCTGAGGGTGTTTATACACGACCCCTAAGCTCCGCTGCAAATGGCTGCAAGGTCTGGACCTTAAAAATGTTTACCCACCAGCTCCGGACTTTGCAGACAATTAAGTGCGACCCCGCCCACTTTAGTGCGACCAAACAGCAGTTTTCTTGTACCTGGTCTTTGATGGTGACAAATATTTGATCCGGTGTAAGAATAGTGAGTGCGGGGCTCTCCTGGCTTCTGTTTGTTCTTTTTTTGCGCCCTGCCCCTTTAAGAGATCTGAATGCTGCCGGGAACAAAACGGAGGTAAGACGGCAAGCTTTTCTTTCTTTTTTCTCCCTCCCTCAGGCAGCCAGCAACCAGGAAGTGCGGAGGGGTGTGGGGACAGAGGAAGACAGAGGAAGAGCGACGAACCCCTAAGATCTCTGGTCCGAATGTAAGTGGCCAGCGGATCTTAGGGGTCGTGTAAAAAGGCCCCGAGTCAACCATGAGCCTGCTACCTGGGATTGAACCCCAGTTCATGAGCACAGTTTTACCTGCAGTGCAGGCCCTTTAACCACTGTGCCATGGGACTGCAGTGCTTTTTTAAATATCATGCCTCACAAACATACAGTATTTTTTTCCAATACTGAAAGCTTGCACAGAGAACTTGGTGCCTTATAAATTGGCTTAATAAAAGCTATCATTGCAAAGTACTAGGCTAGAGTCTGGCATTAATCACTAATAACATCTTCAGTGAGGAGAAGGAAGGAAGGAAGGAAGGAAGGAAGGAAGGAAGGAAGGAAGGAAGGGTTTTTGTTTGTGTTTACTCTGGTCAATTAGTTCACACAGAGTGCGGGGAGATGTTGAAGAAAATAAAGCCAAGCCTATGTATCGGTCTATGAAACATGGAAGCAACACAGCAGAGAATATAGATGGAATGCTGCAAAAATCCCTCAGAGTCTCTGCTTTTCCTGCCCTCTAGTGGCATTGCTTGTGCAAGTGCTGTTGCGCTTGCTTCACGCCACTCGCTCAAAAAACCTACTTCAAAACGATGTAGGAGCAATGGTAAAGTATAGCAAAATGTGGAAGGTTCCTATTTTAGGGAATCACCTTCTCCATAGAGTTTATCAGACAGACATTCATACAACCCATCATCATCATCATCATCGTCGTCGTCGTCGTCGTCGTCGTCGTCGTCATCATTTCACTTTCTGACAAAAAAACTGTGTTCTTAGCTGCATTTCATGTAGGTGAATATTTTAAAATTGATTTCAAGTGTGATAAACCCAAACCCAAAACAAGAATATTATGATATGTAGCTGAGCCCTTAATGTAGTGACTCACAAACTGCAAACCCAGATTTTTTAGAGCTTGGAAATAATGCATTAGAAATAACCATGTTATCTGTTGCACAACTGTATCAGGCTGTTAGTTTTGAGGTAACAAAGGCACATGGTAATATTTCTTTTTGAAAACAATGTAGCAATTGATATTTTAACTGCTTCAGCCAAAGGACTAACATTCATGTGCTACTTTAAAATGTTGCTTTTAGGATGACCAACCAAGCATAGTGTGGGGGTTGCCTCTAAATTTCAAAAGGGCGTCTCCTCAGTTGATATATTAAAATGTGATATATTAAAACTTAAGAAACCACTGACTTAAAAAAATACAAAAATATGGTGTCTTGCCCATTACTGGGAGAAAGAGGCTGGCAACAATCTCTATACACTTTCTTCTAAAATGGGATAACTGCTGAGTCAAACCCAGCATCATACATGCTGATTACAGCTTTGAGCAACCACTTTGACCTGCAGGGGGCTGAAATATTCTGCCATTTATCCTATCCATTAATCAATGCTGGCATCCTCCAAGAAGAAGCCTAATTAATCACAACACCCTGGGTCCCCTGTTTCCCACAAACAGCATTGATCTGCTATCCCTGGGTTCAATGGAGTACAGAAGAGGATACCTGTGATTCAAGCCTTTGCTTTCTTTCCTGACAAGATATCATGTTGATGAACTTTCTCATTTATTAGCAATGCAATTATAGTGTCCTTAAAGCGATAATTATTTGGAGCCTTCTAATTGAATCATAGTGATGAATAAAATAATCACTCCTCTTCCCTTTAAGTGAGTACTGCAACAGGATTAGAGCCAATAGAGCTTGTCCCCCTTTCAATGCATGGCATTCCTGCTGCTCACCTATGGCCCCTGCCTACACAAGATAGCTAGTGAAACTGCCATCTCCTTTCTCTTCTTACCCTACTCATACTTGAGCACGTGGGTTGCTTCCTGCACAGGATTCCACACATGCCTCTTTTCCATAAGGGCTCTTGCATTGGCTAGATCTTCTTCTTCTTCTTCTTCTTCTTCTTCTTCTTCTTCTTCTTCTTCTTCTTCTTCTTCTTCAATTATTATCTGTTATTAAAACTGTAAACTACTCAGAGACTACTTGAAGTGGTATGGGGCGGTAAATAAGTAGAACACTTTGCTTTCTTCTTCTTCTTCTTCTTCTTCTTCTTCTTCTTCTTCTTCTTCTTCTTCTTCTTCTTCTTCTTCTTCTTCTTCTTCTTCTTCTTCATAAATCAAGGAAAGGGGAAGAAAGAGGGAGGAGATGGCAGGAAGGGGAAAAGGCAGGATAAGGGGAGAATACAATCACATTCTTTATTACATCTCTACTTAAGTATATTGTTTATATACTAGATCAGCTCTATTCAACTGATTATTGTTCTTAGTACAGTAATTGTCATCATTATCTATTTCTATTAGGGCCTTTTCACACGACCCCTAAGATCCGCTGGTCCCTTAAATTCAGACCAAAGATCTTAGGGGTTCGTTGCCCTTCCTTCCTCCCCACCAGAGAAAGAGGGGGGGAAATGCAGCTCACCTGGAGGAGCCTCCCGGAGCTCAGTTTCTCTTCCGTTTCTCTTCTGCTTGCTTTTTTCCCTCCCACCTCTTCTCTTAAAGGGGCAGGAGGCAAAAAAAAAAAAACACAAGCAGAAGCCAGGAGAGCCCTGCATTGACCAGATTAAATCCGGACCTGGGGATTTTCACCCACCTCAAGCAGGTACAAGAAAGTGCAGCTGGGTCGCGCTTAGGTGGGCGGGGTTGCACTTAATTGTCTGCAAAGTCCGGAGCTGGTGGGAAAACACTTGTAAGGTCCGGACCTTGCAGCCATTTCCTGCGGAGCTTAGGGGTCGTGTATAAAGGCTCTTAGTCTCCCCCTCTTTTTTCCAGTTCTCTTCCATAGCTTCTTCCAGATTCCTCTGTAGAACAGATCCCAGCTTTCACCTGCTTTCTCCTTTTAACTTTTCTGACAATATGTCCATATCCACAACTTCCAGGCATTTTTCTATCAACACATCCTGTTTCAGTATCTCTGTCTCCTTCCGATACATAGCATACAAAATTCTAGCTGCAGTTATTACATGAATCACTACATGCATTATGTTCAATTTCTATTATCTCAGGCATAATATTCACTTTAAAAAAACCTTCTCGCTTAAATGGTAAATTACATGACATATTTTTTTAAAATGTTCATTTACCATTCTCCAATATGTTCTCACTTCTTTCCATGACCACCACATGTGGTTCAGAACTCCCCTTCTGCACGCGTTGGCTAGATCTTCTCAGTTCTGTTCAGATATCTCAGACTTGCTTAGAGATCAAGAGGCTATTGAGTGGTTTCACTCAAATACTGAATTGGAAGAGTATTACAGCCTACTAACAATTGGCAATATTAAGAAAAAATGCTGTTGGGGTTGTTGTTTTTTGTTGTACTTAGAGGAAAGTTAGATTTTCTTGGGCTTTGAGGCATAATAGAATTGGGCACAGGAAAAATATGACAAGACAAAGGCAGAACAATGTGCAGGTGTTAATCTCCCCACTTCTCCAATAGCCATTTGAATTTTTAAAGCCAAAATGGTCCCTCAGAGTCTTTTGTGTGGGGGGGGGAGTGTGTGTTGTGATTTGGTTTGCTCATCCTACACGTTCCTTAGAAGGGACTCACATTATCTTTATAATGTCATTATTTTGAGTCCTCCAGTGTGTTGCTGGATTAGCTTGTAATTTGGATACTGGTCTGATGTTGTTTTTTTAAAATGTTTGCCATGTATTTATTCTATTTTCTTTTGGGTTCACACTTGCCTTACGCTGAGTCCCAGCTGACTGGCCTTTAAGACTGTATTAGAGTTTTACAGATCATCTTGGCTCAAGGCAATGGTACAAAAAAGTTAGGGTGTGATCAGTAAATGTATTGCATTTCTGCAGCTTTTTGACCCAGATGTAGGGCTAATATATGGGCTGGGGTTGGTCTGGGCTGGAGCAATTCCCTGACAGATGGAAGGGTTGCTTTAAAGAAGATCATTTCCTGCAAAGTCACCCTTTCTAGTGCAATCGATATATGCCTTTCCTAATGTCCGATTGGACCCTTCTTTTACTGGGTCTTTCTCCCTTCTGTCTGTTATGGACTTAAAGGCTGCCAAATTAACTGTGAACAAAGGCTAATGAATATTGATTACCAAAAGCTCAAGGAGCTACAAAGGGAGTCTTGCTCCTCCTTGCTCCTCATGCCTTCTCAGTAAAGATGGAATGCATTGTTTAGGATGGTTAACAGAAAGGCTTTTTTTAAAGCCAGATCTAATGTTGTTCCTTCCAATTACTTGGTCTGCTGATGCAATGAAATTCTAACAAATGTAAGATACTGCCTCTGTAACAATGCTGAAGTACAGTCTCTTTCAAATGTACTTTTCCCACTGCTGTCTCTATCAAGGGTCTAGGAAAGATCTTCTAAGGCATTCAGTCTGTCTCTAAGTCTAACTGCTCTTCAGAGTCTCTTATTACTACTTCAGTTTAGGGCTCCATAAATAAATCGCAGAATAAGTGGCGAAGTTCTTGAATTTGGTCATTCTTGATGGGCCACTTGTGCATACTTCCTCTTTCGAATATACAATATGTAGGCTTGTTATGAATCTGTTCTTTTGTTGGGAGTGTTTTTATAGACCATTGCACCCACTGTCAATCAAGGCTGACAATGGATCTTGTTACTGTCAAGAAAAGCTCCTTCTATGTGGACTCTGCATTTTGCGAGCCTGTTTTCTATCTTTCCACTCACTCTCTGACTGAGGATGTGGCAACACAGCTAGAAAATGTGAGGCAATCCACTGTCAAGTTTCACCCACGGAGTTAGGTTTCCCTGGGTGAGTTTGCCTTAGCAAACCAGGCCGCAATCAAAAGAGAGAGCAAAGGAAATTGCCAGTCTCAATTGCTTAGCACTTGTTAAGATGCCTCTACTGTGGTTGTCCAGATTTGTAGGAGGCATGGCAACTGTTGAGCTACCTTAACAGGATGCAAACAATAGTTGGAAATAATTTCTTTCTTTCTTCTTACTCTATATCCTTCTCACTTGCTTCCCCCCTTTTTAGTTTCCAGCTGATCTAGTGCACCAGCACTGGCATCGAGCCTTTGGGGTAGGGATGAGGGCGGACAACATTTGATGACAGAGAAATGCTAGGTTGAGGGGAACCAATGTCCCCTGATTGTCCTTTGCTTACTCTCTCCTCACCTTAAACATGGAAGCTAGGAGCCCCAGCTTTACTGCATTGGCTCATGAGAATCATGCCATCTGAACTGATGCAAATTCATTTGATTCTCAAAAAGCAGAAACCTCAGCAGAGCAGGCGAAAACTATGAACTGTGGGATGGAAAACTCTGAGCTGATCTGCATGGGCTTTTATACCAGGCACTCAGTGGAAAATTTTGAAAATCAAACCAACCCAGTCTGGAAGCATTTCCCAAATTATTTCTTAGTGCATTTGCACGGAGAGTCCAACAACTGATTCCAATAGCAGATGTAGGTCCAAGCTGTGGTCCCATTTCTAGTGTGTGTAGGGGTGTGTGTGGATGCTTTGGATTCTAGATATCCACAGCCTCTTAGACCACTGCCCCCCCCAGAACATTCCACTGCTCCTCAGCTACTCAGGGAGAGCAGGATTTATTCCATATTAAAATCAATGGCAATAAAGTACTACGTTGCTGCTGGAATCCTAAAAACATTTACCATGGAGTAAGCCCCATTGAAAACAGTGGAGTATTACTTCTCAGTACAGCAATTTCCTGTCCTACATATGCTTAGCAGAGAGTAAGCTTCACTGAACATGGATGAATATTTATACAAGGAAGCGTAGAACACTGGGATATTAAACAGTAGCCCTAGTCTTATGTGGTAGAAGCAAACTGGAATATTTATCACAGTCTTAGGAGCAATCAGAGTTGATTTCTTAAAAACACCTACACAGTGCTAACTATATCAGAACTCCTGCAATCTAATCAGGCAAGCATCCAACTGAAACTGTGAGTATTATAATTAAAAAGCTTGGAGGTGAAAGTATATGTATCACTAATCATGTTCATCAGCTCAAAACACTGCTTCGTTTTTCAGTTCTGACAGAAAATTCTTGTTTACACATTTCACTGACACTTAAATGACACATAGCATCACCCACTTCCTTGTGCTGTTCCACACGGTAGGTGAACTGAAGATACCGGAGCATCAGTTCTGCCAGCTGAGATGGGTTTTCCGCCAGCAGATCTGCTACTTGTGATATAGTAATCCATGGCAGACATTAAAAAAAACACTGAATAATTTGCAAGGCTGATGGGAAAGAGGTAATAATCAGCTCTGAATTTCTCAATCCTACTTATGGTAATACTATGCATTTATATTGCATGCTTGCTACAAAGGACATTGTTAGGAGGAATTTCCATATAGCTGTAGATCCCAGTCTCTAATAATAACAATAACCTTTGAACTGCAGAACTGGAAGGGAGTCCAGCACCTCTCAAGGAGGCACCAGGGCCGACCCTGCTTAGCTTCCAAAATCTGGCGAGATCAGTGGGGGAATTGAACTCCCAACCTCTGACTCTGCAGCCAGAGACTTAAGCCACTGAGCTATCCAGAAGTTCTTCCATACGGGACTTGAAAGCTAATTGTCCATTTACCCTAGATCAGTGGTCCCCAACCCCCGGGCCGCGGACCGGTGCCGGGCCGCGGACCGGTCGGCACCGGGCCGCCTGGGGAGGCCGGGGAGGCTCCTCCCCTTTTCCTCCGCCGCCCTCCTCCTCCTCCTCTTCTCTCCCGCGGGCGGCCGGTGGAGGAGGAAGGCTGGAGGAGCGCAGGAGGAGCCGCCGCTGCCGCCTTTGCCTTTACCTTCCTCCTCTGCCCGCCGCCGCCGGCGGCGGCGCATCCTCCTCCTCCTCCTCCTCCGCCCTCCTCCTCCTCACCCTCCACCAGCAGCAGCAGCAGCAGCAGCAGGAAGCTGGGGGCCGGGCGTGCGGGGGCCGGCGGGGAGGAGGGGGCGCGCGTGGGAGGCGCTGGCGAGCCCCCCCACGTGCGCGCACCGCCGCCGCAGCGTGGGGGCCCCCTCGGTCGGAAGAGGAGGTGGGTGCCCCTCCTCCTCCTCCTCCTCCTCCCCGGGGTGCGCGCCCTTTGGCCCCTCCCTGCGGTCGCGCTCCAGGGCGGAGCCCCCCCCGCTGCCGCCGCCGCCGGACCGCGCCTGTGTTGGGGACGGGCGGGGGGCGTCGCGGGCCGGCCTGGGTGTTTTCACCGCCGCCGCGACCCCCCCCGCGGTCGCCGCCACCGCCCCTGCAACCCCCCGCCGCAATCGCCCCAGCTGCTGCTGCTGCTCCTCCGGCGGCGGCGGCGGGAGGAGGAGGAGGAGGAAGAGGCGCTACCGCCCTCGTTGCAGCCCCTTCGGGGCGGGCCGGGTTCCGCCAGTCCCCAGCGGCCGCCTCCCCGCCTCCCCGGGAGAGCGGACAAGTTCCAGCAGCAGGTGAGAGAGGCGGCGGCGGCGAGAGGCGCTCGGGCTCCCCCTTCTCGGCCCGGAGACCCGGCGGGAGGGGGGGCAAGTCTTGGTGGCGGGGGAGGGCGCGCGCGGCGCGGGGTGAGCTTTGCCCGCCCCCCTGAGAGGTGGCCAGGTGTGTGTGTGTGTGTGTGTGTGTGTGTGTGTGTGTGTGTGTGTGTGTGTCGGGGGAGGGCTGAAGAAAGGACACTGGCCTCTCCGGGGGGCGCGCGGGGACGCCACCCCCCACCGGCCACCTCCCCACCGGCCTCCCTCCCCTCCCCCCTCCCGCTCGCCCGCCCGAAGGCCGCAGCCAACAGGAGGAGGAGGCGGGGGCCCGCCTGCCCAGGAGCCCCAGGCTCCCCCCCACCCCGCCCGTGCACGCGGGGGCGAGCGGCACGCCCGATGCCCCCAGCAGGCGAGTGCCGCCGCCGCCGCCGCTCCCGTGGCCCCCCCTCAAGGCACACGCTCCAAGCCCCCCCGCACCCCCTCCCCCCTCCTCCCCCCCCACACCCCCTCCCGGCCCCCCTGCACCTCCCATCTCCCCCCCTCCCCACCCTCAGCCCCGGGCCACGGAAAATCATCAAACATTTACCGGTCCGTGAGGACAAAAAGGTTGGGGAGCACTGCCCTAGATCAATCTTTCCTAACCAGGTAAAACCCTCCTCCCATGTTTAGAACTACATACAACTCTTATCAGCTCGAAGCAGCATGGCTCATCATAAAAGATGATGGGAGTTGTAGTCCCAAGCCGCTGAAGGACCCAAAGCTGCAGGCAACTTGTAGCTTTTTCAGATTGCCTTAGTACTAACACTTCAGTTCATGCATCAAGAAGCATTAAAACCCCAGGAGAGTCACATTCACAACACTTAGGTCTATAGATCTTGCTGCTTTCTAAAGAGCAAAGGGTTCTGTTTTCCAATAAGGGGGCAGAGCTAACCTGGGAATGAGAGAAGATGTATTCTATGATGTGCAACATGTTCATTTTAAATGGCTTGTCTAATACGTCCATAATGTGCAAAATATTCAGAAGATTTAGTATTCTTTACTAAAACATGAGTTTGTATTTCTGTTCCTTCTTTACTCCACCCCCAATAAAAAGGGATGCATTGAATGCTCAAAACGTCATAATGAATTTACTTTAAAACATCTGGTTGCCAACTCTGGTTAAGAGAGAAAAACTTAGTACCATCAGCCTGAAAGTGCTGTCTGCACTGGGTTTTTCAATGCAAGCTGGAACTAAAGTCTATTTGTGTCTCAACCAGTGTATCTGCTCTGCGAGCATGTAGAGATCAGTCTACGATTCCTATTTCTTTTCCAGTTTTCTTCTGTGTCATGCAGTCAGTCACAGTGGTATGTGCTGTCTGTTGCATTTGTAAGTATAGTAAATTCAGTGGTAATACAGAAAAATTATTCTACTCTACACCAACCATCACACTTGCCATCTCTTTCAGGATAGAATTCTATGTCATTAAAAGCAGGTTTTACTTGCTAAAGATCTGAATGAGACTAGAATCCAAACCAAAATCATTTTGATTTTTAACACCCTTGAGATCTATGGGAGTTGTTCCAAGTAAACAAATCAGGGACTGAAAAGTATGTGTATGGAGATATTTCTTTATTTATTATATTTAACTTCACAGGTGTTATATACCATCTCCAATATACTTTTTAACCATTTTCTTTAACTCTCACTGACATATTTTTCACTATTCTTTTATTCTACATTTTCCCCCATTCTTCCTTTTTATCTCTTTATTAATATCTTCTTGTCAAATCTCTCTTAACTTATTATTATTTTATTATCCTACTGAATTAATATTTTATATATCTCACTTACAATTCCTTTCCTCTGTTCTTTATTCTCTATCTCATTTCTTCTATCTATAATTTCTTCAAATTTGGTCAATTTTCTACATTCTCCTACTTTATTTATCCATTCTTTAGTCCATTTCCCCATTTATATAATGTTCAACCAGGAAATATTTCCTCCCAATTTTTCCTTTATGCTTTGTCTACTCTGCATTTGCTTTAACAAATCCCGCAAGTATATAACTTTTTTATCATGCAGTAGCTTATTTAACTTCCCTTTTAAATTTTCTGGGAAACTCAATTTCTGTTATTCGAATCAAAGGTGAAATCAATGGACTTAAAATCTCCCTAAAGTTCCTCCAACATTCCATAGTGTTTTTCAAGAATGGATTATTTATCTTTTTCACCTGAACTTTAATGTCTTCCTTAAAAAATATATTCTCTTTTTGTATAATTTCCAAGTCTCTCCTAATTAAGTTATCATTCCCTATTATTATATCTGGAATATGACTTAACTGATTGGCTATGTAATATAGCTTGATATTAGGTAACCCTAAACCACCCTCTTTTTGTGGTATATACCATAAACTCTTATTGATCCTGGCTTTTTTATTACAATTCCAAAAAATATTAATTTTTCCCTGAATCCTTTTAAGTTCACTTTCATCCAATTTTATGGGTAACATCCAAAATAAGAAATTTAGTTTGGGGATAATTTTCATTTTACATACTGAAATCCTTCCAAACCAAGAAATCCTTAATTTTTGATATTTTCATTTATTCAGTAATCTCTTTCTTAACTTTCTCTACATTTATTTTAAACATATCTTGTAAGCTCCATGCTAATTTTATCCCCAAATAATTAATGCTATTTAATAATTTACCTTTAAATCCTTCCTTAAACAACTTTTTCTCTTCTTCACTATAATTTAACATGCATTTAGATTTCTTCCAATTAACCTTTAATCCTGTTGTTTCCTCAAACACCTTTAAATGCTTCTGTAATTTATAAATATTAATCAATGGGTTTTTAATTATAAATAATGTATCATCAGCAAATAAGTTAATTTTATTTGACTTCCCCTCTTCCACCTCTTCTAGTTCTTTATCCTCTCTTATTGCATTAGCCAAGTATAAACAACACTGGAGATAATAGGCAACCTTGTCTAGTTCCTCGGCCCAGGGTAACAGTTTCTGTTATTCCATCATTCACTAAAATTCTAGCTTTATTATAAGAATACAACTGATTTATTATATTGCTAAATTGAGTGCTAAAACCTAGATGATTAATTAGAATCTTTAAGGTACTTCATTCTACTGTATCAAATACTTTAAAAATATCTAATGAAATTATTCCTACCTTC
This sequence comes from Phrynocephalus guinanensis, assembly GCA_037367245.1. NCBI lineage: Eukaryota > Metazoa > Chordata > Lepidosauria > Squamata > Agamidae > Phrynocephalus > Phrynocephalus guinanensis. The sequence continues at coordinate 30,713,069 of CM074736.1, forward strand.
CATTTTTAATGTTTGCTAAATACATATTATTCATAACTCTTCTAACTAAATCTGCCATATGTCTACCTCTAACAAAACCAATCTGATCATTATTTATATATTTGCCTACAAAACTATTTAATCTGTTAGCCATAATTGCTGTAAATATCTTTGCATCTTGATTAATCTATGAAATTGGTCTATATGAATCCATAAATGTTGGATCTTTATTTGGCTTTAAAATCAATACTATTATTGATTCTTTCCAAGACTAAGGAATCCCCCCTTTAATAATCTTATTAAATAATTCTTTCATTTTAGGTATTAGTAATTTCTTAAATACTTTGTAAAATTCTGGTCCTATTCCATCTGTTCTCATTTTGTGGCCAAACTATGACAGTCTCAGATTCAATATTTTTATACCTCCAAAGAGAGTTCAGGCTTGATTTAATCTGGAACCCATTTATTCGCCTTTCTGGCATTCTAGGGTATCTGCAAAACTCTCCTTCAGCTCCATATTTCAAAGAAGTCACCTTGACAGCTTTCTTCATAGTTCAGCTTTCACACCCATACATAGTAACTGAAAATACAACAGTGTTGATGAGCCTGGCCTTGGTCTCTAGAGACACATCCTTACTAGTGATGATCTCTTCTAATTCCTTCATTGCTGTCCTCTGAGTTTTAGTCTTTTTTCTGATTTCTTAGCTGCAGTCTCCATTTGGATTGATGACTAAACCAAAATATACAACATCTTTTACTGTATCAGTTTCTTTGTTGTCAACATTAAAGTTGTGTCATTCTTCTGCAGTCATTATTTTTATCTTCTTGATGTTCAACTGCAGTCCTGTTTTGGCACTTTCTTCCTTAAACTTGCCCTAACAGTCATTTCAAGTCAGTGCTTCTTTCTGCCAGTAAGATGGTATCATCTGCATACAATATCTTGAATTACTGATATTTCTTCTACCGGTTTTCACTCCTCCTTCATCTAAATCTCATCCAGCTTTCCATATATTTTCTGCATACTGACTGAAGCATGGGGATAAAATGCACCAGCCAGCAGAAGCACACCCTTGTCTGACACATCAGGAAACCATTCTGTCTCTCCACATTCTGCGCTACATTGCTCTTTCCTACAATACAGATTATGCATCATGTCAACTGAGTGCTGAGGCACACCCATTTCTTTCAGAACAACCGATAGTTTCTCATGATCCATATAGTCAAAGGCTTTGGCATACAAAGCATAGATTGATCATCTTCTGAAATTATTTGGTGTACTCCAGTAGCCAGCAGTTATTTGCTGTGTGATCTTGAGTGCCTCTTCCTTTTCAGAATCCTGCTTGAAAACCAGGCATTTCTCACTCCAGATAAGGTAAACACTTTTGTTGCAGCACCTAACATATCACTTTGCTTGCATGGGAAATCATAGACATGTTGCTATAATAATCTTGGCATCTCCTTTCTTGGGGATTGGAATGTTTATTATACATGTCCTGCTTATGGGACAATGTTTTATTTTCCGTATTTATTGGCATATTATTTTAGGATTTTGACAGAATCAGTTTCTGTGGTTTGAAATACAGTACTTCTATCAGTATTCCATCTACCCATGGGGATTTATTTCTCCCCATTGATTTCAGACCAGTTTTCACTTTGCTTTCAAGAATTGCATGTTCTTCATAGGATTCCTAATCAAAGCAGTTTGTGACCCCTACCCTATATCTCTTCTGTATAGGTATTCAGTATACTGCTTTCACCTTCTCTTTATTTCTCCTGGCCAGATAGTGTGTATCTCTGTTGGTTATTCAGCATTCCTAGTCTATACATGAATTTCCTTTTGATTTCTTCAATCTTCTGGAAAAGATCTCTTCTCAACCCCCATTGCTATCTATTTCTTTGCTCTGGTTATTATAATAGTTCTCTCTTTGCCTCTACATGACAGTCACTGAGAAGCTTCATTCAGGATTTCCACCCTATTTCTCTCCTCTTTTACTTTAGGTTCTCACTTGTCCTCAACCGTTTTTGATAGTTTCTTCTCTCATTCATCTAGGTTTTTTTCTTTTTACTACACGAATTGTCTTTTTCAGTTCTTCCCTAATAATGTCTCTGATTTCAATCCACAGTTCTTGTGGTTCATGCTCAACTGAGTTTAGCATTGCACATTTGTTATTTTATATGGGCTTGAAATTCATCATGAATGTTGATTATACTTTGGCACCAAGATTCTTTCAGTGTTCTTTTTAAACTTTAACCTAATGTTGGACATCATCAGTTCACAATCAGTTCCATAATCTGCTCCAAGTCTTCTTTTGGCAGAGAGAATCCAGCTTTTCCATCTTCTGCTTCCAATTATGTAATCTATTTGATTTCTATATTGGCCATCTGATGATGTCCCTGTGTACAACCAACTGCTCCTTGGCTTAAAGCATGCACAGTATTTGCAATAAACAGATCATATGAGTTGTTCTCTTGCTTCCTTTCTGACCCCTGTATTAAGCTGTGGATCCAATAAGGGTGGGAGGGTTCCTAACAATATATTTGCAGCACTCTATAGTACTAAGGAAATGGACTTTGATACACGGAAGCTCACACTGAAATAAAGTTATTAGTCTTGACGCTGCTACAATAATTTGTGTGTTTTCCCCCTGCTCTCCCCGCCCTTTTATTTTATTTTATTGCCATCCTCCCTGTGCCCAAATAAGTAAGTACTGTACTGTAGAAATGAAAACGAGGTTGGTTTCGTTTTGAGGGACACGGTAACCACTATTTAGGTTCCCCTCCCTCCAAACAAACGCCGCCCTTCCTGCAGTATTAAACCAGATGAAGCAAAACAAGTTGAGGAGCCGTGTAACCCACACAAAAACCAAATACAAAAGTGGAACAGGCCAAGTAGCCCCTAAAGGTATCACCTGTTCCACTTTTGTATTAGACCAAATGTAATCTCTCAAGAGCCTACAGCGGCGTTTGTTCCGCCCATCCACCTGTCAATCAAAGGAGGTGGCTAGTCTCGATTGGCTGCCCGGCGGGAGGTGCCCCGCAGGAGAAGAAGGCGGGGCAAGGACCGCCCGCGCGTCCCTTTTGCCGCGGCCGTGCCCGCAACCCGGAAGCCGCGCCGATGCCTTGTGTCAGGCGCTTGAGTGTGTGCTTGGCCGGAGGTGGCTTGAGCTCGGCTTGGCAGCTAGGTAAGGCGAGCGAGCGAGCGAGCAGGCGAGCCAGGCGGCCCTTCGGTGTGTGCCCTGGCTGAACAAAGAGAGCCCGGGCCAGCTAGAGCTCCTCCGAAAGGGATGATTTGGGGAAAGGGTGCTTGTCTCGTCGTAGCGCTGGCTTCGGCAGCCGCCGTTCTCTGGCTGCAGTATGGACAAGGTACTGCGCCAGCCTGCGTGGGTGGCACCTTTCACGGCAGCAGGAGACCCTTGTGCATGCCCTTCCGGGAAGTCTTACTAGGCAGGATAGGGAGTTGATACGTTTGTGCCGCTTCCGATTTATGGCGGAATCTAATGGAGCTGCTGAGGTTTGGAGGATGTTAAAGGAGAGCTTTGACACTGGCGCACACCGGGCTCTCCACGGAGCAGAGGGGGATCCGAACTCGAGTCCTCCAGTTCACGTCCGACGCTCTGTTAGACCACACTTATTCTCATCAGGTTCAACAGCCTCGCATTTAAGTGCATTTCCCCCAAGATGTCTGTCTGTAGTTCAGCTTTATCATGCTTATTGATTCATTCATTATTATTTACACTTACAAACTGCACCGACTTTTCCATAAGGAACTCTGGCCGGTTAACAACAAAGCAAAATAAACAAAGCAAATAACAATTGTTCTACAGGCTAAGTTTAAATCATTAGTTTGACATTATGTAGCTAGGTGAAATGACCTTGTTTTAATTAAACAGAATTTAAAACATGCAGCACAATTCTGTGCAAATCTGCTTAATTCAATAGTGTTCAATAAGGAATGTCAAGCATGCTGTAGGTGAATCTGTCCCACAATATGGTATGAAAATGTCTATACACTAATTAAGATTCAATCTTAAACATGTATGTACACATTCCTACTAAAGGGTTTTTTAAGTGTTGGTGGATAGTTAAGGCAATCATTAGGAACAATTCTGTTCATAGGCAGGCACATATACTGTATCTACACAGACTGAAGCCCCTAGAACAGTGTTGGCGAACCTATGGCACGGGTGCCATAGGTGGCACTCGAAGCCCTTTCTGTGGGCACCTGACATTGCCCCTTCATAGCCACCTGTATACAGGTTAAATTACTGTATTGGCACTTTGCAAAAAAAATTAGTGGGTTTTGAATTGCAGCTTGGGCAATCGGTCTCTAAAAGGTTCGCCATCACTGCCCTAGAATCACAATACAAGCGGCCAGATAGTCATCTGGGAGCAGGGGGTGTTCATCTATTCTAAATAATTCTTGAGATGCCAGGAGTATTGCATATAAGGGGATGTATGAATGCAAATTCTCTGTTTAGATTTCTGAATATCATTTTCACTATGATCCAAGTCATGGTGAGACTTGTAAGGCCTGTTTTACCAAGGTCCCGAACATGCTTTGCAGTAAATGACAAGTAGCAGTATTTTTTTAAGATGTAACATTTCTAAGGGGAAAACTGTTGGTTAGGAGCCAATCAGCCAAGTTGGTGTGCAAAATAAATGTCTTTGGAAAGCAGGGTGTTGTGCTTCTACTGACAGGTGTTTGTTTAGTCGATGACCCTACAGATAAATATAGGCATCCTTTTGTGGCTGCTGTATTTTAGAAAACTGTGAATGGAAGTTGGTGAAGATCCTGAGCTAGGGATATGTTTTCTTCCTCCAGCTTTGTCAGTGCTGTCATGTTGTGTAATTTGGGGGAGTAGGGAGGATTGTTTCAGCAATGTTAGCACTCCTATTGTGTAGTAGGCCATATCGTAGGGGTAACCCCCCCTTTTTTCCCCTTAAGCCTTGCAGGTAGAGAAAGAGGTAATTACTGTGTGGTTCCTTGGTGTTGCTGGTTTGTTCGTTTGTTTTTCTTGTCTAAGAACGCTTTCCCTTCGTCAACCCATATTTTTAAATCCAGCGCCCTTTCTAGCAAGCGCGCCTACATCTTTTCTGTTGGACGTTTTGCTGCGGGCCAGGCCGCGCCTGCAGCTTTGTTTTTTTTTGCTTTGCTGCAATGTGTAGCCGGCGTCATTAAAAACTGTAAACCTCCCAGAGAGGAGAGTGCTTGGAGTGGAAAGGGGCGATCTATAAGCAGATCCGTGTGCTTTTGCGTTGCTTTTCCCTCCCCCTAAAGCCCCCTCCCCTCTTCTCGCAGCCCCGGGCCCCATCCCTTCCTTGCGCTGGAGGGAAGCGGTGGCCGCCACCCCTGCCAAGGCTGCGGTGTGTGTGTGTGTGTGTGTGTGTGTGTGTGTGTGCGTGAACTTGGCGACGGAGGGGTGTGCGCGCACGAACAAGCCGGCGGCGGCGGCAGGAGGAGGGGGGGGGAGTGAAGAGAAGGACAGAGCGCAATGCGCGGTGACGCCGGGCCGGCTTGGGCCCTCCGGGGAGCGGGGAAGGAAACGGAGGCCCGTTCTCGTTGTTCCGTCTCAACAACCGGGCGCCGGGCCAGCCGCCTTCGAGGCTCCGTGAGGCGATGACCCGCGCTCCGGGCCTACGAGCACCGCCGCTGCCGCCGCGGTCCCGCAGCAGCGGTTGAAAGAAAGGACGGGGCCTGCGACCCCCCCCCGGGGCTGGTGGTCCCTTTTGGAAGCGGGCGAGCGGCGGGCGACCTCTCCACGCACCCACGCGCGCGCGCGCACCCACATCCGCCTCCTTCTTGCAGCCGTGGTGTGTGTGTGTGCGCGTGTGCATGTGTGGGCAAAGTTTGGCTCGTGAAGGAGACGGAGGGAAGGGGCGGGGGATGCGGCGGAGGCCCGGCCAGGCGCTGCGGTCGCCCCCGTCGCTTTCCAAGGGACGCCGAGGCTGAAAGAAGGGGGGGGGGAAGGGCGAGTGGCGCGCCGGGCCACCGTGGATCTCCCCGGTCCGCTCCTCCATTCCGCCTTCGGACCCCCCTTTTTGTCCGTCCAGGCCGCCGCCACCACCACCACCACCACCACCACGAGCCGACCGGCTGCTTGGGCCTGGCCGCCTCCGCCTCCCTTCGCCCTTTTCCCGGGCGGGCGCGGCCATTGTGGCCGCCGCTTCCCCCTCGCCGCCGCCTCCTCCTCCACTGCCGGCGGTTGGGCTGGCGGCGGGAGGAGGGGGAGGAGGAGGGGGAGGATGATTACCAACACGCGTGGCTTCCTGTGGTCGGACCTGGAGACGCGGGCGCTGCTGGAGATCTGGGGGGAGGCGGACGTCCAGAGCGCGCTGGACGGCAACTTTCGCAACAGCCATGTCTACCGGGACGTGGCCTGCCGCCTGGCCGAGCTGGGCTTCGAGCGCACCCCGGAGCAGTGCCGCATCCGCATCAAGGGGCTCAAGCGCCAGTACTACCAGGCCCGCGAAGGGCTCGAGAAGAACGGGCACGCCCGCAAGATCTGCAAGTACTACGACGAGATGGACCGCATCCTCAGCGGGAGGGCCGCCGGCGCGCCCACCACCGCCCTGGCCGACGGACACCACGGCGCCGCCGCCTCCGCTGCTGCTGCTGCTGCTGCTGCTGAGCGGCCCTTGACCCCCGTGGCGGGAGGAGACCACCGACGCCACCACCCCTCCAACGCCGCCGCCGCCATCCTGGCCCTGGCCGAGCCCCCTCCCGCCGGGCCCGGGAGCCTTCGCCACGGCCGGGGAGGCGGCACCGAGGAGCAGCGGCTGCAGCAGCAGCACCAGGAGGAGGAGGAGGAGGAAGAAGAAGAAGAGGAAGACGAGGAGGAAGGCGGCGGCGGCGGCGAGCTGGAGTCTCCCCCGCGGGACCCCTTCCACGAGGACTCCGGGGAGTGCTCCTCCTACGCCGAGCACGCCATCAAAGTGGAGTGCCCCCCTTTCGCCATCCCGTTGCCTCCGGCGGAAGGTGAGCTGGAAGGGGGAAAAGGCGCGTCCCTCTCCCCTCCTGAAGGATCCGTGGCTGGGAGGCGGGAGTGCGAGTGGTTTTGTCATGTCTTATAAAATAATAACCCCTGCCACCCACAACGCCTTCTTTCCAGTTGAAAGGCCGTTCATTTATACCTTGGAATAAGCCCCACCACGTTGGGTGGGATTTACTTCCAGCTACTCAGCCCGCCTAGATGCCCTGAGCACATCTTATCTCGCCAGATTTCGGAAGCTAAGTACTGGTGAGTACTTGGATGGGAGACCACCAGGGAATACCAGGTGCTGTAGGTGCCTGGAGTAGGAACTGGCAAGCCACTCCAGTATTCCTGCCAAGAAAACTCCATGGGCATGGGGTCACGAAGAGTCGGTCACGACTGTAATGACACAACACACACACACACACACTCAGCACACCTAGTTTGGCAGGAGGAGACTTCCAAGTCCTCCCAAGTGTGTGTTTTGGCCTCACGTGTGCCACGTACCAGAGGGAAACCTCACAGTTACTGCAGTGGCCCTTCTTTCCTACTTGTTTAGACAAAGGAAAGCAGTCCCCATCCCTATCTAATAAGCTGCGGATCACAGATATCTGTTACAGGGACATATCGGAGGGACACATACTGTATTAATCATTCCATTTGAAATATTTTTGTCTAGGCTAGGTTCTCCTTTCAAACGCTTCTGAGTTTGATTCTGCCCAAGCGGCTTTCACTTTAAAGATAAAACCCCCTTTTGTAACTTCCATAAAACATAATCTGGAAGCATCCCATACGGAAGTGGTACACCATGTTGGCAGAAAGTCGGAAAATGCTGTGAAATGGCAGAGATAAAATGTGTCACTGCAGTTTATTGGGATTCCCCAGAGCTCTGCAGCTCAACCAGAACGCCCTTCAGATAAAAAAAAAGTCTCACTCCACAGTTTTAATGTCCACATCTTGATTAGAATTCTACAAGTAAACTTTAGGAACAGTTTTGATCAGCATATCCTTGACTTTGTTTTTAGCAGACTTTGTACAAAGCAAAAATCAACCACTTTGTTTTCTATTTTTTCCTTAGTACAGCATTTCATGATTTGAATCTGATTAATATATATGTATGGAGTCACTCTACATCAGTCTAGCTATGCAGATGCCTTTAAGCCTGTTGCTAATTCTTAAACTAAACTCCTTTTTGTATGCAAATAACATCAAAGGAGAGAGGTTAAGAATTGCATCCTTTATAATGCAGATTTAGAGCAGGTGATTAAGGGTGGAGATAAGGCAGTTATCTGCAATACACAAATGTCTGTTAAGTGTTTAAAGCATTTGATACATGGATTGTCGATTTTGTTTGTTGTGAAAGTGTCCTAAGTGTGGACTTCTCTGTATGTTTGAACTTCTGCCATATTCAGTGCAGTTTAGTGCCTAGTAAATGTGTTGAAGACTGTATGTATTGAGAACATCCAAATTGATTTTTTTCTGATTACTGCATTTTTTAAAAAAAAAAATCTTTCAAGCGATATCACATTTTAAAATCCCCTCTTTATACATTGTACAGATTAAATCACATACATTTACGCAGTAGATGTGAAAAGTACGCATATCTCAGTGTCAAAACAGAGATATTGTGATTTAAAATAATGTTGTTCAAGTGATGTCAAGTCACATCTGATTCAACAATTACTCTGGTAGGATTTTTGAGGCAAGTGACATTCAGAGTGGCTTGCTATTGCCACATGTCCCAGGAATTTCCATAGTCAAGGAGGGATTTGAACTCGGGTCTCTTAAGACCTTGTGTAATACTAGTCACTACACTACTCTGTTTTTTTTTTTTTTGAAATGATTATTATTATGTGCTTTCAAGTCAATTCTAACATTTGGTCACCCTTTTCTGGGTTTCCTAGGTGTACAGTACCCAGAAGTAATTTACAATCCCCTTCTTCTGGGGACATCCTGAAACTGTGCAGCTTACCCAAGGCTACAGAGGCTAGCTCTTCTGGGAGTCACTCCTTACCTGTTGCTCTGCAGCCACATACCCAATTCACGGCCTATCTTGAAATGATAAGCATGCATAATTATTTAGAGAGCTAAACCAAGGATTCCTGCATTGAGCAGTGGGTTGGATGTGATGGTCTTATTGGCCCAGTCCCAACTCTCTGATTGTATAATAAGATTACTAAGGAGTTATAGAAAATTTTGTCATTATGTATCTTATTTCCAGTATATTCAAAATGTGAACAACTAACCTATCCACTTTTTTTCGGTAGGTTTTAAACAAATTAATGCTCACACCAATGCACCACCCTTATTATCTCAGGCTAAAAGATCAAAAAAGCGCCATGCAAACTTAACACTGGACAAAATGATGGAGAAATTTCTGCAACAAAGCATGGATACTGAAGAAAAGTTTTACAGATATGAAGAGCAGCGGCTTAAAATTGAAGACAAGCGGCGTGAAGCAGAGCATGCTAGGGAGCTCCAGATGTTGCAAATGTTAGGACAAATGCTAGCAGGGATTTCTTCCACAGTATCACAGAGGTCTCAAGGTATACCAAGCAATCCTTCACAGAGATCAAATCACCGAGCCTATGGAGATAATTTTAACTATAACCGTGTGACTACACCACTGTTGCCACCCATAGGTACTGCATTCTTTTGCATACATGATGTTTGGATCTGATGTTTAAAATTTGTGTGGTATCGAAATTCTGTAAAATTAGTAAAGTGGTTTTTTTGGGACATTCCGGAGTATGTTTATGAACCAAGTTAACACTTGAGCCTCTGCTTTTTTTACAGAAATCCTGTGGGACAGATCATACTAGTTTACCTAATTTATATAGCTCTGGTTATTTTAAAAAGATTTAACAAGAACTGTTGTGATTGTTGATGGGGCCTTTAACAATGGGAAGAAGTACATCATGTAGGAGTAATTAGTCAAAATGGTTATTTGTTGGATTAGAGCACTTGCATAATTTTCACCTGACCTACTTCTTGCGAGAGTTTGCTATCTTACTTTAAGATAAGATTAAGTCTCTCAGGTATTTACTTCTGGATGAACATGAATTCAGACCAAGCGGTGGCACCCTTAGAACTGACCTTCAAAAATCTTGAGTCCAAACCTCCCCTGGGAATTTTATTTCCATGCTACTCGCTCTGTTATACCTTGAATCCTCTTCACTTTACATTGATGGACTCATCCATTCATATAGGTGTGTAAGTGTTGATCTAGCAGAGAATACATTTCCTGGTGAGTAGACGTGTCCTCAACAAAGCTGAAAAGGTAGTCCTGGCCGGAGGCAGACTTAAGAGATATAATAGGTGTCATATGCTTGTGTGCTAGTAGGAAAGGTTTAGTTTTCATCTGAAAACAGTGGAGTGTAAACTTTCAGGCAAGCTTTTCATATGATCATCACGGTTCTTGTGGAATTCTAGTATATCATAGAGATTTTTTTACATTAGGGCATTCTTTACATTTGTGAGAAGTATGTGTTGGGTTTGGGTTTTTCTAACTTAGTTGACAGTTCAAGCAAATAGTGTGTATATATGCTTTCTTTTCCTCTCCAGTGGTATATTGCTGATGGAGATGAGTTTGCAGTGCACAAGTTGTCACTTCTTGTTTTCATGTTTCCACGTTCTTTGGAACTCAATGTGCAAATAGGCTGCAAGGAATTTTCTACTACAGCTCCTGTATGTATGTCTCTGTAAAATCTGCTGGTGTTCTTCAGGGCTGGATGTAATAAGAGTAATACTAATTCCATGACCAGAATCCTATTGTTGTTCATGTAAAGTTTGCTTAATGAGAGATACTCTTCTGATTCATCAGGACCCGTGCTTTTCTAATGAGGAATTCTGGACAAATATTAAAATCACTGCAACTGAGATAAACTGCTGGATTTCTAACTTAGTTTGAAGTTATATAATAGCAACAGATCTTCAGAAAGGGAATAGACTTAGTAAGGAAATATTTCCGATATGAAGGAAAGGCTGATAATGTCTGTAAAGTCTCTTTGCTAGTAAGTATTAAGACACCTGTTTAGGGAAGTGGTTATATCAGGTTTTTCTAATAACTTAACCACTGGGAGTTTCTTGTGTATATCTCCCCATCAGTCCCCATGAATATTTAACTGTATCAGGTTTCTCTGATTGTGATTACAGGCATAGTTAAATTGGCTTCTTTAAAAGTATGCACCCTTGATTTAGCAGAAACACTTACGAAGAATAATAGCTTGGTAACCCTTAATTGCTCAGTTTAAATTTTCATTACATTGTAATTGTCAAAGCTGCAAAATATGGAAGAATAATTTTTGGTTGCCTATCTTGAATGTATTCATGTTTGGTCATTTAATTCATATTCATTAGTATCACAAAAGCCAGTGTTGTTGTTTTTTAAAAGCCCTTGGTAATCACATCAGTGTTTTGTTACCTTTTTTCTTCTAAAGTGGTATATATGATCCAATATCATGTTATTATTTTTTGTGATTTGCAGTTAAATATGTAAGTGGCTAAGAGTTCATGACAGCACGGAGTCTACCTGTTATGCATTCTTCCTTCAGTTATGGGAGTGAGAGTTGCATTGTGGTCTGAAAGTGGGCTTTCAACAAATGAAGCTGGATGAATGGGGTAATGGGGAAAGGCACATGTTGTAGCTACATATCCATTTATTTGGAACAAGCTGCAGTGGGCAATACATCTGAGTAGAAATGCACAGGAAAATGGTGAGACTGATACCTTTGGATCTGCAACCAGCACCGGAATGTACTGTTCTCAGTTCACCAGAGAGACAGACTGATGTATGTGCAGCAGCACAAGCAGTAACATCTGGATGTCGTGTTCGTCACATGCAGGAAGGGAAACCGCCAGTGTATACATTTCCACAGAATGCTGATTATGTTTCCAGAAGCATGTGACAGTGTCTTTTGGGGTAGCGTGGGAAAGTCATGTGTTGGCATAAAAGGTCCAAAGCTTGCAGTCTTGAAGACTATGGAAACATTAGTACAACTCTGCTTGCTTAGATAATGCTCGTGCAAAGCATGATTTTTCCACCAGTCCAGTAAAGGCAAACATATTGTTTACTCAAATTTTGTTGTTCATGAGATTATACGAGTTGTAGCAGTGGCCGTGCGTACAACATAAGTTCAGGTGTCACTGCAAGCAAAAAATAAAATAAAATAAAATAAAATCCTTGTTTATTGAGGATAAGTTAATTGTTCCTACCTAGAATGTTGTTGTTGTGGTATTAGAGTCATGACTGACTCTTACCTAGAATAGGAGGGGATAAACACTGAACTTTGAGTCCATGCCTTGTTGATCATGAAATCAGGAGCCAATGTCTATCTCCCCAAAGAAGCCGGAAGGCAAACAGTGGATTCTTGTCTGGATGATAGAGAGAGAAACAGGACAGTACTCTGGATCCTCTGGGTTCAGACATTACACTAAAACAGCCTACCAACTAAACTTTACACTCCTGTAAGTTGACCGTCTTCTACTGATGCTCTTCAGGAGTAATAGAACTACATTTCTGCCAAGCCCTGGCTTGTTGTGATATGCAAATCAGGCTGTAGAGTTGAGGATGTAAACAAGGGTGTTTAATATTTACATTCCTCGGGAACCTATTCATTCATTCATTCATTCATTCATTCATTCATTCATTCATTGGTATTTTACTCCTCCTTTCTCCTCGGAAAAGGACCTAAGGCAGCTTACAGTAATGAGGGGCAATATACAGTCCTGTACAATTAAGATATATTCAAGTTTAAGAACAGGGAATTGAGGGGTATTTTACAGTATTAGAAGACAACGTTAAAGCTAAAAGAGAACCCAAGCAGTTAACGAGTATAAGTGTTCCATGTAATCATGTACGGTGGACCATCTAAAAGTTATGAGGGATGGGAAAGAACAATTGATAACATAGTGCCAATGTCAAGCCTATCTACAATCATGTTATACATGAATATATTTAGTATCTTAAGTGTATTGAAGCACCTAATTAAAAGTTGAAGCACCTAATTAAATGTCTCTTTCTTTTTCAGTAATAGAGCGATCTTTTTCAGTGCACAAAACACATTCTATAAAGGAAATGGAGAATATATTTCAGTTGGTGCGGAATGTTATTCCCCCTCTGACTGCCAAAAAACATAAAGGCCAGGATGGAAGAATAGGAATTGTTGGAGGATGCCAAGAGTAAGTGAGAATGTTGCATCATCAGTTGTGAAAATGAGTCAACAAATACAGTGGTACCTTGTATAAAGGAATTTATTCGTTACAAATGAAATTGTGTTAAGCAAATTTTCCTTTATACAAATTTCCCTTAGGAATACATTGAAAACGGAGTAATCCCATTTTTATGTTGTACGGAATTGCCCCATAGGCAATTCTGTTAAGCAAATTTCCCCAATCTCCAGAATTTTTTTGTTGTACAGATTTTATGTTATACAAACTGTTTGTTATACAAGGGTCCACTGTACTATTAAATTATAGCATGTTTTCAGTAGTTCTGCTTCTTAATCATATCTTTGTTATTCCCTTGTTGTACCTTGACAAATACAGTACAAGAAAAAGAGCCCCCCCCCAAGTGTTACAATGCCTCCTTCCCGGACTGGTTGCCTGAGGACTTTTCTTATGTTTCACTAGTTGAATGCTTATTTATAAACTCTTGATACAGAAATTGCTTTTTTAAAAAGGCCTAAAGCAACGTACAAACACATGCATATTTGCTTACGGTCAAGTTTCAAAAATGTCTTTTGTGATTCCTTAACCTGTTGTGGTGTCTGTTAATTACTAAGGAAGAGAATGCTGAGGTCAATTGCTGTTAAGACCTCAGAAAAGCGAAAGAGGGGGATTTGGAATTTTAGTTTCCCAGGCATCTCAGCTTTCCTTAAAATAATGTTTTTTCTAGCCCTTAGGACCAAAAACACATGCCTAAACTCTGAAAATCTCTCAACCATAAGGGAACGGCTAAGTAAGGTTTTGTATGGCGAAATATGCTCTTTTCATATTAGTCTGACTCTGAGGTCAATGGCTCGTGGCTTTTTCAGTGTAGACTGTGTGCATGCTCTTTTAGATGGCTATCATGCTTTGTTTTTTGTACCCTTCTGTAAGATACTTAGGGCCTTTTGACACGACCCCTAAGATCTGCTGGCCACTTAAATTCAGACCAGAGATCTTAGGGGTTTGTCGCTGTTCCTGCGTTCCCACCCCCTCCGCACTCCTGGCTGCTGGCTGCTTGAGGAGAGGGAGGAAAAAAGGAAGAAAAGAATGCCGCTCACCTCCGTTCTGCCGTCCCGGCACTGCATTCAGATCTCTTAAAGGGGCGGGGGGGCCAAAAAAGAACAAACAGAAGCAAGGAGAGCCGGGCAGTCACTACGTTATATCCGCATCAGGAATTTTCACCTCCAGAGAGCAGGTTCCTGAAAAGTGCGCTGGGACCCGCTTAGGTGGGCATGGTCGCACTTAATTATCTGTAAACTCCGGAGCTGGTGGGGAAACAATTTTAAGCTCCGGAGCTGGGAGCCATTTGCAGCGGAGTTTAGGGGTCGTGTACAAAGGGCCTTAGATATAAGCAGTCAGGCAAGGAAGCAAACAAAGAAACAAATACTGTAAGTGTTAGTTCTCAACTCTGCAGGTACTTTGGCAGGAAAGGGATATTTCAGAGGCTTTTGTGTGGTGGTAGGAGTAGAGTAGCAGTTCAGCATCCTCATCCTCTGAAATTGCCCACCTGTAATCTAACTAAAAAAGCACATTGATAACAGTTGCATAGAAAATGGAGTATACTGTATGAAGCAATACAGCATTTCATTGGTATAACAGGCAACAAAATTTGGGCTGGTGGTGAAGAATATGAATTGCCTGGGCATATATCCTTGGATGTCTTTGATACAGAATGTGTGACCTCAGAGACTCTTCTATATGGACTTAGGGCTTTTGTTAAAAGCTTAGGAATCTAACATTGTATTACCTCCTGGAAAAATAAGTGTTGAATTCTTGGAACATATACATACTAATACAGTACACTGCAGTATATAGGGTAGCAAACGTCTCCACTCCATCTGTGCTGGAAAAAGTATCTCAACCATAATATAACCAGATTAGTGTAGAGCACTGGATTTGAAATATGGAGATTCACATCTGCTTCTTTCTAGCTAGTAATCAAGTAATGACTTATTATTTTAAAATTTGATAATGCATTATTCCTGAATCTGAAAGAGTCTTTTGCTTGATTAAGGAATATGACTATCTCTCACTCAAAACAGAACCAGAGCATTTTGTTTACCTCCCATATCAGTGTCTTAAAATTAGTTGAATGATTATTTTTATCACAGGATAACTACCACTGAGATTATAGCACTGTAGTTTTATGTGTGGGTTATCTTAGATTCTCATCCTAGATAAAGTTTCAGCAAGTCGAAGTGTCATCAGTAGGAGCAAGTTAAGGAGTTGACACAGTTTATTGACTTTTTTACAATTATCATGCTAACTGACCAGAGAAATATGCTGATGAACGTGACAACGTATTGTGGAGATGTCATAATTCAGATTTCTAAGATGTGTAGTTTGTAGGATGGAAAACTTGATTGATTTATCTTTGTCCTGATTTGTCAAACTGTGATAGTGAAGTAAAGAAATCTTCTGAGATGGTTTCTTTTTCTTTTTCCAGGTATACAGGGGCACCGTATTTTGCTGCAATTACAGCTCTCAAAGTGGTAGGTTTCCCGATGTGGCGTGAAGGGACCGGCTGCTTTGCAGCAGCTCAGTGGAAGGAGGCCCAGTTAATGGAGCGGCTAATTATGACACACTCTCTTTTGGAACATGGGCATTCTTGGCTTTTGGCAATAATATGAATATGAAAAAATTCAGCCCTCGACAAAAGCTTTTATCCAGGGGTTCTCCACCCTTTCTGTCCTAGACCTGTACAGCTCCCCCTCCCCCTTCACTATCTTTGGTCTCAGCCTTGAATTTTGCCTTTAATGCCCTTGATAAGTGTTTGTTGTCTCAAACTTTATATATGGCCCTTCAATGTTGTAAGCCGCCCTGGATCCATTTTAAGGAGAAAGGCAGGGTAAAATATTTTGAAATAAAGAAACAAAATAAATAGGGCCTTTAAACTCTGCCTTTAAACAACTGTTTTCATGGATGCTAACCATTTAACTGCTAAATGGTAAGAATGGTTATACTCCTTAGTTATTCTAGACTTTTATGGAATATTGGAAGCAACCTCTCCTGTTACAGAGAGGGGTCGTACTTGTTGCTGATCTAACATATGGGTTTCATTCCTATTATTTGAAATTTATTTCCAAATACAGACATCTAGGATTAGGTGCTAATGTGAAAAGTAACAACAAAATAGATGGTTTTGGTTGAAAAATGTATAGAATGGTTTCAGGTGAAAGAATTAATTTAAAAGATATGAAGCAAGGTTTATTGGGGTATTAAATAGTTATAAAGGAATGGTCTTTGATTGATGGATTAGCACTAATATTATAAGCAGATAACTGTGTCTTAATTTTCTTAGGGTGCAGACCTATCCCATGTATTTTGTACCAAAGATGCAGCATGTGTGATCAAGTCTTATAGTCCGGAGCTGATTGTTCATCCAGTTCTGTGAGTTTCTTTGTTGTCTCTCTTTGTCTCTCTTTATATTTGTCTCTTAGTACACGCTTTAATGGACTGAAGCTGTGTAAGGCAGCAGTGCATACATTCTAAACTAAGACCCCCAATGTGCCATTGATGGTGTTGAGTCCCCAGTCCAAATACCTTCACATGGATGCCCCATGCCATAGTTCAGGGTGTTACACAAGAACCAAAAACTCAGTGTGTCATCAGAATTGTCAGACAGGTAGTGCGTGGCTGAGATTTTTGATGTGTTTTTTCAATTGCATATGTACAGATATATAGTTTGGTACACTTTTAGGTGTAGCAAGTTCTTGTTCTGTGTTACTAGAGTCGAACAAGATACAGTAGGATCCCTATATCCACTGATTCATTATCCACTGATTCAGTTATCCACAGTTGGAAGAGGAAAAAAATAAATATCAGCAGCCACAAAGCAAGCTATAAAGCAAGCTGTTGTCACAAACAGCAGCTGTAAAGCAAGACATTGTCAGAAATAGCAGCTGTAAAGCAAACTACTGTCAGGAAACAGCAATTTGGCAGTGGGTGGGCAGGTGTTCTCTCTTATCCATGGTTTTCATTATGCACAGGAAGGCCTGGAACCAATCCCCAGCGGATACCGGGGTCCTACTGTAATTAAGATAATGTGTGTGCCTTTTAAAACATTGTGACTTTAAAAACAGCAGAACTTCAATAGCATTCAAGTTAAGTTGTAAGCATGGTTGACTCCCATTTCCCCAAAATGGTAACGCTCAAAATTCCAGCCCCTGTTCTTTCACATGCCCTGATTATATTTGAGAAACAAAATGATTTGGTGTGTTAAAAGTTTTTCTTTTCTTTTTGGGGGTGGGGGTGGGGGGAAGCTTACATGATGGGGGAAGTGAGCTTCATGTCTGGAAGGGACAGCAATTGGAACAATTGGAGTGGGAGTAGTTTAAGTTTTCTTTTTCTCTCTTTGTCACATTTGAAAAGCAGGAGAAAACATGTCAGCCATTCTCATGAGATATTGTCACTCCTTGCCAGCCTTTGAAGCAGAATTAAGATCATTTCTTTCCTTTCATTGCTTCACAAAGTGTCCTTTTTATTTTAAACGGGAAACGGTTGCTAAACAAAGTAAAATTACCTTAATTATACATTTATCCCTTCAATATGCTAGGTTTAGGGACACTGAACCCCCAGGTAGTTCAAAAATCGGTGTATAACTCTTACACCCTCAATAACAGCTGGTTCCACAAAGATGGCGCCACTGAGAAGAAGGCCCCCAACCCTATCACAGGCTATTGACAAATACTGCTTCTGATTTTCTTCTATCGCTGTCACCAACTAGCTTTGCTAGTAAATTAAAGCCTTTGGAGTGTTTTTAAGTTGAATAAAAATAAAAGAAGTTGATTGATTACAAAGTTTAAGCATAATTAAGAAAGGAGAATAGAGTTCAAACCCACTCAAGTTTGATCACTAATAAAGCTGAATGCATGCACACCCAGTTCCTAAGTTTCCAAACTCTAACAGTTTTCTTCACAGACACTCTGACAACCCTATCTCTTCTAGATTCCCTTTCTCCAAGTGTAGGTCTTTCTGTAGATTCCTATCTAGCCCTATCTGTCCTTTAGCCTTATCTAACTCAAACAGTGCCGAGCAGTGCCTTAAATCCTCTCAGGTCACTCCCCAGATACTCTCATTGATGTATAAACCCACCAGTCACTTCAGACACATACATTATTCATCACACAGGTAAACACCACAGGTCCTACCTCTTAGAGAAGATTTGTAGGCTTCCCATGGGGTGGCTACCCAGAGGAGCAGCAATGATCTGGTGGGTTAGGCAGTTGACATTGGGGAGAAATGCTCCAACATGCAACGTGGGTTCATACTGTGGATAGCTTTTTATGCGAGAGTCAAAAGCTTGATCCTGATAAGTGGGTAATCAGTGGAGGCGAGCCAGAACTGGGTTGGTGTGATCAGATCTGCTCTCACTAACCACCTGTCTGACCGCCACATTCTGGACCCACTGAAATCTCTGGGTCAGTTTCAAGGGAAGCCTCTTGTAGAGAGCATTGCCGTAGTCCATCTGGGAAATGGCCAGCACTTGTCACCAGGGTCCTGACCATCCTACATTCCAATACCAGACTATTCTACAGTTTTTCCAGGAGCAATGAGTTCTGCTATACTTTGCTGTGTGAGCACAGTGGGCTGCATATTCTGGGAAGGTAAAGCAAGTGTGCTTCCGTATTGATAGATTTAACCTGCTTTTTGGCATATATACAGAAAAAGGGAGAAAAATGGTTTAGTTATTTCTGAGGGAGGCTGATGGTCCTGTTTTCTCTGGAGATAACTTCTCCTACCCTCAAATGGGAAAAATATGACATGTTCTGCAAGCCAAGAATCAGGTATTTGAGTACATGATGATCTGTCCCTTATTTCCCATTTTAGGGACAGACGTGATGCTGTTCATGAAGTGGAGAAGTGGTTACCACGTTTACACTCTATCGTTGTTGGACCTGGATTGGGGAGAGATGATGCATTACTTGAAAATGCCAAGGTAATCTGGATTCCTGTACTTTGTTCAATAGTAATCTTCAACGTAATTATTCTCTTTTGTTCCTGTTTCTATTTTGGGATTCAGAACTGCCTGCTCCGAGCACTGAAAATCAATAGTGAAATATCAGAATTAGCAGCTATAGCTGGTGAAACCTGTCATGGAGACCCCAAGGTGCGGTGGCTGCATGTCTGCTAAAGCCAACTTTTGCCCAAAAGATGCATGAGAGTCTGTTATCTGTTGCCATCAAGCCAGTTGCTTCAGAATGCCTCTTTTGGATGCCCCTGTTCTGCTGCTGAAAGAGAAAGCAGACAGGAGCTTGGACAGTAGGCCAGTTGTTCAGAAGAGGTGTAGAAGATCTGAGGCACCTAACTGTTGATCAGTGGTGACTGGTTGATGCTTAAGGGCATACTGTAAGAAATAGTTACGGCATAGGCTGTGTAGACTCAGGGCGAGTAATATCTTCTGTTGGTGGCCTTCCTCAGCACAGAGAGAAAGCTTTTTGAGTTCAAGGCAGAATAAAAAGTGAGTGACTGTCCCAGACATAGATAGCGGTGGAAAAGAGGAATGAGTGACAGGAGCATCAGGTAGCTGTGTAACACACGTTGAAGAATTTGTTTTTTAGAAAAATGTAACGTAGTTTTTTACTGTATGTTTTAATCTGTGCTACACTAGAATGTCAGGCATAGAGTAGTAGATGCAAAACTATAACTTGTAGAAGCAACAGCTGAGGCAGTAGTGGCATTGTGCCTTACCAAATAGAAAATGTTCGGGCACAAGGCCATTTCCTCCCTAGCTTCTGCTTGGGTAAAACCGTCTGAAGAACTGTACAAGTTCCTGAGACTTACCATCTTTCGGTGTAAATTATCTGGAGTGTTATCAAGAGAAAAAATAGCATCCTTGCCTAAACTATCCCATCCCATCTGCAAGATGTTTCTTAACAATATTTTATCAAATACGTATTTTGAATATGTATTTCCAAAGCATTTAAAGGTGGGCGGCGCAAGTAGTGTCATTTCTCCCGGAGGAAATGATGTCAAAATCAATCCAGTTTGGCCACATAGATCCTAAAAAGGTCTTTATCAGGCAGGAATGAAACGTTTCCATTTACCTTCAAAGTAGCTTTGCACTGCCTTCTTTTTCAGTCAGTATTCGTGTGGAAAGTTGTTGGATTTAAATACTTATAGAAATCTGTGACATATTTTTAATTTTTTTCCCTCAGGGTATTATAGAGAAAGCCAAGATTAAAGGAATTCCTATAGTAATTGATGCTGTAAGTATTTTTTTTTGCAAAAATTATATTAACAGTACACATTTCTATGAATTCTTTAACAGTTCAGCACACAAAGCCTACAAAATTCATAAAAACTTGAGCATTTTAATAAGATTTTTAAAAAAGATGCTGCTGTTATTATTGTCAATGCATATGTCTTTCTTACTGCCCTGTACAGGATGGTTTATGGCTTATTGCCCAACAGCCGTCTGTTATTCAGGGTTACCCTCGAGCTATTCTTACCCCGAATGCTATGGAATTTAGCAGACTTTATGAAGCTGTGGTAAGTTCTTTTTTGAGGGGAGGGTGTTTTTCGGTAACATATATTGGCCAAAACACTGTTGCTTAGTGCAGTAAATCACACCAGCTTGTTGAATCAATGGGATTTGGTGAGTCAATTCCTCTGTATGTTCCATTGATTTAAATGGCCTAATCACACTGCCTCTTACTTTAGTATAGTAAGTGATGAAGGTATTGACTCACCAAAGCTGCATTGATTCAGCAGTAACATTGAATACCAATTAGACATGCAGTGTAAGCTCGTGCATGTTTACTTAGAGGTGAATTCCACCGTAGGGCATATGCCATACAAGTAGGTAGAGGACGTATAGGATTGCAATGATAGTCTAAACCAGTGTTGGCAAACCTATGGCACGGGTGCCAAAGGTAGCACTTGAAGCCCTTTCTGTGGGCACCTGACATCGCCCCTTCACAGCCACCTGTATTCAGGTTAAATTGCTGTATGGGCACTTTGCATAAAATTAGTGGGTTTTGAATCGCATTTTGGGCACTTGGTCTCTAAAAGGTTTGCCATCGCTGGTCTAAACTACAGTGGACCCTTGTATAACAAACAGCTTGTATAACATAAAATTTGTACAACAAAAATTCCGGAGATAGGGGAAATTTGCTTAACATAATTGCCTATGGGGAGAATCCGTACAACATAAAAATGGGATTACTCCATTTTCAATCCATTCCTATGGGAATTTGTATAAAGGAAAATTTGCTTAACATAATTTCATTTGGAACGAATTAATTCCTTTATACAAGATACCACTGTATAGTCAAATAAAGCTTGTGTGAGATACTGTTCTCTTTAGTTTTCTCACGAAATGTGTACATCAAACAATAGTAAAAGATGCTTCTTATTGCCACTGGCTTACACATCTGAATCTGTATTATTTTCTCTCTTTCTGTCTTAGCTCAGAGACCCAGTAGATAGCGGTGATCAGCACGGATGTCTGCTGAGGCTCAGCCAAGCCTTGGGGAATTTGACAATTGTTCAGAAAGGAGAACGTGATCTCATTTCAGATGGAGAAAAAGGTGGAGAGAGGAAGAGCTATTACAAATGCTTTTATAAATATTTTTTATAGATGGATGTTGAGAGACAACAAAATTGAGTGTGCATACATATATGGTAAAGAGATCTATTGGTAGAAGGAATTTTGAGAAATAAATACTAGGTTTTATATTTTGATCAAAAACCAATGCCTAATGATTGCAAAAGTATCAGTATTAAAAGATATTTATTGCAACTGAAATGGCAGCAACAGTTATTGTGATAAATACAACTTCACAAAAAAACTGTTCAAGTTTTAAAGTCATAATTAATAAAATTGTGTAATAAAACATTTCATCTCCACAGAAGATAATTGGTTCAACATTTTGTCCAAAGTGATTGTAATTACAAATCAATGCAGACATTAGAGTGTAACTACAAATACACATTTCAGAAGTATGTGACAGCAAATACTTTCACAAGGATTTGTTGAAATTCTGTTTTCCATCTGTGAGTGGGTTCTGGTTTTGTTGAAGGCGATTAGTCCCCGGTAGACCCCTCAAGGAGCAGAGATGGGATACCAAAACTGTAATCTTTATTTAAACCATCTTCAACAGAATGAACAACAATTTTAGTAGGAAAGAACTGTTCATAAGGATCATCCAAACCAACCAACCGGGTGTGTCCATGGTGATCCCTCTCCATTTAGTGCTCCTGGGGATATGGGAACATCCGGAACATGTCCAAGTCCTGTGGACACCTAGGGTGCAGTCCACAGCCGGCACACAATGTCCCTCAACAGGGGTGACGAGCCCACTGTAACGAATTTGCCCTGCCACAACCCTCTGATGGGGCCATCCTCCAGGCACCTTTGGGATTGCTGAACACCTTCCATTCCTCAGCTTGCATGTTGATTTCTTGCCTCTCTTCTCCATCCACGCCCCCCCGCACCCACCTTTCCCTCCTTTTTTAATATCTCATGCTATCTCGCTCCCTCTCTCTTGGCTCCTCCTCCCTGGTTTCCTTCCGTCAGGAGGAATCCCTCTGCCGCTGACCCCGCCTTCACAGCACAGCCTCTGCCTTGTTTCACAATTATCATTTCTAGAGTCCACTCTCATCTGTCCAAGCTCCTGAACCAAGACATCCATCCCGCAGTCCTCTTGGGCATCTGGAGGAATGGACGCCTCTCTGGGCCATCTCTTCGGGGGCATGATCCTTACATGATCCCTTGTGGCATAGCACGTTATAAGCATAATTGTTTTAAAAAAAGAAAAGAAAATGGTTTGCATCAAAGTGGAGTTATATTTAGGAGAGGGGCTGTTGATCTCAATGAGTCAAGCCAGTGTGATACAAGTAGAGATGAAAAATTTCTAGAAATTTTGAATCTTGGAAAAAATACAGTTTTTTCCATGGGTTTTTTTTTCCTGAGGGAAAATAGAAATTTTCAGAAAAATTAAAAAAAATGCTACATTAGAACTCCCCACCCCCTTTTACAGATTGAAAGACATTCTGTCACTTTAGGAACATAAAATTTATTTATTTATTTACTTCAGAGTATTTTTACCCCGTGTTTCTCCTTGGAAAAGGACCCAAGTCGGCTTACAGTAACTATGGACAATTTGCCTTGGCATAAAATTATCACAACTAGCATATTAAAATATAGTGTGTCCAAACAATTATTACAAACAGAATTTACTTTTTAAATAATATTTATTTGTAATTATTTGTAAGTATCAAATGGAGTAACAATCTCCTGAACTGTTCACTAGTTTATGTGGAACAAAAAACGTCTACAAAACAATGGTAAAAATCCAGAATTAACCACTCATAATTCCTCTCCACAGTATTAAATAAAAATAAAATAAAAATTGCATTCTCATAAAAATAATTGAAGAGGGGGAAAATGTATAGAAGAAGTGGGACTAAGTTTTAATGATGGGCATGAAATTTAATCAGAACCATTTTTGTTGCTCTGTATATTCTTCCTGTACTTTGAGGCCTAGTGAAAAGGACAGGACAGAACCAAAACACACCCACCCACATGCAAAAACAAAAGTGAAACCCTTTTTTCTTTTGACAATAGCACCTCCTAAAGAAAGAAATGCATCTTGTTCTTGCATTGAAGAGTTCAGTTTGTAACCTAGGACTTGCTTGTCCTCAGTACACGGAAATTAGAATAATCTGATAGTATGCATATTTTTAGAAATGATTTGGAAAATATTAGAACACCTTGTCTTAAAATATTTTATTCATCATGTTAAAATAAAACATTCCATAATCATTTTTTCTTTTTCCAATTTTTCGGGAAAAAACCCAAAAGGCTTCTGTAAAAAAATGCGGGAAAATGAAAATTTTTTTTTTTTCCAGGCCTTCACATCTCTAAAGCAACATGTTCTGTTTATATACCACCCTATACCACTTCAGGTAGTCTCTGTGCGGTCCCATTTATTTCCTTGAGTCTTTCCCTGTGAGGATCCAGCTCACTAGCTATTTGAACTACTGTTTTGCTTACAAAGCACCAGCCTGCTTTCTCCACAAATTTCTTCATGACTCAACGAGGAGGAGAGAAACAGGACTAGTGAACTTCTGGAGATGAGTTGAGGCCACCCAAACCTACATACGTGGTTGTGGAGCAGTTTTGCTGCTTTAAGAAATTTAGAGTTTACTGATTGTTCCTTCTCTTTCATCACGTAAGCATCCTAAGCAAGGGATGTAACAGAGAACCACATGACCTTGGATGAACCTCTCTCTGCTGACTTGCTGCTACCATTTTCCCCAAATGAAATGCATACTGTTCTCCCCATGGCCAGCTTTTTCTTTTCTTTTCTTTTTAAGCCACTGAACTATCCAACAGTTCTGTATGGGATTTTTGTTAATATAAACTATTTAAACATTTCACTTACAACTGTATATAGTATCTTTCTACTGCTTAAGGAGGTACAGTGCAAGGCTGTTTCTAGACAGTGATCTTTACTCATGCAGGGCATGAGTAAAGTGGATAGAGGGACGCTCTTCTCCCTCTCACAAAATACCAGAACTAGGGGACTTGCACTCAAATTGAGGGCTAGGAGAGTAAGAACAGACAAAAGAAAATATTTTTTTCGCCCAGCGTGTTGTTAGTCTGTGGAACTCCCTGCCACAGGATGTGGTGATGGGATCTGGCCTGGATGCCTTCAAAAGGGAATTGGACAGATTCCTGAAGG
This sequence comes from Phrynocephalus guinanensis, assembly GCA_037367245.1. NCBI lineage: Eukaryota > Metazoa > Chordata > Lepidosauria > Squamata > Agamidae > Phrynocephalus > Phrynocephalus guinanensis. The sequence goes on from CM074736.1 coordinate 30,737,916, forward strand.
AAAAGTCCATCACAGGTTACAAATCATGATGGAGATGTGTAATTTCCAGGCTTAAAACCGGGGTACTCAAGGACCAGATGCAGGGGAGTGGTAGCAGGAGACAGATATCTAGTTTCCTGCGTTCCCAGAAGCATTTGGCGGGGCCACTGTGAGTTACAAGAAACTGGATTAGATGGTCCTTTGGCCTGATCCAGCAAGGCTCTTCTTATGTTGATGGGGAGTCAGAAAGACCCACACAGAACTTATCCCTATATTATCTGTTGTCATGAATGTGTGTTAATCACAATTTATAGATTTTGCCACTATTTTGTACTGTATAATTCCCATTTTATGTTCTGGTTTCTTTTCAATTTAAGGAACATCTAACTTGATGCTTCCTCTTTCCTTATGGCTTCCTACAATGCTTCTAGTTTGCAAGTGCAACATTTTACAGGCTGCTTAGAAATGGAATTAGCCAAAAGATGAAGGCAAAAAGATGAAAGCTATGAAGGCATAGCTGTTTTTGAGGATAAAAATGGGATTCCTTTAAGAGTGTTTGTACCACATATTTTGGTGATCTGTCTTCTAGATAAAATGTTTGTGTTCAAAGTGTGCAGAGGTCTTCCATGTTTGTTCTTTCAAAATCCTTGCTTTTTAAACTCATTTCACTCAAGACAGCTGAGCACAGTGGTGGTGGTAATCTGCTGTTGGACAATTCTAGAATATTAACTGAAGGTGTGTGTGTGTGTGTGTGTGTTCATTTTCTGCCCATTTGGGCAATAGACACAGCATTATTTGTGGAAAAGTAAAGGTAAAATGAGAGAACATGGTTCAGCAGTCATAACTAATTCTAATTCTTTTACCTGCCCTCTAACCATGTGTGTATTGCAGTTCCAGTGCATATTACTTGACAATCCCTCTGGGCTAGGTGGTATTAAGCAAAGGCTAAATCTTTAGTGGTTTCATTTTTATTTCTTTTGTTGTCTTGTAGTGCTTGTATGTAGCCACGAAGGAAGCAGCAGAAGGTGCGGTGGACAAGGGGATCTCCTCTCAGGTTCGCTTGGAGTCCTAGCACACTGGGCCTTCCTTGCTGGAGCAGAAAAAACGAATGGGTGAGGTGTCCCACTGACTCTGGTCAGGTTCAAAAACTGAGTTCTTCAGGGGAACTTCTATGAAATGCTGCAGGGGCTACAGACAAGAGGGTGTGATGAACAGTAAATATAACCTTCCTCTCAAGTTAGAAAAAAAAATTAACTTGAAGGTTTGATCAGGCATGCCCCAAACTTCGCCCCCCCCCGATGTTTTGGACTACAGCTCCCAGAATTCTAAGCTTAGATTGACAATGGCCAAGGACTGTAGGAGTTGCAGTCCAAAACATCTGGAGGGCCGAAGTTTGGGCAGGCCTGGATTAGGCATTTCTAAACGAAATGAGAGAAAGAGATCTGCACCGAGTGTGGGTTAGTCAGTAACATTCCGGAAGCTCCTTGATTATGGTGTCCATTCCGTTTTTAATTGAAATTCTTCTTTCCATTTCAGTCAGAATCCGTTTCTCGTGGCTGCATTTGGAGCGTGCTCGCTTACGAGGCAGTGCAACAATCAAGCTTTTCAGAAGTTTGGACGGTCTATGACAGCCTCCGACATGGTTTTAGAAATTGGCACCTCCTTTAATAAACTCTTTGAAACCTAGGACCAAAGCAGCAGAGGAGGAAAAATCATAACTGACAGTAACCGAAATCACAGTGGGATGTCCATTCATGATACACTCATTTTTCAAGTGCTGTTAGCAGTATTGGTATAGTAGGTAGCTTTTATTTTTTAAAGAAAAATAGGGGGAGAGTAGGTACTTTTTTAAAAGAGGTTTGAATACTTTTTTTGGCTGAATACTGTAGTTGCAAATGTTATAATAAAACTAAACTGAAAATGTTTCCTCTGTTCTATCTCACATGTTATTGAGCAATAATGAATTTGTGTATTTGCAGCAAAAACATGCACTTGATATATGACAAAAGAGAGAGCCAACATTAAGCACTTTCAAATCTGTTTATTTGTAATTTGTATGGAGTTATTAGAATTTAATCCTCAGTAACTGTGAATAGTACTGTAGCCCTAAACCTAATTGGTTTCGGTAGATGGACAAGTTAGTTATATGCATCTCTCTCCTACTAAAAATAAACTGATTTGAAAGGACTTAACTTTGGTAAGACTGGGTCACAGGATTCTTCCACCTGTTCAGTGTAAATTCTTTGTACCAAGTTCATCTCCTTTTTTTTTCCCCTTACAGGGTTTCAGTTTTTCACAGTGTTTGCAGCTTTTGAAACATGCCGTCTCTAAGCTGTGACTGCATGCAAATGGCCTTTGAATCCTAGGTTCAGAGGCTTCATTTTTTGTTTTGTTTGTTACTTTTGGATGGAGAGGGAGGGAAGGGCATTGCTAGTCTTAAAGAAAGAAAAATATCACCATACTAAAAACTAGAGAATGTGGCATGTGAAAGTAGAATTTATTTAGCTGAATGTATTAAAGCTTCGCCTGCTGCTCAGGGCTGGTTTAGAAGACAAAACCAAAAGGCCTGCAGGGAAGTCAGGTGTACTTTTGCTGGGAAGGGTCAGAGAGCTAGTTGGGAAAAAGAAAAAAGAAAAAGAAGGGACAGAGTTTAGGAAATGGTTCACCATAAACCACTCTTGCTGTTAAGGGTCTTTGCATCAGAACAACAGTCAGTAAGAAATTCCATTCATGCGTTTTATGCCAGCATAAAGTCACCTTCAGCTGTTGATTGTTGTGACACTTTAGTTTGTGGATAGTTTTTTTTGAAATCGCCAACATGTAGAACCAAAAGGTCAATAGCTGCCCTTAAATTATACCGCAATAGGCAACCTCAGTTAAAGCTACCAAAACTCAGCAAATTCTTCCTAACCTAATGGCAGTGGTATTCTTTGCAATAAAATCTGCACAAGCATTCATGAGGCACATCAGCCACGTTAAGTGTGTTTTGCTAATTTTTCTAACTGACTACAGAGTAACTTAATGTTGTGTCCTCTAATGCACCAAGTATGGTGATTTTTACTTGAGAAATTCCACCTCATTGTACTGTTGGGTTTAAGTCTGCAGAGGAAGATTGCAGCAAAATCCTCTCTATCGTGACTTGCAGCCTGTCACCATACATATTTTACTGAGAAATAGGTTCTAATAAATTCAGCGGGATTTACTCCAAAGTATGTATATGGACAACTGCAGCCTTAGTCTACAATCTCTAGGTCTATACATACACGCATTCCTGTTTTCTATAAGGACAGGCTATGCTGTCCCTGTAAGATGCAGTAGACAGACACTACCATTAACCTTATGCTGGAAAACGTGTTTTCTTTTCTGTATAAATTTCATTGTGTTTATTGGTAACATTTGGATGCACTGTGACTACTACCTCAGAACATTGTTTTTCTTGCACATTCTCTTTTATTATAGTGTATTCTGTTCCCTTTTTTTTTATCAAAGTTCAGAGCAACAATTCCAAGTAAAAAGAAGTTTCAGTCCTAACTCACTTGAGAGTATAACTCTCCTGTGTAGAAAAGAAGCACGGAAACTAAGAGAAGAAAAAAAGTTGTGTGAGTATTGGATTCCTCACATAGCTTTTGATAATACAGCTTGTGGTTGGCATAATGTGCTAAAAGCATGATGTGATTTCTTTTTTAAAGCCATAGCTCTAGAGAAGTTGCTGGTATTAAGGCAAAGTCTGTTCCCAAGCCATGGTCTCTGCTTACCATGGAGTGGGCTCTCATGCTGTAACTTAATTTGAGGAAGGCCTCAGTAAAGCCCTGGGGCCAGTCGTTCCACCTATGCAGGCACACAATAGTATTGTAGAATGTCAGGAAAAAACGGAGACCTGTTGTCCTTCCAGATTTCCCATTTCCCCAGTCCACACATCTTTGCTCACAGGTTCAAAGATTTCTTATGGGCATATGGTAACTGGGTCTCCTCTTTGTCTTAGTTCACTACCATATTACCTGTACTAGAGGGGATGGGGGTGGGGTCAAGACGATGTTCTGAACTCACTTGAGGCATTCTGCAGAGCTTCCTGTGTTTAATTATAGCAATGTCTTGGTAAATCAGATGGTTAAAATTGAACTAATTTGTGCTGTGGTTCTCATCATTAAATGGCATTATGCAAAAGATACCATTAGAAATAAGCTGTCACTACTTGAAGCACAAGTAGCAAAATTCTACTTCAAAGGAAATGAAAACACTACATTTTCAAACAGATCAATATAGTACAGAGTTGAATCTGCCTGTTTTAAATTGTATTAAGTTGGAAATATGTTCACCAGTGTATAAAGATTTTACAACTGAAACAATCCAAAAATGTAGCAGATTTTTCCCTTTGGCAAGGAAATAAAATTTGGTGAATTGAAACAATTGCACTGTGTTTTTGTTCACAATGACCTAGCGAGGCCCCAGCTAATGCCTGTGAACCATAGAAATTAATTAATTTGTCTGTTAAATTATTGTATATGGCACATTTTGTGCAATTATTTGTCTTTCCACTCCCGAGTGGTACTTAAGGAATTCTTTTAGTAATCTTAAAAAAAAAAAATTACATTCCTCTTAGGAGTCTCTCTCACAGCTGATACATATCTATATAGTCTAAAGCTTCAAAAGCAGAATGTTTGCAAAATGAAATCAAATGTTTCGCTCACCTTAAATGTGTATATTTGTATGCTTCCAGAAACCAAATATATTATATATCCACCTTTGTAGATCTTTTGTTCAGTTCAGCCTTCTCATATTTGCATGAAACATGAACACTACAAGTGTATTCAGCTTGAAATCTTGGGAACATTAATTCACTCACCATACTGACCTGGATCTGCCCGTGTCGCTTCCTCCAGTCTTACATTAGTCAGGACATGTGTGCTATAGCAGTCTCCTGTTCCATACGGTGATGTATCCACTTCATAGTACAGTGACCCCCCACCATTTCGTGGTTCAGGTACCGCGGCCCCACTGCATTGAGGAATTGCAGTACCTGCACTGTGGGGGAGGGGGTGCGGGTCGCTCCACGCCCCCCCCCCCAAGAAGCCTCAGGGGTGCGGGTTGCGATCGAGTTGATTCGTGCCGCCCTCCCACGCACCCCCGAGAAGCCTTGGGGCGGCCGGGAGGGGCAGCACAGAGCGATCGGGTCGCTCCGCACTGCTCAACCAGGCTCCCCCGGGAAGGCTCGGGGCCGCCAGGAGGGGCGACGCGGAGTGATCAGGTCGCTCCGCGTCGCTCAACCAGGCTCCCCTGGGAAGGCTCGGGGCGGCCGGGAGGGGCAGCGCAGAGCGATTGGGTTGCTCCGCACTGCTCAACCAGGCTCCCCCAAGTAGCCTCGGCCCGCGCAGAGGAGGTAAGATTCTCCCCCGCTTCCGCATATCACGGATTTTCTTGCATCGCGGGTGGGGTGGGTCCCTAACCCCTGCGATCGGCGGGGGGTTACTGTACAGTACTTAGGTGTGTGAAAGCAACTGTGCTGAAAGTAAAACCAAGCAGCAATGCTCCCTCGTTTGTTCAAATAATATAGCATAAATCTTTCCAGACATGCAGAAGCTGAATTCAATATAGCTGCAATGGCAAATTGCCACTAGTCTAGTACTTGCATTTTCAAGTTTATTGATTCTGGATGTCTGTGACATTTAGTGTAACCAATGTAGCTTTCCAGTTTTATAAAGTGGATGAGGGGGGAGAGAAGAAATGCAAAATCTAGCATATAGTTGGTAGGAAAGCTTCCAGGAAGCCACTCCACTATTCAAATGTATTTATATAGCCTCAATCCTATCTCTGCTTTTTCTGCAGTGTGTCTAGAGTGCCACAGTGTTTCCGTAATCTTGAAACAATATAACAAGTCCAAAGTTGGTCATAAAAATCAGTCACGATTAGAATGAGGGGGAAATGCAAGTGTTAGAATTGCAAATCTCCCATTTTTTAAAAAAAAAAAGTTTAAAAAATAAAGCTGAACAGAGAATAATAATTGAATGATCTTGGGTTATAAAAATGGATTTTATCCCAAGTGAGGCTTGGGTTATTGTCGTTCCAAGTACTGGGGGAGTGGGGACACCTAGCTAAATCTTTATCTTTGTAGCAATATTTTTATAGAACGTATTAAAATTTCTCTTTTGAAAGTTTATTTCAAATGTACTGGTAACAACAGGTCTTTAAACCAGTTGGGTGTGTTGTTGGTGAGTTTTTTTGGGGGGGGCAGGCTAGTGCCTTTGTTGGTAGGTTTGCAATATTTGTCGCTGCAGGATGTGAGTAATGGAGTGTTAAACAGAGGATGCAAGATTAGGGAAGATGGTATTTTTAAAATTGCAGATTAACTCAGTCCATCAGCTCAGTGAAATGACATGGAAATGCTTCTGTGTCTTCTTTCTCGTTAACTACTTCTTCATTTCAATTCACCTTCACTCCCTGTTGTTTGACAGCTAATGCAATATATAAATTATTTCGCAAGTGCGGTGATAATCTAGCAAGAAAAAAATGTTGAAGGTATTAAAGGGTGTGTGCAGTTCCTTGCTCAACTTCTCAAATATGTATAGCATAGCAGTATTAGACCAGTGATGCTCAACCATGTATGTTACATCTCGTTTACAGCTGTCAGAAAAGTCCTATAATGATAGAAGAAAAAGATCTGCTTTTTCTGAGAAATATGTTTATATTAGAAGACATTGTGTTATTACATCTGGTCTTACGCTAAATTACTGGGCAAGGCAACAGGGCTTCAGGAGCGTCTAAAATCATTAGTAGCACACCAAAAGAGGCATAGATGAATGTTCTACTGCGGGTAGGAGTCAAGTAGGAGATGGAATGCCACACTTGCTGGAAATCAATGGGAAAAGGCTGATAAGTCAGTATCATCCCACCTAGACGTCTTGAGTTACTTGCCAGCAATATGTGAATCACTGGCTGAGAACTCCTGTATCCAATATAGAGAAGCATCACAGAGTGAAGAAATATTTTAAGACCAAATACATATTGTATCATCTGAATAATATCAACTTACTATACATAAAACACCCATTGCCAGACCGTGTTCTGCAGTGCCAAAGTAAGGGCCCTTCTGCCTCTTAACTTGGTTCTCTTAAAGAGGAATGTACTGTATTTCCCTAGGTTGCTTTTACCTTCAAGAATTTTAGGAGATTGACTGTGTGTCTAACACATTATTATTATTATTATTATTATTATTATTATTATTATTATTATTATTATTATTATTATTATTATTATTATTATTAAAGGCTTTTTCAGTGCCAACTAATTTGAAGTGAATGAACAAGCTTGAACATTCCTTGGAACACTGCCAGTCCTGAGTAGATGATATATATATATTTATAGGATCTATGAATCAGCATGTCATCCCATCAAACTTTACAATTCTTACAGTACAAAAAGACGTATGATTTGGTACCTTGCCTTCTGGAGTTTCTGCTTTCATCAAATTCCTCATTCTTAAAAGTTGTGCTGTGTTCAGCTTTGTCTTTCATGAACCACAAATAATTCAAGAGGCTGGTTAGAACCCTAGCCATTTTCAATAAAGGGAGCCAAGGACTGGGAGTGTAGAGCAAACAACCAACGCACTATCTAGTCTCATTAGTGTAGGGAATTACACACACACACACACACACACACACACACAATTAAAATTCATTTTTAATGATGACCCAGATTGAAATAATAACCACACAGGTGGAGAAACACAAAGTCATAGAGGGTATTCAAAACCAAGAAGACAGGAGTTATAGTTAAGGAGAATATATGGATGCTTGGTTGTGTCTCACAGAGTCTTTACACACATCAGGTTGTTTCCGGCCTTGAAGTTTAGGACAGGACATTGATGAAACTTCAGTATGAAGTCCAACAATTTTTTCTAATAATTTTTTTAATCCTTTGTATGAAATCACTCTACAGCTGTCCTCATTATTAACTCTTCCCCAGTTCTTTGTTAGGCTCTGCAAATTCCCATGTAGATGCAGTACTTCTATCCTACAAATAAAAAGACAAACACAAAAAATACACAAACTTTTATTTCCTTTAATATTCTCTACTTCTACAACTCAGGCTTGCATTGGGAAAATTAGTACCCAAGCCTATTTATTTATTTATTTATTTATTTATTTATTTATTTATTTATTTATTTATTTATTTAGTTTGTATGCCACCCACTACCCAAAGGTCTCTGTGCAGCTCACAATCAAAATAAACAATTCAGACAATTAAAACTTCAAATTGCAATAAAATTAAAACAATAAAACAGCCTAGAAAGGGAGGAGGGAACAGGCCACTGGCTGAACTAGTCTAAGAACTGTAGTTGGGGACAGGAGGAAGGGGGGAAACTTTTGCTATTTCTGGTGACTTGCTTAGTCTGAAGCAAGCCCAGAGATTTCAACACAACTTACTGGTAAGTATATATGCAGAGGAAAAGATTTGTTTCAAGGGTGCTGCTTACTCCAGACTTGGGTGAGGCACAGGCAACCCTGTGAAGACGGATTCTGTTAGAAACAGTCATCCACCCTGCAGGCATGGACCCAGGGCTGAAGAACAATGGGGGGTTGAGGCCAACAATATCTGTAGGCATCCAACTTGCCTAGTCTTTGTGCTAAGAAAGTGTCTCTCCAACTTCTGTAAAGCTGGTGTTAACAGTTGCAAGTGTTAGCTGGTAAATCAGGCATAAGCACACTTCTCTTTTTACTTGAATTCTCAAGATTGATCAACCAGCACAGAGGAGATGACGAACAAGCTTTAAGAACAGCTGGTTTCTTTTTAGTAATGGCACAGAATTCACAATTAATTCCCTTGCACAGAAATCCAGTATAAGCTTTCTTCAGTTTTAGGTTCTACTACTACGGTTAAAACAAGTGGCTCTGTTTTATCAGAATGTATCCCAAGAGCTAACAGGGGAACCCAATCTACTTTCCTCCGGCAATGAATTACCTGAATAAATGTATGTAAGAAAAAAAAGGATAAATTGTCTTTAAAATCATGCCTTTGCTGAAGCATCCTTGAAGAGGGCTATTCTCTCAGAGGTGATGGTAATTCCTAGCATATTTGGAGAGTTATGACTCGAAACACACAATGTTCCCCATTTCACCTTGCCCACTCAAGATGGAATTTTCCATTTCAACTCTTTGCAGGTACTCACATAAAACAATAATAAATGAGAAGAGCTGTTGCGCTAAGGGAACTTGACTGAGCGGTTTTTCGCTAATTAGTGTGTTTTTAAAAAAAGAGCTATCCAACTAGCCAACAGTCATAGTAATTACCTCACTAAACTGTCCTACACTAATAATTACAGGCATTCAAATTTAATTATTGCTTAAGGCAGGTCTGCCCAACAGGTAGACCGCGAGCTACTGGTAGCCCGTGAAGGGTTCAAAAGTAGCCCGCCGGCCATCAATAAAAAAAGTGAGGGGATAAGTTCTCCACCCCTCCCTGCCCCATCCCAAGGACCACCACTGCCCCAGCAAAGTTCTGCGTCTGCCAGCCCACTGTCTCAGCTGAGCGAGGTAGTTCAAGGGCCATGGTGCATTGAAATCTGTTCCCTCCAGAACAGATTAATTGGTTTTCAATGCATTCCTATGGGAAAATGCTGCTCTACTTACAAAAGCTTTTACTTATGAGCATGTGCTCAGAACAGATAAAATTTGTACGTAGAGGTTTTAGTGTAGTAGCCCTCAGGTACTTTGGGCTGGAAAAAGACCTTGGCCTGTTCAAAGCTGAACAGCCCTGGCTTAGGGCAATCCTTTGCATGGTTTTGTAGCTATGAAGGATTCAGAAGTTCCCTTCTTCTGAAGGTACTCTTGGTCTGTGCAGCTTGCCCAAGACTACTCAGGATGGCTCTTCTCCAAGGAGGCAGAATGGGGAAACCAAACTCCCAAATTCTTGTCCCACAGCCAGATACCAAACTCACAATGTTATTAAATTGCCTTATTAAGACTAATAAGCACAATCATCATCATAAAAAGACTAATAAGCTGAACCAAGAGGAGAACATGTCATGGCCCTTTAACCCTCTTGAACCCATGGGATTCTTGGGGATCCCACTGATTGAGAAGTTAGAGATGGGTGTCTCATTTCGGAAGGGGACTGGTTCCGAAATGAAACACACCAGCACAGTGGCTGTTCGGGACTCAGTCCCACCTGTGGAACAAAAACAACCACTGTCTTACCTTCCTGTAATTTGTGCAGCGCAAAACCCCAACCAGGAAGCAGCCTCTGACATGTCGTCTTCCCCTCTCCCTGAGGTTGGCTAATGAGGAGCTGTGCAAGGACATGCATCATCCCACCTCACTGTCTGATTGGCCAGCACCAGGGAGAGGGGAAGATGATTTGTCAGATGCTGCTTTCTGATTGGAGTTTCACTCTGCACAAACTACAGGAAGGTAAGACAGTGATAGCTTTTGTTCTGGAGGGTGGGACTGAGTTCTAAATGCTTCCATGTAAACCTCATGCACCTCATGTGGTCAGTTGTGTGGTTTAAAATTAAAATGTGTTTTCATTTTTAAAAAACTGGCTAGCCTCTTAGGCTCATAGCCCAGCTATAGTATTGGTTTATAAATGAAAGAGCTATCTTCAAATCCAATGAAGTGCGAGCAGTGCTTGCTCATATTTGATCTTCCGGACTCTGGCCCTCACTGTCACACTGGTAAGCAAATCGTCTACAAAGTGTTGGTATTTGTTCTTTTGCTTTTTAATTACTCACCTCAAGGACCTCTGGGGCAAATAAACATTATGGAGGACTTTCTTTATATCCAGCATTCCTTTCGCTTTTATGATGCAAGTAAGTACAGGAGTTATTGAAGTACAGTGATGCCTTGAATTACAAATGCCTTGAACAAGGAAAAACTTGAATTACGAGAGGAAATCCGTCTCTATAGAGTAATTTTAAATTACGAAAAAAGGCGGATTATTATTTGATTAACGAAAAAGGTGGGTGTTTTAAAAGGATCCTGGCTGCTCCGACCCCAGCACCTGGGGCAGGATCATTTTAAAATACCTGCTTTTGCATGGTGTGGGTGGGTGTTTTAAAAGGGTCCTTGCTGCTCCAGCCCTAGTGCTCAAAAACCCCTGCCTGCGCCATGTTGGCTGCCCTGTTCTCGACCAGAGAGGATTGGGTGGGTGGCGACTTCAGCATCCGCCTGATCCTCCACCCACTGAAGGAGAAACACTGGCTGCCGAGCTGTCAAAATCACCACCGCAAAGCTGATGTTGACAGCTCATTGAGGGGGATTCGGGGCAATGGTTTTAAACTATAGGAAAAGAGATTCCATTTGAACATTAGGAAGAACTTCATGACAGTTAGAGCTATTCGGCAGTGGAATATGCTGCCGCGGAGGGTGGTTGAGTCTTCTTCTTTGGAGGTTTTTAAGCAGAGGCTGGATGGCCATCTGTCAGAAATATTGTGATGGGGGTTCCTGCATGACAGGGGGTTGGACTAGATGGCCCTTGAGGTCTCTTCCAACTCTATGATTCTATGATTCTAACCCAGCAAAGCAGAAGCCCCTGCTTTCCTGGATCAAGTTAGGGTTAGGGTTAGGGTTAGGGTTAGGGACAGGCTTCCCATAGGAATGCATTGAAAGCCTATTGTAATCTGTTCCCTTTGGAATGGATTAATCAGTCTTCAATGCATTCCTATGGGAAACTGTGTTTTGAACTACGAAAATTTTGAATGACAAAAGATCAATTGGAACGGATTAATTTCATAATTCAAAGCATCACTGTACTATTAAATTTCAGCGGTAATTCCGAACAACATAGATTCTCTCATTTCAATTATTTTCCTTAGCAAACACAGCTACATGTTGAATAGGGTGGCTAAGGGGATAGCTTGGCTGGATCAGGCATTTTGAGGGACTTGTTTTTTTGGGAGTGGGGGTGGGGGGACTAAAACTACTCCAGTCCTCCAACCAGCATGTCAGCAAGACTTTTGTCAAATACAAAAGAAAAAGTAATTTCCCCATGAGTTCTGAAAATGTGAAAGTTCCAATGTAAACCCACTGTCCCTTCTGTTCACTCTTAGAACCATTCACGGAACAAAGGTGAGAACTCACTGTTTGTGAGGTGAAGAAAAGATAGCCACCCATGCATGCCCTATCCCCCTAAGATAACCCACTAAGGTGAAACAATAAGAATGCCCAGTATTTGCATGCCGGGAAGGCAAACCTTGATGCTGATGCCAAAGTGCGCTAGGTTTTGGCGCAGACTGTCACAGGCCTGCAGAAGGGGAACTCTTTCCTGCCGCCGTTGCCTTTCCTCCTTCTGTTGCTCTTTTGTGCCTTCTGACAATGCGACCGTGCCTTCAGCAGGGGCAGCGAGAGCAAAATCGCGCACCTTGGTTCGGAAGCTGACAATCTCGTCTAGGACAATGGGCAGTATGGCTGAGTGTTTGCTTTCTGGTACAACCTGGAGATAGATCATAAAACAAAAATCAAACTCAGCCTTATACATATACCCGTATTTTTCGCTGCATAAGATGCACCTAGTATTTAAGAGGTATGTATGTGTGAAAAAATATGTCACACATTACATACTGCGGTCCTGGTGCATCTCCAGCCCCAGTTTACTCTGCGCCATGGTGCTCTTGGGAGGTCCAGAGCGGCATGGCTGGAGACTAAACTGTGAAGGGAAGCGCCTTCCCCGCCCAGGTCTCCATGGCAAGACATTTCAACACAGACACTCGGGCGAAGGGGGCGGTGGCTTGTTTTCCCATTTTACTCTCCAGCCATGCCACTGTTGGGAGGCCCAGCTGGGAAGCCTCTGGCCCTCGCAGAGGCCTCTGCACCCGGTGGAGGTCCCAGCCCCAGCTGTAGCCTCAGCAGAGCCTTCCCGACCTGGCTGTTAAAAAAATCTCTTGCATTATTATTTTTTCATTGAATAGAAGAGGGACAGTAAACGGCCCTACAGGAGACCACAGAGACAAGAAACAGGCTAGAGAGTAACCACCCACTATGACCATAGAGCCACTCTTCAAGACAAGCTGAATGTGAATCCGGGGAGCGGAGCTCTCACATTCAGCTCGTATTGAAGAGCAGCTCTATGGTCATCATGGTGGGTGGTTACTCTCTAGCACGTTTCTTGTCTCTATGGTCTCGAGTAGGGCCTCTTCCAGTGAATGAAAAAAATCAATCATGCAAGGAATTTTTTTTGACAGCCGGGTCAGGAAGCCTCAACTGGGGCTGGGACCTCCACTGGGTCCAGAGGCCTCCACAGCAGCTGCTCTGGAAGCACCTGGCAGGGGTGTATTCCCTCTATACGATGCACAGACATTTCTCTTTACTCTTGAGGTGGGGAAGTGCGTCTTAGAGTGAAAAATATGGTACTCCTACATGGGACATTGGATTATACAATAGGCAGTGAGCAGGTAAAGGTGTAAAACCATACAATCTTTTCAGTGTCTTCTCAACTGCAACTAAGACTCACTTCACACGTGATGGGATCTCTGCATTTTAAAAAGAAGTGCCCTGACTTAGTAAACATCACAGAATTTGTAGGTAAGTCAGGCCAAGGGAAGACTGTAAGGATGGGTATTTCACTGTGCAGATACCATGGATAGGAAACTCTTAATAAGCTCTTAATGCAGAACGTCCAGAGTTCACTCTTCAGCAAAAGAGGATCTCAGGGCATCTACACAAAAGGCGGGTCAGATGTTACTGATCTGAGAAGGCAGTGCTTGCCTGAAAAGAGCAGCAGCAAGTTCATGGACTTACATACACAGTTCTGATGCCCTTTTTAAAGGGGGCTCTCAAGCAAGCAATTATTTTGAGCCACAAAGGCAAATTGTTAGAGACCAGGTGTAATCCTACAGCAGCCAAGTCTCCACATACACCAAATATACCTTTATGGTAGCCTCTTACCTGTCTTTCAAAAAGTGTGATCCCAGCTGTGTTAAGAAATTCCACTATATAGGAAACAATGGCTCCAAACACAACAGAGCTTCTAGCAGATTCTGTTTCCTGATTTCAAAACAAACAAAAAAAGAGCTGATGCAACTTGAACAGCTCACTCCAGAGGCCAACGCTTCTCTGCACATGAACAAAAGATGAAAGTAAACCCTTCTCCGCTTGCAGAAGGCAGCTCGGCAGAAATCTCATTATCCAAAACCTTTCCTAAGCCCTCTTATTTTTAACAGCAAAGAACTCTAAACTACAGTAACTGGCCAGAAAGCTCTATCTCCCAAACATTTTAAGAACAGAAAATATATCCTGTAGTTAAGCAAGCCTCTGTATCATCGAGATGGACAATGTCTGGTACAGAACATGGCTTTTTAAAGACCATGTTTAAAACAACTTCATTGAAGGGGGAGAGGGGAGACATCATGGGTGCATGCAATGAATACCCAGAAACAAATGGGCAATTTTTTTTTCTTTATACATGGCTTTTGTGAAATACTCAGGTTCTAATCCTTTTCACCAACAAAGAAGAGTTACAACAATAGACCAGTCATGTGTCCTCAATACAGGGAAGGTTCACGACTCATATTGTAGTTCAGCACAGTATCCAAATATCTGATGCTGGGCACGAGGTCTAGCACCGAAAAAATTCAGCCTTCACTTTGTGAGAACTTTACCCACCACTGGTTTTCAAGACAAGCTCAAAAGCATGGGAGTCCTGTCCAGAGAAAAATGGGAGAAGCTACGCATGCAAATAGTGGTGGGTGGACTAAAGCTTCCACCGCCAACGGAAGGTTTCACAGCCCCCCCCCCAACCTAGCATGATTTGTTTTGCATACTTTGTACAGCTTGCATAATTCATCTTTCCTTGAGATAGAGTTTTGGGTAATCTTTGTGCAGGATTTTCAAATGTTCGATATGGGGGTGGGGGTTGATTTCATAACAGACCTAAATGTCACAGTCTTGATTATGTAATGGACCTCAGGAAATATAGATGGCAAAGGATGACGAGAGATGTCTCAGTGAAGATGACAATTCTAAGAGAACAGTATAGCAAGCAAGATATCAGAACGAATAATGTCAGATATGGACTGCACGCAATATTCATTGAGTTAACTGCATAGCGCTGTGTTTCAGACCAGCCAAAATGGGATTCAGTTTATTCAGTACTCAAGGAAAGGTTCTTTTAAATCGACTGACTTGGAACAATGGTTTAAGGGCTCTGGGATTGGTGGCAACTTGGGGTAAACCCATTAAAACTTGTATTTAAAAAGATGCCAGACCACTTCAACTATAGTGCAAATACAGGAAATGATGCCAGTTACCACCAGAAATACTAACATTTTGCCCTGACGCACAGTACTCTGCACCCTATGAATAATCAGAATTATTTTAAAAATCACGTAACTGTACCAATGCAGCCATCAGGCTTGTCACTTATAAGTGAGTGGACAGATCAAGAATTCATCTGTCATTTTTCTGTGTTTCATGCATGCGGACGGATACCCAAAAGGTACCCTGCCCAAATAGGAAAGCCAGTTCTGCTTGTGCTGTGTCACCCCTGCACAGACTCTGCCCTTTCTGCAGCCCTCCTGACACAGCTTATGCCCTTCTGCAACAAAATCTACTTTTCTACTTACTAGCAGTAAGATGGCACCCATTGAATGGCAATTGTGTATTACCGAGTCCTCCTGCACGAACAACAATGATTGTGCTATTATGTCTGCAAAGAGTCTCAGTCATCCAGGTGATTTTATCTGGAAGCTGAGTCGTGGCAACTGGACTTCTTTTCCTGGGAGATCAAAACGTTCCACTGCTCATCCAAGCAGCTTCATGAGTCTTCAATCCAAGGAGGCTGATGAAGCTGCTTGGATGAGTAGCAAAACTATTCAATCTCTGAAGAAAAGAAACCCAGTTGCCATGACTCAACTTCCAGATTGTGCTGTTATGTTCATCTGGGTGTCAGAAATTGGGCTTAGCCCACAGTCAGATCAGAGAAGCAAACAAAGGAACAAAATGCCCCATCTCTTCAATGGACAGGTGCTCCAGAATTGCAGGTCCAGCAGGGCCCCACACCTCCTTGTTTCCAGGTTGGTGACCCCTGCTGCTTTTGGCACCACAGTGTTAATCCATCCAGGTGCTCTCAATGCAATCCGGCTTCCATTGAAGGTGCAGGACTCAGCATCATAAGGGTATGTAAAAAAATAAGTGAGAGCAGCAGAAGACAGCAAAGAGCAATCTTCTCCCCAGGCTGGGGACGGAAAGCAAAGTGTTTTGCTTATATGCCACCCCACAATGTTTAAAGCACTCGCTGGGTGGTTTACAATTTAATTATGCAGGCTACGCAATGATTCCCCTAGGTGAGTTGGGTACTCATTTAACTGACCTGAGGAATGATGGAATGCTGATTGAACCTTGAGCCAGCTATGTGGGATGGTTGTGAGCAGTTTTGGCTGCAGCACAGCAGTTTAACCACTGCACCACATAGCTAGGAAAAGGTCAGGAACAAAGGACACCCTTCTACCAAGAGAGGTAGGGATACGCAGTATGCATGTGTGGCAGGTGGACAGGGCAGATAACAATGAAGTGGCAGGAGAGGTCATAAAAACAACACATTTCCAAATTTGCTAAGGTTAAGTGAAAAAAAATACCCAAGTGTGCTGTGTACAGACTGCCCCATAGAACTTAAAGCACTCTCTGGGCGGTTTACAAGTTAATTACACAGGTTACACATTGCCCCTCCCCCAAGCTGGGTATTCATTTTGTGACCTCAGAAGGCTGAGTGAACCTCGAGCTGGGTACCTGGAACTGAACTCCAGATTGTAAACACAGTTTTGGATGCAGTGCAGCAGTTTAACCACTGCGCCACAAGGTTGGACAATACAGTACTGCTAAACCCATTGCCATCTGAAAAGTGGGCACTACAACCGCAGAGGATGGCAAAAACCTGAAAAACCCACAATACCACACAAAACCACTCAAAACCATTGGCCTGGGGCAGGGCAGGGAGAGTATAGGGTGAGTTTCAGTTTCAGCTGACTGAAGCTTCTCGGGAAAATAATCGAGGAATAAAATGTACGTAATGGTTGAGGGCAGGAAGAGGCTACAATGGAAGCACCATTTTGTAAACTGCCCAAGAATAACATACAGCAGAGCCAAAATAAATGTTGAGTACTCCAAGGGACAACAAGGCCAGTTCAAACCCTTTAGGAAGAAATTCTGACTAAACTCCTGCCATAGGCAGGAAATTCATTTGTCTTTTTTTCCCTGGCAGTTTCTACAAGGAATATAATAACCCAATCTGTCAGTTTGTAAGCGCAGGAAACTGTCGCTTTCTCATCTTTGTATTCTGATGCGTTACCTTAGTGACGGCCATAAGCTGTCTGTTGCCATGGTGAATGAGGTCCATAATGGCACTAACAGCCCTAGGGGTGTCAAAGTCATCGGCAAGGGCCTCCTTTACCGCTGCTTTTGTGGTAGCCAGCCTTGAAAGAGAAGAAAGGGTTTTCAGGCAACAGAAAGAAGCAGAACCTTCATGTTAAAAAAACTGTGGGCCAAGCCACTAGTCAAGTGCACTTCAGGAGTTGAGGCAGAAACAGACAAACACGTTTCCTCAGTTATTTCGGACTGTCTAGTAGCTCTCGCCAATGTCTGGCTACCCTGGGTGAAAAGTAGGTGCGTGCTTCAAATGCCATAGGGAGTAAAGGTACTAAAAACTGGTTGGGTCCAACTCAGCTAAGACCTGTGAGGTGAGGTACAGTATTAAGATTCTCAAGATAGAAGGCTTGATTGACATCATCCCTCCTGTGGATTCCTGCATGGCTCTTTAGTTTCCAAAGTGGACCCTGCTGCTCCACCGCAATTTGTACATGTACCTATGCCGTATTGGCTTGAAAGTCACTCGTTACCAATAACTGGTTACTTGTAGTCAATTCTCTCTTTTTTTCCAATGGTAAAGGTGTAGGCAGATTACACTAGGATGGCATTTAATAAAGGGTATTTTTAATTCCTTTTGCTGTGGAGCATTTACTGCGACTTTTTTTAACTTTTACTTTTCACTCAATTGTGGAGGGGAAATGATGACACATCTCAAATTTTGGCTTGTTCTGAGTCCTGTGCTGTGTTGGTCCTGAGTGACAAAAGGGCCAGCAGGGAAGATAACATGTCCTGTACCACACACCAGCCACTGATAGCATTTCTTACATACTCGGAACAGCATATATACTGTGCTGATATTTAACAGATACATACTGTATAATCTTTATTGGATTTCTATACCGCACCATCTGGCAGCACGGCCACTCTGGGTGGTTTACAAAATGCAACATAAAAAATATAGAAGGAGTTTCCCACGTCACCAACAGCTGGTGCTCCCACCCGGAAGACTTCCATATTGTCCAGGTTCAACCTCAGTCTATTTGCTGTCATCCACCACTGCACAGCATCCAGGCAGTGCTCCAGGGACATAGATTTTTTGTTAGAATTATGTAATACCAGTTTTGTTATAATTTTGGTTTACTGTGTTTGGTACTTTTGAAGCATCATCATCATCATCATTGTCATCATCTTTGAACTGCAGAGCTGGAAGGGATCCTATGGATCATTGAGTTGGCTCCACAGACAACGGCCTAAGGCACTTGAGCTGTCCAGCAGTTCTAAGAACCAACAAAATCTCATGAACAGGTGCCACCTTTCAAATCTCCCTGCCTTCCCAATGGCTGAGAAGCCCATCGGAGGTCTTCCTTCGCTGGAAGAGCCCCAGTCCCAGAAGGAGTTGGGGCTGCCCTTCTGCATCTCCTCTGGCAGCCGGACAATTGCTAGCTATGTGGTGGTTCCCCTGTCCCATCTCCTCCTCAGAAGCCAAACACACTTAGGCACATAACTTTTCTTCAGGAGAAAAAAGGCCAAATTAAAAGCAGTATTAATCAGATAAATGCCTCATGGGCATTTGTTTTGTTTTGTTTAAAGCAAACCATGCTGTTTATATCCTGTCCCACTGCACTTACCTTAAAGCACTCTCTGGGAGGTTTACGTGTTGATTATGCAGGCCACAAATTGCCCCCCCCAATCAAGCTGGGTACTCATTTTATCAACCTTGGAAGGATGGAAGGCTGAGTCCACCTTGAAATGGGTACCTGGGTTTGAACATGGGCTGTGAGCATAGTTTTGGTTGAAGTCCAGTTTAACCACTGCACCCTTGCTAAAACATCCTGCTTATATGTATACCACCTCATAATGTTGAAAGCACTCTCTGGGTGGTTTACAATTTAATTATGAAGGCTACATATTGTGCCCCACCCCCAACACGCTAGGTACTCATTTTACCAACCTTGAAAGGATGGAAGGCTGAGTCAACCTTTAGCCAGCTACCTGGGATTGAACTCAGGTCATGAGCAGAGTTTTGGCTGCAGCACAGCAGTTTAACCAATGTGCCACAAGGCTCCTATACTGCATCCACTACTATTCTAAAAGTTGGACGTGATATTTTACCTGCATGATTGGGATCTTTAACCAGAAATACGACTGAAGTTCAAGTGCAAGCAATATTTAATTTGTTAGTCTCCCCAAAACATGGTAATTGAATTTATTGGAGGGCTAATGTAATTCCTAGTGTCACATTTTGATGCATTAATCCACGGAAAGGCATTAATATTAGTGAAGATCATGCTAAATTCAAGGCGAGTGAATCTATAAATTCATTTCTTGAGGAATATCAGACATTTGTGTGTAATTGGAAAAGGAATTATGAACAATCAGAACATGATGTTCAGGGGAATATCTCTTCTGTAATATGAGAAAACAGATTTTGATTCATGAGCAAATGATGAATCAATAGAAATGATATATCATTGCCTTATGTTATGCCCGACTTCACTCTTAAAACTACTAAATGAAAACTGCACAAGTAGCGCTCACTAACACAAAGCAAGGCAACTGATATTTTAAAAAATCTGGAAAACAGGTGGGGTTAAATATGGCTTTAACCCATCACATACCTCTCTTACACTGACTTCTAAGTAGACATGGAAATTAGCAGTATGGATCTCAAAATCTGGAACCTAGATGGGGTAGGCAGACATCTCTTAAGATTTTATATCTAGTTCCTTCACAAATCATACTTGAATATATGGCAGCTCATATCACTACCAATTTAAGACTGTGAACATCCTCAGAGAGGAAATAATTCTTGCCAAATAGAATTAATGCCCTCAGCAAGTCTCTATGACAGGTTAGCAAAGCTACTTTTATCTATCAGTGGTGCCTTGGCCACTGTTGACATGTCAACATGGAGGAACTTCCATGTTATTCATTCCATGAAACGAAGTATTAGAATATCAAGGGAAAATATCTAGCTGATTTGTTAAACAATGTAATTAAGAAATCAGTTTCTCAGAAAACAAATTCTTTGTTTTCACTTTCTTGGAGTTCTCACTGCTACTTTTGGGATGACACTAGCAACAAATTGTGCCCCCCCCCCCGTGTTTTAAACTACACTCCTGTGTATTTTATCTCTGACTTGGCTTTTACCCACTCACAAAAACTAGCATTAAGAGGCTATTTTAAGTGCAAGTGACTTGCCAGCTTCTTAAAAGAAGCATTTCCCCCTCCTTTCACACAGAGGAAAACGCCTCTTCTGAGAGACGGCCAGCAACAATTCACAGAATACAATCTAAAAATGCTGGTTACATATGCAAGTGTATTCATGTTTTGTCACTTATTAATCGAAGCTAAGTGGATTTATAAATCCGAATGTCTTTGAATAAAGCAATAACACCAGTTCTTTTACTTATTTTTTTAAAACGCTGAGAGACAATGCTTCTTTGCATTCCTCACTTACCATGAATTAAAACTGCTTCACACATTATGAGTTTAGGTGTGTATCTGGTTTTTGTTTGTTTTTAAATCAATACATGCAAACAAAAAAGATGAAGTGAGACCATATCTAGAGACCACGCCATCCAGGGACACTCAGGAGTGAACTAAAAACAGTTTGTAATGCTCTGCTAAGGGTACACTACAGGACAGTCTCTGGTTCCTTTCTGCATAACACCTTGTATTCTTTTTGAATAACTTGAACATCAAAGGCATCTAGAACCTACAACCACTGAACTGGTAGGAGTTGTGTATGTGCTGTTTTAACAGATCCCACTTATTCAAACCAGGCAGATTTTAGACTAGTGACTGATTGGATTTAGTACCAAGACTCCATTCATCAGAAACCAGCCTTCTTTACAAAGGGAAACATCTTATGGGGTAACCGACTAAGCAGTCTGGATCTTTAGCCCAAAGGCAACCATGTCTCCGATAAAATCAATGGGTTCTTGGCATACTTAAACATATGAGTTCAGAAAACCCACCTGAAATTGCCAACATTCATATCTAAGCATGGCAAGACACGGCAGTAACGTGTCACTTGTAGATCTAGTCTTCAAATACGGAATACTTTGTCAGCAAAATGCACTGCACCCTCTATAAGACAACAACTGGAAGATCTATTTTTGAATGCTCCCCTTAGAGCGGGAGAAAATACCCAGGAAGTCAAAACCTAGCATGGAGGAAACATTTTGCCTAGATAGGCAAGTCATGTATGTGCAGAATTATAAAGCAAGATAGAAAGATAGGTAGGTAGATAGGTAGGTAGGTACCACCTTATAACAGGCCAATCAGTCTCACCTTTCCCACAGGACATCTTCCCTAACGGCTTCACAGAGAAGGTGGCCTTTCATGTAGGCAGTAGCATTGCTCACAAAAGAACTGATGGTCTGAAGAGCATTCTTTGCACCGTTCATGCTGTCGTCACTGTATTCCACAGCTAAAAGAGAGAGAGCGTTTCATGAGATAACCTAAGATCTTCAGAAACATTGGAAGCTTTTATACGAGAAACAATGGAAAACGATTTTCAAAACATGCAAAGTATCCTGAATATAAAGCAAGTGATCAAGGGGAATGGTGTTAAATAAGGCTAAAAAAAAATAGGTTAAACAGTGCCCAAAACTGTGACTGTGACCACTAGACTGGTGGGGCAAAATTTTAAATAGATAAAATAAAATTCAATCATTAGTCCCCACTAGAGAGACTTCATCAAATCAATGGGATTTGTAAGTCAACATTTATGTAAGATTTGACAATTCCGTGGATCTACTTTAGTTGTGGTTAACCCCCCCCACTAGATTTAGCCCACAGTCTAACTGCATAATCAACCACTGACATAGTAGATCTTTGTCTTTCTCCAACTGATAGTGAGGAAAATCAAAGCATCAGTTTCTCCATAAAAGCCTTTAAAGCGCCTCTGAGTGTAGCTAAACCATGTCAACTAGGGAAGCAGAAGAGAAACAGTGGCCTGTTTTCTAATTTCTGCTAGACTGCTTAGTGCCTGCTGAAATTCTTGCAAAATAGTGTTTAATGAGTCAGACTTGATCTGGACCAGCAAGGTAATACTATGTTTTAAGCAAAACTAGGTAGATAATTCAAGCCAATTTTGGGGGTGGGAACTCACAAGTCAAGGAATAGATAGCATATGCAGCTCAAGTTGAACAGAGCACACATACTGGCAGAACAATGAAATTTTTGCAAAATAAGTACACCATAAAGATGGAAGTCCTCTTACCCTGATATAGATAAAAGACAGTGGACACTAGTGACAAACAGGAGTTTTGCTACTTTTAACACCAATGAAGCTGTTCAGCAAAAACTGACTGGCAGATGTCGTTACAAAACAAGGACATTAAAAAAGCATGGCTAACAAAAACAGGCATCCCCACAAGTCATTTGTAAAATAGCTTCTCAAAACGTTTCTCAAGCTTGTTTTCTTGAAAATCCACGGTTGTGGCAGGCTGTATGACTGAGAGACTTCTAACCACGAGGATGTGAGTTTTAAGTATCTGCTCTACCGCATCACTTGCTGGGTAATGTTGGCCAGGTGCCTACGATACACTCAAACTCACATCCAGGTAGCCTAAGTTACCTTGCAGGATTCTCACCAAAACCAAACCAAGGGCCCCGTGTTCTTGCTTCTTCCCACCCACACATCATTCTCAGCCAACAGAAGACTAACCCTTAAGTTA